>OY282558.1:366598314-367213314 GCA_958295665.1 Tipula vernalis | reverse complement strand
AATTATGATTTCTGAAATACTTTCATAAATGTTTGAATTTCAACATATATGAATATCGTTTAAGTAAATCGTTTTCATTTTCTTGTAATAATTGATTTATTTAAACTAAAATATTATAAAAATTCATAACAACAGCATTCTGATCAAATTGAAATAAAAGCTTACTACGATTCGTTTGGTCATTAAATCAATATACATTATATAGATGGCAGTGATGGCCGTAAAAATTTTGTAAAATCGTGCCAAAAATTACCACCTGGGGAAATTTCAAGTTCAAAAATTGTAGGAAAAGCAAAACAAATTCACAAAATATAGGAACGTGTGATAATTTTGCGATTAAATAATTTTTTTTCGTATTTTTCTGTAACCATTTTAGACATCTTTCGTACACTAGTAAAACTAAAGATAAATTTAGCAAGTATTATTTTAATTTGTCAGAGCCAACTTTGATGTATTTTTCAAAATAAAAGTTCGAAAAAATATATTTTAGAAATAATTTAATTTTAATATTTCTGCAATTAATATTTACTTAATACCAATATGGCCTTCTTGTATATTGTTCTTAAAGATATGTAGAAAACTTTTATAGAAACATGTTACAAAAGTTTTGCTTTTTTCATTGAAAAACTTGAACCTAAAAAACACCATTTTTACTATGGATTTCTATGGAAATCAGTGAAAAGTTATACCACTAAAAATGCTTCTAAAAAATACGTCATTAAGATTTTGGCTCTATACTCTAGAAGGCTCTGATATTAAGCGTCACAGTGTAAGCGAGCAATTTAAAAGTGGATTCGTTGTATTGAGGAGACGGTAGTGTTGTGACAATTTTGTATTACGTTGCTCGAATATTGTGACGGTTGTGATGTTTAGGGAAAATTTGTTGTCTTATGGAAATTATAGTGGAGTGACAATTGTGTATGGTGATGTTGACAGAGGCAAGGGTAATAGTGATGTTTGGGGTAAATTGTTTAATTGAGGGGATTATACTGGTGTAATAATTGTGAATAACGATGCTGATGGGGGCTGGCCGGGGTGATATTGATGTTTCGAGAGAAAGTACATATCAACTTCTTGGATGAAATATTGCCAATTTTCCAATATGAGCTTGAAATAAAGTATTGTTTATTTTATGTTCCAACATACTCGTAACCCTGTTGCTGCATGCCTCATCTCATTTAATCTCGGATCTTCACTTTTCCGTTGTTTTTTTTTTTTCATTTGAAGCATTTATTTTTCTGAATGTCACTTCTTTAATTTATTTTTCAAACCATATCCGATTTGGGTAAAACTAACTTCCGGCATTTTAGTATACTTATTAGATTTGAAGCGTTTCGATGTTCTGTCAAATATGTAAATTGAACATGATAAAATAACGACAGTACTTGTCATTAACTAAATGTTCTGCTATTTTGTTTTCGATTACATCTACGTCAGACGAGTAGTATTCAGTTTCGAAACAACAAGAGGAGATATGAAATTTTCCGCAATGCCTACGATCAATTGACGGCATTGCGGACGAAGCATTGTGTCTTACACAAGTTCCAATTAATACCAAAAGGGATTTTTTAATTATAAAAGACTTTTAGCATCTAGTACTGTTAGGCATTGTAGATGCAGATTACTGCTTTATGTATGTAAACATAGCAACCCAAGAAAGGATTTCCGATGGAGGTGTATTTAAAATACGTCTTAATTTTATATATAATGAGCTAATTCTTTATATTTAAACAAATTATTTTTTTTTGGTATAGGGCTCTTTATTTTTGTAGATTTAAACTTGAGCTTTCAATCCCAATTCGGGATCATTGTCAAAAGCATAATGAAATTATTTTCAAAATGAGTTCCTTTTTATATAAAAATTCGACATAAAACAATCAAACATTTGTTACTAAAAACCGATTTTTCATGGAAACGCAAAGCCCAGACAATTTTTTCGAAAAAAAAAAAAAAAAATTTCTTGGCTAAAGCGATTCCATGTCGAAAGGTTGTACAAATAAATAAAAATAAAATGAGTATGAGACAAAAAACTTATATAAATACATCCTACGAGTTGCCAATATAAGCATATTCTTCCACAATATTAATTGAATTTGTACTTGATTTAATATGTAACATTTCCAAAATCGATCTTTTCCTAAAATTGGTTTGTTTATCAAGAATTTTGACGTTATCTAAATTGAATGATTTGAATTTTTCAGATGCCGTGTAGGTGCGCTAATATTTGAATTTAGATCTTTGTTGGTCTAAATTCAAATATTAGCGCACTTACACGGCATCTGAAAAATTCAAATCATTCAATCAATTTAGATAACGTCAAAATTCTCGATAAACAAACCAATTTTAGGAAAAGATCGATTTTGGAAATGTTACATATTAAATCAAGTACAAATTCAATTAATATTGTGGAAGAATATGCTTATATTGGCAACTCGTAGGATGTATTTATATAAGTTTTTTGTCTCATACTCATTTTATTTTTATTTATTTGTACAACCTTTCGACATGGAATCGCTTTAGCCAAGAAATTTATTTTTTTTTTTTTTTCGAAAAAATTGTCTGGGCTTTGCGTTTCCATGAAAAATCGGTTTTTAGTAACAAATGTTTGATTGTTTTATGTCGAATTTTTATATAAAAAGGAACTCATTTTGAAAATAATTTCATTATGCTTTTGACAATGATCCCGAATTGGGATTGAAAGCTCAAGTTTAAATCTACAAAAATAAAGAACCCTATACCAAAAAAATAATAATTTGTTAAAATACATCTGTTCACAATCGACTGCAAAGGAATGGATTAGGAATTCTGCCTGATACCAACCTTAAATACATTACGTTTTCGTTGCATATGTTGCTTTTGCCTATCAGGAACATATCATAAAGCCGTTTCCGGGTATTGAAGAGCAAAGGTCAACACAAAGGATTTGTAATTATAGCTTGTTGAAAATTCATTCGGGATATTGTTTGCTAGATTTAAGGTACTTCGTAAGCCGATGCTGTTAGAACCGGTGATGGCCAGTATTGTCGTACAGTGTTGCGCGTATTTACACTAGTTTTTTGAGAAAGAGTCAACCTTTTACGAAATTTTTATACACCAGGAACAAACGATAAAACAAAACTACTTCTTTTTTGCCATTGACAAGAATTAGTCGAAAACCGTCAGAATATTGTAAACTGATTAGGGAAGAATTTGTTAAATATGTTTCATTAGTAATTGGAAGTATGCTTTCAAAAATTTGTCATACATGCCCAACCTTTTTTCCTATTAACAAAAATTGTTTCGGTAAGCTTGGCATGTCCATTTTATGGAAATATAGGGGCACATCTGGTAACATTTCTGAGATTATGGAAAATGGCCCAATATCACCTATAGACACAAACTAGATAACCGCGAATTCGAGATTATTGTTTTAGTCTGTCTCAACAAGATTTTAAAGCTTTCAGGATTACCGTGCTTCATAACTGGATTATCGTATTCTAGATGTACAATCTCGATAAACATGAAATACAAAAAGAAATAGAAAGTGCAAGTGAGGTATAGGATTATTTTGTCTTGATGTCACTTTTAAAATGAAATTGAAATCGCGATTTGAGATTATAACGATAATATTTGAGTTTCTCAATAGGATTAGTGTAGCATCAGATTTATTATTATTATTATTATTATTGAAGGGACATGTGGGCGATAAGCCATCTCGCACTGTGACCTAAAAGGTCTATTGTGCTGGACCATACTTAATTATCCGTCCAGTCAATATTCAGGCTTTTAATGAATCTGATAATACTACTGGCCGGTACAAGATACATACCATTTGGGCTCGTTGTTCTTCCTCCTAGATGATGCAGTCTCTGGCGAAAAATGGCTGGGCATTGGCACAGAACATGTTCAGCTGATTCCGCTTCCAGATCGCAGAAGCGGCATCCATCTGTCGTACTTAGGCTCATCTTCTTAAGGTGATACCTTAAGGGGAAATGACCTATGAGGAAGCCAGTGAGCAGCCTCAACTCAGGTTTCCTAAGTTCAAGACACTCCTAGCGTTTTACCGCTGCTGTAAGGTGTATCTTAGTGATGCCGCGAAGGGTTCTGGTCCAATAAATGGAGAGGCAGAACCCTCGCAGGCGAGGCCATCAGCTGCCTCATTTCATTTCCTTCGATTCCAGTATGACCTGGCACCCACATAAGTGTTACCCTTATTTGAGCCTGCCAGGTGTTTAATAACCTTTAGACAATCCCTTACTAGCCTTGACTCAACGGTACAAGACAAGAGCGTTTAAGGCCGATTGGCTGTCTGATACAATATAATCCTTCTGTTATGCCTATCTTAGCGCCAAGTTCTATAGCATACACTTCTGCTGGAAAACGGTAGCATTGATACCCAAGGACTTCGAGAGGACAGTCCCACTCCCATGTATTCCTATCACCGCCCCATCTTCCGTTTTTGATCCATCTGTAAACCATACCATGGACCCTCACAAAACGAAACACGAACACAAATAACGTATATGACAGCATACAATGACAAAATGTGTGTTATACGCTTTGTATGTATACAAAATTCTGAACCATTAGTCTGTCAATAACCAGGGACAGCCCTTTACGGCCCTGATGGTTACTGACTCGCAAGCTAGTCTGGCTGTAACCTCACGATGTTCTAGCATGGAGCGGATCCACCTAATTGTAGAAAGCAGAACTCTTTATTCCATTGCCGCCCTCTCTACCGATCCATAGGAGGTGACTACGCGGATTTTTTCCAAGGATCTCGCTTCTTATTTGATAGTCCAGGATTTTTTCCATCGTCTTCAATAGAAACGATGTGAGGCTAATTGGCCGATATGCCTTGGCCTGGGTGTGTGGAGTCACCCCCTTCCCCTCTTTGGTATAAAGACCACATTAACCTTCCTCCATAGTTTTGGAATACAGTTAAAATCATAACTTGCCCGAAACATCTGGATCAAGTTGGGGAGTATTTCCTCAATACCTTTTGGAAGTAAAGCTGGAAAGGTACCGTCCTCTCCAGCGGATTTGACAGATTTGAAAGACCCAATAGCCCATCACACCTTGCTGGGTGTGAAAATTTTCCCAGAGAGACACCAGATCCTATTGTGAGGCGCACAGGCCACCTCACTTGAAGGATCATGCGGGTCCTCTTGGGGTCCTACCACTACTGAATCTGAAAAGTGGGTATCTAACAGTACCTGTAAGGTTTCTTTCCGGTTTTCAGTGAACTTCCCGTCTTGCTTCTGGAGAAGTTCTAAACCATTTGAATGATCCCTGGAAAGGAATTTCTGGAGAAGAGCTGCCGAGGGCAATTCATTCAGCGTCCAAAGCCAAGTATATAGAATTATGCAGCTGATTTGAACAGAACTCCAAACCCTCTGGAGACTCTATGCTCCCCACAGCCGAGGGCATTTCTGACTCGAGTGAAACTGCTATAAGAGTCGGTCAATTTTGGAAACTCTTATTTCCTGCCGCTGCATGGTCTCGACCGCCAAATCGAATCTGATGTGCAAGTGATCCGATAAAGAGGCCTCTTCAGACATATGCCAGTTTTTTACCAAGTCGCTGAAATGCGGACTAGCTAGTGTCAAATCTAGGACCTCTTGCCTAATCGTATTTTTAAAATTAGGTTTCCTTCCCCTATTAACAATGTCTACATTATTTGAGATCAGAAATTCAAAAATGTACTCAAAACGACCCCTGTTATTGATGTCCGTGCTACCCCACACCGTGTGGCGCGTGTTTACATCGCATCCTATCATGTAGGCCAGCCCACTGTGTTTGCAATGAGCTATGAGCCGCCTAACTTTAGATTTAATAACATTTTAAGTGATTTTCACAATTTTCAAAAATTTTTCGAACATGGCCATGTCTTTTTATTTAAATGACAAATTTTTTTTTTCGAAAAGCTTGGTCTATCCAATTTTTGAAAACATCGCCCCATACCTGGTTCCACTGGTTATTTACACATTTTTAATTAGGCCTACACTTTTTCAGTACACTTTGGAACGTATTAATTTTTAATAAACTTTAGAAAATGTATTAAAAAATTGAGATGTGATCACACACGACTTTCTTTTACGAACTACGAATTTTGAGAAACTTATTATGCAAATTTATTGCAAACATAAGATTTTTTTCATTTTTTTCGGTAATTTATATATTTTTGAGATATTGCCAAAATAAATGTTCTTGTTAAAGGGAATGGCCACTTCCGATTAACCAATTTCCCCTAAAATTTATTTAGACCTTCCAATTTATGAATAAACCTTAAATATGAAGTTTTAGTTCGATTGGGTAAACCATCTGGGCCGTAGAGAGGACACAGACAAGTTGACTGACAGACAGACAATATTTCGAAACCCACTTTTTCGGACTCAGGGGACCTCAAAACATATAAATCTCTAAAAATCGCAAGGTCGAATATTTTCATGATTACTGTACTTTATTTGAAAAGGATAAAAGGCTCATTGAAATTGTATGAAAAGTTGTCGGTTTATTAATATTTAAAGTTTGAGCGCCCTTGATGGAGAATCATGTGTTTGACCACTGCTGGTCTGCATCCCTACAACTTTCCAAATTCCACATGGAAATCAAAAAAATTTAAGAATTAGTAGAGATTGATGTGTGAAAAAACATCAAATTTTAATGTATTTTGGGAATACAAGCACTTAAGCGAAATAATCCGTGAAATATATTATACGGTAAGAACACAATGTTTAATGTTCCACACAAACAAGCAGAACATGTATGAATATACCTGCACTCATGTATGACAAATTATCACAATAAAATTCAACACAATTACTCACCCAGATTCATTTCATTTCGATTCACACATCAAAAAATTAATACTGTTAAACAAAGATATCTCCTCCGGTCTTACAATATTCTAACACTATTCATTTTGTAAGATTTTTATGAAAAGCACGCAATAAAGAAAAAGCACAGCATATATCGTCAGAACCAAGCAGAGAAAAACAAGCACAAAAAAAAATTGACAAACTAAATAAATCATAAAATATTACAGCAAAGCTGAACAAAAACACAACAGCAAAAAAAAAAATAAAAATCGGATATTGTCAACAGCAGGATATAAGAATGCATGGTATGATATATATTGGCTGATTAATTTTTTGTTGTTTTGTTTTTGCGCTCTTGGGAAAACTCTTATATCAACATTTCAGTTTTATGTACTGTTGCTGCTTATTGAAATAACAAGATTTTTAGTTTTATGTGTCTAAAACTGGATGTGGGCAAAAATTTGAATATACTAATTTGATAAATGGGAAATTTATGTACTCGTACATTGAATCTGCCTGTTATAAAGCATATCTGATCCAAATATATTATAATCTGACTGTTGACATAGCCGGCTATAATTTAGTTAGACTAAATTAAGTTTATATGGAACCAGATTATAATCTATATATGTCAAATTAAATTGCCAGTAAAATCTTACATGTAAATATATAGATATAAAATAAATAAGGATTTAAGATTATTTGTAAAATTGTTAAACAAAAAATTTGTTTAGATTGAGAGGACTTTTATAAGACAGAACCAAAAAGTAATTTGGAAAACCTTTTATAAAAAAATAAATTCACTAGGAAATTCGGAAGTTTTCTTATCTAATCTTATTTAAAAGAAATAATTTTTTTTTTTTTTTGGAAAATCGTAAAGTTTTTCCTTTTTAAAATCGTACAAAAAACGTACGAAGGCAATAAAAAATAAAAATCTGATATGCGGTTTGAACGTGATTACAATTTTAGATGTCACGGTAAAAACAAATTCTAGTAAATTTACTAGAGTTGAGCATACTTGACGATCTAGTTGAATCTAGTAAAAAAACTTTACTAGATTTCTGATAATAACAAATTCAGGTAAATTTGACTAGAAATATCAATAAATTACTCGAACTTCAGTAAATAATCCTGTTGTTATTCATAACAAGAATTCTGGTCGAAATATCGGATAAACCATATTTTTATAAGGTTTCTAGTAAAATTGAATGATATTGTTTACTGAATTTTCCAGTAAATCTATGTGACTTCTGATAATTTTACCATTTCAACTAGTTTAACAAGATAACGAGGAAATCACATAATTTAGAAGGGAATTCAGGTAAATAGGTGTTCCAGCTAGATTTATCAGTGAAAGTACTAGATTCCGTTGAGTTTTTCATAAAAACAAAAGTCGATTTTTGTTTTAAAATTTGGTACATACAATATTTCTTATATGTAGATATATATTTATTTAAAAAATTCTTTGTATATCACATTTCACGCACTAAAAAATTACATTTCGTTTTAATTGTAAAGTTCGGTGCTTAATTTTGACACTCTGGCTAATGGCGTTACACCTTTTATTTTATAAAAATACACCTCCATGAAATTATAAAAGTGTACGCATTTTTCCGGGTATTTCAGTCCGAAAATGTAGAAAACTTTAAATAGAGCGTCGAATGCCTCTAAAAAGCTTTTGTCTACAATATAGGATTCACCATCGATTATTAAATGGTAAGTTCCCTGGTGATGCATTGGTCCGATTGCATAAGAAATAGGTACGGTTGTGTCTGCTTATTTGTTTCGATCACCTCAATTGATGATTTTTGCAACTAAGAAATAAATATCAAATTATAATTATATAGTGGAATAACTATAAACAATTGATATTTTAATTACCTCAGCCCAAATGCAAAGTTACTCATGCAGGTGACAGCAAACTCCCTGTTGTATGTATCTGATAAAATTTTTGAATTAAGGTTTTTATTTCACCTTGATAATTCACTAATTATTGATAGTGCTGTAGGAGCTCGGTTGCTGACGCCGAGTTTGCCATTAAAAGTTGTCTTTTACTGAATGATTTTTGAAACAGCTTCATAATTGTTTCCTTGTTTTCGTCCGTAGGATCTATTTCATTGAGATATTCAGTGCTAACCTCGATTTGCTAGATTAGAAAAAATACACACACATATAAATAATACATACATACGCATATATACATAAATTTGTAATAGTTACCTCGTTGTCTTCTATAATGCATATATATTTTTTTTTTTGGAACATATTTTTTTCGTGCAGAATGATAATGTTTTGCGCATATTGCTAAGCCGAAATTCAATCCGTCCGTTTGCTTTTTTTGGCATATAGAACCTCTTGGGTTGAGCCATAAACTCTGAAAAAAGACATACATATACATATATTTATATATATTAATTTATATTATAGTTCAACTTTATGGTATTACATATTCAGGAAGTCCTTCCATTGGAATACACTTCATTGCGGGTAGCAGTGAACGATCGCCTTAGCACAATTAATTTTATCAACGGTTTGTGTATAGCTTCCCAAATTGTTTAAAAATTAATTTGCATATATGGAGGTTCAAAACAAAATTAAAAGAAACCAAGCTTAGTTTCCACAGACAGACACTAGGTCATCAACAATTATTCGTGTTAAGTTTAATATTTCAGTGTAGCCTATCTCCCATTGGTTTTCTAACTTTTGGTAAAGTGGCTGGTTTCTCATCAATAATATGGAATTTAGATCTTTCTCCTAGAAATAAAAAATAATACTGAATATTAAATTATCTTTTGTAAATAAGTTAAAAATATATTTATTACCGAGCTATAATATCCCGAAGCAGGAGGGCACATGCAATCGATAAATTCAATTAACAGTTTATTAACTAATTCAGTCTCTGGGATGTTTATGGTATGCTTGTAGTGTCAGCAATAGTTGTAACCCTTCTAATTTTTTGCGTGGTCCAATTGTTATTTTCATTTTTGCAAAATCTGCGTTATAACTACAAATAATTTTGTTAACAACTGAATTAACTGTAATTTTGCATAAAAACAATTTTTTGTTAGAGTAATTAATTCAATTAAATTCTAATTAATATTTTCAAAAAGTGTATTATTTATATACATTTTTAAGTTGTTTGTGTTGCGTTGCATTAAAAATTGAGCAGGTACAAATATGTTTGGACAGTATTATGAGTTTTCTCAACTGAACAATTTATATTTTTTCGCGATTTAACCACAAATATATCTTAAATAACTAATTTTATTACAGCGAAAAGTGCCATATATTCAAGTACTTGATGGGCAAAATTCGTAAGAGAACAACAAAGTAAAATAATACACGCTGTGATTACATAATAATAATAAACTTTAGTTTGAAAGCACCGATTTAACAAAATGGAAAATTACCATAAGCATATTTTCTTGGATAAAAAAAAAATTAAAAATATTACAACACAAATTGCATTATAAAAACACAAGGAGAATTAGCCATTTTTTAAATTATCCAATGCAATTGTTGATGTAATATTTTTAATTTTATTAAATAAATTACACTTCATATTTCATCAAAATTATTTTCTTAAAAATTTATTTTCAACGATATTTCTATGAAAAAAAAACACTGTGAATCGCCATTTTTTTCAGCGCGTCGTATAAAAAGGATTTTTTCGTAAAGACGAAATAAATTAATTCACCAACCACATGCGATTTATTTTTTTAAATAACTATGCAGGCTTACCAATTAATATTTGAATGATTTCGTCTGACACCTCATTCTCTAACAGAATTAATTTAAAGGCATCCATTTTTAAGTTTACAAAACACACCACTTCTTTTATTAAATTTCACTATTATTTTCCCACTTTCACGTGCAACCCTTGGTGCAACCTTTCCAAAATTTAACAATAGACTGATTATTAGACGAAGTACGAAGATGTATCAGAAAAACCGATGTATAAATGTGGTTAACGGTTAAAATTACAAGAATTCTAGTTTTCAGAAATCCAGGAAAAATGCAGTTTTTACTGGAATTCAAGTAAAAATTATATTTATATCAAATTAACTAGAATTCAAGTAAAATATTCTGATTTCTAGAAACCTGGTAATTATTTTGACCTGATTTCAGATAAATTAACTAGTAATCCATTTTTTTCATAAAAAGGAATTGATCTAGTATTTTTCTAGTTACTTTATTAATATTTTATTACTGGATATCAAGTATTATTTACAATTGAACTAAAATATTAATAGAAATTAGTAAAAATCTGGTTTTTATTATAATTTGACATGAAATCCATTACCATTCATTTTAAAATTTAACTGGAAAGTTGATTTTTCCATATTTTTAACTAGAATTTTACTGAATCATAGTTAAAATTTGTAAAAACCGACAATCTAGTTGACATTTACTAGAATTTGTAATTACCGTGTAGTGGCAACATATTTTCTATTTAGATTTTTTATACGATACGGTCCCCAAAAAACCGATTGCAATATGTGATATGAGATGGTGTGCACGAAAATGACGTTTTATTTATCAAGGCTACAACAAAAAATTAAGGAAGAGGCTTTTTATAATTAAATTTTATATTGAAAAAATATTTGGTAAGATAATTACAATTAGTGTCGCAGCATGGTTCGTTAAGACCTTAACAGTATGTATGCTAAAAACCATCATTTTACAAAAATTCTCTATACTTTATACACAAAAAAAAAAAGAATTCGCCAGCTGTTATTAAATTAATACCAATATTATGTTTACGTAAATTATACCATTAAATCATGATCCCACAACACAATAACGAAAACTAAATAAAATGAAAATTTATATTCAATTAGAATAATCTGTTTAAATGTTTATTGGATGCGCCAAACCTATCGTATCACCCAGATCAAAAGTTAATTTATTACGATTTTATTTGATTTAAGCAATTTTACAATTATGCCGCGCGCTAATTTATAAATCAGTCAAAGAAAATTTTAAACATTTTCCTTTTGTTTATTTAACATTTTTTTTTTTTTTGTTTTTTGACGTTAGCGTTACAAACACCGTATCGACTCGTAAAATTATTCCCGTCTACAAAACAGATACAACTTTTGTAAAAACTACATAGAAATTGGTGCATACATGTGTACATATCTAGACTCGTATTTTAACTCATAAAACAATTCGCTTTATTTATTTTAATTAGGTAATTAATAAAATTTAATTTAACATTTATTTAATTTTTATTTTTACGATCAAAACAGCAAATTAATTAAAATGAACGTACTGAATGGTAATTGAAGAAACATCAAACTAGATGAAATACTAATTGGAATAATAATATTAATAGAATGGATGAAACTATACGAGGGCGGATTGAAAATGAAGCTACCTAAGTAGGAAAACAAAATTTATTTTTGCCAAAAACCATTTATTTCTCAACATAGTCTCCATTTAATTCGACACACTTAGTAAGACGATATTCCAACTTTTTTATACCATCTGAATAATACGATTTCGGGAAGCCCTCAAAATACGCGTTAGTTTCGATAATCACTTCTTCGTTTGAGATGAATCTTTGTCCTGCGAGCCATTTTTTCAAGTTTGGAAACAGGAAAAAGTCACTAGGAGCTAAATCTGGACTATAAGGTGGATGATCAACCAATTCGAAGTGTATTTCACGTAATTTTAGCATCGTATCTAATGCTGTGTGAACCGGTGCGTTGTCTTGAAGAAAGAGCACTTTTTTCTTCTTTAAATGTGGTCGTTTTTCCTTGATTGCATCAACCAATTGATCCAATAATGCACGATAATACTTTCCTGTGATTGTGGATCCTTTTTCAAGATAATCGATGAGCAATATTCCGTGTGCATCCCAAAATATAGTGGCCATAACCTTGCCAGCCGATTTCACTGCCTTTGCCTTCTTCGGAGCACTTCCACCAGCTTTGGTTTCAGGTGTGTAGTGGTGGACCCACGTTTCATCAACAGTAATTAATCTACGCCAAAAATCAACAGGATTACGCTTTATCATGTCCAAACACCGCTGTGAAGTGGTCTGTCGAACTCGTTTTTGTTCGACACTGAGCAAACGCGGCACCCATCTTGCCGATAGCTTTTTCATATGCAAATGTTCATGCAAAATGTTGAACACACGTTCATATGATATGTTTACCATTTCAACAATCTCACGCAACTTGACTCGGCGATCATTCATAACGATATCGAGGATTTTCTTGATATTTTCTTCAGTAACCACCTCTTTTGGCCTTCCTGTTGATGGTATTGTTGCAGTGCTTCTTCGGCCGCGTTTAAATTCAGCAATCCAATATTTTACCATGTAATCTGACGGAGCAGACTCACCGTAATGTTTATCGAGCTTTTCTTTTGTCTCTTTCGCCGTTTTCCCTTTTAAATAATAGTGTTTAATCACTGCACGAAATTCGTTTTTTTCCCTTTTTCAAGAAACACAAAAGTTGCTTACTTCAAACGACTACAACAAATAAACTAATCGATGAATTTGGGTGAAATTTTAACAGCTGACGTTTGACAGATCGCAATTTCTAAAAAACAAAAAATGTTTGTGTTTGTGCTGCCATCTAGCGCTAGGTCGCTTCATTTTCAATCCGCCCTCGTAAATAGTTGTGGTAATACATAAATCATCAAATCAATCAAATCTGTTATGATAGAGAGATTTTTTTTTTTAATTTAGCAATGACTCAGCACAAACAATATTTTGGATAGTACAACAACTAGTTGAAAAAATTGAACACATAAATTTGAAAATTGGAAGAATAAAATTAAGATAAATAGAACCTCAGCTAAAGTTAGATTTTAGTCAAATGTAGCTATAATGACGGGGAGAGCTGAGATTCGACGAAAGTGGATTAACTAGTACTCGGTGTTTTAACCCGTACAAGTAAAAATCTTGTAAGATGTAGCAAACGAGTTTAACTAAACAATCAACCATAATCTAAGCAATAAATCAGCTTTTCAAAATTTTAATGAATCAAGAGTAAAAAGCTCCTTTACTCTTTTTGATTTATTTGAAATTAATCTTACGTCGAACTCTTTGGAAAAAAACAAATCAATAAATTGTTTTTTTTTTTTGATCTTTTCTGACATTTTGACATTACATTTGATCCGAATTATTTGTCACAAATCCCGATTTTTTGGTAAATTTCATCAAAATTTCACAAATCCATAGAAATGTAAACGTCAAAATTAGATAAACAAAAATAAGACGCTATTTTCATAAATCGTTTTTGGTTATATTTTGATGCGAATGCCTTGTAGACATCATGCCAAAAATTCCATTTTAGAAAACCAAGTTTTGTATACCCTTGGAATTGTGCAATTTTGTGCCTGTAATTAAAAAACTTGTGCATAGCGTACTTTAGGAAACAAGATGGGATTTCTCACGTGATTATCACATAAGAAATCCAATACATTTCGTTTATCTAATAAAACATATTGTGACGGTGACACCTAGTGTGTAATAGAATAAGTTAAATGAATAGCTCAATGTTTACTGTACTAAAATGAAATTTTCCATGATAAAATTGTTACGTAATGTTTCTACGCTATTCTAACTGGAAAAGTCATGAACTTTCGAGAAGTTTGGTTTGTGTATATAAAAAGGCGAACAAGATATAATTGGATTATTGGCATTTGGAACGCGATATTTGGAAAGCGACAGTGTGAAGATTAAAAAGTAATTAAAAAGGTGTGGTATTTGGAAAGCGACAGTGTGAAGATTAAAAAGTAATTAAAAAGTGATTTAAAAAGTGTTGTAGTGCGAAATAAAAATTATAAGTGAATAGTAAAATTGTGATAAAATTATTTAAAGTGGTTTTGTGAATTTTTATTGATAAACTGTGTTGTAATAATTTTTGTCTGAAATAAATAAATTCGTTGGCGATAAATTAAATTGATTTTGAATTATTCACAATCCAGTGATACGAACCTTGAGTGACAAGCCAAATACGTAACAATATTTTTCGGTGTAAGGTGATTGTGCAAAATTCTGCGTTACTAAACTTATCTTGAAAATAGTTTATCGGCCAGAATCTGAGGTTATACTCGTATAGAGTAAAATATAAAGGTTATATAGCCGATTATATATCCCACCATTTATTAACGTTTGAATTAAAACAAAGTTTATTTAATATTCTGTGCATATTACACTTTAGCCAGAATCGGCATAGAACATCCACAATTGATCAAAATCGCTGTTTTTAAAAGAAGTTAAATGGGCAGTTTCCAGAAATCCCACCTTTTATTAACATTCGAATTGAACAAAGTGTAGTTAATATTCGAATTCGAACGTTAATAAAAGGAGGAATTTTTGGAAATCGCCCATATAACCTATTCGAAAATCCGCGTTTTTGATCAATTGTGGAAGTTCAAAGGCCGGTGAATCTTGGCCAAAATACTAACTACACTTTGTTTTAATTCGAATATTTACATACGGATAATTTGTGGATGTTCTATGGCCGATTTTGGCCAGTATAAATTATTTTCAAGATAAGTTTAGTAACGCACAATTTTGAACAATCACCTTACAACGAAAAATATATTTTATTAGGTAAACGGAATATACGGGATTTCTGGTGTGATAATGACGTGAGAAATCCCACCCGGTTTCCTAAAGTTCACTATGGACAAATTTTCTAATTCCAGATATATGGAAAACTTGTGTTTTCTAAAACGGGATTTCTGGCGTGATGTACCTGATCTTTCTAGAGTATAGAGGCTTAATCATGATGACGTATTTTTTAGAAGCGTTTCATATGGGAAATCACTTTTTTTTCCTAAGACAAATTTTTAAATGAAAACGCTACAAATGCTTAATTACGATTTCTGAATACTTTCATAAATGTTTGAATTTCAACATATATGAATATCGTTTTAGTAAATCGTTTTAATTTTCTTGTAATGATTTATTCAAACCAAAATTTATAAAATTTTCAGAACAACAGCATTCTGGTCAAATTGAAATATTAGGTGTATTGTGTATAACTTAGTTTTTTGGATTTTTCACACAAAAAGACGCGTTTATTTCTATGAAATCGTAAATTTTATTTTAATCAAAATATTTTCCATCGTTATCTATGACTTCCGACCATCTTTCTGGCAATTTATGGATTCCATCGTTAAAAAATTGTTTTACTTTTGATGCGACCCATTCGTCGAGCCATTTTTTTATTTCTTCGTGGTTTATGAAGCGCTGGTCTTGAAGAGCGCATTGCATGGATCAGAACAAATGGTAATCTGATGGGGCACAATCTGGTGAATAAGGAGCATGCGGTAGAATTTCCCATTTCAGTTCTTCCAGCGTATATTTTACTTGTTTTGCGACATGTGGTCGAGCATTGTCGTGCAGCAAAATTACTTTACAATGTTTGTTGGCTGGAATCGGACGTTTTTCGTTCGATGCATGGTTCAAATCTATCAATTGTTGTTGATAATGTTCACCAGTAACAGTTTCGTTTGGTTTGAGCAGCTCATAGTACACCACTCCTTTCTGATCCCATTAAATGCACAACGTAGCCTTACTCCCATGAATGTTTCGTTTTGCTGTTGATGTGAATGGTTCGCCTGGGTGAACCCATGATTTTTTGTGTTTAGGGTTATTGTAGGAAATCCATTTTTCATCGCCAGTCACAATTTGAGACAAAAAATGCCATTTTCGGTATCTTGTAAGCAAAGAATTGCAAACCATCAAGCGATTTTCCATGTTGGCTTCAGTCAGTTCGTGAGGTACCCATTTTCCTTCTTTTTGAATCATTTTTATGGCATGTAATCGTTTTCTAATGGCTGCTTGACTGACATTTAACCGCAGAAGCAAGTTCTTTTTCTGTTTGAGCTGAGTTTTCCTTCAATAATGTTTCCAATTCTTCATCTTCGAATTTTTTGGTTGACCAGAACGTTTTTTGTCACTGATATCAAAATCGCCACTTTTGAACCGTTTAAACCAGTTTTCGCAAGTCTGTTGAGTTGGTGCATGTGCACCGTAAGTTTCTTGAAGCAAACGAAAACTTTCAGCAGTCTTTTTCCTTTGATTAAAGCAAAAAAGTAATGATTCCCGCAAATGCTGTTTTGTCGGTACGAAATTCGACAGTCAAAAAAATTTGTTGTTTATGCTTTCACGAATTGTGACGCACTAAATTTTAATGTGAAATATCAACACTTCAAAACGCAGGAGGCGGTATTGTAAAAGAACGTTTAATACAAACGTTACGCCCTCCCTTAGAAAATCCAAAAAACTAAGTTATACACCTAATAAAAGCCTACTACAATTCGATTGGTCATTAAGTCAACATACATTACATAGATGGCACTGATGGCCGTAGAAATTTAGTAAAATCGTACCAAAAATTACCACCGGACAAATTTCAAGTTCAAAAATTGTAGAAAAGCAAAACAAAGTCAAAAAATGTTAAGAACGTGTGATAAATTTGTGAATAAATAATTTTTTTTTCGTATTTTTCTGTAAACATTTTAGACATCTTACGTACACTAGTGAAACTAAAGATAAATTTGGCAATTATTATTTTAATTCGTCAGAGCCAATTTTTCAAAATAAAAGTTCTAACAATATATTTTGGAAATAATTTAATTTTTATTTCTGCAACTAATATTTACTTAATTATAGCATTATTGTAAATTGTTGTGAAAGATATGCAGAGAACTTTTATATAAACATTTTATAATTTTTTTGCTTTTTTCATTGAAAAACTTGAAGCTAAAAAACACCATTTTTACTATGGATTCCTATGGAATTCAGTGAATCGTCAGTAACTATGATTATAGCTCTATACTCTACAAGGTTCTACTTTTAATCTAAATTAACATTTTTTATCTTTTTAAAGTAGAGATTTTACAATACAATATGTAAAAAGCTGTAAAATGAGTAAACCTAACCTCGCTTTTTTATTTGTTATTATTTTCACCAAACAACTACAAGTAAATCAAGGTTTTATTTTTCATATTTTTTGACAAATAAAAAAAGTCGATTTTTATTTTGAAAATCGAAAGAATTTAACATTAAATGCGCGGATTTTTCTGCTTCGTGACTTTCACATTAATTATTGGAAACTGGAAGAAAAGCCCGTAACACGCACGTAACTATTGTTTATTTAGAATTTTTGCATCCGTGGATTTTCAGACTCGTGATAATGCCACAGCGGACTCGTAATAATAGGAAAACGTTTCACCAAAGATTTTGGTAATTAAAGAGACTTCGCAAATAAGATTGGTCGGAGTATTAATTACATTGTCGGCTAGATCATGATTGTTGGTTAAAGTTACATCGCCTAATTTAAGTAACCAATTACTATATTATGGATTGACAGACCAACATACAGTACTATGTAGCACGAGAAACTTTTCCCACAGACCATGAAATTTTTCCTGCCTCCACCAATAAAACTGGCTGCTATTCCTATAGAAGCAACGGCAAGCACAATGTTTGATTTTTCACGAATTGTGTTAACTGGACGCTCATTGAAAAATAATTGATGTGAAAGATCGTCATTACGGTTAAGCAAGATATTTTCTGTTCTTCAGTTAATGTACATTGCACAGCATCTCCGGTTTCTTTCTGGATATGTGTAATATTGCACCGGCTCTCTCCTAAATTAGCAGGAGGATCAGTGACTTAGCTAGGTACCCTATAATAAACAATAAAGTACAATCAATTTAACCGCTCATAATGTATTTATTATGTTCCAAGTCCACGAGAATCATTGATGAAAATCGTTTTCCAATGTGTTTTTGCTGTAAAAAGCATTTCCATTCCAAATGCTCTGCAATTTGCAGTTCAAATATAACGCTGTGTTCCAAAACTGATGGAAATATCAAATATATTTGTAACACATGTAAGAATTTGGACTTTAATATTAATGAGAAGGTCACGTTGTTATCGGATGAAATGCAATGAATTGTTACGGAATTGTAGCATTTTTAGCATTTGTAGCTGAGAATGTGGCTAATGTCATTGCTATACGCGTTGATTTGAGCGACAATAACAGTTTCTTGCTGGGTAAAGCATCTTCAACTCTTATAACATCAGTTCCAGAAATTAAATCGCTGTTCATCGCACGTTTGACTCCTCAAACAACGGTGGAAGATGTTCTAAATTTTATCAAAAAGGAAACCGATTCTGATTGCAATATTGGGTGCTTAGACCTCACGCCGGTGAAAAAGCTAAATAATTGCACAGCGTTCAGATCATTTAAAGTGGATATACCGCATAATTTTTATGACGTAATATTTACATCGAGATTTTGCCCTGTAGGAGTGCATATTAAACCATTTATCAAAAGGATCAACACTTTGTCAAAAAACTGGGTTGTAGCTCATAGCACATTATTTCATATCATGTTTTAAAATCGTTATGCAATTTAAATTAAATTTTTCTTATTTTCTAGATTTTTGGAAAGGATGTAAAAACTTCATCCTGAGATGGGAATGGTTGGTGATTCATTTAAATTGGTAAAACTGAAATCCGATGATAGTTCTATTGCACTTGTACACCTCAACATGTCAAGTTTAATTAAACATTATGATGAATTATATCTTCTTTTGAAAAAGATGGGTATTAACGTGCTTTGCATTTCTGAGTCGTGGTTGCATGATTGTGTTTCTGATACGATTATTGATATTTCGGCGTATAATGTTTTGAGGTTTGATCGGCCTGCTGATCGTTGGCTGGAGGGGAAAGGAATGTTTGTTTCTACTACCGATCTATTTTGAAAGTAAAGCGACCTCCACCTGTCAATGCAAACGACATTTCTGGTCTACTTAATTTTATACATCATATTACGTGATTTTAACTGCAACTTAATTGATCCGTCCAACATTTTACATCAAGTATTGATGAAATTTAGATCTATTTTACATCCCGTTCAATCCGACAAGAGGTTCTAGTTTACTTGGTTTAATTATTACTTCTCAAGGGCAAAAATCGCGTATTGTACAACATGCGAAACTGTCTGTACCATGGATATCTGACCAAGATCTTGTTTTTATGCAATACCAATTTAAATATATACGTGAAAAGCCTGTACTTGCATATGTTAATGATTTATTATGGGTTGACCAAAACAAATTTCGGAATTTATTTAGCCAATTTCTGCACCTTGGTTAACAAGTTAAATATTACAACTCATGAATCTAAGACAAATAATGTACAAGAAATGGAAACGAACACTGAGATCTTTGTTCTTTTCGCGCTACAATAAACTTAAAAAATTGATTGTAGTTAAAATACGCGAAGCCAAACGAAAATATTATTTTGGAAATTTAAAATCATTTAGAAATTAATTAGAAAACAATTTGATTCAGTATGTAATACCCTGTAAAAAAAAAATTATTAATCCTACCTAAATAAACCGTTCAAATGAATTGTATAAGACAGTTCCCAATTCCAATTCGACTCAAACCAATTCGATTACACAAAGTATAAAAATCCTATTTGAGTCGAATATACAAAATCTCATTGTGTTCACATAATGCATGATTTCAATAATATCATAGTTGTTTCGTGAATACACAGAAACACAAAGAGATTAACAACACCTGCATTCAAGTAACAAAATCTTATATACTAAAACCGAAAACATACTAAAACCACCAACAAACATTGACGGTAAATATTTTCTACCATCTTTCATGTCATGTGCGTATCAGTAGGCCTTATAGTACATATAAACACACCTAAACTATGTATCAAGATAATACAGTAAAATATTGTGACACTGTTTCAACAGCAACGCAAAAAATTCTCTTTTTGTTGTTGTTTGTGCATTATAATACATAAAGCAACAAAATATATTATATTTCCTTAACAGAATCCGTGTAAAGAGCGAACAAGCAGCTGTACAACCATATTGTTGATCCTGCCATATATAAATCAAGTTGTATGCATGTATTAGTGCCCATTTTACACAATAGTAAAATATTGTGACAGCTGTATCAAAACCAACAAAAATATTTATACAAGCCGTCTCGTTCGCTCCTTACACTGATCCTATCAAAAAAATGTACACTATATTTATTATGAATCTCTCACCTATAGTTATTTGTTTTGTGTATATATACTTTCTAATTTATTTTATACGCATCACTAATACTACACCTTAGCGTACTTTTTTATATCTTAAGTGTTTGTACTGTTTGGCTTGTACAAACATTTTTGTTGGTTTTGGTTGTATCAAAACCAACGTAAAGATTCTCTTTCTCGTTGTTGTTTGTACTTAATAATACAAAAACTAACAAAACCACGCACACTTCCTTCACAGAAACCGTGCAAAGAGGAAACGACACGGCTATACAGTACACAAACATATTTATGGCCCTTTTATATACCAAATTATAAGTATGTATTAGTGTCGATTGTAAAGTGTACACAAAATCACACATACGAATACAAATAAGTGTGGGTAAAAATAAAATCTAATACCAAATTTATTGCGACTTATTTTATATAAGTTAAAATTTATTTCAATACTATCTAAATATTAGACTTTAGTATTAAAAAATTGAAATTTGATTTTATGTACAATCCACAATATATCAAATCATGCACTTTTAATTTTTCTATCTATAAAAATAAAAAACATTGCCTGACAAATGCATCCCGGTGGATTGCATTTTCCAAAATTACACTTTAGTTTAATTATTTTCACTACACTTGGATTATTATTACACTAAAATTAATTTAATTAGAATTTAATTTAAAATTTAAAATTAATCTGTATATACCTATGTATATAAAGTATAAATAAAACACATAAATAAAAGAAAATAAAATTAAATTTTTGAAAAGGATAGAAAAAAATCGACTATCTTCTTCGACGAACTCTCGCCAACCTGACAAACATGGTAATAATTTAATGATAATCTAATCTCTAAACAAAAAAATTATTGGAACGTTACCCACAATTTCAGACATAAACATTACGAATGCGAAACCATTAAAATGATTAAACCATAGCGCACCTCTTAAAATATTGTATATAAAATGGTTAAAATGTTTGTTGAAGGTCTTAATTAAACTAAAATCTAAGACGTCATGGCGATTAAATACGGCTCAAACTACGAGTATGTGACACCTTTGGTCCAGGCTTTTCAAATTTAGCG
This sequence comes from Tipula vernalis, assembly GCA_958295665.1. Classification (NCBI taxonomy): domain Eukaryota; kingdom Metazoa; phylum Arthropoda; class Insecta; order Diptera; family Tipulidae; genus Tipula; species Tipula vernalis. The sequence continues at coordinate 367,191,379 of OY282558.1, read as the reverse complement.
CAGTAAAAGGCAATTTCGACCCGATTCGCGAGTGTGGAGATGGGTGGATGATGTAGTTCAAAATCGTAAATTGCTTTTGCATGTTTATCAAAATGAATCTTATAGAATCAAGAAAAGTAAAGGGATCATGAAATTCTGCACCATGTCTTTTAATTACACACAACATAGAACGTGCATCTTGCACAAAAATTATTAATTTGTAACAAACATTGTGAGCTAAACGAAAGTTTACTAAAACGTTTATTTCTTTTATTTCAGGTAAGACATGCTACAATTTTAATTATCTGTGGTAAGCAATTTTAATTTTATTTCATTTATTTTACGCTATATTTATGAGTTGGGTCTTCGAGCAGTTGCTCAAACTATTTCTTATGAAGTTAGAATAGCTTTAATTTTATTATGTTTTGTATTTTTAGTAGGGGATTATAATTTAATAAATTTTATAATTTATCAAAATATTTGATTTATTTGAGGTTAAGGTTTATTTGAGGTTTACATTTGAGGTTAAATTTCCAAAAAAGTCTGCAGGTAACAAGTCATATAATGGTTGTGGTAACGCTTTTAGTTTTACTAAAAGAAAAAGAAAAAAATACTGAATCAATAAATATCTAAAAAAAACGCGATTCACCAGTGTTTGTAACGATAACTTTTTATGGTAGCGGACTGTATTTAATTTAATTGTTTTTGTTGTTGGTCCAATAATTAAGTAAAACTCTTCAATTTACTTTAAATGCGTTAACAAATTTTATTTAGGTTACAAGTTTTATTTTAATGTGTTTTTTAACCTCACTAATCGTGGCGATCTATTTCGATATACACCCTTTGACGGTCGATGCAAAAGAGAGTGAAAATAATTTTATGTTTTTACAAGATTATTTTATAAGCTATTTCATATACCTAAATCTAGGTGGCTATTATGTTCTACTATGCTATTATCGAACTGTTATACAAATTTTATAACATTTGGTAAACGTCAAAGTTTAAGTAAACATATAAATTATTGTTTTTGTTTACTTTTACAATAAAAATAAATTGTTATTAAATATGAATTTAATAATACATAAATTATGGCCACTTCGATATCTTAAAGATAAGTATTTTTTCTTATATAATATTACAAGATTTATAATTATAATTTTAATACATTAATTAATTTATTTTTAGGTTAGGTTCAATACTGGAACATAACAGCTGTGCTTTACGAACAACCAGCACAAAACGCAAGTTACCTGCACAAAATTTACGTATCGCAGGTTGACTGTACAAAATTCGCTAACCTGTCAATTTAGAATAGAGTAGAAAGGCCGAATGTCGAAAAGCCGAATGTGTCGAAAGGCCGAATGTGTCGAAAGGCCTAATGTAGAAAGGACGAAAGAGTCGAAGGGCCGAATGTCGAAAAGCCGATTGTGTTGAAAGGCTGAGTGTCGAAAGGCCGTTTGCGTCGAAATTGATTTAAATTTTTCATCGTTTTATGAATGAAAATTTTCAAAATTTATATTTTTATGAAAACCAAAATTTTTATTTTTATCAAAAATTTTGTCTAAAAATGTTTAATAGTAAATCGCCTTAAATATTAAAATCTTCTTACCTTTTTTTGTCATATAATTAAAAATTAATTAGCTAGTTATAAAAAAAAGAAAAATAAATACATTTTTTTTTCCGGCAAAATTTGATCACATTAATACGCTAGCTACATACACTGGATTTATTAGCATGTATTTTCAATTTATTTAAATCATTTTACATTAAGAAATAAATTCAATAGTTCCAATCGGCCTTTTCACACGTTCGGACATTCGACCCATTTGGCCTTTCGACATTCGGCCTTTAAACATTCAGCTTTTCAACACTTTCGGCCTTTCGACCGAATCGGCCCAATACGATATTCGGCCTTTCGACATTCGACCTTTAATGTCAACCTTTTTAGACCGAAATTGTCTATTACAATTTTATGCAAGTAGTAGTAGTAGTTTGTAGCGCTCGATGGTACTGGGGTGTGGGTTCTTCATAAACTGTACATTATAATAATAATAACACTATTGAGACCAACAATCATTTATATTCTACTTATGGTGTAGTATTCCAACTGGCTAGAAGCTGCCTTTCTAGATGTCATTGGCAATAACAGCAATATCGTCAAAACGTAAAATTGTAAACCCTCCCGTTAGTTGTAATATTGCGCATGGGCTGTGCTTTGTGGCCGTTCATCATTTTCATTGTGAGCCTAATAGTGGTGCTGTGTGTATGAAATTCTTGGGTAACCGCCAGTTTAAATTTTAAAATTTGAACACAATTTTACTTTAAAAAACATTTTTTATTATTTTTTGATAACTTCTCGGAAGAGCCTGGATATCGAACTGTTTGGGCGCTAAATTTGTCTTTTATTCTATTTGAGATTTAAAAACATATATGAGAAGTTTCAAAACTGTATTTTTTCCTCTTTTTAAGGCAATACTTACGTTTAGTTGTACTAAACTTTTTGTTAAGGAAATGCAATAGAAAGAGAACAAATTCTTTGAGGGTCCTCCTATTGCCGAAATATTTGCTGATCCACGCTCCTCCGTCGTCTAGAAAAATAATTGTTTGAAGCCTCCAGAGCTAAGGTTAGATTTTTTAAATTTCACATTGGGCCCACGGAAATCCCCTGCTTATAGGTAATTCCGAGGGGCTTTGAAAAAATCTCCGTTTTCCAGAAGACGTAGAAGCGGGGATCAACAAACATTTTGGGAATACAATTACACTATTATACTTTATGAATTTTATCCATTTTTATTCGCACTTTCACCGGCCTTTGCGTATTCGCCATTACGTCATATACGACCATGTTTATCACCTGTGACTGTCGTATATGAAATGTATTTCAAACAAATTTCAATGTCCATATTGATATAATTGAGTGTATGCTTATTACAACATTGCAAAATGCTAAGTCATTATCTATTTCATTTATTCATTCATCAAGATGGAGAATATCTTCATTCGACAATAGCAAAATTTTGTCGGGTGTTTCACTCTTTAGACGCCTACATAGAGCTATCCATACAAGAAGCACCCATCTGTCAGTCCATTCCAGTAACTCTCAATGATTGCCCCTTCATATTGTCAGTCCGATTCCTGGCGGTCCAAATTTCTAAGCACTGTGAAACTCTATACATTTCCATTGGCAACACCTATGAGCATGTGCTCGGAGAATTTATTTGAGTCATAACTACTATCTGACTAAAGTTTAGCCATAATCGACGGTGAGGACTTAAAAACACAGATTAAGTGATTGTTTTCACGAATATCTTAGCCATTCATGTTTGCTGTCTCATTCTTGATTATTCTTACATAGATATTTCTTCCAGATTCTACATTCCAGAATAGTTGTTTTGGAACAAACCATGTTAACTCAGACCACTTTATTTCTTTTTTATAATTTAACATTTTTCTTTATTAACTTCGATCCAAAAGGAAAAAAGTTATTGAAATCAAAAATGACCAAACATTTTTCTCCTCCAAAACAAATTTTGTCGACGTTTTGAAAGTCCCTGAGTACGAAGAAGCAACAACAAAAAATGTCTGTTCGTCTCGATGTCTGGATGTCTGTTCATGGTATATCTCGAGAACGGCTTGTCCGATTTGTATTTTTATTTTTCTGTTTCTCTGATCTGGTTTAATGGTTAAGGCGCAGAATTGAAAAGCTTTTAGAAGCTGTACTACAAGAGGATCAGGTATCTGCCATATGAATTAACCCAAAACCACTTGGTGATACTACCATCTTGTCCAATTTTTTTATGTATATGGTATGCTGGTTTGAGAATGGAGTTGGGGCTTGTGTTGGCGACTGAGTTAAAGGTTGCGTTGGGTTCCATTTGCGGCTTGAGTTGAGATTAAGTTTGAGTTGAGTTGAGGTTAGGTTCGTCTAATTAACGTTAGCTTGAGTTGAGTTCACGTATGCATGTAGTTTTTAAGAGCGTGTTTATGTGCGAGTTGAGTTGGACTAAAATCAAGTCTGAGTTGGACTAAAATTAAGGTTGATTTAAGGGATGGTTAACATGTCGAGTTATTTTTGAGTTGGGGTTGAACTACAGTTGAGTTGAGTGAGGATTGAGTTGAGTAGGAGTCGGCGGTTAAGTTGAAAATTTATTTACGGTTGTATTGAGGATTGAATTGAATGTTAGCTTGAGTGGTTTTGAGTTGAGTTCATAGAAACATTCAGTTTTCGTTGAGTTTGGAGTTGAGTTGAGGATGGCCTTGAGTAGAGTGTTAAGGTTTGGTCCGAGCTAAGTTGAGTTGAAATTGAGTTTGAGTTGAGCTCGCCTACGTTGCGGTTGGGTAAGGCGTTGAGTTGGGGAATTATTCGGGTGTTGATCGGTACGTTGAGTTAGGCGTTCAGTTTAGGTTAAGGTTTGTTTTAAAGTTGATTTGGGGTTGCATTGGTGATTGAGTTGCGGGTGGGTTAGATTCAAGATATCTAATAATATATGATTATCTCGGTATGGCAAAAGTCAATGCAAGTTGGCTACCAAGAATGCTCACACCAGATCAAAAAATTTCGTGTTCATTGTTGGAAGGAGCTTTAAAGGTTGTTTGGTAACAATCCGGCAAATGTATTTAACAAAATTTGCTAAAACGGCTTCAGACTAGAGATCCTACAGGACTAGGAGTTAATTACAATCTGTACTTTGACTATCGTTTACTGTATGCCAGTTACGATGTTAATCTTGTACAGAGATTTAATCAATCTTTTTTTGATTTAAAGTATCACATTGCAATGTTGTTGAATTTCAGCTTATTCATCTCCAGAAAATGAGGTTTACAAGAACTCCGATTTTACTTTTGACTAAGGCATGAATGAGCCAGCCTTATGATACATCTTTGATTGTTGCATCAACATATATATATATATATATATATATATATATATATATATATATATATATATATATATATATATATATATATATATATATATATATATATATATATATATATATATATATATACCATATATATATATATATATATATATATATATATATATATATATATATATATATATATATATATATATATATATATATATATATATATATATATATATATATATATATATATATATATATATATATATATATATATATATATATATATATATATATATATATATATATATATATATATATATATATATATATATATATATTATTTATATATATATATATATATATATATATATATATATATATATATATATATATATAAATAATATGTATATATATATATATATATATATATATATATATATATATATATATATATATATATAAATAATATGTATATATAACATGTCATTATAGAGGTGCTATTGTACATTCTGTTAAAAAAGTACCAGGAATCGTTAATTTAAAATGCCCGCGCTGAAGGGATTTAAATTTTTTTTTGTCCTAGATTGGTAGCAACAACTCAATAAATACCATCGATCATCCACCACATTCGCCTGATTTAGCACCAGGTGACTTTTTCCTGTTTTCTAAGCCCAAATTGCTACTCTGTGGAACCCGTTTTGAACCCATTGAAGCCATAAAACGAAATTGGGCGTGCGAACTGAAGGCCCTCCAGGAAAGTGCCTATACAATTTTTTTCGTTGACTGGAAAAACGCTGACATATGTTTACCAGGTGTCTAAATATGAAACCGGAATTGTTTAGTAAAAAGTACACGTTCATCGTATGGTAATGGTTAAGAGTATTTTATTCAAAGTATTGCCGATTATTAGTTATACATTTTCCCATCTTTCTGGAAATGTGTGAATGCCACGACAAAAAAACTGTTCTTCGATAATCGGTCGGAGCCAAGCCTAGCGAGTAATCCCCATGTGAAAGTATTTCCCAATTAAGTGCTTCCAACGTTTCCGAGGTCGATTTTGCTTTGTGTGAGGATGCATTATCATGAAGCAAAATCACTTTGTGTTGCCTTTTATCATATTCTGGTCATTTTTCACGCAAAAGTCAATTCAAATTGATCATTTATTTTTGGTGCCGTTTAGCATTTACGGTTTCACCAGGTTTTAGCAGCTCAAAATAAATCACACTCCTCTAATCCTACCAAATAAAAATCATTGTCGCACAGTCGATGTCGATGATTGTATAGAATCAACCGAAGACTTTTTCAGCACAATTCAATGGAGAAATGAATTTCTTTTATATCTGGCCAGCAATATTTCGCAAGTGGTACTTCGATTTTCCTGTTGTCTTTCATTCAGTTTATGCAGAACCCATTTTCCTAGCTTTTCGATCTTGCCCATGGCTTTTAAACGTATGGAAAAGGCTTTTCATGATACATTCAATTGATCCGCGAGTTGTTTTTGCGTTTTGAGTGTCATCCTCATGCAACAATACTTGCAATTCATTATCTTCAAACTTTTTTTGGAGGTCTTCAACATTCTTTGTTTCTCACGTGAAAATCACCACTTTTGAATTTATTAAACCACTCCGAGCATTGTGATTCTTCAGCAGTTTTCTTCAAATGATAACAAAAAATCGATGATGTCCGCAAATCGTAATATGTAAGCAAAAACTCAACATTTTTAAGACGTAAAAAACATGTGTTATTGTATGAAACTTGTATCGTTATGAGTTCGATGTTGTTGACAAACGTCAAAAGAAAACGCCGATGACTCGGTTTGTCGAAAGGTACATTGACAGGTTGCGCCATTTATTGGTTAATTCCGACAAAGTAAATTTTTATGATGGAACTTAAAATTTGTGTTTTATTTAACAATTTCCGGTACTTTTTTGACAGAATGTATTTACAACTCTACATTCCTTAAATCCTTAAATGGCTCAGGCAATATTGGAAGATCACAGCAGCACATTTTTGTTATCCTACCTTTAAACTTGGGCGCATTACAGTAACTACACTTTACAGACATTCCATCAATCATTAATCGAAGAATGTTGGAAATCAGGGTGCCAGCTTATACTATTTCAGTGTCGAGTTTTGAGCGGTTGGACACAAAAACTTTCAAATTTGTAGTTAAGCTCAAATTTTTAATATTTGGTACACGCAAATAAAAGTCAAGATGAAATTCTAATGTTCTTTATTAGACTTTAATGCAATTAATTAAGAATAGTGATGAGTTTCTTGGATTCTAAATGAACACATTTAACTCATGATTAATCTCACCACTCAGTGTAAACCTTTATAATTAAACATAATGTGGTAATATGTTTAAACGTAAACCGCAATTTCATGTTTTTCTCACGTCTATACAGTTACAGTGTAAGCATTCCCAAACGAGGCTCTACAATGTCATGAATTTTTGTTTTTTCTCGTTTACCCATGTTATAGGGTTGAAAAGGGCAAAAAATTCTTGACTATAGAACTATAATTTATAAAATTACTACACACGTCAGTTACAGTCACAAAATACAATATGAACTGTAATATCACAGTGTAATGTTCAGATGCAGAACATACATACACAATGTATAACTTTAAAATTTTCCCAAGTGTTGTGACATCCCCAAATCCCAAATAAACATTATTATAGAAATGAAAATCTTTACTTTTTCATCCATTCAACAAAAAAATAAAATTGAAATGTTAAAATTGCCTTAAGGAATCCTTCGTTCTTCGATCTACTATAAAAAAACTAGTTTGAACTAAAGTTTTCTTTAATATCCTTCTTATCTAGTAATATGCGTCTTTATCTCATATCGTCACATAGAATAAAAAAAAAAATTTATGTTTCTATATCATAATCACTAAACTTTTGTAGAACTGTCAATCTCTCATTTCTGATACGCAAACGAATACAAAAATCAATCAAATCATGATTGTGACAGAACTTGCCTTTAATTGATTTCATGTCGAACAAAATATATTTTTGCAAAAATTTTCTATAAAAGTTAATGACACAAAACATAAAAACAATCAATCAAAAATTTATGGAATCGGATAGATTTGTTTAATTGAAATTTGCATTGTTTTTGGTTTGGCGAAGTTTTTATTTTTATGAAATCAAGATGATGATGATGGCCCCCCAAAAAATGTGAACAAAAAAAAATGTGAAAGATGTATTGATTCATAATAAAGGTTGTAACCAAATCCAAACCCAAATACTGTTCCGTTGATGTGTGAAATGTTGTTGATTGATAAAGCGACACCAGAGTGTGATTATAGAGACGCAGTCACACAAATTGTGTTGACATGGCAAAAACCACGTCTGGACATAAAAAAATCCATTAAAAACCTATAAGAAAATTTACAAAAGATAAATTGAGTTGCTTTTACGATATGTCATGTTCACCATGCAGCAACATCGTTAAATCATATACACATACAATAAATTACGACGAGTACCTAAATAAAATACGAGAAATAATCTCTAAAAAAAAACTTTACAATTGTAAAGTTTAAACAATAGAATTTTAATAAGCACCGATTAAAATATCACAAAATAAAAAACAGAAAGAATCATATTTTAACGATTTTAATAAAATAAACAAATGAATGATGTCGGAAATTTATAAAAATATAATTTTTATTAAGTTATAAAATAATTTTTTTTTTTTCTAAATTGAATTTCCCATAAATTACAGTTTTTCATTGTGTTTATCGTAAAAATTTGGAAATCTGAATATTCTTGGATGGCAAAGTCGTTAAATTTATGTTATTTGCATATAATGTGCAAGTTTATTTGTGATCATGTTGTACAAAAATAATATTGATTCAGTCATGAAAATATAATCACCGAGCAATTATTTTTCACCGTTTAACACTTTCACTGCAACAGGTGCACCAGTGTAACAGGCATTTTTATCATATTTTAAAGATGGTAAAATAACATAATGGGAGAAGGTCTTAAATATACGGCTGGTCCATGTATGCAATGGTATACATTTTTCGTCAACACTTTCATACATCACCCTACCACATGCAAACACTTATATGCCCTGTTTACCATAAATGAGAAAAATGTAATTTGAATTGTGCATGCAAGCAAGAAATGCTAATCTAAGCTAGAAATACTCAATAAAGGATGTGAGCCGGGAAGTTATTGATACAATTCTGTGTTCATTGAATATTGTTGGCTTAATTTTAAATTGGAGGGTGACAAATGATATTCGCACTTCTGACCAAAGGTGCATTTCTTATCAACATTAAAAGCCCACTTCTTAAACCGTATCGTAATGGCAAATTAACCAATTGGGATCTATTCGCTTTTGAACTTATTGAATTAATTCATCGTGCTAGGAATATTTGCTCGGTTAAGGACATTGAGTTACAAGCTTCCAAGCTGACAAAAGCATTCTGGACAGCTTTTAAAAATTCGTGTTCATTTATTACTAAACGAAATGAATGTTTTCTTCATGCAGGAGGACTAACGTGATAATTTTGTAATTATAGGCCATTTAAATATTCAATATGCCAGCGTTTCCAGAACTCCTGAAACATCATCTGGATCAGCTGGAATCGTGACAATCCATTTAGATTTAGGTTTAATAATGATGAATTCAGGAAGTGTCCTGAGAAGCAGAGAGGAAGAGCTGAATAATCGTTTGGACCATTCCAAATTGCAGTTAAAGGCCTTGAATTAAGGCAAGTTTCAACTTGGCATATTAAAGTGTGATATTCTTCTAAGGTTAGAGAGCGTGTACCAATTACACGTTTCATATGCCATTTAGCATTTTTAATCGCGGATTCCCATAATCCACCAAAATGTGGAGATCGTGGGGAATTGTCAACCATTCAATCTGATTATTAGCACAAAACATCTTTGTGTCACCTTGAAGTTTTGACGAAGGCAAGCCAAGAATGATTCTGACGATAAATCTATGACAATTTCCAAATGGATGGCTTTGACTACGAAGCAAGTAAAGAGACAAATATAAATTTTATTTTTAGTTTTCGATCTTACATTGGGCCTAGCGTAAAATGGTCCGCAAAAATCTATTTCCACGATGGAAAGTGGTCTAGACTGATTAACGCGGTCGATAGGTAAATCGGCCATTAATTGGTGAGACAGTTTTGGTTTATTCCGAAAGCAAAGAATAAACTCATTGACAACCTTTCTACACAAATTCCGTCCTCCGAGGATCCAATACTGTGATCTTAAATTATATAATAACGTTTGTGACCCACAATGAAGTAAACGTTTATGCTCAAATTGAATTAGGAGTTTCGTGAATGCATGTTTGGATGGTAACACAATTGGATGCTTACTATTATAGTCAAGGCTTGAATTATTAAGTCGACCACCAACACGAAGAATTCCTGTTTCATCTAAAAATGGTGATAATATCTTTAAATTGCTAGTGTTCGGCACAGTACCCATCTTTAACTTTAGAATTATTAATGAATCGAACAATGTGCGCTGTTACGCGAAGAAGCTTTGTAAACGAAGAATAGCTAACAAATAAATCCCAAGACGACGAAGAATTACACACTGTACTTGACGCGGTTTGACGAAGATCTAAACACAATAAATCTGAACTAATTTTTAAGTTAGAATTTTTTGGCCATTTAGATGGGTCTTCTAAAAGAAACGAAGGGCCTGACCACCATAACTTAGGCTCTAAAAAGTCACTAGGCATTAAGCCTCGTGATACGAAGACAGCTGGGTTTTGGGACGTAGGGACATAGCACCAACTTTGAATAGGAGACAATTCCTGGATTTGATTGATTCGGTTGGCTACAAACGTGGCATATTTCGATGGCTCTGATTTAATACGAAGGAGAATAATCTCTGAGTCTGACCAACGATGTATTTTATTGTACTGCTATTTAAGGCTGTCAAGTACTTTCCTTAATGTTTGAGCGACCAGCAGTGCTCCACAGAGCTCGAGACGAGGAATAGTCTGTCTTCCCAATGGAGCCACCCTAGATATTATTCTCGCCTATGACTCTAAGATAAATCACACAACCAAAACCCTTTTCAAACGCGTCTGAGAAACCATGAATTTGTATTAAGCTAGCTTTTGGTGCTAAAATACATCGAGGAACCGTGATTTTATTTGAATTAATCAATTGCGTTTTGAATTCGATCCATTGAACTCTAATTTGTTGTGGAATTTGGTCATCCCAGTCTATATTACGAAGCGTCCAAATATCATACATTATTATTTTAGCAACTAAAATCATGGGAGAGCACAGCCCTAATGGATCAAACAATTGACATATCTCTGACAATTCATTTCTCTTAGTACAAGGAGTTTTCAAAAAGAATTTGGAGAAATTCATTTCGAAGTCATCTCCTAAAGTATCCCATGATAGACCAAGTACTAGAGAAACATTTGACGAAGTTTCAGAGCATGACGAAAGAACAGATATATTCGAGGATAATTCACGTAAATGAAACCCGCCCTTTTCTAATAATTGGCTTAACTCTGATTTAATTCTAACTGCATCTTCAAGTGAATCAGAGCCCGTTAGACAGTCGTCAACATAAAAATCAGAAATTAAAATTTTTGATGCTGCAGGGAATGAGATATTTTCATCTAACGCCAATTGTTGTAATGTACGAGTTGCGAGATAAGGAGCGCTCTTAGTTCCATAAGTGACTGTTTTCAATTTATAGCAGCTGACACTTTCTGAGGGATCACTTCTCCACCAGATCCGCTGTAAATCCTGATTATTTTTATCAACCAAAATTTGCCTGTACATTTGGGCTATGTCAGCCGTAAAAGCAACGATGTATTTCCTAAACCTTAGAATAATAGACAACAAATCTTGTTGGATAGTAGGACCCTTGTATAAACAATCGCTTATACATAAGTTGGACGAGGACTTCGAAGATCCATTAAAAACGACCCTTAACTTAGTAGTGGTGCTACTACTCTATATAACAAAATGGTCAGAAAAGTAAAATGTTTTGAACAAGTTCCATATGGCCCAAGGACAATTACTCAGCCATGAATTCTTTGTATTGTCGGTAAATATCAGGTTGACGTGTCAATTTTCTTTCTATAGCATAAAATTGCATAAGTGAAGAAAAGTTTGAAAGGACACGCTGATTTATATGATCATTCAGAGGAAGAGATACTGAATAACGGCCCGAAGAAAGACGAATGAAATTTTTAATATAATGCTGTTCACAGTATTTTTCCTCTAATGAATGATTGCTGTTAAGTGAAATGGTCTCTAACTCCCAAAACCTCTTGATGTCGTTATGAAGAGCTTCAAAGGTATATAACGATGTGGATTTTTGTTCTTGCATGGCTTTGTTACACAAAACCTTACCACTAACAACATACCCAAAAACACTCGAAATAAAGGGAGGTAGATTTTTAAAAATAGTACTAGATGTTCTATCCGTGAATAATTCATTATAAATTTCTGCACCAATCAAAATATCGATTTCATTTGGTACATTAAAATATGGGTCTGCTAATTTTATAATATTTAAATCAATATTGACAGGACGTGTTGGTAAATAATTCGTTATTCTCGGAATTACATGAAATTCTAATATAGCCGAAAAGTCAGACACTCAAAAGGATACAAGTAATGAAACCTTAGATTTTATTTCAGTTTCTTTGCCACCGATACCTGTAATTATTTTATTTGTTGGCTGTCTTTTGAGTTTCAATAGATTTACAATGTGTTCCGTAACAAAATTTAAATGCGAACCACTGTCCAACATTGCTCTGCACAATAATTGTGTATTAGAATCCGACGAAACTTTTATTAAGGTTGTTCCTATTAAAATTTGATTGACCTCTACCGAATAAGATGGTCGATTGGTTTTATAATGATCTGATTTGCACGACGAAATACCACTTAGTTGCGGCCTATTTGACAATATATCGTCTTGGATTAGAGGCTCCATTGCTGGTTTGCTTAAGCTAGTAAAAAAATTATTTGAAATTTGCTTAATACCCTTGAAATAGGAAGTTTTGCCAAAATGAAGAAGCGAATTATGTTTTTGCGAACAGAAATTGCAAGGTGGGTTGCCACAACTATCAACGGTATGATTACCAATCAAACAATTTGTACATAATCTTTGATTCCGAATGAACTGAAATCGCGACTGTGATGTAATCTTGGAATCAGTAAAGTCTGGACAATTGGATATCAAATGTGATCGTTTACAATAAACACAATGAGGAGTATGTGATATTAGCGACGTTGATTTCTTTTTAGAATATTCATATCTTTTCGTATCATTTGTATATTTCACTGATGAAGCGGTACTTTTTTTTTCAAGAGTTGTCTAAGTTTTCCATTAAATGGTACATTAACATTAAATCCCAAGCATCTACTTGTACAACTAAAGATTTTAAAGCATTATAATTTTTTACTGAATGATCAATGAAAGCTTGCAAAGAATTAGACGAATTTGCGAGAGGAGATTTGATGTTATATATTTCTCTCGTATGAGTCTTTTGAATGATAATAGCATTATCGTACCTGTCGCATAGTGTTTTCCAAGCCACTTCATAGTTGTCAGCCGTGACTGGAAGACTTCCAATTAAACTAAATGCCTTGCCGGAGCGAATATGCGATTTTAAGTAAACAAATTTTACAGTATTTTCTATATTAGTTTTCTTATGCATGAGATCTAAAAAGACATCCCTAAAAGCTAACCACTCGCTCTCAATTCCACTGAACGTCGGTAGCTTGAGTTCTGGGAGCTTAATAGACATCGAAGGAATAGCTTGCTCAATTTGAGTACTATTTACTGATGATTCAAACACTATTTGTTCTTTCGGTAGGCTTTCGAGGCACTTTAAATTGTGAAGTTTGTTTAATAACGTACTTTCTACGTATTCGTAGTCTTCTTCGAAGGGTACACGATCAGTTGAAGCAGATTCATGTTGCATTTCGAGCTTCAATTGGACCTGATGATATTTATCGTATGTTATTTGAAGTCTTCGAATATTAGATTCAATTGACCTAATAGTTTCGATAGATGACAATTGGTTTCGAAATTGGGTTAGTTGCCCTTTTAAAGCACTTCTTTGTATTTTTAAAGACTCACCGTCTGACTCTGACATTTTGAATGACAAGTATATGCATTATTCACAGAACCAAAAAATAAATTGTTAGCGCACGATTAATAAAATTTGTATATGTAATACTTCAAATACGAGTATATGAGTATATATAATAAACTTGGAACTAAACACGATCTCAATAAGTTCCGAAGAGCATTTAAAGAATTTTGAAAGTTGAAACTTCAATTTGCGGCATTCAAACCTTTATACTACTATATCACGGACCACAATAAACTAAATTATACCACAAAAACTTACAAGATGATATCTATTCGATGATGATGAGTGATTCCCGTTAATACCCGTTCACTGAATGGTATATATGTAGCTCTGAATGGTGACTTGATTTATTATGACCTTGAATAGTGACCATAAACATGTCGAATAATCTCGAAGAATGCTGTGTAGATATGGTCTTAGTTGGAGTCCAACAATAATGACCTTACTGGATGACCACGAATATAGGTATACATTTCCAGATATTTCGAAGATTGTTGAATTGAGTTCGAAGAATGTTGAACTTTGAATACCGACTTTATTAATTTCATGATGTACATACAAAATTGATTATATACAATTCCAAAACATAAAGTTCTTCTAAAATTTAATATATACATACATACAATTATGATTATTATATATTTCAATTTCAGAAATTATTTATTTATATACAATATAATGTTTACGAATTCGAAGGGATACGTACTTAATTTTAAAAATGTATTGCAATGCGTGAACACAAAGCGTGCGTTGTTTTTAGTATTATTCCTCATATTTGGTACAAGAGCAACGTTGTTTTCTTACCGAAGGCTGGCAAATCAGATTACACTGATCCCAAAGTTGCCAAAGGTTGTCCTCAGGGAGGTGTGCCCTCACCAATGCTAAGGCTTTTGGTGACTGACGATCTACTTGTGAAACTTAAGCAGTCAGGCTTTGTTGCTCAAAGCTACGCTGACGATCATGTTATTATTGTCGCTGGTAAGCACCTGAATGCACTGAGAGAAAATGTTGATTGAATCAACAAAAAAATAGGTAATTTCAACAATTTCCGTCTTTGATTTTCAGCCAAAAATAAAGTTGTCCAATTTATTATAATAATGATTAAAACTACAATACTTATTTATTGTAAATTCAATATGTAAATTGTAACTATTGTAGAATTTACAAAAAATTTGTACTTTTAGTAAAATCAACAAATAAATGATCAAAATGGTAAAATTTACAAATAAATTGTAATAATAGTAAAACCAACAAATAAATTGTAAGGTCAACAATTAAAATGGTAATCTTTAATGGATTACTATTTTAGTTGTTGAACTTACAATTTATTTGTTGGTTTTACAAAACCCACAATTTATTTATCCTTCCGGTTTAATTACCGGTTATTTGAAATTGAAATCATATTTCTAATCACTAAATTTTGAGTGTAGAAGAAAATAAAACCCCGTTTAATTACATATTTTAAATTGGTCTTCGGTGTAAAATAAAACACTATGTATTTCAGTTTAATTGTTTTTAAATCTTTATTATTAAACAAATTAAGTTCTTCTTATTTAGTTAGTATAAATTTTGTATTCAAATTTTCGTAATTCAGGTTTTTCAATAACTTAATTAAAAATATTATATACGTATAAATTATTATATTATTTAATTAGCAAGTATGAGCAAGTATTGCTTGTTTGTGGAAATTGTTGTAATGAATGTAATTCGTGCAGTGGCGTTGCAATAACATTTTCAATTTTAAGCGAATGTTGTTTCAACATGTGTCTTTTAAAAGAATAAATACAGTTTGAAAACATTTGCTAAAACCACATTTATAAAAATTACTATATTAACTGTTTCGCATGTATTTCAACTCAATATGGCTGCAAAGTGCAGACACATTATCGAATAGTTCACCGCATTTATAACACGGATACATATTTTCATAATCATGGAATTAGGTATAAAGCTAATTTAAAATTATAAATGTATACAATATTAATAAAAATATAATATAATTAAAATATAACAAAAGTAACTTTTAAAAAAAATGGTTACCTACAGCAAAAAAAATTATGTATTTTCTACCTCCAAAGTAAATTCAATTTAAAGACAACTGAGTAATTAAGTTTGCAACTGCAGACACTGGCTTGTCATAACGAGTATTGATTCCATAAAAATAGGTTTGGATAAAGTACCACACGTTTTGCGATTGATGCGGATAGGCCAAATTAAAGACTTGAAATGATTTAAAACATAAATCAATAGCCCCCAGCATAGTGTGTTGAATGTATGTTGTATCATCCAATCTTACAAAAAATTTAATTGGCAATTCCTGTATCATGACTACAATTATGATAGGTTGAAATGTTAATTTTTTAGCTAAATGTTCTTCCCTTAGGTTAGATATCTCCTCGTTTATGCTCGCTTCATTTTCCACAAACAGGAACATGCCATTTATAGAATCTTGGATCGATGGCTTCCAATGAATAACTTTATCAGCAACTTTCAGCTTATGTCTAGTTATTGCGGTAGCAAGTAGTGCAATATTTTAAATAATTGTAAATGTTGTAGATCTGAAAATAATAATTTATTTTTATTTAGTTATAATTGGAAGTTGCGAACTATGTAAAAAACAAAATGATAGTTACCTTTACTATTACTTTCAATGAAAGACTGAAGCCTTTTTATTTTAATTGTTTTGTCCAGCTGCAAAATTTTGAATGACTTCAAATCGAAATTCATGAATAGTATTGCGACGCAGTCTTTATAAATTGCTTCGAAATCAATTTCAATCTGAATAAAAAAAAAGAATGAAATGAATTATTTCCCATAGTCGTTATAAAATTTGTTTTAATGTACCAATCTATGGCCATCACGATCTTTGTACCGCGGCCATTCCATTAATATCGTGGAAATATTTGTTTCTTTAGAATTGTGTATTTCTGCACGTCGTTGATTAATTGTTGCTTTGCAATGTTCTTCAACAGCTACCCAGGGCTCATGTTTATAAGCCAGCCAGAACTTATCGTCGTTGCTATAATGTATTTCTATAAACATACGAGTATAAAATGTGTTATTTATGAAAATGTAATTTAATGCCAAAAAATAGTGGATATATAGGTAGTATGTTTCTAATTAATAAAACTATTAACAAGGAAAAAATATCTACTATTCCCAAATTGTGAGTGCGTAGGGTGAATCAGAAAAATCTGAGGTGTATTGATCTTAATATGTTTTTTCTTTAATTAATTGAAAGATTTTGGTTTGTTGCACAAAATAAAATTATATTTAATAAATAAATATGGTAATTCATTTAAAATAAATACTACAAAATAATTCATGAACTTCCTGCCAATAGTTATAACCTAATCTAAATTTCTTCTTTCGAGGTATTTCAATTTATTATTTTTTACCTTTAGTCTCGCAAGGTAAAAGTGTTTTGTACTTCTTATTGTAGGGCATCGCAAGCCCTTGACTTCGGAATTTTCGTACAATATTTATGTACTTATTGTACAAAGAACCTCTCGGTTGTGACGATTCTGTCCGCTCAATGAAATATGAAACCTACAAATATGATAAATTATAGATAATTAAGCAATTGCGGGAAGAATTTTGGAAAAGGAAGAAATAAAAATAGTAATTCTTACCTTGTTCTCTTTAGTAAAAATTTCAATAATTTTATTTGTAATTATATTGAAGTCATCCGCAACCAGTCGAATTTTGTTTTGTATGAAATAGTTAACTATTGCTGTTATAACATCCCGGCGATGCGTATCATTTATGCGCGTTTCCTTCTGTTGATGAGATATTGCGGCAGCAGCAAGATAATCTTCCTCCAATATTTCTCGAAGATTCTGAAAATAATAAAAATTGTTAAATAAATTTCCCTATAAACTTAAAGCATTCTAAAACTAACTAAATTTGATAAATTTTTCGTTTCAAACGTGATTAATTTTTCTTCAGGCGGTATTAGTGGTGATGGCGATAGCGATGATGATGATAAAACTGGTGTACCATTATACCGTGACCCAGAGATATTCGTGGCATTTGACAGCATCTCAGAATCTGGAATTGCAGGATAACCCTATGAAATTGAAATAGTTTAGCATTAACTTACTCTAAGGACTAATCTATATGTATGTTATAAAATTTACATTGGCAATTCTCCATAGAACCAAATGGTGTTTAAATTTAATTCTTATTCCAAAAATTGGTAAGAGATTATTCACGCCACTTTCCTTTATGTTAACCAGGCATTCAACATCCATTTGATGTTCTGAAATACAAATACGAAAATTTTAAATATTTTAGCCTATATTATTATAGAATATACATATGTAAATACCTCTAAAAAGTTGACCTAATGCCTCATACATATTCCAGGATTTTAAAATATTTTCAATTGATTCAACCTCAACTTCTGCTGTTTCTATCTCAGTTGTTTCAGATTGTAAGGGGGTTTGAAATTCCTGGCCTATATCATTCAAATAATTGTCACTGATGTCCAAAGAAATAGAGGTGAGTACAGCTGTTGAAATTGCATTCCCTGTGAATTCTTCTAAAAAAATTGACATGGAACATAGAGAAATATGTAGATAGAAATACAACATTTAGTTTTAGAGTAAAAATACTTACCAGCTTCCTTATCGAGATTTTCTAAATTCGCCATTTTCTAAAAGAAAATACAATTTTCAAAAGTTACCGAACAGTAAATTTTTTAACATTAAGGAACAATGCTAAGGTTTATCCTTGAGGTAAAATTAATCACATTTGTGCCTAATGTAAATAAAAATTTAACTGATCCTATTTATTATAAATTTGGTTTAAATATTTTATTAATTGTGTGTTTAATTTAATAGGCTAATTACTTTTACTGATACTGACGATATTAAAGTATGTACACAAATTGGCCAAATCTCTTATCCAAGCACCATCCACATATCTCGCAATTTTCAGCTTTTTTTTAGTTACAACAACAAAATAAAACACCGACAGATAGTATACCTCGGTTAAAATTGTATGCTTACAGTTTAATTATTTTTATTACCGAAAAACGATGTGCACAAAAAATTTACTGCAGCTATATGGCCTTTAATAATTATGTGTTCCAGCTTTATAACCAAATCACAATTCAGACAAATTTAATATCAATTCTTTTAAAACATATATTTTATGTTTATGTTTTACAACTATTATTTACGAAACTTCCGCGAAAAAATGGAGTTTTTGTAGCAAACTTAAATAATCCTTGCCAACCAACGATTACTATTTAATAGAATGTTTTAATATTAACTTGCATACCACTTTTTTAATTCAATTAAAAATTAATTGATGCCAATATAATGCGCATAAAATGTTAACGGGTACTAAGATGTTTGTTTATATACCGTTATTTTAAATAAAGCATTTTTTAGGATTGTTTAAATGGATATTTATAATTATACACTATAGGTACTCGTTCATCACCAACTTATTATTATGTATTCTACATAATCTGTTTGTTTTTGAAAGCGTTAACTCACAAACTTACACTTTAATTTCAAAAAAATTGTATCAATCTAATTTTAAATAATTAATTTTAATCGCTTAACAAACTCAACTTACACAACCTTTCTCTTTGAAAGCCAATTGACTAATTCTAGAAAATAATTATTACATGTACAATTTATTTTTCGTTTAAACCAAATACTAGTAAAATTTAATATTTCTTGTTAATGTTGACAATTAAATTATATGAATTTTACTATTAACTTGTAAAATTTACCATTTGTTGATTTTTTGCACAATTTAGTTGTATAGTTAATCATTTTGTTGTATTATCAACAATTTATTATTGTCGACCACAAATCTATACATATATACAAAACATTAAAATTAAAATTCTATGTACTTATTTCTTTGACTTGCATTTAATTCTACACCCTTCCACCGATTTCGTCCAAGTGTCCAAAAGATGTGTATTTGAACTCAAGGCATATTTTAAGATCAAAATCGGTCCGATAGATCAAACTGTTTTTAAGTTATTCGCCGTAATCCGTTTTGGAACACAGTAAATTATGTTTCTAGATAGAGAAAATTTTTTATGGTGTTTAGGTTTTAGTATTTTCTTCATATTTGGTAAATTAACTGTTGCTAATTTATTTTTTAATAAATGATTTTAATTCAGAACTTCACTCAAACATCATTTTATTTCTAAACCGATTTTGATGAAATTCAACATGTGCGACAGAAATGGAATTCTAAATTGATATTTAGATGGAGTTCTGGAATATGGCCAATTAGGAATAATGGAACATGACTATTTCTTAACCGATTTGATGAAATTCTACAAGGGCGATGGATAACCTTCTTAACCGATTTTGATGAAATTCAATATGTGCGAAGTTCAGAAATTTGCCTAATTAACATGGAACTTAGCTATTTCTTAACCGATTTTGACGGAATTCAACATGTGCGACATAAATGGAATTCTAAATTGATATTTAGATGGAATTCTGGAATATGGCCAATTAGAAATAATGTAATTTGACTATTTCTTAAATTCTACAAGAGGGATGGATATGGGATTATAAAATTATTTTTGTATCTGATGCATAAATATTGTTATATGTATGTACTTCTATATATTGTGTTAATGTATATTGTTCAATTATAGAATTAACATGAATGAATAATTATGACAATATGTAACAGTACTATTTGACAAATACATATGTATGCACATATATTATGGATCGGTATGGTTGATAACGTTTAAAAGAAGATATCGAGGAGCAGTTATCTCAGTTACAGTGAGTAAAACACTTCCCTTATCACTTGGGGGTCCCGGGTTCGATTCCCGGCGGTGACAAGTAAAAAAGTCACGATTGGGTGTTGAGTTGTATACGTCTATGTGCATGTGTGTATATTGTGAAAGTGCGTTCATCGTGTTCTCGGTAAGCACCATGAGCCCAATAGTGGTATTGAGTACAGGTAACCCTTGAGTAAGGTTCTCCGCCAAAGTTTTATTTTTTTTTATCACAGAGAGTCAGAAGACAGTAGTCAAATAATAATCATGTATAATTAATTATAATAATAAAATAAAATAATAATAAAACAGTATGAATTGCAGGTCGTCGAATATAAAGCAGTGGTTAAGATATTTGCTTACCACGCTGCGGTCCTGAGTTTAATTCTCGCTGCGCCGACTAAAAATTAAATTAATTATAACATGCTTCGACAGACGTTGAAAACGATTGTTGTAAAAGCGTTCGTTGGGCCACCTACAACGTTTCACTAATACGTTATAAGTACGGTTCAAAAGGTCTCAGTAGAGACGCGGTGTGGGTCGATATCGGCCTCTAAGCCTTAGATTAGTAAGAATTGCTGGAATGGAAAAAGTAAAACAAAATTGTTTTTATTGTTTACCAAAAAGCAATATAAATGAATTACAATACATTCTTTGAACAACTACAGCATAGTATACTGTTCTTTGAAGTCGGTGATTTCACGAATACTAATATTTTCCCGGGAAATACTATGGGTACTCAAGGGTAAATTGAATAAATGTAAAATATTTTGGTTATCTGCCAAGTACTACGGTAATGATTTAAGATGGAAATTTATTGCAGGCTATTTGAAACATAAATTGAATGACTACAACCTTTTAATTATATCGCCAAAAAGTATAAATTTATTGCTTGGAAATAGTGTATTTGTTATTTATTTTTCTTATTATTAATTCAACAATTTTGATAATTGATAATACCATTTAATAATTACAAGATATTTAGAATTTTTGACAATAAAATGGTAATTTTAAGGAATTCTTGGTAAATTCTAATGTAATCTATATTGAACCAACAATTTTACTGTAAAAGTAGCGATTTTCACAATCAACAATCTATTTTGTAGAATTTACTAGTTTTTTTACCATTTTTTTCTCTGGGTGTGTGTTATCCGACTTAACGCAAAATGCCTTATATATTGTCGAATCGTGGTGCGGTGGAAAGGATTTACAGGCATCGAAATATTGATGGTCTAAATGTGCCCGTTCTTTTCGGGTGGCGAAATTAAAGGCTACAATTATTAAACTTAATGGTCTACAAATTATTTCTTGTAGGGCCATTACAGCAGCTATGGCATCAACTCCTCTTCTTGCCATGGAATCAATTCTATTCTTTCCACACCTACATTATTTCATTATTTGCTTAGCGTGTTCTGCCGCGTTAAGGCTAAGGAGCATAGGGATGTGGAACATTCTTGGTTCAGTCGTGGGCCAGAAATTGATATGGTTAATGATAGACTGATGTCTGAATTCAATTTCACTAAATTATATTCGGTGATGTGACGTTGAAGAGATCAGTGGAGATTACCGGATTTTCTTGAGAAATTGCACGAGCCAATAGTCTTCTTTTCTAATGACTCCCACACCTATCAATAGTTCTGGTTATGGTGTGTACTGCTCTAAGTTTGATCTGATATGTTCAGGCTGCTTGGGTAGGTATTGCACAGTTTTTCAAGCAGAAGCAATTGCTCTTACGCTCTGTGTAATTGAGGGATTGAAACTTGCTGTTACAGATGAAAACTTTGTTTTCTGTACAGACAGCTTCTCTGTGCTGAATTCGCTAGATAATCCCTTGACTGTGTCAAAATTTGTTAAGGTCTGTAAATACTTTATACATCTCTGTTCAAGTAATAGAGTGACGATCAAGTGGATTCCTGTCCATTGTAGCATTGCGGACAATGATATTGCTGATTCTCTAGCAAAAGTTGCTTCCTTACCATTTAACTTTGCTAAGAAGGCGTTCAAAAACTCCGCTATAAGTGAATTAAAACAGCAATGGCTTGCTACTGGTAGCTGCCGCATTGCGAAACTTTTCATTAATGGACCTAACTTGAGGGCCACTAGGTTTGTTTTATCTCACAATAAAAACCAGCTGCGAGTTTTGATTGCGACTCTTACTGGTCACGGCCATTTTAAAATACATCTTCAGCGTATGGGGCTGGCTAACTCATGATGCTCTATGCTAGGATTGCCTTGACGATGATGACTGCGTTCACTTTGTGTGCAGTTCTCCTGCTTTCAACGGAGTTAGGTTACAATTATTTGACTCGAGGTCTATTGCTGAAGATCAGCTGTCTTCCTTGCCTTGGCCTAAACTGCTTCAGTTTACTAAGGCTGTAGCACGCTGTCGCGATTTAGGATAGAATCACTGGTTTGCACCATTGGCTTCAATGCGTCACTTCATGGCATTTAGTGCGGGACCTCGGGTGGTTCCAACCAATTTTTGAATAATAATAAAAAAAAAAGCAAGAAAATTGAGAGGCAATGACTTTATTTGTATTTTATCGGCCAAAACCTTGGTTTAGCAATATTTAGAGAACAGAAGCTTATTTTCCTATTGAGAATTTGCTTTAGTATTTCGATGGCTTATTATGAATGCGTAGGTCCATTATTGAACATTTTACAAGAGAATGAAAAAACTTAATATTTTCGAGAAAGAAGAAGAATTTAGATTTTAAGAAACCAAATTTTAGTGATACAAATTAAAAAACTGGAGGTGTGGCCAACATACGACTGTCAATTTAATTTTTTTTATTAATTTTTGGGAAACATTTTATATTAAGCAGTTTTTTGTAAACCTTATACTTTTTAAGATATTTGCAAAATAAATTTTCTAGACCAAGGGAGTGGCCACTTCCGGTTAGCCGTTTTGGAGTAAAATTCACTGGGAGCTCCGAATTTATCAAAAAAGCTTAAATCTGAAGTGTCAGTTCGATTGGTTAAACCATCTGGGCTGTAAAGAGGACACAGACTGACACACTGACAGACTGACAGACTGACAGACATACACCATTTCGAAACCCACTTTTTCGGACTAAGAGGACCCCAAAACAGATAAATCTCTAAAAATCTCAAGGCCCAAAATTTTCATGATTACTATACTTTATTTTAATAACGTAAAAGAAAGTAATCACGTTCATTTCAATATAAACTAATTAAATTTAAAATATTTTTATAATTATTGTGTGATTTTGAAGAGAAAATTCTTAACGCTCCACGGTCGCACTGAGAAAAGAGGCAGGTCCTGGCTCCCCTTACTAAAAAAACTTAGCAAAGGTATTAGTACAGGCACAAAGTAGAGAAAGCCTGCTTGTTTTGTTGGTACGCAGATTCATACATATATATAATATCAACCTTCCTGCCACTTTAATTGATTTGGCCTTCACCAATCATCCTAACAACATTAAAACTTTTACTCAAATCTCAATTCCTGGCATTGCAACACCCATGATATGATTTGTGGGTCATATGCGTTCCCTGTTGACAAAAATGTTAGTAACCAATTTATTTACGTAAGAGATTTCTCCAATATTGACAAGGACGCGCTACTGATGGCTGCTAATTCAGTAAATTGGGTATCATTATATCATTTTTGTGATGTTAATAAACAGTTATCACTTTATAAGTTATCTTATTGATAACTTTGTACCAATAAAAATGATTTGTGAGAAGCGTAAAGTGCGTGGTCCGTATTTTAAGAACGATATTTTATTGCACCGTAATATTCGTGATTTTCTACATGAGAATTAGAGAAAGCATAAGACTGACATTAATAGGTTAAAATACGTTAGAGCTCGTAATAAAGGAAATTATTTGATCAAAGCTGCCAAATGCCAGTTTTTTAATGATCGTTTTAGCAATAAAACTACGAGTAAATTGTTCTGGAAGAACTTCAACACATATGTAAATCCGCCAATTCCGGAGTGTAAATGTGACATTACCTCTGATGAGTTCAATAGCTACTTCGGTTCGGTTTTCAACTCCAATAATGTAAATTTTGTTTGTGATGCAATTCATTCTGCCGCTGACGTAAATGCTTTCACTTTAAAAATGTTTCTGCTGAAGAAGTTTGTTTCCATCTGGATAAAATCAAATCGAGTTCTGTAGGAGTTGATGGTATTCCACTTAACCTCATTCAAATTCTACTTCCGGTTTTGCTACCTCACTTAACTTTTATTATAAATGCTGGCCTCACAAAATCGATATTTCCTGATGCGTGGAAAATTGCGACAATTTCGCCTATTCCAAAAATACCAAATCCATCTACAGTAACTGATTTTCGTCCTATAAGTATATTACCAACATTATCTAAGGTTTTTGAAAGAATTATTCATGCTCAGATCAGTGGCTTTATTGCTAAACATAACCTATTGGATGAACTACAATCTGGATTTCGTGCCAAGCACAGTACAACAACTGCCTTGTTGAAAGTTACTGATGATATTACTATTAATATTGAAGATGGTAAAGTTGCAGTTTTGGTTCTATTAGACTTTTCAAAGGCATTTGATTAAGTAGACCACGCTATGTTGTTATCGAAACTATGTTATGAATATAACTTTTCCAAGAGTGCTTGTCAACTTATAGGTTCTTACTTGCATCTGCGACAACAATCTGTAAAATATCATGGCAACTTTAGCGACAACATTTTTGTCACATCTGGGGTTCCTCAAGGATCTATTTTAGGACCTATTCTGTTTTCATTGTACATAAATCAAATTTGTCAATCAATTAAACAAATGGGAAACATTTGCTATCACCTTTTTGCGGATGATTTGCAAATCTATTCTTTTGGGGATATTGATTCGGTTGACGCTGTGATTAATAATCTAAATCAAGCGTTATGTAATATTTTGGAATGGTCCAAAGTGCACAAACTTCAAATCAATCCTGCGAAGTCACAAGCCATACTAATAACTAACAAAAAACGACAATTGACAATCACAGAATTGAGTTTTGTGACGTTATCAAGAGTCTGGGGTTGATCATAGACACTAAATTAAATTGGAGTACCCATGTTAATAACCTATGTGGTAAAATTTATGGTATCTTAGGTAAATTGTGGTGCACGGCGAAATTTATTTCAAGTGATGTGAAATGCCATATCATTCGTACTCTTGTGGGACCTTTACATTCATATTGTTCTTCGATAAATTCGCAATGTTCCAAGAAGTCCCTACGAAAGTTAAATGTTGCTTTTAATTCTTGTGCTAGATACATATTTTTGAAGCGAAGGGGCGAACCAATTTCGCACCTTTCTGAACAGATATTTGGTGTAAGCTTGAACCAGTTTTTGGAACTGTCGGTGTTGACTGTGTTGTTTGGTTTGACTAAAAATAAAGTTCCGAACTACCTTTATGATAAACTGAAATTCTCGAAATCGCAGAGGACATTAAATTTAAATTTGCCTAAATCATGCAAAACTAAGCCAAGACAACGTGCTTTCTTTATCCATGGGGTGAAGCTCTGGAATAGTCTGAATCCGTCTATAAAGGCAGCATCTAATTTGCGTGGTTTCAAGGGACTGTACCTCGAGGGGCTGATTGGCACATAATTCGTTTCCATTATGTTTCTTTTTTCCATTATCACGTCTTCTAATGTTTTATCTTTTGTTCTTAATCTTTTCTTCTGTATTTTTAATTATATTATATTTAATTTTAATTATTGTTCTAATTATTTTTCTTTGTAATTGCTGGAATACACATAGGAATATATCCCTGGATATTGTAAAAAGGCTATGCCTTATTTGTGTATAATTAAATAAATAAATAAATATAATAAAAAATAAATAAAAATAAAAGGTTTTAGTCACTATGAAAAACCATAGAAAAAAAATTTAATATTACCAACGTTTCACAAAAGTGGAGGACAGGACAAAGGAGGTACCGATACATTTGACCAAATGTGCTACGCAAACACCACTGCCCGCATTACGTTGGGATTTTCTCTGAGACTCTTTTTTGGTATGATGGATCAGATCGGAATCCATTCCATCATATTATACAATATGCGAGCATTAAATGTAGTGTTGAATAGAAGAAACTTTATAAAGGAATTAACTTTTTTGCTAATTCAGCCACAGCGAGAAGCCCACTTGCGACGAAGATCGAGTTCGTTTTTGCGCAGCATCTAGCGGAGGAGACTATTTTTTTTTACATTTATTATTATTTGACATTTGTAATATTTTATTTGCATAAAAATATAACTTTTTTTGCAGTGAAAAGGATCTTCGGTGTACTTTTCATAAAAATCCTCGATTTCCCTCTCGTTTAAATTATGCATTTTCAAATGGTGAAATAATTATAATTTTTTTGGCAGAAATGGTCAAACCTTAGTTTTTCGTGAACAATAGGGCGTCCATTATGATAACCCACGATCATTTATTTTTACTATGGCGAAATTTTTAATTATTGAAATTTAGGCCAAAACAGGTTTTCCTAGTGTTTTCGGTCAGATACCAATTTATTTTAAAAAAATATAATCTCTTTTGAACTTAAATAATCGTTGATTATTATTCTAGAAGGGTTCAAGGGTGTGAATTTATGAATTATTTTAGATTTTCCAAAGCGATTTAACACGTTGGAAACTGAACGTGGCCATTTTCGACCCAGTGCGAGTCGGCGATAGCATCGAAATTACAGTGCGACCGCCGAGGGTTAATAAAACACAAACATTTGAGTCAAATACTATAATATCGTTGTTTATTTATATTCAAATAATTAGTCGAAGTTAAGTCGTAATTTTACATTTGCGTTTTGTAACAGTTATCACATGTTTTTATAAGTTTAAAAAAAATAAATAATAGTAAAAGGAACTTCTTGTTCTTGTAAAGAAACGGAACTTTGTTGTAAATTAAAAATATAAAGGGCTTAAACATCATGAGGTGATCAGAATTTCGGTCTTGGTTAACTCAAGTCCCAAACCAATCCCGAAATGAACCTTATAAGTCAATCTTCAGCTTAACCGCCAACTCAGTTTACAATTCAACCTCTATTTCAATCGCAATACAATCATAAACACAATCACCAAATTAAAAGGCAACCCGCAGCTATCAATGAAATCAACAAATCAACCCTTAATCAAATTTTAAATCAATCCTTAACCTAACTCCAAATAGACCCTTTAATAATTCCCCAATCGAACAACCCTCATGTCAATGTTAGCTAACTAAATCCTAATTCTAAATCAATTCAACTAAGCTCAACCCAAATCTCAACCCTCTGCTCAACTCCACGCTTATTTACCAACCCAATCACAAAATAAACTCAATTCGAAAGCTACGAGTACATGCATGTATGAATTATTCTCACTTTAACCTCTAACTAAACCCTAAACTCGACCTCAAATCAAATGCGCATGAAGTTTATCATAAATTAGTATTAGATTTTACAACACCAACAAAATAACATTTGCATGTGTTTAAAAAAGCATACTTTCAGGCGAATTTATTACATGTAGAAAGAAACAACTTAATACTAAATTATAAAAAATCCAAATACACAAAATCTGTCAAGATTTAAACTATTTGGGATTTCACAAAGCTAAGCCGCATAAAATTAATAACGGACCAAAGCGTTAACCTATTAAAACTTTCTCAAAACTTTCTTCTATCAGCAAACATCCCACTATGATATTCTGATAGGCCTCTGCGTATGATTTAATCATGCATATCCGCTAAAATTTTATATTCTGTTTCCCTGTAAAATTCCATTTAAATCCCTTAAAAATGGACTAGTTCTCTCCTAACTGCCCATATTCCAGAGTTTCATCTAAAAATAATTTTAGAATCCCAATTCTAGTCTACAAATCAAATTTCATCATAATCGGTTGAGAAACTTACAAGTTCTATCATATGTACTTGGCCATATTCCAGAACTTAATCCAAAAATCATTTTAGAATCCCATTTCCAGCACACATGTCAAATTTAATTATAAGCGGTTGAGAAATAAGCAAGTTTCATTATACTTGGCCATATTCCCGAACTTCATTCAAAAATCATTTGAAAATCCCATTTCCAATGCACAAGCCGAAATTCATCAAAATTGGTCAAGAAATAGGCAAGTTCCCTAATACTTGGCCATATTCCGGAACTTTATCCAAAAATAGTTTTAGAATCCTATTTCCATAGCGGGTGTCAAATTTCACTGAAATCCGTTAAGAAATAGTTAAGTTAGGATCAAACTTATCTATTTCTTAACGGATTTCAGTGAAATTTGACACCCGCTATTAAAATGGGATTCTAAAATTATTTTTGGATAAAGTTCCGGAATATGGCCAAATATTAGGGAACTTGCCTATTTCTTGACCAGTTTTGATGAATTTCGGCTATTTAAATTTGCCATTTAAATTAAAGGTTCAATATGAAAACGTAAAAGGTTCAATTTGAGGTTTGAGATATTAACGGTGGCCTTTCTTAAATCTTAAACAATATTTGGGTACAGATTAGTCCAAATCGGTCAAGGCGTCTGGATTTATTTAAATATTTTACACATATGCTGTACATACATATAAACACTTACTTATATAGATTTCTCAACTGCTCAGAAAACACTAATTCAACCCCAACTCCACCCCAATTCAACCCGCAAACGGCTCCGACTCAACCCTCAACCTAACCGCAAACTCTCTTTCAATTAAATCCTCAAACCAGTATATATATATAAAAAATTGGTCAACTGCTCACTGTATCTTAATCCAACCCCAACTCAACTCCAACTCAACTTTCACTCAACCCGCAAATTGACCCCTAACTTAAACTTCAACTCAATCCCAAACTCAATGCCCAATTCAATATTCAAAACAGCATATATAAAAATTTGGTATATATTTCTTTAACCAAGTGGTTTGGGTCAATCCCGTCATGACGACCGAGGGGGCCATCTGGGAATTCGATTCGAACTTGATCGAGTCTTCGATGTATAAGATTCATATTTGATTTAAATTTGAAACGAAAGTATCTGATTAAATTCAAATAGGAATGTAATACATCGAAGACTCGATCACATTCGAATCAATATTCCAAATAGCCCCCCAGGTTCCAAAAGTTTTTCAAATCTCTGTCTTGATCATAGAAATAGATTGTCGAAAAAAATTCTAAATCGGAAAAGCCGTTCTCGAGATACAGACATCCAGACGTCTTTCTTTTTGAGACTCGGGGACTTTCAAAACGTAGAGAAAAGTGGTTTTTTTGGACCAACCAAATTTTTGGTCAGTTTTGACAGGATTTTAATACTTTGGACTTTTTTAGATCGAAGTATTAGCTTATTTTATTGATTTTGGTTTATAAGGACGGAAGATATTATAAAATTGCATGAGTATCACTGAAAATGAGATGTTTCAAATCCTGCCGATGATTAAATTTGCTCTGAGAAATGATCAACCATTCTAGGTACATTCGTTTTGGTTCCCGATGATGTGTTGAAGTAGAAATGTATCCTGATCGTCAAAATGTATTTTAAGATATTTCTCCATAAGGCGTGTTCTTGAGACATATTAACTGATTAAAAGTGATATCTTCCACTATCTTACGTGCAAAAAAAATATAAAAATGTTGATTTGATACCTGCAAACCTCTTTTACAAGGTAGATTTATAGTTTTTCCTTTAATTCAGTAGCATCACAATTTTGAAGTGTAGCAGACAGATTAAAAGAAGCATTCGAAAGTACTGTATTTCGCTTTTGGTAACCGCAGCCGTTAGAATAAGTTATGATAGGGACTTTTACGTCATTTGCTTCAGTTGATATCATTTTGTGATTACATATTATTGTGGTGAAGCAGAACATTAATTGTCCCTAAGTTTCAACCCACATATAGTTGGATGAATCATGCTTTACAACTTTATAAATAGTGAAATTGTGTATATGGAATTTTATTTTGTAGTATTGTGCGCTTGCATTAAGTTGTTGGACAAAATTTCACGGCTTGAACATCCATTCAGTTTACGACAATTTTTCCATCTTGTGCCAATTGCTATTCAAGCTCCATTTGTTTTCGCGTTTTTTCAAATCGGATTCTATGGTCGTTATATTTCTCTAAATCCAAATTTCGGACATTATATTGCGTGCACGTATCAAACTGATCATGACGAGGTTTAAAAATTGTATAATTATATTCTTTTAAAAAGTTTGTAAGCACACAAATACTCAAAGGTTCAATTTTGGCTTTGATACATTTTTCTTTGTGTTCTTTAGTGCACAGAGATGTTTTACTATCACTCGTTGTTTGCAAGTATAGATTTTTTTCGAATGCTTTCGGCAATAATGGAATTCCAGTTTAGGGTATGTCTCTTTAACGAGTATTAATGAACATTTTTTGGCATATTTGTAATAATTTCCTGTTTTTTTTTTAAATTTTAAATAGTAACAAAGTGTTCTATTTCTTCTGGATGTGCCTTCCATGAATAGTCTCTTTTAAGTCACTTGTTTTATTAAACTACAGACATAGATATGTTTTGGCCCAAGGTCATCTTCCGATAGTCCCGTTCTGCTTGAGTAAGTAGTGAACAATTTCTCAATTTACTGTTAAATAATATAATATATAACGCGACTCTGAAAACCGTTCATCACTTTCGCTGCTACATATGTCTTTGCACAAAGGGTTATTGTTTCGGAAAGATGGAATGGATCACATCATTTTACAGTTTCAATTTTTTTTTACAAAATATTAATTTTCTATTAATTCAAAACCACGGTTATGCAAGTAAAAATAAATATTCAGGTCGATTATAGAATCTGCGGGAGCGAATCAATCGCGGATCGAAGCTGCAAATAAAAAACGATTGAAAACCGAGTTTTATCTGTAATCAGATGCAAACACTATCGGTAAAAGCTAGTATAAAGTTTGACGTTTAAGTTTTTTTGGTAAATTGTATTGCAAATTTTATCAATCATACCCACATTTTAGTTATGTTTTTTGTAATTCAAAATATAGTTGTAAAATGTATGCTTGTCGATAGGTCATTATTAACTGTAGCTGAAAAGACTGGTACCAAATATTTTCATTGGTGATTCAGTCAATAAACTTTGTTTCTCTCAGACCTTTTCAAAAACTTCAGTTTAGGCCATCAAAGGTTTTAATATATTTTGGAAAGATAATAACCAATAGGTTAGATGATCACGTAGTTACAATAGCTTTTTCCATTTCAGAATTGTTAGTATCGGATTTAGAGTTTTCGTTTGTCAATGTTTTCATAAATGGTCGTGAAATCTTATTCGGTATCGTCTATAAATCTCCAAAAACTATTATAGTAAGAGGTCGTATGCCCAATTTAAAAAAGCCCTTGTAGACTTAGAAAGTTTGTTTAGTTATTCTCTTGTAGGTTCGATGAAATGTATGTATCAGGTGACTTTAATTTCGATATACTCCAAAATTTCGCCTTTCCTCGGGATTATTTGAATCTTTCATTGTGGCACCAATATTTTGTTTCTAACCGCTAGCGCACGCCTCTTATTCGCTATTCATCATTATCATCTCTTTTAATAATGATTTGTTTTATTTGTTCAACCAGTTGTCTCTCGGCATGGGATCCCAACATGAACTTTCAGTTTTTTCTCTGAACTGTTACTGTCTACCTAAACCAAATAGTTTTAGCTTTAGAGATTTTTCTATTGAGGGTACAAATAAGTCTTGAAATTTTTTTTATAACTTCGAACAGAGAAATTAATACAATGTATTTTATTCAAAGTATTGTCCATCGTTAGCTAAGACTTTTCCCATCTTTCGGACAGCATACGGATTCCCCGTCGAAAAAATTCCTCGCTTTTTGAGCCGATTCAAGAATCGACCCAAATGTTGGCTTCTTCGTATGCAGTGAAGTGCTGCTAAGGCAGGCCATGAGTCATTCACCGGAACAAGTGGCAGTCGGAAGGAACAATATCTGGTGAATGCGGTGGGTGGGGTAGGACATCCCATTGAAGCGCCTTCAAAGTTTCTTTGACGACTTTTGAAACATGTAGCCGAGCGTTGTCGTGCTGAAAGATCACTCGTCATGTGTTATAGCATATTGTAGGCATTTGAGCTGCAATGCTCGGCTTAATTGTACGAATTGTTGTTCTGATAACGTTCTCCAGTGATGGTTTCATTAGGCTGGAGTACCTCATAGCAGATCACTCCGAACTGATCCCGCTAGGTGCACAGCATTTTCACACCTACGATTTTCTGCGCTTTGGGTTGTCATAGTCGATCCACTTTTCGTCTCCCGTCACGATTAAATCCAAAAAAACCTTCAGATTTTGTCTTTGAAGCAGTCGTTTGCACCTGGAAAACGGCGTTCGACGTCTCTTGGCTTGAGTTCATACCCAATTTCCTTGTTTTTGCATAATACCCATGGGATTGAGACGGTTTTGAATTGCTTGTTGAGGCACTCCCAAAGTTTCAGCGAGCTGAGTTTGGAATGAATCTTGGTCTAATAACGCCTCCAACTATGCGTCTTCAAACTTTACTGGCCTTCCTTCGCGTTATTTGTCACTGGTGTCAAAATCGACCACTTTTAAAACGCCTGAACCAGTACTCTTACCATTTTATTAATAAAGCATGTTCCCAACAGCTGCACTTCAGAACAAAATAAATGTTGTTTAAACTTCAGCGAAATGACACATAGTGACTTTTTGAGGTAAATGATGAAGCTTTAGCATGAATATAGTTACAAGATGGTTCGATGCTATTTTATACTAGTTACACCATCTTTTGTAAATCCCTCAACATTTATTTGTACACCCAATAGATAGAACATAGTACAACATATTTGTTTGATCCAGTACCTAAATAACAATCAAATCTTTATTATCCTAAATAACAATAACAAAAACGTCTCTAATGTATCATCCTTAAGAGAGATACGTATTATTCACTTAATATTCTCATACCCAATTATATTTTATTGTGTCCGGAGTCCGGAACAATAATGCGGATTCGTAACGCCTCTTTGAGTGTTAACTTAAAAAAAAACAACAACAAAGAAAGAAACATTGTGTGAAAGATTTATGATATGATGTGGCAGCGTGGCTAAATCTTAATTTAATTTTATGCGCGGTCTATAAATATTATTTAAGTGAATTAAAATGTTTTGACTTTCTGAATCATATCACAAAATTAAATTTGATTTGTAGCAACGAAAATTGTTTAGGTGTGTGTGTTGATAGATTTTATTTTTTGAATCAATTTGGTGTAACAATAACATTTCATTTAAAGGCAGCATGTGTAGAACAATATGTATTTAAAAAATGATAGTGAAAAATTATCTAACGGTCTAACATAAATCACAATAGAACCATTTCATTTCGGTATGAAAAATTGGAAAACATTTCGATGTGTGAATGTGGGCGAAAAGTATTTCAAATAATTTTATTAAATTAGTTGGTGAAAAACAACACAGCTGTTTACAGTCTAGATAGCCAGTATATAAAAGATCAATGCGTGTATATGTAGCATCAAAGCCAGTATGCCGGTTGTATCACACAGGTATCGGATAATAATAACCTGTCAATCTGTTGAAAAATATTTTCGTCTGCGGAAAAGCCACAAGACTGAAAAGGCCAAATAATGGAATAAAAATACAAACGGATCGCTAAAAACGCTATAAATTTCATAAAATCGTTAACAAGTACCCTCCATTAAGACATATTCCTACTAGTTTTATGCTCTAAAAGTATTTAAGGCACAGAAATATTTCGCGAGATTTTGAGCGATGTTTTTCAGCCAGATTTGAATGGTACAAAACCAGAGTATAGAGACATACATAATTAAGCTTTCCAAATACTCGAAAATTTTCAATACTCGATTATCAAGTACTTCAAAATGAGATACTAGATAATTTTTTTTATTTATTTTTTATTTTATTTTATAACATGTTGTTAATTATATTATATAACAGTTTGTTATTGAATAAATTTACACACACAATTAAGATTTGAATTAATATAATTTATTTTTATTTTTATAAAGTTTATTTTAATTTATTTTATAAAAATGAATTTTATTATTTATCACCATTTTGCATCTTAATTTTAATTATGCATTTTAATATTAATTCACTAACGCGCGATGTGGGCGACATGTCACCGCATTGAAAATCGAGAGCAGACTGATTACTAATTTTAATTTATTTTGTGTTGAGTTTTCGTTTTTTTGTTTTGTGTTGTCGCTGCGTTGGTATATACCTGAAATTAAATAGGTGCATTCGTTTGTTTAAGATGAGTTCGCGTGAGAACTAGCTGTGGTGATGAGTGAATGCTGAAAAATTGGATATATGAATAAGCAAGCCGCCACAATTTTATCTATTGGGCAGCCAACAGGTATAAACCCAATTACTTGCTGCCTCACAAATACTGCTATGTTTACAAAAAGATTGTATTATTATAAAAAAAAAAATAATAATAATAATAACAACAATAATAACAATAAAAAAACGGAAAAAAGAAATCGCAAATTAAGGAAAAAATATTAATATTTCGACTAAGGTCTGAAGATGCCTTACAATAACTACATATTGGTACTACTGCATAGCACAGCATAACACCTTGCTTTAAACTTCAACAGCGACAAGTTGAATAGGTCGAAGTCATTAAAGTAAATAGCATGGTTGGACACAAGTCGGTTTAGACATGATGATACACCAAGATTTGTCTTGAAAACCGATGGCTGGAACAACTGCTGATGTGGTGTGCGGTACGCCGGGGCATAAAAATTGATTCTCGCTAGAAAGCTAGAGTCTAATAAATTGTTGACTATTTTAAAAAGAAAGTATTCATCAATTAACGTTCTTCTATCTTCCAATGAGATCAGACTGAACTTCTGCCTACGTCTCTCGGATAAACTTAAAACACATAAACCTCGTGAATTACCTTGGAACTCATTCAATCCTGTAGTTATAATCGTCATAAAATGGCTTCCAGACTTGAGATAAGTATTCAAGATAAGTTCTCACAAGGCTAGAGTATAGTAACGAGAGAGTTGAAGGATCCCTGAAATCTTTACCTCTTCTGAGGATATATCCTGATATTTGGAAAGAAGTACGACAAATTGAATCAATATGTTTGTCGAAACGTAATTTCTGGTCGAAAACCACCCACAAACCTCTGATTGTATCCTGTTTATTAAATGATTACAAGCCAATGCTATAAATAAAGTCAAAGTAGCACACCTCTTCATGTTCAGTGGTAATTGATTTACAATGGACCAGTTAAAAACAGCAGTTAGATCCGCTTGCAAAGCCACAATGTCATTAGCCGTATAAATATTTTTGAAGAGCTTTAGATCATCAGCATACAATAAGTGGCCTGATGTTATAACCTCTGAAATATCTTTAATATATTGAATAAACAACAATGGACCCAAAATAGACCCCTGAGGCACTCCTGAAGTAGGTTCAATACCATTAGATAGGATGCCATTAAATTTTACAAACTGAGTTCAATTTCTCACGTATGACCGAAACCATTTAAGCAAAATTTGCGGTATATTATATGATTCAAGTTTGCACAACAAAATAGAGTGCGAAACTTTGTCAAAATCTTTGGAAAATCGGTGTATATGCAGTCGAGTTGTCCACCTTTGTCCAAAGTGCTAGCAGTAATATCCACAACGGGCGCTTCGAAAAAAAACCATGCTGCATTGGCGAAATTTGATTTTTGACGCTATTTTATAAACTAGTTTCTCAAACAAATAATTTTGCTAGGGAGTTTAGAATCGGAATTGGCCTGTAATTTTCTATGTCCGCTAAAATCGCCACTTTTGTGTATTGGCAAGACAAACGATTCTTTCCATTTAGACGGAACGCAAGACATATTCATCGACAAATTAAACAAGAATCATAGACGTCTTACCAAACATTAGCAACTGGTATATATACTGAACTGAAATTATCCGCAAAAAGCTTGCGTATCTCTGATTGAATAGTCGATGCTCTAGATTTAAGAGACATTGATCTGGGATACTCAGACTTAGTACTAAACGATCTATGATAATTTCAAAAAGCTGTCGGATTATTCTTTATGTTGGTTTCAACAAGGGAGATATACAAGTTTCTACACTTTATTATTTCATTTATCACTTTAGTCCTGTATTTTGAAAACATCAAATAATCATATCGATTATTATAAGATTGAAAGCGTTTTCGATATTTATCTTTGGTTTTTATCAAGCGCACTAAATTGCTTGAGTACCATTTCGGGTAGCGGTCTTGTTTACTAATAACATGATCAGAATGACCGATCAAGGAGAATATTGTACTGTAAAATAATGCAACAGAGATCAAATCAATACCTTCAAATTCAAAGGACAGTTTTTGATAGTCTAGTTGAAGAAGAAGAGAAAGAAGTGGAAGATCGCTTTTGTAAAACAGATATATTAACCGAGGCTATGATTGGAGGATGATAATTATTAGCCTGTGATAAGTGCTCAACAATAAAAATGTTTGATTCAACATGGAAGCCAATATTGGAAGCTCTGAAATTTTTTTTCATTTTATAACATTTAAGCGCAAATTCTTTCTTAAATTTTGAAAAACAATTCAACTGTGATAGGCTTAAAATTATTTCTTGTTTTTGTCCGAATGGCATGGTTAATGTCTGCCCTAGCCAGATCAGTAGCACCTACGTAATGAAATATTGCAATGAGATGATGTGCTAGATCTTCATTTGGGTCAGGTCTCTGAAACATATATTTGTAGATTCGAAGAATAACAATGACGCTCAAGTTGATCCACACGATTATTCACCACCGATAGTTCCCTTCTCAGCAAAGTGCTTTGTTTAGACAATGTTTTATTCACGGAGTTTCAATTCGACACTTGGAACTGTAAAAGCTTAATATTTTGTTCGTTAATAGTTACTTTTTTCCAATTCAATAAGGTTAACTATTTTCTTGCCGATTGAAGACAACGAGTTCGAAAAACTTGCTTGTAGTTGTTAAACCTTTGCAGCTTATGGTTTTTGAACATGTGTTACATATTGCTTCGGACGAATTTTTAGAATTCTTTTTAAAATGTTTCCAAATGTTTGATCGTTTTGACATGGCCCACAAGATTTAAAAACGATATCAAATTTGTTTTTCATATACATCAAATTTTGTCATCGGTTTGTGTTTACTTACCGCAGATGACAATATTATAACATATAATATTTAATAGATTAAGATACTGATTATTTGTTGAACGACTACAATTGCTGCTGACTGACAATTGCTGCAAATCAAAGTATCCTGGAAAACTTCTATTGATTTACATGCAATTTGGATTTTTGGATTTACTTGTAGCGTTTCTAAAACAATTTCTTTTTAACGAATTGTAAAAAAATCCAAAACAATTTCAAAGATACTATGATATAAAATTTTTGTTTCCCATTTTTTTTATATGTAGTTTTCGATTGACGTGAGTATGACGTAAATTAAATCAACCATAGATCGGCCCTCCATCTATTTTTGAGTTTTGTAATGTTAATGATTAATAGCTGTATTGCTTTGGAAAATTGTTTTTAAGGGGTTTAGTGGACGTTTTTGTCTTTATATAATATAATTTTTATAGATTTAAGATTACGAGTAATAATCGATTATTTAAAAATAATAATCGATAGTCGAAAGCCTAGACGTAATCATAATTTTTTAGTGCTATAACTTTCTATTGGTTGCCATAGAAATCCAAATAAGCTTCAAATTTTTCATTGAAGAAAGTGAAAATATTATAAAACGTTTATATAAATGTTTTCTACAGATCTTTAGCAACAATATACAAGAAGGATATATTGGTATTAAATAAATATTAATTGCAGAAATATTAAAATTAAATTATTTCTAAAATCTACTTGTTGAAGTTTCATTTTGAAAAATACATCAGAGTTGACTTTGACGAATTAAAATAATACTTGGTGAATTTATCTTTAGTTTTACTATTGTACGTCGGATGTCTATATTTGTTTAATAGGAATAGAAAAATTATAGAAAAATAGGAAAAAAAAATATTTAATCATAAAATTGAAACACGTTCTTAATATTTTGTGAATTTGGTTTGCTTTTCCTACAATTTTTGAACTTGAAATTTCCCCAGGTGGTAATTTGTGGTTTGATTTTACCAAATTTGTACTGCCATCACTGACATCTATGTAATATCTATTCACTTAGTGACTGCACGATTTGTAGTAAGCTTTTAATTCAATTTGACCAGAATGATGTTGTTATGAAAATGCTATAAATTTTATGACTATGATAGATTTATTTAAAAATTTGTCTAAGGAAAAAAATTGGTTTCCCCTATGTGTTTAACCAGAACCATCTTGATGTAAAAAGATCTGTCATGTGGAAAAAGAACTTAAAATAAGAATTATTTTATTTTTATAGGGTTTCTATGCAAAAAACGCGATTCCGATTGACTAAAAACATGAATTTTAAAGTTAAACTCAGTTTAATATTTTTTTTTTTGAAATCGCTAAAAAATAACTCAATGTCTTACTTATTTAAAACATAGGTTCTCAAATGTCCCTATTTTCCAGCAATAATCAAAAGAAAATAAGGGGAAATAAAATTTAAAAAAAATTCTACAACCATAACAATATGTATTAAAAAGAGAAAATTCAATTTAATGACGTCATCATTTTTCCACATCTAAAAGCAATGGTAAGAAAAAGCCAGCACGTTTTCGCTCAACAGCCGAAATTAAGAGAAAAACCGCAAAAAAAAAATTAAATCATTACAATGAGCTCAATGAAAACAAAAAATCAAAGCAATCTAGCATGCTTCGCAAATTCAAAATAACCATAGAAAGATATTCGAATTCAAATTTGAATGAGGGCAAAGAAAGAGATGATTGTTGTATTGTTTAGTAATTTCGAATTATGAGTTTATGATACGGTGACCAGAATTTTCTGACCCAAATACAGGACAGCTACAAATTATAGAAAATTAAAATTTAAGGATAATTTAATTTAAAAAAAATATAAAATTATTTATATTTTCTGCAGTTTTTATTTCAAAATAAGAAAAAAATTAAATAAATAAATTCATAAGACTTTTGGCATACCTAGTAACACAGAATCATATTAAATAATAAAAACGTAAATAAAAATTATAAAAAATTTCAAATCAAAATTAAATCAGTATAATTAAATGAACCAATTTTTACTTTCTTTTACTCTAGTAAAATAAAGTATAGTAATCATGAAAATTTTGGACCTTGAGATTTTTAGAGATTTATTTGTTGACCCTGACTCCGAAAAAGTGGGTTTCGAAATGGTGTCTGTCTGTCTGTCTGTCAGTCTGTCTGTGTCCTCTCTACAGCCCAGATGGTTTAACCAATCGAACTGAAACTTCAGATTTAAGCTTT
This sequence comes from Tipula vernalis, assembly GCA_958295665.1. Taxonomy (NCBI): domain Eukaryota; kingdom Metazoa; phylum Arthropoda; class Insecta; order Diptera; family Tipulidae; genus Tipula; species Tipula vernalis. The sequence goes on along the minus strand of OY282558.1, from coordinate 367,151,273 downwards.
TTTGATAAATTGGGAGGTCCCAGTGAATTTTACTCCAAATCGGCTAACCGGAAGCGCCACTCCCTTGGTCCAGAAAATTTATTTTGCAAATATCTTAAAAAGTATAAGGTTTACAAAAAACTACTTAATTCAAAATGTTTCCAAAAATTAAAAACAAATAAAAATAAAAAATTAAAAATTAAAAAAAAAAATTTAAAAATTAAAAAATTAAAAAAAAAAAAATTTAAAAAAAAGTAATAAAATAAAATAAAATTTCTCAAAATTCTCTGTTCGTAAAAGAAAGTCGTGTGTTGGCCACACCTCCATTTTTACTTTCTTTTACTCTAGTAAAATAAAGTATAGTAATCATGAAAATTTTGGACCTTGAGATTTTTAGAGATTTATTTGTTTTGAGGTCCCCTGAGTCCGAAAAAGTTGGTTTCGAAATGGTGTCTGTCTGTCTGTCTGTCTGTCAGTCTGTCAGTCTGTCAGTCTGTCAGTCTGTCAGTCTGTCAGTCTGTCAGTCTGTCAGTCTGTCAGTCTGTCAGTCTGTCAGTCTGTCAGTCTGTCAGTCTGTCAGTCTGTCAGTCTGTCAGTCTGTCAGTCTGTCAGTCTGTCAGTCTGTCAGTCTGTCAGTCTGTCAGTCTGTCAGTCTATCAGTCTGTCAGTCTGTCAGTCTGTCAGTCTGTCTGTGTCCTCTCTACAGCCCAGATGGTTTAACCAATCGAACTGAAACTTCATATTTAAGCTTTTTTGATAAATTGGGAGGTCCCAGTGAATTTTACTCCAAATCTGCTAACCGGAAGTGGCCACTCCCTTGGTCCAGAAAATTTATTTTGCAAATATCTTAAAAAGTATAAGGTTTACAAAAAAATTCTTAATACAAAATGTTTCAAAAAATTAAAAACAAATAAAAATAAAAAATTAAAAATTAAAAAAAAATTTAAACATTTAAAAATTTAAAAAAAAAAAATTAAGAAATAAATAAAATTTCTGAAAATTCTCTGTTCATAAAACAAAGTCGTGTGTTGGCCGCACCTCCATTTTTTTTACTAGTTCTTCTAGTATTTCTCAGAGCTATGAATACTTTTCAACATTTTATCATTTTTCGAAATGTCTTCGTAAAACTTTTCGCAACTTTCGCGGTTTCCTTTAATCAATAGCATGGCTTTGATGGTTTCTATTTGCATTTGTGTTTTTTCAGCTGTCCATAAATTGTTAACCAAGGAAAATATCCGTTCTGTAGAAGCATTTGTTCCTGGTAGACACAAACCAAATTCTATTATTTTTTTTAAATTGGAAAATGGAACATTTTTATTTTTAAAATGTTGAAACATTTCGATCCATCGCTTATCAATTGTAAGTCCATTATCATTCCAATTTTCAATTTTTTCAGCAGTTGCATACTTTTTACATAAAAGAGTTTCGTCGAATAATTCATTATTTTCGATTTTGATTTTTGGGAATTTTTTGGTGACATATTCAAATGACTTCTCCACATTTTCCCATGTAACTTCCTCTTTTAACGTCATCCATGAAAACCAATTAATGTTAACGAACTGTGGGGTGTAACGATCCAAGTATTTACAGCAATTTAAATAAAATTGCTGCATCTCAGATTTAAAATTTCTTTCGTTACAGCTTCCATTCTCAATTAATATGTTTAATTGAGATCTTACTAAAATTGGTATATAGTTCGACATATATCGTTCGTGAAGTTTAAGCCTGAGATCAATCAGTGCTTGTCCGACTTGCATAAACGTGTTTTTATCACCTTCGATTGATTTCACCGTAAAATGGAATATTGCCGCCACGTTATGCATAAATTTAAGATATATTTCGGATGTTTCGTCATTGAAAAACGTTCTTAATATTTTTGGGCAGTTATCGACCGACAGAAAATAGGATTTCAGAGGTTCGAACATTTGTAATATACGTTCTATTGCTGGTAAGAGTACTAGCCAACGTGTTCTGCAGCTTCCAAGAATACGAGAATATTGCACGTCTGCTTCTTCGCAAAATTTGATGAGGTTATTCACTCGTACAGTGTAAATATAAAAATGACTATAAATTTTGTTGACTGCACCTTCAATATCGCAACTCATTAGATCAGCAGCATATTGTATAGTATTGTTCACAACATGGCCGGCACACCCAATTCCAATAATGTTTCCGTTTTGCAATTTATCTAGAAAATATAAGTTTAGATTATTATTCTTTGTAAACTTAACGAAAACTATGAAGAATTAAATATATTACCTCTGATTCTAGAAAAAACGTTGTTAGCTCCATTTCGATTGACACCCCCAAAGTTAGTATTTGCGTTATCAGCGCAAAATGCCACTAATTTCTTTGAAAGTTGATGCTCTTCGAGAACCTTAATAAGCAATTCCGTAATTAATTCGGACGTTTCTCCTGGAAGTGATACAAATTCAAGTAATTTAACTTGAATTCCATTACTGACATTAAAACATCGAATAAGAACCGGAAAAAGTTTAACTTCTTTGTGGTTCGAAGCGTCAGTAAAAACAGAAATAAAATTGGCCTCATCTAAATCATGTTTAATTTTTTGTAAGGTATGTGGAGCCAAGACATTTTTCACTATTGCCTCAGATTTGGTTCTACCACAAGTAAATTTTTTCTCAAATAAGCATTTTATGATTTTAGACGTGCAATCCATTGAACGAAAACTGTGGTTATGGTAAACCGAATGGAACGAGAAAACTGCTTCAGCAATAGCTAATTCTTTTTCTTTGTTCCCAAATTCCGTTCGGCGAAAATATGTGGCTATCATAGAAGAAGATGCAGCAGCTTGATCTGCGTTTTTGTGCTTTTCAGATGCCAAATGTCTTGAAATATCTGCTCGTCCACTGGAGGAAATCGAAAATGCACTTAAACATTTTTGGCATATTACCGTACTCTCACTTTTCGTTGTTTTTAAGAAGGGAAATTCTTCACTCAGCTCTACAGAAAACTTGCAATACCGCTTCCTTTGCTTCGGAGACGATTCTCTTGAAGCAACCGCCATTTCAACTTCAAAACACAAATTCTAATTCAGAAATTATGAAGGAAACTTAAAAGTATTTTGACTACAACACTACGTATTTATGTACGTATTATATGTATTGTAGATGTAATTTTAATTTTATTTATTTTACTTACCTCAACAATATTCAACAATAATACATTTAAAAATAAATAATATTGTATTTTAAAATACCTCAATACGCTTCACGATTTCTGTGTTTTGTTGAGGTTATTTATTGTACGAACGCACTAAGTAGTACGTTTGATATTTAATAGCAGTTCAACGAAATAACCACTTTTAAAACAGAAAACATACAAATTAAATTTTAAATTGAGTTTCACTATTCACAACGTTATATGCTTAAAATGTAATCACAATATCACATGCTCAATTGCTCAATGACAGAAGCGACGAAAATTTTATTCAACTAACTTCGTTGCTTTCTGTGGTTCTTTTTCTTGTTTCGGTTAATCACGTAAAAAATAGTAAATAAAAATTGAATAAGCTTTGTACGTGCGTTAATGAGTTCGTTTTATATAGATTTTTTTGCTTTATAAAGAGAGATGTCGCACTTTTGACAATATCTTGATTTTGTTTATAAAGAATATGAATGAGGGACTTGCGGGCTATTATATCACTTTGCGGGTCATTTTTAAGGACAAATATTTATGCGGGACAGAACCTTGAAATGCGGGCTAGTCCTGTAAAATGCGGGCTATATGGTCACCGTAGTTTATGACTTTAAGATTTAAGACAACATTTAACACCGAATTAATGAAATATTAGGTTCGGTTTTTTTAACAACATCTGTCAAAATTTATGTACGGTCAGTATCGCGTTAAATTTTTATTGTGGTGAATAAAATTTTTTTTTTAAATTTACTGACAAAATTTTAATTTTTAACAAGTTTTTAACACATTCACTAACAGCCTAAGAAATAAATATTTGCATGACACAATTTTTCAATCAAAGAAAATTACGTGTTTCATGAACACTTTCGTATAAAAATAAAACAAAAAGTCATAATTCTAATGGGGCTCTTACACCTACAAAGACTGTGCTATATTATTGTAGCTATTTGATTCTATCTCAGTTGTTTTCAGTTATTTTAATTGAAAAGTCGTTTATTGAATTAAAATAGTTATCACCATTTTTGATTTTTAATTTTCTGAATCACCGGAATCAGTTAAAAAATGGACAAAAGACTGGTTCAAAGACGTATTACATATGGGCATACGTTTTTACTGAGCGAATTAAGATCCGAGCCACGTGACTATCACAATTTTTTACGTATATTTCACCATTAATACAAAAACAAAAAACAGTAATGAGGAATCCCATCTCTCCTCTTGAGAGGCTAGCAATGCTGTTGACCCTGCGTTATCTGGCAACGGGGCGTTATAGTGATGGAAATGTGTCATGCTCCTTGTGTTTGCTTGGAACAATACATTAAAGTAGTAAACATTTTGTATATTTCTTGTTTGTTTATTTCAAATTAAAATTTCATATAATATAATCAAATAATTACTAAATATAGCAGCCGGCAAATTAGTTTGCATTAAAATTTGAAAAATACCGAGCCACAGGTCTTGCTCCTTCGGGGATGTATTCATACTCATAGAATATGCAACAATTAGAATTATTCTGTAACAGAATATTATCCGAAGCAGTTAAACTAATTGGCGAAGGCGGAATGACAATGCTTTGTGGGCTATTTAACACCATAGAATTTCTATATAATGTACACATTTGTCCTCCAAATGTTATTTCATTAATAAATTGTTTTGCCAATATTTGTTGTTTTGGGTTCATACGTTTTAACTCATTAACCCAATGTATGCTCAATTGTTCTTTATCGTTTTCCGAAGCAGTAAGTCAGTTAAAAGCCAATTCAAAAATTTTTTACTGTACAAATTTCACTTTCTTTGTTTTTTTGGCATTAGATGAAATATTCAAATAAATAACTGATAATGAAATAATCAAAATTTTGTTTATTAGACTTTAAAATAATATAAGTGAAAGCAAAATGTATTAATACATCTAATGTGGGTTGACTTCTAATTTCAGATGCCCAAAATGTCCATTGAATAGAAGTAAGTGGCACCAAATTTTAATGACAGGTGGAATTTTCCCACATTGTCTTGGTGCCATTGATGGAAAACATGTTGAAATTACGAAACCGTACAATTCAGGATCGTTTTTCTGTAAATACAAAGGAACATTTAGTGTTGTATTGTTCGCCGTTATCGCCTCTAACTATAAATTTCTTATGGTTGACGTCTGGATTAACGGCCGAATTTCTGATGGTGGAGTAATAGGGTAGTCAAAATTTGGACAAATGTTCATAGAAAAAAGATATTCATTGGAGACGATGCTTTTGCCATGTCAGAAAATCGAATTAAACCATACGGTGGGGGAGAACTATCTGTTGAAAAACGTATATTCAATTATCGATTAAGCGGGACTTGTCGCATAGTAGAGAACGCTTTCGGGATTCTGGCGTCACGATTTGGCGTTTTCCAAAGACCATTCCTTGTTTCACCAGATAAAGTAAAAATCGTAGTTTCAACGGGGTGCTATTTGCATAACTATTTGCGCAGAGAACAATCGAGCGATTATACGCAATAGGTTGCTTTGTCAAAACTCGTTACCCGCGACTCTTTACAAACATTTCTTTATGTAACGAAGAAATTGTTAAAAGTCTGCAATTCAGTTTCGTTCTGACGAGGATTTGAAAAATAAATCATTTTTCAATCCCACTTTTAAATCCGCATGAACTGAAATTGTTAAAATTTTTTGAAGGGGAATTGTAAAATTCGCTACTACTACAAGTGCACGGTTGATTCGTATATGTAGGAAAACGTCATTGTAATAAGTTATCATCGCTATAGCCTGATGAGAGATTGAAAAATTAATTATTTTTCACAATCCTCGAGAGATCGAAAATGAATTGCCAAACTCTTAACAATTTCTTCTCTTTATAAAATAATTATCTATCTGGCTAATTCCGGAACAACCTAATGTTTCAAATATACCTTTATTTGTGAAAATCGTTGCCTCTAAAGTAGAGAAAAAATCAAAAATTTGCTAATTATTTTTTTTTTGGTCGTTTTTATTAAAATTTCGGCAACTTATGAGATCAAACCTCATGAAACAAACATCGTTAGACGCGTCTCAAATAAAATTATTTTAAATGTGAAAATTGCCTCCACCGAAATGGAGAAAATAGGAAAAAGGATTTTTTTTTTTTTTTGCTCACACTCTTATATATAACTTGATAACGGATCGACGGCCATTTAAGGGGCAAAACCTCTATTAACAAAATATCAATACAACATTTCACGCCGCTCAAAGTTATCATCATTTGGGAACAAACGCATGTACACAACACAATAGAACTTTGTCTCTTCCATCTGAAGTGATAAACACAAAATAAAATAAATTAATTTTTTTTTCAGTCTCGTCTCGATCTTCAAAGCGGCCAAAACATCGTTTTTTTATATTGACCGCCAACCACAAACTATGTGTCAGACTCAGAAAATGGTGGTGTTAATAAAAATTTTGTGAAAAATGTTAAATTGTAAAAATAAATAAATTTATAAAACATTAAATTAATTGTTATTTATTTTTGTAATTTGTATCGACACGCTTACACAATTTTGAATCGCTTTTCTTTTCTGAACTCTTAATGGTCCAGTCAAATTATCGAAAATACCTCGTTTTACTTTCATTCAGGCATTTCATTGCAGATACCATCCTTACCGGGTGTGTTGTAATTTTTCATATGCGATGCCACGTTCCGCTCTTCATTCGGAGGTGATGGTATCATCTCGACGCTAATATCGCGATAAGGCAAGCGAGGTTGTTACTCGGATGGTGATATTTAGAAGTGAAGAGAAATAACTCCGCCACACTTCGAGGACGGTTCTAATGTCCATTTTTAATTCACCGGATTCATTGCGAATAGCTCTGCTACGTGGATGAAAGTTCTTAGTTATTTGTCTTATGCAACGATATCTACCTCTCAGGCTACAATTTTTGATGTTGCGTGCCTGTTGCTGGTCTGCATAGCCGATTGGATATTTTTCTAGTGGTCATGTAGGCGTTTTCGCGCGCACTCTTTCTCCCGAATAGCACCAACACAATACGCATGAAACCAGAGATTTTTAGGCATGAATTTTGGCCTATGGCTGACTTTGAGGCATCGGTTACCGCCGTTTTGATGATGACCCAATGTTCTTTGATGGAGTCAGAAAGTGGACCACCAAAGGTGGTCCAGGTAACCAAACCATATGTGGTGGATGGATGAAATGTTAATTCAGCAATTACCAGGAAGTGGTCTGAATCGATGGTTGCTCCACGTTTGGTTCTGATTTCTTTAATGCTAGAAAAACGTCTTCTGGACAAAAAGATTTGGTCGATTTTGCAGACAGTGAGTCCATGATGGTGCTACAATATGGAATGTCTGCATTTCCAATTTGAGCATTGAAGTCACCCAAAACAATTTTAATGTCATGTAGCGGAATTTTGCTCAGGACAATTTCGAGTTGGTCGCTGAAAGCGTCTTTGTTTTGATCAAGCTTTTCCTCGGTGGGGGCATGCATGTTCACAAATGTAATGTTAAAGTGACGAACATGAAACCTGAGTGTACAAATCCTATTACTGACAGGCAAGAAGTCAGTCACAAATTAACGTCATCGGTTATTGCTGTGACTGAGAGTTAGTCCGTACCGACAATAATCAATCATGTTATTCCTGTAATGATATGAGGTCCCGTTTATACTTAGTTGCTTGTTCTAAGAGTTGATGGAGGCTCTTCGGGTGATTTAGGCTGAGAACGTTCAATGTTTCATATTTAAAATCATTCTCCTAATATCGTATCCGAGGTTGTTGTTGTGAATCCAAAAAGAGCCGAGGCTCATCTTGATGCTTCGTAACAAAATTGTTTTATAGATTTGGCTGTCAATCCAACGCTAACCACCTGTAGAAGATCCACAGCCCTCATACTTTAGCGTACTATTTTAACAGAGAAGTTTCTAATGGCTGTGAAGAGGCACTATGAGTCCTTGCTGAAGTTGTTTACAGTTAAGGTACATGAAGCGAGTTTTGTGTTTATCCCCCTGAACTAAGTTATTCTTAAATAACTAAATATGACTATTGTCCAAGAATCGCTTATAATATGGTGGATTAATGAAAAAAATCTAACATTTAATCGACCAGTTTGATTGACATAAGTGGCTTTCGAAAGTTCGCAATCCAGGAAACGGTAGCTGTTTTGCGTTCTATGTGCTTCATCCACTAACCGTATAGGAAGAGATATTTGCATTTAACGTCAGTTGCGGCATAGTAATATCCATGATTAAAGGTAACAGCTTAATATCAGTAGATAAATTAGTCGCCATTGATTGTAGTTGAATCCATCCACTAGAGGAAGATGTTTCAGGTGAAAAGCCTATCACAAAAATGTCCGTAGACACCTTTTACATCTGCATATTTGTTAATATAGTTGTCGGCAACTATACTAGCTTCTAGATTCAATATCGGATATGCTTCTACCCATTTGTTGAAATATTAAATGCTGCGGGTAGTTTGATCGGTAATGCTGGTAACAAAAATCGGCAGGAGATTCCTACCTTCGACTGCGAATGGCGTTATCGGCATATATTATGGCTGTATTTTGCACAATGGCACCTCAACCTGCTCTGGCTGCTTCATATTCCATAGCAGATGCCTTAACTCTAACTTTCTTAAGATTCTTTCCCTTGTTCGACTACGGTAGATGCTTTCTTTGAACTGGTGTTTGTGCTGTTGTGTTGGAGTATTTCTTCGGGTACTAGGAATGCTGTTTCTCAAATCGGCTGTAACGGATTTTTCCAACTCCTACATCTCTCCTATCAGAATAGTGTTGATGTCTTCGATGTCATTCTCAGCTTTTCTTGTTATTTTACTCTTCAGTTCCGGTCATTGTTTGAATTTCTGACGTTTTCTCCCACTACGCCATTTGTTTCGTTGGAAGCATATTCTTATCAGACTGCTTATATCATTTGACGATGGTGGTTGCAATATTAACGAATTTCCATTATCCGCATAGAAGGGTTTACTGTCTTTTTAATCTTAAAAGCTGGTATTTTTGATTACTATCCGTAGGAAGACCTCACCGCTACAACTCATCTTTAAGCTGCTTCCTGGTCATGTTGCCTTTCTTCATCACATTTTATTGCAAAACCAAATTGTTACGATTGTGGGTTTTTTTCGATTTATACGATTTTTTTAGTAACAAACGTCCCAACACTTTATTTTCAACACTTTTCAATACACAAGTTGTGTTTCGAACTTAGTTCAAACCTAAGGTTGCTATAAAAAGCAAAGACACAAGAAAATTGCCAATTCAAGCAATTAGGGTTGAAAGAAGGAACCAAAAACTAGGTGCTTATTTCACTTCTATAAGTTTAATTTAAGGAGTGAAAGACTCGTTTAGAGTTAAATGATAGTGAAAAGTGTTGAAGATGTGCTGGGTTTTATCTGCAAAATCCAGAATCGTAATAACAGCAGCACTTCTTAACGTTTGACCTGATCCATGAAATCAAATCATGACGAAAATTAGGTCAAACGATCTGGACTCTCGATTAATGGTATCAAAAACCAATTAAATAGAGTTACCAAGAAATGCTGATAACCAAAACTGGTAAAATAGTCAGCTAAATTACAATTTTGCAAAACATAAAAAAGTAAAAATTACTATGAACAGGAATATGAAAGGGGTCTGACATGTAAGCAATAAGAATGATTAGAGAACCGATGTCAGAAAATATATCAAAAACATTTATAAAAAAATTAGAATCGCATTTCCATAGCGCATACCAAATTTCACTAAAATCGGTTAAAATCGCTGGGCCATATTCCAGAACTTCATCTAAAAATCATTTAAGAATCCCATTTCGTTTTCAGCGCACTTGTCGAATTGTATCACAATTGGTTAAGGAATAGCCAAGTTCCATCATAATTGGCCATATTTCAGAACTTCACCTAATTTTCTATCATCTTATGAACAGTATTATAAAAAAATCTATCGAACGTTAAGGGTTAACAAGTAACTAATGCAAAATTGTCAAAAAAAGTCGAAAAAATTGTTTTTTAGTTTGATGATCACTTGCATCTTTAATTGTTTTGTAAAATTGGTATCAATCTGTCCAGAAAAACAGTTAGATTGGTCAATTTGAAAATGTACATGGCTATTAGGTAGAGGTACTTTAAGCTGTAAAAAAACCTGGCAACATTAGTCTTCACACAAATGCTTGTAAACTAACTGTAGATTTACTAAAAAAACCATAAAAAGTAATTTTTTTGTACCTTTCGCAAATTAGTGTTTAAAGGGTGTTATAGGAAATTTACTCAAGTTTTTAAAGATTCCCAAAAATTGACTGTGCAATCATTGGTTGCTGAGATATCGACGATCAAAGACAAAAGGATCGTTTTTTATTCAAAGGCAAATAAATCAGCAAATAGAATTAAATTTAACCTTAATTAACAATGAATTAGAAAGACAGAAAAATTGTTTATAGAACAGCGATTTTTCTTAAAAATCTTGAAACTAGAGACTTGAAGCTTTAAAATGTTTTTTTTTCATCTCTTTACGACCATTTTTCACAATGCTATAGCTCTTCAAAAACCACTAAAAAATGGAAACAAATTTTTGTTCCTTTAATTTTTTGGAGTAGTGTATGTATACTAACTTTAATATTTATCATTTGTGGTCAATTTCATTAGTTCAAGCTTTCTTAACAATAACACCGTAGAAATCCACCACCTATGCCACCATCTTCATAATGTTTGCTTAAGCATTGAATAAGCAAATTTGTAACAATTTTAGTTTTCCCATTCTTTTTAGACCTACTGTATTGATTATTCAATTGAGTCAAGACACAACCACAAAATAAAAAATTCCAGTACTACCATCTATTATGAAAAAAATGTAAAAATTATTTAATTTCCCCTTTTTAGTACAAGCGGTTTAAGTATTTACTTTTTTTCAAAGCTCAGACACAATTTTTTAGTACTTACGCGGTGTGACATCTACCTTTGAATAGCAGAAAACACAATATAAATAAAAAGTTTTGAATTGAAACAGCCTACGTTAAAATTGGTAATTTAAAGTTATTTAGTATTTTACAAGAATTGGAATTAGAAAAATCGGTTTATATTCTTAAGTTTAATACTAATTTGGTAATTCCAATTACATTCTCTAATACAGCGACAGTATATTTTGCAAGCATACATAAAATGTAGGTACAACAATAATGAACTTTTGAACTTTTCATTTGCTTTTAATTTTTTTTTTCTCTCACATATCTATAGATTTTGTATTTATTTATCTTATGACATTTTTATATATTTACATACTACACATACAATTTTTCTTTTAACGAGATATCTTAATAATATGAAAAAAATAAAAATAAAAGAAAGAAAGAAACTGAGTAAAAACATAAACGACGAACGAAATTCAATAAATCTTAAAATTTGCGTCCGTGTACCGTATTGGTAGTAAATTGCTCGGTTGCTCTCTTCATGTGCTGATAAAAACAACAAAATATTATATTAAGCAGTAAACAAACCACCAGAAACACAATAACTTACCACAAGTTATGTACATACATCTACACCATACTACATCTGTTCTATCTTCCTGGTCATTTTCAAAAGTTGTATTTGCGCGAGACAACGACTATGATGATGCTGATGTTATGTTGCTTAATTTAATGGTTAATAAATATTTGCTTTTACTACATTGAATCGATTTTATATAAGAAAGAATTTCTATTTCTATAAATTTAATGTTGTGAATTTGTGATGATGGATTGGAAAGTTCATGGTAGTTGACATACGGACGTTACAAAATATTTAGTTGGGGGATTAAATATAAATATTCTTGAGTTAGGTCTCCCATATATAAACCACATCATATCAAAGTGTTATAACTGAAATTTAATGTGCTTCTGACTTTTAAGAACACAAGGACAAGACTAAAACAAAGTTTCGAGAAAAAAACACTTGCATCTTATTCTAAAAACTTAAAAAACTTTATTTGAAGCAAAACAAACGACAAAATTATAAATTTAAAACACTTTGCAGATCGATAAAATTCAATGTGTAAACAAAACAAAAAAAAAAAAGATTTCGGCGAAGGAGAGAGAAAGATGCGGGGACAAAATCACAAAACTAATTACCGCGCAATTTAATGTCTCAATTTAATGGTTTGTTCGATGAAACTGTATACATTAATTAGAAGCTGTTTTGTTGTTGTCATGTTCTTGAGATTTTTTTTATGTGCTTGGCGTTCAAAAAGTTTTTTTGATGTTCCAATCAAAAGTGTTTTGATGATGGTTGTTAGACTACAGATTTCTCAAAACTTTTCGATATTAGTTCATCCTAGTCTCGTCTTAGATAAAAATAAAAAATTAAAATGGGGAAGCTTCATTTGATATTTTTTTTTGTATTAGATTTTGTCTTCTTTATTGAAAATAAAAGTTAAATATTTTTGAAGCTACATAGTTAGAATACAGTAATGATAAAGTTTTTTGTCGCCTTAAACGTTGTGTTTTTTTTATACTAAATATAGTCAAATCGCTGGTTTTGATTAACCTTTTAAGTAGCCTTGCATTAAATACTTTCATACTACCGTTCCCCTGTGATTCTTAAAGTTTCCATGGAGGTGAGATTGAGACTTCTCCTTCCACTGGATTTTAGAAAGCTAAAAATGATTGAATAATGTGTTGTTTCCAATTAAGGTTGTCTGTGCATTTGCTGTTACAATGAGCTCTAAGAACCAAATTGTTGGTATATTTCTGAGCCTTGAGGAGAAACGATCAAAAAAATGCCCGACCTTTTTAGATCAAAGTGTATTGAGTGGCGCTACATTCGATGATGATAAATCAATAAAATGTGGTTCGTTGAGATTAGTTATGTTTTTACATGCAGGAAGAGGATTTAAAAATCGATAATGCGGATAGTGTTTCGACTATCTCGACTTTTGCTATGCTGGTGATACAAGAATATTGCCAAACCATGGCGTCCTTGGTTGAGCGTACCACAAACGTATGGTGAATGCCATTTCCCTTGCAGAATTTCTCGAACTCGTTTGATGTGAAGGCGATACCATTATCACTTACGATCACTTGTGGAATACAGTGCGTTGCAAAGATGCCACGAAGCGATTGAATAGCATACGCTAATGACGAAGACGGCACCAGTTAAACTTCTAGCCATTTGGAGTAAGAGTTTACCAAGATGAAAAATACTTCGACTGGAATCGTCCAGCGAAATCGGCGTGGACCCTTGACCATGCCCTTTCCGCTTCCTCCCAAAAGTTCATAGGTGCTTGGGAGTTCTCGGGCTGAAATTCGGGTCGTTTATAGCGCATTGAGGAAAGTTCGATCATGATACGACAGAACAATCATACGCTAACCCCAGAGAAGGTTAAATTCATAATAAATACACATCACACTGAAAATGTTGTGAAAATGTTTAATTTTTTCTAGATATCTTAACGTAATCTGTTTTACATTACTGTAATTTTGACAGTATTAGTCATATTGATCAGTTACATATTTCCCGCATAAACGCAATTATAACATCAAAAGCTTTATTGTTCGAGTAAAGTTGATTCGTACATCAAAAATTCAACTCTCCTTCTAAATGAATTACTCACTCTCCTAAATATATCTAGAGTATTACGTATAGTATCGCAAGCGGCTATTATCCGGTTTCTGTTTGCCGAATTGAAACACGAACCTGAAATTTTTGTAAACAGAACCATTATAAGGCATTGAAAGAAAGGAAGGGGAAGTTCTTTGGTTTATTCCATTTGGAACACTTTTTTGACCACGACATTCCGTGTAAATTGTCGATCGTTCTTTAGCAATTTTCTTTGTTGATTGTTCGTCTCAATACACACCTTTACCTGTTTGGTATTCTGGATCGGGATAAAGCTGCATAAAGCAACCCGTACAAGAAAACAGTATTTGGAAGATCGATTCCCACGTAATCAAAGGTTTGTTCCTGAGATATTTTGTTAATGGTAATGTCATATGCCAGAATGATAGCGAATTGCATTCATGGGGATAATAACAATGTCTCCTCGATTACACTTCAAAATTATTTCGTTGGTATTTACTCTTCTCGGTTTCGAATTCTGACTAAAATGTTCAGATGATGAGTCTACACTTTTGTAACCCGTTTTGCATGTATGTGTAAGGAAATACAAATTTTTAAACTGTCGGCGATCTCCCTCATTTTTCATATCTCTTCCTCTACAAGTAATTTTCAATTATAATGATCCCCAACAACTTTAAAGCAATATGCGACTTCGAAAATATACCTTGCAAACCTTGCTAATCTCGAAAAATCGATAAAATCCGGTATAGTGTCTATTTACTCAACTCAAACAATTTTTTTGAAGCTTGGCAACCTTGAAAAATCCTAATGTATGTACATATAAGCCGGTAAGATATTGTACATACGTGTAAGGCATTTCGAGCTCATGTAATGCTTCCCGCGTTCTTTCAATTGCGAATTTGGTGAAAATTATCTTAGATTTGGCTCTAATATTTGGCAAATTTACCCTATTTAAAAAAAAAAACGGAACAAAAACAGTTTACAAACAAATTTCAGTTTCAAATTTTTGCCGATTCAAATTAAAATTAAAATTTCTATAGGGGAAATTTAAATGTCTATATGGATTGCAATAACTTTGTACAACTTGCTTGTGAAATTGAAGTAATAGGTGATAATTTGTTTGCAGATAGGTACTAAGTATCCAGTTACTAGGTACTCGGTAAAAATCGTTTCACATCGGTTTAACATTTTCCATTATTCTGAATTTCTTGAAAGTTTTTGCCAATTATATGCAACTGCTTTAATTACAGGCTCTCGCTTTTAATTACAGGCTGCACGTGCCAAACGTACCACGTACAAAAAAATTCTTTATTTTTTCATTTGGAAGAATCCTTGTTAAATCTGTTTATTTGACTTGTACTACATTTTCAGCTATTTCTTCCTTTGTTAAATAGTAAAATTATTTTTCCAAAAGCTTAACACTGTTTTGGTAAGTTTAACTCACACTTATGGTAGATTCCGCACTTTATTACCGAATCAAGTTAACCGAAATGACGTCGTGATTTTTCGGTGACACCGTAAAGAAAGTAAATCGGGAAACGAAGAATAAGTAGAATAGTTGTAGTTCTAGGACAATGGGAGAGAGGACAATGGGAAAACGTCTCCCTTACAACAAGAGTAAGAGAATAAAGAAACATACAATTGTGAAAACTGATAGTCTTTGACAACAAACAAACCGATTAAGTCTGTATAAAGCGAAACCCGTTTTCTTGTCATATTGTAAATACATGTGGGGTAACACATATGGAAAATGCCTTTTCTGCACAATTCCTTTCAATATCATTTCGAAATTTACCTCTTGTTGCCTTTTGGAATTGCTCAATAAAAAACTAATAAAAAAAAAAATTTACGTTTACCTTGTTAAAACTGATTAGCGATTAACTTTTTCTTTGATACTTTGTAAACCGTTACCATCCAATTAAGACCTTAATGTTATAAAAGCTTGTCCGCATTTAATAAAAAATCCTTTGTGTCATCAACAACCATTAATTCCGGATAAATTTATTTACTTATATTCATTTCTATTTATACCGATGACTGATTTTGTCGACTCCGGCAAACAATAAGAACAAAAGTAGAGCAAACAATATTTTCGACTACTTCCCGTCCCCTTTGGTATTCGGGTATCTAATAAATATGTTTTGTGTTTGTATTCGATTATGAAAATACATTTTTTTTTCTTTCAAATGGAACTTTATTAAGATTTTGAATTTATGAAAAATGTGTATAAAAAAGCTGCGTGTGTATGAAAGCATTTTTCCCGTATTGTGAACAAATCTAACGAAAAAATGGTTACGGTAAGCATAAAAGTTCGTTGATTTATATATTTTTTGCTGCGCCGTATTTGCTTACCAATATTATGTATTACCTCGTAAAAGTAGATCATTGTACGCGTTAAACTGATTTATTATTGTAATAATGATAATACGTCATAGTCAGGATATTTTGATGTTTTGTCATGTGAAAAATATTTATATACAGTTTTGATTGAGTGATAACTGTCAAAATTGTAAATGTTTAGGAAAATTGTGTTTTTTTCTTATTTAATTGACTGTCATCAATGCTGTATATTTCAAACTGCTTTACACCAATTAAATTGTATTGGTGATATCTGTTAATTGAAAACAGAAAACAGAATTTGTATGACATTTTGCAAAATAGATTTTCAAGTTCCACAACTTTATGAATAAACGTATGTGTGATGCTCAAATGTGAAAATAGCTATAAACAAAAAACTGATTCATTCATAAAGAAGAAAATAATTTGTTTTACATCACGACAATGTATCATAAACAAATTGGGTATAAATTTTCATAAGTGGTCGGTGGACAAAACAAGTAAATAAAATTCGCAATAATAACTTAAAACCTGTCAACTAGAAGTAAATGTGCGCACCAAAATATGTGCTGCAGTATATCATTTTTATTTATATTGGCAATTACATATTATAGCATTTATTTTACGTTTAAGTACATTCCAGTTATTCAATAAATCAAAAATAGTAAATATAACACATATAACTGACTAAAGTGAAAAATTTACTTTGCAATTCACCAAATATAAACTCGTAAAGATAATATTTTCGGGTTTTAGATGGTTTCCTTACCAAAAAGACCTGTTAAAGTTAGCCGAAAGTAAAAAGTCGATAATGCAGATTACGTTATTTACATTCCAGCCGAAATTAAAAAATGTAGTGGTTATCAACCGAATGTTAACAGAATAGAATGCATTAAACAATTTTGACTTAGACAGATAGTCTTACGTGAAAAACTTTGTTCCACCTACTCGTGGAAATATCGGAAAATCAAAAAAATCATTCTCTTTATGTGATTTGTTATTAGCTATCGCTGAAACAAAAATTCAGTTCAAGTTTTCCCTGGCGAAAATTGCATAACACTTCTTACAAAATAGGTATCGTTGGAGAAAAAACCCAGTTCAAGTTTTCCGTGGCAAATTTGGAAAAATTCGATAAAGTTTCCAGCCGAAAATAAACAATTGATAATGCAGATTATGTTATTCCGGCCGAAAATTAAAAATAGAATTGTTATCAGTCGATAGTAGGATAGCATTGAAGGCTTTTTTCAATATTTTTACGTGGCCAAATCTCTCGCTCTTATTAAAATGTGTTCTATTATTTCTAGAGTTTCATTGCTTTGATGTGGTTTTGTTGGTTTGAAATCAACCTCTAGAGTGTTTAATAGCTATCGCTGGAAACAAATTCCGTTAAAACTTTCTGTCAGAAATCTGGGAAAATTCAATTTTCACCCATTAGAAAATTTGTTTAAATCTGGCTTTAGAGGGTTATTTCTGGAGTTGATGTGCATTGATGTGATTTGTGGTCAGGTTTCCCGTGGTAAATCCGGACAAATTCGATTTTGTAAAAATCATTGGAAATTCCTAAAGATTTTTGGAAAATCAGATTTCCCCAGATTTCCTACGGGAAACATGAAATAAATTTTATTTCCAGCGATAGCTATATTGACAAATCACATCAATAAAATTCAACACCAGACATAACACTCTAGTGGCTGATTGTATCCATGATAACTTTTCTTCAATGCTATCGCCTGATAAATACGGCATTTTAAAATTTGAATTTCAGAATTTGAGAAAATATTAAAAACTTAACGAATTTCTGAGCGACTATTAAATGAAACTTTGGAAGTAAAGGTATCACTAGTTATTTGGAAATTTCTTAAAAATTTACCATGTTGTGGTATATGGCGAATTTCCTCAAAAATATCCTATTGTTGGATCCGCATAGTAGACATCATTAAAAGTGTGTGTCATAAGGTATTAATTAAAGTGTTTATCAACTTTAATAGATCCAACACATACAGATGGTCCTAAAAGTTCTTCCGCGGATATAGTTTGTATTCACTAAGCTACTACAGAAGATTGACCTCATAATGTGTGACATACACATATGTGCCTATAGTACCAATCCCAACCAATAATAAGTTGATGATGATTTTATTTTCGGCACTCAAAATTCCTAAGAAGCAAAAATTAAAGTGTTTATCAACTACTATGGCCCATTCATACATATGTATCTGGGGCTATAGCACCAATAATAAATTCCGAACTGACTTTTGATTTTATAATGATTATAGTTTGTGTCAATGAAAGTTCTTAAGAATAATTAACTATAATCCGAAGCTATATTCAGCGCCTTAGGAAATGCAGGGTCTTCATAATAAAAATATCCAGAAATGTCAGAATAGGAGTAAAATTGTAAAATATTTCAAAAAGTGAAGCCATCATTTCACGTTTGTTGGCACAAAAATGTTAATTAACGAAACCGAAAATCAGGACCTACTAATGCTTTCGGCATTAATCACCCCTACTGTATCAGTGTTGCCTTTTCGTTTTTCGTATTGTTAATATCTAATGAAAAAACGAAATCGCATTACAGAGTCGTGTCGATTGTCGATCGGTTAATCATAATAGGGGTAAATTTTCGACGACTATCATCAGAGCCTTTTAGAATATAGAGCCATAATAATCATGACGTATTTTTTAGAAGCTTTTTTAGGGTCTGCTCGAATACTGTGGTAAATATTTTCTCGTTATAGTTTTTGACATTTCAAAGTTTAAACATTCTCCTTCGCCCTTTACGCTGCCCGATTACTTTTTTTGGTTTAACGTTTATTGTGTAAATGTGAATTGAATAATTTAACTGTTTTCGATTGGTGAATTGCATATATAAATCTGATTTATGTTATTTTAATTAATAAAAAAGCATGAATATGACCAAACAATCATACTTATGTAGTTTTTATATTAATTGTAGTTTGTTGAAAGACACAATCATTCAGTGGTAGTTAATCATAGAGCTTTCAGAAGCCGAGCCAAACTAGTAGCGGAATTATTAGAGATAGTCCTGCATTTTTCTGCAATTAATAAATAGATCAGTGGTGTAGTGGTGTATTTTCCAGAAAAATTACGCACCATGGTCAAGAGGAAAATAGTTCACCAGCAAATAAAAATTAAAAGGTTGAAAGATATTTCTCCAAGTTAAATACGATTAGATTAAACCGAAATTTTTAACATGGATGAAACGCTGTGTTACTTCAATATACATATGTATGTCATTCTCGCACCTAACGCTTCAAAGCGATGCGTTTATCTCGATGGCTGGGGATTTTGTAAAAACTTTCAAAGGCTTGAAACAGCATCCAAAAATTGACGCGCTAGAAAATTTTGAAATTGCTGTATTATAAGAGGGGGGAGTGGGAGCGGGGCAATGAACGAACTCATCATGAAAATGGGGCTTGATCGATGATTCAAAAAGCGTGACAAACATTTGGTTTGCTAAAAAACTCTATTGCTGCTATTGATTCATATGGATTACACATATAGGAAACAATCACGAAATACTTAAAAAAGGGGATGATTAAAATTCCATCAAAAACTGCTGGATTTCGACAACCAGTTGATGTGTCGGTGAATCATCCATTTAAAATTGCTATGAAAACGGACGGAATGGGATAAATGGTTAGAATCAGGGCCAAAATCATTTACCATAAAAATTTTAAAATATTAAAATGAAGTTCTTTATCTGCACCTAATACTTAACTAACTATAGTAGGCACCTCCCTATTCACCTACTTACCTATATTTTTCAATATAAAACGATGTAAGTCATTTGTTACCCGGGGTATTCACATTTATGTACTCGGGTATTTAAAACCATATTATGTATCGGGTATACTAATAGATTTTTATTATTTAGAAAAAATCGAATTTACCAATTGCAATACCCGGTATTATATGCGGCACTTTACGTATAGAAAAAAATGAAAAAAAAATTATTTAATCACAAACTTATCACACTATAATCAAGAATTTGTAATGTTTTCATTTAAAAATTTGTCAGGAAAAAGTGATTTCCCGTAGGTCTTGTGTGTTTCACTATGAAAATTTGATTTTTTCCTTGTTTCTTATTCCCTTATAAAAGCTTCATTTTATGGACTATGGCTTTTTATAATCAAGGTTGCCTTGCTATCATTCGGCTTTTTTTCTTCATTTGCACACTATTCCGAACGAAAGGAGAGCAAAATAATACTAACTTTTATGCCTTAATTAATCAAACTTTCCATAAAAATCATATGAAAATCAATGGGACTAAAACTATCCAATTTAACGTGTGCTTTACCAAAATATTTCCTTTTATGAAAACCGCCACCACTGATGTAGAGAAAAACGGAAAAACTGATATTTTGTTTTTTGTTTTTTCACGCTTTTAATTAAATCTCATTTGTAAAAACTTCGGCCGTTAAAACTAAGGAAAACGGGATAAACAACGCCATATTTCTCCTACAATTAAAGTGTGTTCTGTAAATGAACCTGTCCCTCAATTAACACGGTAATTAAATTCCGCCAAATTACCGTGTTAATCGCGACTAATATATACATAAGTACCTTTTTTCTACTTTTTATATTTATTAGTCGCGATTAACACGGTTTTCAGTAACATGGTAGTTTGGCGGAATTTAATTACCGTGTTAATTGAGGGACAGGTGTATTTATATTTTGGTAATGGCTAAACTTTCATTCATATACACCCATCCATCCCTCGCTTAACGAAATTAATTCGTTCCCAAAAAGTTGTTCGTAAATGTAAATTTCATTAGCAAAACTAGTTATGTTATAGAAATTTTGTTAGACGGTTTTTGTTTAATCGAACTATTTATGTACAATAATATATTTCGGTTGTCTATTACATATATATTGATGTGTACTTACATATATAATGTAAGGCTTACAAACTTTAAAAGGAAAACAAAAACCTAATACAACAAGATAGCAATGGTAAAAAATATTTCTGTTGCTGTAGTTATTACGATTCTAGGCTTATTTCACTAGCACAATTCCACGAGACAGAATTTCACTCCATCCAATTCGTGTTTTCGTTTAATTCGTATTTAACATTCGTAGTTCTTTCTTCAGGTAGCGTTTAAGTTTAACTTTTTTTATAATTAAACGAATTTAACTTGCACAATTTAACTTTTTGATAATCAAACGCATTTAGGATGGTAAATCGCGCGCGCGATTAACCATCCTAAATGCTTTTGATTATCAAAAAGTTAAATTGTGTAAGTTGAATTGTGCAAGTTGAATTGAAGTTGAACTGTGCCAAGTGGAATTGTGCCCAGTGGAATTGTGCCAAGTGGAATTGTGCCAGTAGAATTGTGCGCAGTGGAATTGTGTCTAGTGGAAATGTGCTAGTCGATTAGGCCTAGAATCCTTAATATCGATTATATTCCGACTATGATGAAGACGTATAGAGAAAATCCGACTCCTATGTTGAATCTAGCTCTGAACTCGAAGTCAAATTTTGAATGCTGTCGTCAGAAACATTAATACGTATATTGATGGTGTCGAAGCAACTGGTTGGAAAAAAGAGTCTAGTGTTTGTTGCTTAGCCGCGTTTCTTTTTTTTCCGTAAAGCTGTTTATAGCAACGATAGCCTCGCTTCTGCCTCGAGGAACCTTCAAACTTCGTTCATCTATCGGATCTTTTCACGAATGATCTTCATACCTTCTTCAAGTCCTTTGTAGTAAGTTGGCGGGCTATATTTTCGATATTTTTTTCATTCTGATGTTCCTCGACCTCGGGTGAACGAGTTTGTTCCAGGTGAAGCAAATCTTCATCGGAAAGACTACTGCCATGCAGCTTTTATTAAGTCTGAAACATCAGAATCTTCGAAATCGTCAAAACCAAGTTGATTCGTCTGCATTGACGTTTTCAGGCCAAATATTTTTCCAAACATTTTTCATTGTTGTTTGCTTCATTTTGGCCCAAGCTTCTCCAATTTTTTTCAAAGCATCTTTGATACTGTATGATCTAAAAAATTCCCTAATAGATCTACGATCTGGCTCATCGGTAGCAGCTAAAAATTGCTTAAATGTTAATCGTAAATAATACGCTTTGAACGTTGAAATCGCTCCCTGATCCATAGGCTGAATTTGAGCTGTAGTATATTTAGGCAAATATTCGATTTTTACAACACCAGATGGATCTGTTAAGTTTATGGGATGTCCAGGAGCATTGACTAGTAATAATAATGCTTTATTGCTAAGGTTTTTGCGTTCCAAATATGATTTTACTGACGGACAAAAAAACTTTTTAAACCACTCCTCGAATATGGATGAAGTCATCCACGCTTGTTTATTTGATCTCCAAATCACTGGCAAGTGGGATTTTTCTGATCCTGTCAGTGCTCTCGGGTTTTCAGAGAGGTATATTAGAAAGGATTTTATTTTGAAATCCCCAGCAGCATTGCCCCCAAGAAGAAGAAGAGTTAAAAGCTCCTTCGATATTTTAAATCCAGGTACATGCTTTTGTTCCTGAGAAATAAATGTCCGGTCAGGCATTCTTTTCCAGAATAGGCCGGTCTCGTCTACGTTGAAGATCTGCTCTGGACCATAATTTCCATCTTCGACAATTTTTTTTTAAATATTTGGATATTCCTTAGCAGCTGCGATATCAGCACTTGCTGATTCACCCTTCATTTTTACGTTGCAAAGGTTCTGGCGGTTTTTAAATTTCTCGAACCACCCTTTGCTAGCATTGGAAGTTTCATCTTGAAATGTTCCAGCAGTATTACAATTTTTGTAATTTCTAAAAAGAGACTTGGCCTTTTCTTGAATCGTCATAGTAAACATGGGAATATTATTCTGATTGTTGTCTTCGATCTACAATGCTAAAAGCTTTTCCATTTTTTCCATGATTGTACTTTTGTTTCGTGTTAATTTGGCGGCACTTCGTGTTGCTGCTGATTCCGACTGTGTTTAATTTTTGATTTATTTTCCCGTATAGTCGCAACAGTAGATGGTGCCAGTTGCAAATTACGTGCAATTTCCGTTAATTTTTCATTTAACTTTTTTTCTAAGGTTATTGCTTTCCGACTTTTCTTAATAATGCCTTTTTCAGAAGTTTGCTTTTTTCGTGGCATTTTTAAGGCTTGATTCTTGTATTTTTATAACAATAAAACTTTATAATTTAAATATTTTATTTATGTATGTACTTTTTAATGAAAATAACAAGGCACGAATCACTAATTAATCTCTCTATTTTAATATTACAACAATTTAGAACCAACTATTCAAACGTTGTTAGTCAATCAACTATTTACTCTTAAAATATTATTACCAAAATCACTTGTAACGGTATTTTTAAAAATGTTTATGTCTAGATATTGCTAAAAATGTAACACGTGCAAACTATCCTTTTGTTTTAAGTTTAACACATTGACCGCCACGTGACCCAAGCTTGGGTCAGACGTTAAAAACTTTTATTGAAAATTGCATAAAGTTGGATTACCCTAATATTGCCTGCACTTATTAGCTTTGAGTATATATTTGGTTTGGAACTTTGGATTCTAATGTGAAAAAACTTCCATTTTTGTAATAGTTTTTTCCATATGGTGGCAGTCAATGTGTTACAAATAAATAAAAATAAATGGAAAAGAAATTTGAGAAATACATATGCATTTTTCCCCCTCTCTCTCTCTCTCTCTTGTATGGACTGTTTAAATTGATAAAAATAAATTCAAAAAGTAATAAAAAAATTTCGTAAATCGAGACTTTGGTTTAATTTTGAAATTACGTTATAGCGAAATTTCGTAAATAGGATGTTCGTTAAGCGAGGGATGGGTGTATATGAAAATACTTGCCGCTGTTAAAATTTAAAAAACAAAGAAATTTTACCCGTTTTAAAGTCGTCGGGGGTTACGATATTATTTGTATCTCGATAACCGCCAAACGATTGGTTACACTGTCGTGGTTATTTTATTAAAAAAAAACGAAATTTCTTTATTTTCGCTTTAACAAATTTATTTTTATTCAATATATTAAATGAATGTTATTCAATTTGAAGTTATTACAATTCAGATTTTAATTCTTACAAAATAAAATGATGAGATCAAAACAGACTAAACATTGAGAATAAAGATAACAAGGTTGGTTGCGCATCCCGCGCAATTCATCCCGGATCAATTTATTCCGCACAATTTATCCCCGATATCAATTTATCCCGCAGAATTCATTCCACACAATTCATCCCGCACAATTCATCTTGCATAATTTATCCCTAAATGTGCTTTGGAAAATAAATTTTCCCGCCGCGTCAAATCGTCAACTTCAGGTAAAATATTCGAGGAAATTAGAAGATCAAAATATTCTGGAACTTTTTCTGGTTCAACAAAACCTAGAGAGGCTACCATATTTATATGCATTGCAAATATTGGTTCCTTATCATAACGTGATTTGATACCAGATGAAGCCAAATTTCTGTATAAGCTTTGCTTAAGGTGAAAATAATAACAAGATACGGCACATTCTGGGAAGTTTTTTCTGAAAGCGTTAAATTCCGCGAGCTCAAAATCAATCATGATCTTTTCTGAAGCAAGATTAGGTTCATGTTTTCGCAATATCTCCAAAACTTTACAAAATATATTTTCGCTGATTTATTTGGTAAAACAGCGTAAACTATTGGAATGTTGATTCCATATTGTAGAGCTTGTATAGTGAATAATTGTTTGAATAAGTAGCCACATACTTCAAAAGTTCCATCAGCATACTAGAAATTATTTCTTGCTATTATATTCAAAAAGTTTTTAGTTGCAAATATTATGAATCGGTGCTCGTGATTTTCTCCATTATTATAGGTTTCATCGGTCAGTGAATCGTGAAGCAAAAATGTGTCACCTTTCATCATTGTGCTTGTATAACATTCCGGAACCACAAGTGATTTTCGATCCTTTGATTTACCACTTAAATGTGGAACATCGGAATGTTTATTACATATTCTTCGAATAGTACGCTTGATCGATCTCTCCAGTGGCATTTTTGCAGCAGCAGCATCGGAAATAGTCGGTATTTCTTTGCAAATTACTTGTTGTGTGCGACCAATCTGAGAATTTCTGGAATTCTGAACAATATTTGCCCTGCAGCTTCGGCAGCATGGTTGTGTTCAAAAAGGTCCGGCAGTTTCTTTTCAATATCGTTATCACGAATATGTAAGCGAGGGCGATATTTTGTGGAGTAATACTGAGCGCACTTCCAAACTATTTTTTCATTTAATGTTTTATCCAAATAGAAAACGAATCCCTGATATATCAAACAGTCCTTATTCTTCTCCGTTTTTGAAAATTTTATTTGTTCCTCCATTTCTTTCTTCTAATTTCCGGTTAAAAATTATGTTTTTTTAAAAATAATTTTTAAATTTTTTTTTTTAAACTCATAAAATTAATAAAGCCATACTTACTTGAATTAAAATTAATAGTTAAAATGGAATAAATATTTTATTAATATTTTCCAATTTTTAATATACTCCATAAGACACGGAAATTTATAATATACATACCATGCCCCAACAAGTGAAATCCGTATTTTGCCCTAAATATCTTGAGAAGATCTTGTTAAGTTCAGGCAACTTTTTCCCAACATCCATATCTAGCGCCATATTTTTCGGGCCGATCCATGACCATTATTCTTACGCAGCTCTTCGTAAAATGCCTTCCCTCTTAACTTGTGGATATGTCATAGATCGACATTTTTCTTCGGGATCTTGTTTATACGTTTGACGAAAAATAGAAATTAAATTTGGTAACAAAAATATTTCGGAAACGAAATCAGACTTTGCTTTTTTGGCTATAACTCCAAATATTTAGTATATTATAGTTTAAACCCCTAAAAATAAATTAAAAATATTTAACATCCCCAGAAAATTTATTTTGTTTTATTTATTCAGAAAAATCACACGAAAATATTTTTCGTGTTGTTTTTCTATTATAATTTTGTATCCCGTCTCTTTTTAAGTACATTTAAAAAAAAAATTAAACTCACTTGTACTGTTCAGCTGTCTCAAAATCTTCGATACAAACATACAAGTTTTGCCAGTTAAGTTTCAAACGAAAATGGTTTTTCGGTTTGGTAATGAGCAAGCCAAAAGGAAAAGATGCTAAAAATTGTCAAATTTTTCGTGTTCCAATGGCCAAAGCACTTTAGTTGTATGGCTTCGACAATCATATGACTGCAGAGTGTTTAAGCTACTTTTAAATTTTATAACCTCTGCAAAAATCGCTTCCACATGTTTGTCTTTTGCTTTTTCTAATTTTCCTTGTTTAGATTTATTTCCTTCCTTTACCAGATTCACATAACTTTGCCTTCTCAACCCCTTAAAATTAATTTTTTACTCGGATTAATGTAAACTTTTGTTGCTTTCAGTGTAAACTTGGTGTCTTGAAATGCGCCTATTATTCTTATTGCACCGTTACGCAAGTAGAAAACTGCAATCTGCATCAAAAACAAAACATTTCGTTTCTCTTATAAGCACATGTTAGGAACGCGCGATTACAAGAATTAAGAAAGGTTTGGAATTTGTTCACAAATTGGGTTATTTTGGAACAAAGTTCTTGATTTTTACTGTAGCTGATCCTGAGAGCTTCAATTTGAAATGTCACACGCAATCTGTATACAAAATATGACAATAGGCAGTTTGGTAAATGGACAACTCATATGTAGTACTGCTTATTATGCTTATAACAAATGCGTCTGGTAGATGAAACTGGCTTTACATTTTTTATGTTTTTATTGAATTGAAAATATACTGTTTAATTTACACTCATCTGAAAGAAGGACCAAACATTTAAGCGATGTAGTTAACTTCGAACAGGTTCCTTCTGATTTATAAGGAGGTAGTGGAGGGACTAAGCGGAGTATGGCCCGGAGCCAGTCTTGCTGTGATTGATAGGGAAGAGATCCCTGTAGGCCAAGAGCCAGGAGGCTTCGAAATAAGCTTCAGACACTATCACTGTGCTTTAGAGTTCATCTGGGGGCGCGGAGGCCAGGCGAAGGGTCTCTCTGCGGACACGGAAATGTCAACGTCCTTTGAGTCTTTAAAGAGCCTCTCAGAATACTTCTCATCAGGGGAGATTTTGATGTTACTGTGATTTAGAAGAAGCTGTAGATATGTTGACATTTCTGCAAGTCAACCTTCACCACTCTAAGGCAATATCAGCTGCTTTCATTTTAAAAATTGAGAAAGAAGAGACAGATATCGTCTTGATCCAGGAACTTTGATTACATTTTAAGTACTAATCTTCATATATGTAACATAAGCAACAAGCCGCATTTATAACTAGAAATAGACAGTAGGATTAGATATTACACTTGTCTCAAACTTTTTGACAATAAGTCAGGGGGAATCTAACCTCCGTTAGAAGATGTCTCCCTGCTTTGGAACTTGGTCCTAAATAACCTGTTGCTGAAACTGGAGGATAATGGCTTCAAGGTGATTGCCTATGCGGATGATGTTGCTATTGGTGTCCGTGGAAATTATACCGGCATCCTTAGTGAGCTTATGCAAAATGCCCTGGGCATTTTTTCACTATGGACCAATGGTTGTTGGTTGAATGTGAATCTGCACAGAACCAAACTGGTTCTCTTCTCTAGAAAATATAAACTTTCTCATATTGATCCTCCCTCTTCAAATTGGTTCAGCTTGACTTTTACAGTCTTTTACAAGCTTTTGGGTCTCGTTGTGGTTCAGCAAATTAAATTCGAAACGTAATTTTCTGAAAAGGGTAAAGAAAGCTACGGTAGCACTACACTCTTGCAAAAATGCCATTAGGAAAGGATGGGGGCTGGAGCTCCACATCGTACATTGGATTTATGCTGCAATATTCAGACGCACACTTGTGTATGGGGTAACAGTCTGGTAGCCTGCTCTGAACAGAACTGTCAACCAAAAGCTGTTGGCGAAAGTACACAGAACAATCTCCCTATAGATTAGTGGTGCACTGAGGAGCAAATCCACTCAGGCACTGGAGACTCTGCTATTTTTGATTCCTCTAGAAATCTTGGGAAAACAATTGGCCATCACTATCTTTTGACACAAAGTTCCGGACTAGGTCCTATCCAGAGGGGACTAATTGATGGATGTAGTTTTGGAACCAGGAGTTATAAACTTCTTCACTGATAGTTCAAAACGGGAAAAACTCGGAGCTGGGTTATTCTGTGAGGAACTTGTGTTAAACCTCTAGGTATAATGTTATATCGGCTTGTGATATTCACATACATAAGGATAGTCAGGCTGCCATTAAAGCGCTTTAATCACACCTCCTCACGTCGAAAGTAGTCCAAAACTGCCTTTCATCTTTAAACGAGATTTCAGATCATTTCAACATCCATATTATATAGTGCCACGACATTTCAATAGTAATAGGAATATAAAAACCGATCAATTGGCTCAACGTGGTATATTGAAATGCCTCTTGTGTTATGCAAACTGCTGCTTCAGGAGGAAGCTAGTAAGTTGACGAACGACAGATGGTTAAGTAGCATCTCATGCGCAATAACTCGGCAGGCCTGGCCAAAGTTGGACTTGGCAAAATCCAAACAGTTGATGTTACTTCATTGGAGTCAAATCAGTATGGTCGTAGTTGCGAGGAAGAGACAGTACTTCATCTTCTTTTCACCTGCCCTCGTCTGATACGAAACAGACTAAAGTTTTTAGGGGCATTCCTCTTCAAAGACCTGACCGACAATAAATCGTGGTATGGATACGTACCATTTTTGTGTCTATGTCTGGTTTTAATGGACTGCCACCTTAACCTAACCTAACTTTACCTAACTTCGAACAGGCCCAAAGTTGCCGAGGCCAGTAATCGAAACTAACCGTACGAACGGAACAACTACCTTTTCACAAATTTTCAACCAGTAATGCTTTAATATTATGTTTGTGCGGAGAGTGAGAAAAACTGTTTTGTATGGAAAGCAAAAGTAGTTTTTTGGATTTTTGGATTTAATCCAACTATTTTACTTTTGCGGTTACAATAATCGAGCTGATTCTTGCCTTGTACACTTTGTCACGAATCAGCTGGTGAAAGTATTGCCCTTAACTCGTGGACACCCTTTTTTTATGGGACGTTAGATATTTGAGTATGGGACAAAATCGACCTTACATAAGTTTTTTGGTTACAAGTTTCACCTGAAGAGGAGCTGCCATATCGGGCTTTTAATGATTTTTAGGAAATGTTGCAAAATAATAACAAATCAGTATATTTTTTGACAACTAATGACGAAACTTTTAAAATGAGTTTCATCGATATTCTTAATGGTTGGCTAGGCCCATGCAGAGGTCACCCTAAGCACTGTAAAAGCATTCAAGTTTTTTCCATGCTTCTGACATTTAATTGCCTAAATGTATAGAACTTACATCTAAAACACTATCAGTGTTAGAAGTTTCTGAAAGAACATTTAAGAAAATTGTGTACTTTTTACTACCGGAACCACAAAAATTAGCACACCCATAACCTAATAAATTTCGCAAAACAAAAAATCAATGAAATTCTTCCATTGACACGAGGAACGCACCCAAATCAAGTTGATTTATTGTATATGTGATCATAATACCGCGATTTATAATATTATTCCGTATTCAATCTATAAGCCAAACACTATTACCAATTTGATGAATAAATTAATGATGAATTTCAATTTTTTTTTTATTTTTTGTTTTGTTTAATATCAAAGTACTTTCATTTATGTATATCGAAGCGCGAACAAACATGAAGAGAGATCAAATTTTGGATCGCTTTTATTATAAATATTTGTTACTTTTACTATATATGAAACATATAAAACTATCGATCATAATAATGATCAAAGCAACAAAATCAAAGCAACAAAACGTCAAAGCAACAAAATCAGAAAGCTTCAATAAAGCTTTTTTTTTAAAAAAAGCAGTTCCAATAAAGCTAATTATTATGTAATTTATGTCTACAACGTATCACTACACGTTAATTGTTAATCACTATAATGATTTTTTATGTTTATAGGCTTAGATAAATACTTATGGTCGTGTACAATGATAGGTTTAATCGATTTTTTATAGCTGGAATAATAACAGCAATCAACTTTAATAATTATATCGATCAAAACTACTTGACGGTTTTATGTGTTTCGACTGCATAATTATTTATGATGCACAACATATTTATTCAATGTTTTCTAAATTTGTATTTATAGAAGTTTGATGTACTACCCTTTGAATACAACCTTATAATACACTTAACAAAATAAAACTTATTTCAATATTTCGTTTTGAAAAAAAAGTTCATCAAAAGTTAATTTTTTTGCCATTTTAATGATTATAAACATCACAAACTATCGCAAAACTTTATTTTATTTGTGAGATTAGTTTGTACATTCATCTGTACATCCAGTAGTGTTTTTTGTATGAAGAGTAGCTTTAGAAAGAAGACACCGAATAGAATCAGTAGAATGATAATAGAGCAATACTAAAGTCATTTTCTTTATATGCATAGCTTTACGATGTGTGTGTGTGTGTGTTTGTGTGGATGTGTGTTTAAAACTTTTTGCACAGTTTAATCACAGTGTTGTATAAGTAAATGGGTCAATAGGATAATGGGTTCTAATTTTTATTATTGTTATTACTAAACTACAGTGATAGTTTTATCGTTATACATATTACAACACCATTATTTATACAACATAACATAATGGATACTTTTACTACATTCGTTTAGAAAAGGAATCAACATAAAATATACTTAGATGTACTGCTGTTTGGTACATCTATAATGTATGCTAGTATCTACACATATGTAACTCTGTATGTTCATATGTACTTTCTGAAGCTGAACAGTTTTATTACAATTATTTTATTGGTGTTAAATGAACTGAGGCAAATTATTTCTTGTTTTGACACATATTGATTTGAATCTTAAATTTATGATCGCTTTTAGTTTAGCATATAAGCATGTTTATCTAGACTCATACTATGCATTCTCTTAAAGGCCAGTAAAAGTTGTATAGTGGAATGGAGAATATTTTATTACGTCGTTGAAGTATCTTTAAAAAATATTTAATGATGTGCAACATAGTGAATAGACGTCGACTTTGATGAATTGAAAGGAATTGAAAGCGTTGTCACAGGTTTAATAAAATGCATGGATGGAGTTCGTTAGATTCATTGTTGTGCCGCCTAATCTACATAAAGTCATTATTCAATTATCTACTCGTGTAGGCAATTCAAAAAATGGCGTAGATAATGTAGACAATGTCAACAATGTAGAGAATGCGTCGACAGCTTCCAGTAGCAAAAAGTTTTAAGGTTGAGTTTGCCACCTTTTAATTTTAAAAATATGTGGTTGTTTTGTTCGGAAACAATCGAGCAGATTAACACGAAGAATATCGGTAGGCAAAAGCAAGTAAGTGCTGTTAACGTAATTAAAAACGTAATGATGCAACAGTCAAACATATTGTTACGTTTTTGCCTTGTCACTCAAGGTTCATATCACTAGATTGTGAATAATACAAAACCAATTTAATTTATCTCCAACGAATTTATTTATTTCACAAAATTTATTACAACACAGTTTATCAATAAAAATTCACAAAATCACTTTATATAAATTATTCTCAAATTTTATGAGTGTGAAGTTTATGCTAAAAAAAAAATAACAAAAAATTACACTGTTAAATTAACTATTTTCCAATTGGAATTTAAATGATATGAAAATTTAAATTTTTTGTAATTTTTGATTTTTAGTACCACCAAACAGATTCTTTTCATCAGAAAACAGGTTCTTTTCATCCTTTTCAGATAGCTGGACCATCTGTTTATATCGTTAACCAAAAGCATCCAATTGTGTTGAACATTACTATATTTCAGATAATTTAAAAGTTGACTGAATTTTGATGGTTTAAATAATTATTTAGCCCCGATCCTGGAAATGTCCCGAAGGCTCGCACATTTCTTAGAATAGCTAAGCCATATAGCGGTCAATGTCACCAAGCCGATCCAATTATGATGAACTATAATATATTTCACAGTTTTTGGAATTTCAAATAATTTTTTCATTATTTAAAAGTTTTATATCGCCGACCGCAGAGATGTCCACAAGATCTTGCCCATATTTTCAGATAACTTGGGCATGTGCCAGTCTACGTGGTTAACCATATCCAATTGTGATGAACTATACTATACTTCACAGAATTTAGAATTTTTAATAATTTTATTAGTTTTATAAATGTTTGTATCTCTGATCACAGAGATGTCCACAAGGTCTGGCCTATATTTTTGGATAACTTGACCATATGCCAGTATACGTGGTCAATCTTAGTCAATTGTGATGAACTATACTATACTTCACAGAATTTAGAATTTTTAATAATTTTATTAGTTCTATAAATTGTTGTATCTCTGATCACAGAGATGTCCACAAGGTCTGGCCTATATTTTCGGATAACTTGACCATATGCTAGTCTACTTGGTCAATCTTATTCAATTGTGATGAACTATACTATACTTCACAGAATTTAGAATTTTTAATAATTTTATTAGTTATATAAATTGTTGTATCTCCAATCACAGAGATGTCCACAAGGTCTGGCCTATATTTTTGGATAACTTGACCATATGCTAGTCTACGTGGTCAATCTTATTCAATTGTGATGAACTATACTATACTTCACAGAATTTCGAATTTTTAATAATTTTATTAGTTCTATAAATTGTTGTATCTCTGATCACAGAGATGTCCACAAGGTCTGGCCTATATTTTCGGATAACTTGACCATATGCTAGTCTACTTGGTCAATCTTATTCAATTGTGATGAACTATACTATACTTCACAGAATTTAGAATTTTTAATAATTTTATTAGTTTTATAAATTGTTGTATCTCTGATCACAGAGATGTCCACAAGGTCTGGCCTATATTTTTGGATAAGTTGACCATATGCCAGTCTATGTGGTCAATCTTATTCAATTGTGATGAACTATACTATACTTCACAGAATTTCGAATTTTTAATAATTTTATTAGTTTTATAAATTGTTGTATCTCCGATCACAGAGATGTCCACAAGGTCTAGCCTATATTTTTCGATAACTTGACCATATGCTAGTCTACGTGGTCAATCTTATTCAATTGTAATGAACTATACTATACTTCACAGAATTTCGAATTTTTAATAATTTTATAAGTTTTATAAATTTTTGTATCTCCGATCACAGAGATGTCCACAAGGTCTGGCCTATATTTTTGGATAACTTGACCATATGCCAGTCTACTTGGTCAATCTGATTAAATTGTGATGAACTATACTATACTTTACAGAATTTCGATTTTTTAATAATTTTATTAGTTCTATAAATTGTTGTATCTCTGATCACAGAGATGTCCACAAGGTCTGGCCTATATTTTCGGATAACTTGACCATATGTTAGTCTACTTGGTCAATCTTATTCAATTGTGATGAACTATACTATACTTCACAGAATTTAGAATTTTTAATAATTTTATTGGTTTTTTAAATTGTTCTATCTCTGATCACAGAGATGTCCACAAGTTCTGGCCTATATTTTTAGATAACTTGACCATATGCCAGTCTACTTGGTCAATCTTATTCAATTGTGATGAACTATACTATACTTCACAGAATTTCGAATTTTTAATAATTTTATTAGTTTTATAAATTGTTGTATCTCCGATCACAGAGATGTCCACAAGGTCTGGCCTATATTTTTGGATAACTTGACCATATGCTAGTCTACGTGGTCAATCTTATTCAATTGTGATGAACTATACTATACTTCACAGAATTTCGAATTTTTAATAATTTTATTAGTTCTATAAATTGTTGTATCTCTGATCACAGAGATGTCCACAAGGTCTGTCCTATATTTTCGGATAACTTGACCATATGCTAGTCTACGTGGTCAATCTTATTCAATTGTGATGAACTATACTATACTTCACCGAATTTAGAATTTTTAATAATTTTATTAGTTTTATAAATTGTTGTATCTCCGATCACAGAGATGTCCATAAGGTCTGGCCTATATTTTTGGATAACTTGACCATATGCCAGTCTACGTGGTCAATCTTATTCAATTGTGATGAACTATACTATACTTCACAGAATTTCGAATTTTTAATAATTTTATTAGTTTTATAAATTGTTGTATCTCCGATCACAGAGATGTCCACAAGGTCTAGCCTATATTTTTCGATAACTTGACCATATGCTAGTCTACGTGGTCAATCTTATTCAATTGTAATGAACTATACTATACTTCACAGAATTTTGAATTTTTAATAATTTTATTAGTTTTATAAGTTTTTGTATCTCTGATCACAGAGATGTCCACAAGGTCTGGCCTATATTTTTAGGTAACTTGATCATATGCCAGTCTACTTGGTCAATCTTATTCAATTGTAATGAACTATACTATACTTCACAGAATTTCGAATTTTTAATAATTTTATAAGTTTTATAAATTTTTGTATCCCTGATCACAGAGATGTCCACAAGATCTGGCCTATATTTTTGGATAACTTGACCATATGCCAGTCTACGTGGTTAATCTTATTCAATTGTGATGAACTATACTATACTTCACAGAATTTTGAATTTTTAATAATTTTATTAGTTTTATAAGTTTTTGTATCTCTGATCACAGAGATGTCCACAAGGTCTGGCCTATATTTTTGGGTAACTTGATCATATGCCAGTCTACGTGGTCAATCTTATTCAATTGTGATGAACTATACTATACTTCACAGAATTTCGAATTTTTAATAATTTTATTAGTTTTATAAATTTTTGTATCTCCGATCACAGAGATGTCCACAAGGTCTGGCCTATATTTTTGGATAACTTGACCATATGCCAGTCTACTTGGCCAATCTTATTCAATTGTGATGAACTATACTATACTTCACAAAATTTTGAATTTTTAATAATTTTATTAGTTTTATAAGTTTTTGTATCTCTGATCACAGAGATGTCCACAAGGTCTGGCCTATATTTTTAGGTAACTTGATCATATGCCAGTCTACGTGGTCAATCTTATTCAATTGTAATGAACTATACTATACTTCACAGAATTTCGAATTTTTAATAATTTTATAAGTTTTATAAATTTTTGTATCCCTGATCACAGAGATGTCCACAAGATCTGGCCTATATTTTTGGATAACTTGACCATATGCCAGTCTACGTGGTCAATCTTATTCAATTGTGATGAACTATACTATACTTCACAGAATTTCGAATTTTTAATAATTTTATTAGTTTTATAAATTGTTATATCTCTGATCACAGAGATGTCCACAAGGTCTGGCATATATTTTTAGATAACTTGACCGTATGCCAGTCTACATGGTCAATCTTATTCAATTGTGATGAACTATACTATACTTCACAGAATTTCGAATTTTCAATAATTTTATTATTTATTTATTTATTTATTTATTTATTTATTTGTCTGTCTACATAAATTTTGCTTAGAGACCACCCCATACTTACACAACCTATTTTGAGCAGGAGCTCATTCATAACGGATTGTGTAAGATGAAGTGGTTTAACATGTTAAAAATTAATAAATCTGCAGATTCACCATTCATGCAACTTCAGCTTCAGGTTCACTGCAGCTTCAGTTTCACTGCAGCTTCCGCTTCACCCATCCACTCAAACTCCAGCCAGTGGTACATACATTCGCTTTATTTCGGTCTAATCTTCTTGTATTGGACACGCTGTTTTTTTGATCAAATCTTGAAGCAAAAATTCATTCATTTATTTTCCAAATGTTTCAACGGGCATCACAAGTTCCTCTGGTTCACGCATTACAGACAAATGCATAAATTTTAAAAATAACATAGAAAATAAAAAATATAGGTAATTAAATTTTTGGAAAAACTAAAAACAAACAGGCCCAATTGATTCAAAAGTCAAAGCCTTTTATCTTATTAGTTTTATAAATTTTTGTATCTCTGATCACAGAGATGTCCACAAGGTCTGGCCTATATTTTCGGATAACTTGACCATATGCCAGTCTACTTGGTCAATCTTATTCAATTGTGATGAACTATACTATACTTCACAGAATTTCGAATTTTTAATAATTTTATTAGTTTTATAAATTGTTATATCTCTGATCACAGAGATGTCCACAAGGTCTGGCATATATTTTTAGATAACTTGACCGTATGCCAGTCTACATGGTCAATCTTATTAAATTGTGATGAACTATACTATACTTCACAGAATTTCGAATTTTTAATAATTTTATTAGTTTTATAAATTTTTGTATCTCTGATCACAGAGATGTCCACAAGGTCTGGCCTATATTTTTGGATAACTTGACCATATGCCAGTCTACATGGTTAATCTTATTCAATTGTGATGAACTATACTATACTTCACAGAATTTCGAATTTTTAATAATTTTATTAGTTTTATAAATTTTTGTATCTCTGATCACAGAGATGTCCACAAGGTCTGGCCTATATTTTCGGATAACTTGACCATGTGCTGGTCTATTTGGTCAATCTTATTCAATTGTGATGAACTATACTATACTTCACAGAATTTGGAATTTTTAATAATTTTATTAGTTTTATAAGTTGTTGTATCTCCGATCACAGAGATGTCCACAAGGTCTGGCCTATATTTTTGGATAACTTGACCATATGCCAGTCTACTTGGTCAATCTTATTCAATTGTGATGAACTATACTATACTTCACAGAATTTCGAATTTTTAATAATTTTATTAGTTTTATAAATTGTTATATCTCTGATCACAGAGATGTCCACAAGGTCTGGCATATATTTTTAGATAACTTGACCGTATGCCAGTCTACATGGTCAATCTTATTCAATTGTGATGAACTATACTTAACTTCACAGAATTTCGAATTTTTAATAATTTTATTAGTTTTATAAATTTTTGTATCTCTGATCACAGAGATGTCCACAAGGTCTGGCCTATATTTTCGGATAACTTGACCATGTGCTGGTCTATTTGGTCAATCTTATTCAATTGTGATGAACTATACTATACTTCACAAAATTTCGAATTTTTAATAATATAATTAGTTATATAAATTGTTGTATCTCCGACCACAGAGATGTCCACAAGGTCTGGCCTATATTTTTGGATAACTTGACCATGTGCCAGTCTATTTGCTCAATCTTATACAATTGTAATTGACATCTCTGTGATCGGAGATACAAAAATTTATATAACTAATAAAATTATTAAAAATTCGAAATTGTGTGAAGTATAGTATAGTTCATCACAATTGAATAAGATTAACCACGTAGACTGGCATATGGTCAAGTTATCCAAAAATATAGGCCAGACCTTGTGGACATCTCTGTGATCAGAGATACAACAATTTATAAAACCAATGAAATTATTAAAAATTCTAAATTCTGTGAAGTATAGTATAGTTCATCACAATTGAATAAGATTGACCACGTAGACTGGCATATGGTCAAGTTATCCAAAAATATAGGCCAGACCTTGTGGACATCCCTGTGATCAGAGATACAAAAATTTATACAACTAATAAAATTATTAAAAATTCGAAATTCTGTGAAGTATAGTATAGTTCATCACAATTGAATAAGATTGACCACGTAGACTGGCATATGGTCAAGTTATCCGAAAATATAGGCCAGACCTTGTGGACATCTCTGTGATCAGAGATACAACAATTTATAGAACTAATAAAATTATTAAAAATTCGAAATTCTGTGAAGTATAGTATAGTTCATCACAATTGAATAAGATTGACCATGTAGACTGGCATACGGTCAAGTTATCCAAAAATATATGCCAGACCTTGTGGACATCTCTGTGATCCGAGATACAATTTTTAAAACAATAAAATTATTAAAAATTCGAAATTCTGTGAAGTATAGTATAGTTCATCACAATTGAATAAGATTGACCACGTAGACTGACATATGGTCAAGTTATCTAAAAATATAGGCCAGACCTTGTGGACATCTCTGTGATCAGAGATACAAAAATTTATACAACTAATAAAATTATTAAAAATTCGAAATTCTGTGAAGTATAGTATAGTTCATCACAATTGAATAAGATTGACCAAGTAGACTGGCATATGGTCAAGTTATCTAAAAATATAGGCCAGACCTTGTGGACATCTCTGTGATCAGAGATACAACAATTTAAAAAACCAATAAAATTATTAAAAATTCTAAATTCTGTGAAGTATAGTATAGTTCATCACAATTGAATAAGATTGACCAAGTAGACTGGCATATGGTCAAGTTATCCGAAAATATAGGCCAGACCTTGTGGACATCTCTGTGATCAGAGATACAACAATTTATAGAACTAATAAAATTATTAAAAAATCGAAATTCTGTGAAGTATAGTATAGTTCATCACAATTGAATCAGATTGAACAAGTAGACTGGCATATGGTCAAGTTATCCAAAAATATAGGCCAGACCTTGTGGACATCTCTGTGATCGGAGATACAAAAATTTATAAAACTAATAAAATTATTAAAAATTCTAAATTCTGTGAAGTATAGTATAGTTCATCACAATTGGATCTGGTTAACCACGTAGACTGGCACATGGCCAAGTTATCTGAAAATATGGGCAAGATCTTGTGGACATCTCTGCGGTCGGCGATATAAAACTTTTAAATAATGAAAAAATTATTTGAAATTCCAAAAACTGTGAAATATATTATAGTTCATTATAATTGGATCGGCTTGGTGACATTGACCGCTATATGGCTTAGCTATTCTAAGAATTGTCGGGGCCTTCGGGACATTTCCAGGATCGGGGCTAAATAATTATTTAAACCATCAAAATTTAGTCAACTTTTAAATTATCTGAAATATAGTAATGTTCAACACAATTGGATGCTTTTGGTTAACGATTTAAAAAGATGGTCCAGCTATCTGAAAAGGATGAAAAGAACCTGTTTTCTGATGAAAAGAATCTGTTTGGTGGTACTAAAAATCCAAAATTACAAAAAATTAAAATTTTCATATCATTTAAATTCCAATTGGAAAATAGCTAATTTAACAGTGTAATTTTTGGTTATTTTTTTAGCATAAACTTCACACTCATCAAATTTTACTGATTACTTTTACTTTTTATTTCGCACAAAAACACTTTTTAAATCACTTTTTAATTCCTTTTAATCTATACATTATCGCTTACCAAATATTACTAATCCAATTCGACTTCGTTCGCTTTTTTATATACACAAATCAAACTCTAGAAAGCTAATGACTTTTCCAGTTAGAATAGCGTAGAAACATTTAGAACATTTTTATCATGGAAAATTCCATTTTAGTACAGTAAAAACATTGAGCTATTAATTTAACTTATTCTATCACACCCTAGGTGTCACCGTCACAATATTGTTACAGTGACACCTAGTGTGTAATAGCGGAAGTTAAATTAATAGCTCAATGTTTAACTGTACATAAATGGAATTTTCCGTGATAAAAATTGTTACGTAACATTACTACACTATTCTAACTAGAAAAATCATGAGCTTTCTAGAAATTTGATTTGTGTATATTAAAGTTGGAGATAAATTAAATTGATTTTGTATTATTCACAATCCAGTGGTGCGGGACTTGATTGGCGGGGCAAAAACGTAACAATTGGTGACAGCGGTGGGATTGTGAATAATAAGATAAAGAAAATGATTCTCAACGAATTGAAAGTTCCAGAATTAAAGAAGGAACTTGAGAAACGGGGTTTGGCTACTGGTGGTAGTAAAGGAGCTTTACAAGCGCGAGTACGTGATGCCATGGAGAAAAAAGGGTTAGACGAAGATCAACATGATTTCGGAGAGAAAGTAACTGATGCGGCAACCGTAGAGCAGAAAGAAGGAGATAAACAACCGACAGCCGAAACAACACAAACACTATCTGGAAGTTTCGATTTGTCACAGTTAATGACTGCTATGAAGCAGATGATGGCGCAACAAGCAATGCAGTCAAACCAAGAAATTAAAAATGAAATTGAGCAGTCAAACCTAAAAATGAAACAACAAGGAGAGGAAATTAAAGGCCAAATTATAGATGGTCAAAAGCGAATGGAGGAGAAACTTCACGAATTATCTACTAACATACACGGCGAAGTGGAGAAGCTGCAAATGGAGATTCAACAGGTTGACCAAAAATTAGAAACGGAAGTCCAAATGGTCAAAACGGAGGTTCAGCAGGTTGAAAAAAAATTACAAGCGGAGATTCAACGTCTCGGGAAAGAGCTAACTGATATCAAGGCAAGTGGAAAAACAACACAAGTGGTACAAACCGTCCAATCAATCAAGTTAAAGCCACTAACATTTGACGGAATAACATCTTTCGTCATTTTCAAATTTCAATTTGAGACGGCAGCCAATCAAAAGCATTGGAATGATAAACATCTTGTCGCAGCGTTAATAGTGGCCCTTAAAGGTGAAGCTGCGGAGGCCTTACAAACAATTCCGGAAAAAGATCGCAACAGTTATCTCGAAATTATGAAGGCGCTGGATAGGAAGTTCGGCAGTGATCACAAGCGGAAAATATATCGATGGAATTGAAAAGCCGCTACCAAACGGGAGGAGAATCACTTCAGGAATTTTCATCGGCAATCGAGCGATTAGTACATCTAGCACATACCAGTACATCGGCCGATTATATGGAAAGGCGAAAAATTGACGCATTCATTGACTGCATTCGAGATCCAGAGACACGCAAAGCGGTGATGTTGTCACCTAAAGCCACCCCCGCGGAAACCATCGCTTGTGCGTTACCAAATGAAACTGTACAAGCCATCACCAAACCGTCAATGAAAATACGCCGAGTGGAAATCGACACCAGCATAAACACAGAACGGTCAACACCAAGATATCGAGACGGAAGTGGAAAAATCAAATGTTGGGCATATGATAAAATCGGTCACATCTCACGAGACTGCTGGGAATTAAGAAGAAAAAGGTGAAGATCACCATCTCCTATGCAGCGACGACCAAGCGGGGAGCAGGCAAGAAGGCCAAATGACAGTCGTAAAACTTGAAAGAGTCAGCTTAAAGGGGCAGAAGCTGACCCCCACAACCGATTGCCCCATAACCTCCATCCGCGTTTCGAAAGTAGCAAGAGGCGGTGACAGCTTAACAATCAAAAGCGACATTGATGGCATGAATTGCATCATCACCCTGGATACGGGAGCAAATCGCACGATTGTCCGTAAAGATCTGATCGATGGAGGCATACAACCAGCTAATGGAATGAAGTTCACAAATTCATACGCGCCACATCAACACCACAGATCGTCATCATGCCAATCATTCCAATTATTGATTTTTAATCGTCATTAAGGCGATAATAAAAATCAATAATTCAACAAAATTCAACAGATCTGGCCCAACGGTTTACCACGCACCAGACCAATGCGTGACTGGTTGTTACGTATAGGACCGGTGTCGTAACACAGCAACTGGAGGTAGTTCAGTAATAAAAGGCAAAAAGATCGTGAAAATAAAGATCGGGAGAACTCTTTTCCAACACGAAGTGCTGATTGCAGATATTGTGGATGAAATAATTTTGGGGTTGGACTTCATGAGAGCAAATGGCTTCGTGGTGGATGTTGGACGAGGAGTTTTAATTTATGATAACATCGAGTGGCCACTTCAATCTAGCAGTGCCGGAGCATGTACCAGGCGAATTGTTATTGATCATCGGGAGAAGCTGCCACCGAACTCGGAGACGATCGTGTGGGGAAAATTGGAGGGAGGTTTTGGGTCACCCAGGTTGTGGGTTGTGGAAGCTAACGAAAAGGAGAAATGAGCCAAGGAAATTATAATCGGAAAAGCCCTAGTTAAACCAGACAACAACTATAGAGTACCAATTAGGACTCTAAATCTCTCGAATAAGACGAAAACCATAAAGAAAGGGACATTCATCGGCAAATGTAACGAGGTTTCAACTATAGTAAAGTGTGAACAGAAAAGTCCGATTGAAAAAGCCGATATGCAAGGGCAGAAAGAAATGGTAGAACAACTCATGCAGAAATGGACCGAAGATCTTACTGAGGCACAGAAAGATTCTGCACATCAACTACTCAAACGGTACACATACATTGGAGAATAACGGAAGGACCTCAATGGTAAAGCATCGAATTGATACGGGAACGGAGATGCCGATTCGTCAACCACCCAGGAGGCTACCATTGGCAAAACAACAAGAAGTCAATCGAATGGTAACAGATATGCAGGCAGCAGGAGTAATCGAACCATCTAACAGCCCATGGAGCTCACCGGTAGTATTGGTCGAGAAGAATTCACACCGACGAAGAATAGATCGCAGCGGTAAAGAACTGGCCAAGACCTAAAAACTTACACGAATTACGAAGCTTTCTCGGATTGTGCACCTACTATAGACGCTTCATGCCAGGATTCGCCAACATCGCCAAGGATTTACACGAGTTGACCAGGAAGAACAAGCCATTCGAATGGAACGATGACCAGGAGGAAGCATTCGT
Organism: Tipula vernalis; assembly: GCA_958295665.1. Taxonomy (NCBI): domain Eukaryota; kingdom Metazoa; phylum Arthropoda; class Insecta; order Diptera; family Tipulidae; genus Tipula; species Tipula vernalis. Next base: position 367,108,735 of record OY282558.1, on the reverse strand, counting down.
GGAACAAAGGAGACTGCTATGTGTTGCGCCAAGCCTCGCGTACCCTATACCCAACGTGAAATTTATTTTGGACACCGATGCAAGTAAAGGCGGTATAGGAGGTGTGTTATCACAGGAAATTAATGGCCAACAAAGAGTTATTGCGTACTGCTTCAAAACATTATCAAAACCGGAGCGTAATTACTGCGTGACACGGAAAGAATTGTTGGCTATAGTAGAGTGTGTCAAGCATTTCCATAAGTATCTTTATGGCCAAAAATTCCATTTACGGACAGATCACGGCGCTTTACGATGGCTGTTACAATTCAAGAATCCAGAGGGACAAGTAGCACGCTGGATCGAACGTCTTCAAAGCTACGATTTTCAAATCGAACATCGGAAGGGAAGTGCACACAGAAATGCCGACGCATTATCAAGACGGCCATGTCCAGTAGAATGTAAACATTGTGGCCATGTTAAAGCAAAGGAAGACATCATCGACGTTAGGCTTACGCAAGTGCTGCCTGATGAGGAGTGGGCCGACGAAATGATCAGGAAAGAGCAATTAGATGATACGGATTTATCAGTTATAATGGAATGGAAGGAAAAGGAACACCGGCCAACTTGGAGCGAGATCGCGGACAAAACTCCCATTGTCAAGGCTTATTGGGCTCAATGGGATAGCCTCCGTCTTGAGAATGGCTGTTTAAAACGATTGTGGGAAAGCACGGATGGCAAAGTGAAGCAATTGTTGCTGGTGATACCAAAGTGCCGGATTGCGGAAATCCTGAATGAGTATCGTGGAGGAGCAAGTGGGGGCCACCTAGGAATTATTAAAACACTGGCAAAGACACGTCAACGATTCTACTGGGCAGGATGTAGGCAGTCTGTGATAGAATGGTACCAAAAATGTGACCAATGTGCGGCGGTGAAGGGACCCGCATGCAAAAGTCGTAGAACCATGAAATAATATAACGTTGGAGCACCATTCGAAAGAATTGCAATGGATGTAGCGGGCCCATTTCCCACCACTGAGAGCGGCAACAAATATGTGTTAGTAATCATGGATTATTTCAGCAAATGGCCGGAGGTGTACCCCATTCCGAATCAGGAGACGACAACAATAGCTGATGCCGTGGTAAACAATTGGATTAGCAGATTTGGAGTGCCGATGGAGATTCATACCGATCAAGGCAGGAATTTTGAATCGGTGGTATTTCAAGAGATATGCCAGATGCTCGGTATAAATAAAACGAGAACAACGCCTTTGCATCCACAGACTGATGGTATGGTGGAAAGATTCAATGGTACATTGGAGGAATATCTAGCAAAGGTCGTTGAGAAAAACCAACGCAACTGGGATCGACATATACCCATATTTCTGATGGCTTATCGATCTGCAATACATGACACAACCGGAATGACACCAGCTAAGACGTTATTTGAAGATAGTATACGATTACCTGGAGATCTAAAGTTTGGGGCTGTACCATCAGCGGCTTTATGTGGACAGAATTACGTAGACCGAATGAAAGAGGAACCTAATGAGGCTCGATATGACATACGAGCAAATAACCAGGGCTTCCAGGAAGGGCAATTAGTATGGCTTCACAACCCGCAACGGAAAAAGGGATTATCACCGAAGCTGCAACCAGCATGGGAAGGACCTTACACTGTCATCACAAGGATGAACGACGTGGTTTATCGGATACGGAAGGGACATCGAGGTAAACCAAAGGTGGTGCATTTGGAGAGGCTGGCCCTATACAGAGGAGGTGATTTTGGTCCTGTTCGGGACGAACAGGCTTAGGTGGGGGGTAGTGTGACGGTGACACCTAGGTTGTAATAGAATAAGTTAAATTAATAGCTCAATTACTAAAGATACATGTTAAACAGAAAGTGATCTGGCTGAAAATTTGGATTAGTGGTTACAAAGGACTATTTTATTTGATCTGAGCTGACAGTTCAAATCTAGTTCAACTTTATTCTAAATTACATTAAAATTATTAAAAAATTATCTAAAATAAGTTGAAATCCACCTCGAAAATGTACAAAAACCTTTTGCCTTTTCAACAGTATGAAAAAATCTGTCAATTCAACTAAATTAAAGTTTACAAGTTTAACTCAACATACAAAGTGACTCAACCAACCAAATTTAAGTTGGCCGAACTCAGACTACTTTCAGATAACTTTCAGTTACCGTTTACATGTTGAATTTATCTCGAACTTTATCAGTCAGATCACTTTTGGTTTAACATGTATCTTTAGTAAATGTTTTACTGTACTAAAAAGGAATTTTTCATTAAAAAACTGTTCTAAATGTTTCTACACTATTCTTACTGGAAAAGTCATGAACTTCCCAGAAGTTTGGTTTGTGTATATAAAAAGGTGAACGAAGTCGAATTGGATTATTAGTATTTGGTAAGCGATAGTGTGAAGAGTAAAAAGGAATTAAAAAGTGGTTTAAAATGTGTTTCAGTGTGATAAATACATTTAAAAGCGATCAGTAAAATTGTGTGACAATTATAAATTGTATTGTAATAATTCTTGTGTGAAATAAATAGATTCGTTGGTAAAAAATTGAATTGTTTTGTTTTTATTCACAATCCAGTGATTCGAACCTTGATTGACAAGGCAAAAACTTAACAATAAGTTGACATGTTCTTTCGCGTGCTCGAGCACTTATTTTGACCATTTATATCAGTGATCGAAATACTATGTGGCATGCGTGCAAAACTTGGCACGTTTAAAAATTTGTTCGGCACGCCAAAAAAAAAATTTTGAGTTTTAAAAATCAACGTTTTTTATGTTGTGTTATTCTTACGAAAAATAGAAAACAAGCTTTTAAGAGTTTTGATGCTGGGAAATGAGAAACCATGCAGGGAATTTGGTACCTTTGGAATGAATATCAAATATTTCCGACAAACACGGTAAGCTCGAAGGAAAATTACTTGCTGATAAAAGACGGGCTTTCGCGGGCTGTAAAAATACAGGTGTCACAATAGTTGTTTGTTGTGTTGGTACACTTGTAGCCAACATTTGTCACAGAGCTTTTTGTTCGGCAATTTGGTTTTTGGAACAGGAAGAAGACGCAGGGATGTTTAAAGCGAATATGGGGCCTGAGGCGTCATAATGATGCCGCTATTGACTAAAAATTTTCGAACAAGCAAAGAACAGGCGTAACAAATTCAGACGTATAACTTCCAGGTAGTAAGAACTCATAGTGTGCTATGCTATTGAAATCGAACAATCGATCAAACTTGACGAGCTCTATTTTCCGTTCAGACGATTGAATCTTTTTTGACGTACTTACGTAGACTATTGTTTTATTACCAGTCATGACCCATTTGATCAGTTTTGGATCAATTTTGCTGTCACACGTTTGATCCCCAAAACATTGGAAAAAGTATTTGGCATAAGCGAAATGATCTACTCAACAGCAACTTGTCTTGTTAACTTTTTCGAAGATACCATCGGTTGTTGGTGTGCTCAGGCATCCAACGAGCTCGTCATATATTCAACATCTTCATAGTTGCCTTTGAAACGCTTGTACCACTGGTAGATGCTTGATTAGTTCACAGAAGGCTCGCCAAATCACTCAACATAACTCAACCTCGTATTTTCACCATTTGAAACTGTTTGTGTTAGATACGGAAATGTTTCAAACCGAGCCATAAGAAATCATCGCAAATTTTGCGATTCAAGCGATAATTTATTTATTCCGGCTTATATAGTTTTAGTTCAGGATTTGTTACCAACAAATTAAGAGGCACGTTTGCGTTGGTTTTAAATGAAAAAGGTTGGGTAAATACCTAAACCTGAACGAACAGAGATTAAAAAAAAACCAGGACAGTTTTCAGTTTTTATATCTCGAAAATAGCAATAAATATATCCACTGGTTAGAAAATAGATTTGTACTGAAATCTCTTCCAGAAAAATTTCAAAACCAGCCACATTGTCTCATCTTTTGGACGTGCAACAATTAATTTAATTATCATCAAACCCGTTGGTTAAGTCAGATATCCAATTTCAATGGAATTGGTTCATAATCGCAGAAGTTCCGCTTGGAGCAGGGATGGAGTTTCTTAAATAAAACATTGCCAGAATTCAACGAAAAGTCCGGGCACTGCTAATGATACTTTGGTATACATACATAGATACAAACTAAAAAATAAAAAAATAGATTTGCAAAAGAGAAATTTGGTTTTTTAAAGGCAGAACCAGTTCAAACCTTTTCAACATTTTCAGCACCAAATGGAATACGCAAGTTTGCCAATCGATTTTAGTAAAATTTTATATCTGCGTTATTAAGCCAATTCTGTAAGTAGCTAGTTCCTCGTATAAAATAGAATTTTTCACGCTCTGCAGAGTTCCTTGGGTCAAAGTTTTTATTTTTATCCTTAGTTTTTAAAAAAAAAATTAATTGCGGCTCTCAAATATTTCTTTGACCTAGGGGTTGGATTTTTTAATTAAACCATGGCAGAAATTCAAGAAATATTGCGGGACATTGCCAATGATGCTCATTGATGGTCCAAGATATTTTGGAATTAGTTTCCATGAACTACCACTTGGAGCACCGCCTTCCCACTTTACAAATACCATATCGCCTTCGTTGTATTTGTTAGGGGCAGTGTGCTTTATCAAGACGTTGTTTCTGCGTATGCCAGCTACTTTAGTTTTCTCATAAGCTAGCTTGTTAATTGTTTCCACTTCGTCATTGGTATATTTATTATTTTCCATTGACAGCAACAATTTATTTTTTAATATACTTCGCGGTTCATATGTTAAGATTAACATATGGGGTGACAGTTTTGTAGTGTCATTGATCATTGTATTTAATGCCCATTGTATATTTCGAATATTTCTGTCCTATTTCCTATCGTCTTCTCCAACCATTGCTCGTAACATTCTCAAGATAGTTCTGTTATACCTTTCACATTGGCCGTTAGCGCTTGGCGTTGCGGTAGCATTCAAAATATGTTTGATATTATTTTCCGGACAATATGTTTGAAATAACCGTGCTGTAAATGTAGTGCGACGATCACTAATTAACCTCGTTGGAACTCCGAAATGAGTAGTCCAATCATTCATGACCGTTATAACTGGAGCTGTATTCGTTGATTTTGCTGCTTTAATAACTACGTATTTTGAAAACGCATCTATTATAACTATCAAACGAGCATTACCTTTGGACGTTTTCGAAAAAGGACCCAAAAGGCTATTGGTATCTTATCAATAGAATACATTCCACCTTCCTTTGTTCCACATTTTGATTTTGTACAACCACATTCCAGACACGACGAAGTATATTTCTTTACATAGTCCTTTATTAGAGAGAACCAAAAATGTCTGCAAATAACTTCAAACGTTTTTTCAACGCCCGGGTCTCCCATATCGTCGTGATTCATTTTAGCTATACGCCACTTTAATGTTCTAGACACAACCCACATTCGTTTATCATGTACAATTCGGTACAATTGTTCTTTATATACCGTATAATCTGCATGTACTCGTATCTTTCGTTATCAGAATTAATTGGTTTTCGACTAAAAGCTTCGATGATTTTTTGAATATCGTCGTTTAAGCGTTGCATACCGATAAGCCAATTATCTTGCTGAGATACTAGGAACACATCAATCATTGCTGGTTTAATATCCATTCCGTCGTCAATTGTTTTCCAGCTAAGTGCGTCGACATATTTCATCTTCTGTCCACTTCGATCAACAGTATTAAAGCTATATTCAGCCAATTGCAACCATCACCTTCCTATTCTTGAAATTAAATCCTTTTTCGTAGAGTCAACGCAGCACAATCCGTGACCACAGTAAATGGCTTTCTGATTAAATAAATGCGGAATCTGTGAAGCGCTTCAACGACTGCCAAAGCCTCCAACTCATATGAATGATATTTGCATTCGTTGTCCGTTGTCCGGCGACTAATATATGACACTGGTTTCGATCCACCTTTCTCGTCTCGTTCCAACTTCGGATTATACAACGTCAAAATATCGCGACCTCCCAACTTGTTTTTTAATAACTCGAACGACATTGTTTGCTCATTTGTCGAGTTAAAGGATTCATTAGTTTTAGTTAGCCACGTTAATGGTTCAGCGATAACTGAAAAATTCTTAACGAATTTTCTAAAATAACCCGCTAATCCGATAAATTGTCATACCTCATGCTTATCTGTAGGCGTTGGAAATAATAAAATTGCGTTAGTTTTGTTTGATTCCGGTCGTATACCATTAGAATTAATTTCATTGCCAAGGAATTCAACTCTCTCCTTTAATAACTGACACTTCTTTAATTTTAAAGTTAATCCTCGATGTTGTAACACTTTCAATAATCTTTCCAAATTTTCCATAGCTTCCTGGATGGTCGTGCTTGGTATGATAATATCATCCAAATAAACAATTACAGCATCGTTAACCTCCCGAGCAATGGCGTTCATCATTTTTTGGCAAACAGTCGGAGCATTAGTTAACCCAAAGGGCATCCTCAAAAACTCCAAATACCCTTCTGGCATCAAGAAAGCTGTACGAGATATTGATTCAATAGACATTGTAATCTGATAATAACCGGATATGATTTTAATATGTTCCGAAGATTGTAAGAGAATTCAATCCAGTTTCGAACTGATGATCTAATGATTATGAAAAAATCAATCTTCTCATCAGGCCGCGGCGATTAATAAAGTAAAATTAGCTACACACAGAGCTGTGTGAATATCGTGAAAAAGAAAAAAATTGTAAGAGAGTTCATCTGTATTAGTACGATTCGCTAGTACTTAACGCACAGCACATTCTGTATATATAGAATGTAAATTGTGGTATAATCAGTCCAGTCGCCGCGGCCTGATGAGAAAATTGATTTTTTCATAATCTTTAGCTCATCAGTTCGAAACTGGATTGAATTCTCTTACAATCTTCCGAATATATTAAAATCATATAATTAATTAAATAGAATTCTATCTATTAGTCAGTTTCGTTGAATTACTGTTCGTAAACACTAATACTATACTTCTTGTGTTAATAAAAACACAATTAAAATGGCCTAATCACCGGTAGTATATTAAAAATTACATGAATTAATTAACATTCAACAAAACAATTAATAAAGTAAAAATAACCGGATGCTAAATCCAATACAGTGAAATAATTACAACCACTGAGTCGTGATAGTTGATCTTTCATGATCGGTAACGGATAATGAATGCACATTCGTTCATCACCGTCCTTCGTTTTCACTAGGACGACTGGACTAGCATAAGGTGATTCAGATTCACGTATTATTTTATGTCCCACAATTCACTTATCATTGTTTTTACTTTGCCGCGTTGATGGTAAGACAGTCTATAAGGCCGATAGACAACTATTATTAGTATTAAGTTCCGTTAAATTTTGCCCGTAACTAACATTTTTCGAATGGAACGTTACATCATTTAGCTCGTTTGCATTACAAGAATTTTGTTCTTTCACTTCCCTCGGAGTACTACTAATGTTTCTAATCTTCGATTTCGTAAAATTGCCACCATTTTGCTCACTTGTAAATGCGACGTTCCACTTTCATACATTTCTAACCGTTCCGCTAACGTTTTACGCTTCCCGTTATCGCTTAATTCACGTATTTCACATTCGATCCGTAATTTCGCGTAAATTCAGAAATGTATCAAAGGATCATGGCTATTTCGCATCCCATAATAAATAGAAATTCTTGTCATATTTTAACTGAATTAAGACTATATGTAGGTACACTAAGTACGCTAATTTTAGCAAATTAACATCCCAGAGACATCTCTGTTAGTTAGGCAATCTTTATTACAGTGAAACGCGAAATTCGGAAATTTATTATTGGATCATAATCATTACTATTTCACATACCAATAGTAATTCTCGTCATATTATAACTAAATTAATACCATTTGTAGGTACACTAAGTATGCTGATTTAGGCAAACTAACATTGCAGAGACATCTCTGTGAGCTGGGTAATCTTCATTGCAGTGAAACACGAAATTTAAATTTAAATTGATTTAATTTGTGGGTAATAGTTTTTAAGTTATAAGTGAAATTCAAAGTGAATAATTTTACAGTGAACTTTGATTATCTTTATAACGGTTACAGATAAGATGTGTGTTGTCATATAATTTTTTTGTTCAGATTAGTGTCCTCCATCACCTCCTGAATTTATAGTACTTACTTAACTGTCACAACAGTGTGTATATATAATTTCGCTCCAATTTCTGATCCTAAATTAACACAGAGCTGCTACTGGAACCTCATAGAACTGAGCAGGGACAAGAAAATTGTCCTTTTGTCGTACACGTAAAAAGATCATTCCGCCAGTGATACCGACCTAGGCGAAACTACTCTGGGCGTCCTCTATCATGGTGATCTCCTGACTTACATATAATATTAAATTAATGAGAGAAGCATTCAAGATAGGCCGCCCATCTTAAAAACCCTTCATTTGGATATTTAGCAGGTCACAGCCCTTAATCATTTTACAAGCATGTGAAGGTCTCCAACAGATAGTTGCAAATTCCGCAATCCTAATTGAGTTACCTCGCACGCCACTGAGTTGGCATCTGAACCTTCACTTCACGTGACAATCTACCCGGGGACACGTAAATAATGGCCTCAATCATCGGGTTTCTTAACTGTTCTTGCTGGTATATATCGATGGGCACTAAAGTTACTTACAAAGCAGAACTATAGTCGCCTATCCTTTTCCTCTAATTTTCCCTACTACTTTTACAGGTACCGCTCATCTCACGATTTGGATTTTGCTCCATTTTGCCTCATGACGTAGATGCTTGCTGGTGTTAACATCCCAACAATGTTGATTAGAAGTATTGTTGTTGGTGGAACTTTTTTTTTTTTATTATTCCAAATTTAATTTTATGAAATTTCATGACATAAAATATTTTTCCAACAAATCGATTCAATCAAGATTTATATGTTCTATAAATTTATGATGATTACGCACTAACGCAGTTTTTTTTTTTTTCTTAATTTTCCAAGAATTTTGGAACATAAATTTGTCTAAAGTTAAAGAAACCAGAAAATGAATACGTATGAATATTTTATGAGCGAATTAATAAAAAAAAAAAATGATTGAGCGAAATATTAATCTTCATCTTAAAGTGGTATTATGTATAAACACTAAACCGATTTACTGCTAAGATATCAAATGACCTCATTTGGGTCAAATATTGTGTTTAATGGCAAATTTGATAATGTCCATCTAATAATTACAAAATAAAAACATATTATGAGACCTAGCACGTTGATGATACGCGAGTTTAGTGAAACCTCGTTACATATTAACAGGTTGTTTCCCATATAAGGGTCTCGAGGTAATAAATTACATACAAAAATTAGCTGTCTCACATGTACACAAATGATTGATGGTCAAAACCAATAAACGTATGTTTTTGGTTTGCCGTACGTCTTATGTTATCTCTTAATGTGTGGTTTATACCGCGTATATTTTAAAATTCAAACAGCAATCTCAGCTAATTAAGCCTCGCAGCGCTTATTAGACATTAATATTCGTAAATATTGAAAACCCCGATCGATTTTTATTTTATTTTTCAATTATATTTTATCGCATTCCATAAAATCTCAACATACATATGTAATGATAATGGTTTCAATTTCTAATCAATTATCAATATTAAGTTTTTGCCTTACTTCAAATAAATTACGGTTTTAAACCAATTTCTTGTCTGTACATAGCGCACGTGTTGTTATTACTAGAAAAAACGATTTTAATGTTTTTGTAACATGCAAAGTGTTTGGCTAACTTTTTGTATTTGGTTTTGTTAGATTGGAAAAATTGGTTTGATTTTATGTTGGAGAGAAGAAATTATTTCTGAAATTGTTAGGCTACATTACATTTAATTGAATTCTGTAAAATTTATGGAGAGTATAAAGTTTTATCGATTATTATTGAAAATGTAGTAAAGTTGTTGGTTTAGAAGAATGAAGTATTGGCGTAAGAAGACCTGCAAGGGAGTTGCAAGCAGCCGCAATTATGCGTTTGATGAAAAGTGTCATCCCCTTGTTGCCAAACAAGAAATACGGAACAAGTATAGAAATATTAGAAGTATATTAAGTCATTAAAACATTTTTATGGATTAAGGTTTGTTAGTTTTCTTTACACGTTGCAATCATAGCAGTTTGAATATGCTTATAGGTCCTAAAAGGAGGATGTGTTACCGCATCTACTGTAGCTTCTAGTTGTTGATGAGTTTAGGGTGTGAAAAAATTGATACTCATTAAAACAGAGTTTAAATTTATCGCTCTTTAAGAGCTCTTTATAAAAATTTTCGCTCTTGCTCCCAATAAATTTTTTTTTCAGTTTGCTTTTACGCTCTTACCCTCTAATGATAAACACAAAAAAAAAATTATTTCGCTCTTTCAAAGTAATTTAAATTTTTAATTTTAATTTTGCTCTTAAAACAGAGAGCGTAAAAGCTAAAAATATCGCTCCCAACCCATTCTACAGAGCCATTGTAGAAAATACATTAGGGAGCAAAATTTTTTGTAACACAGGAATTGCTCTTTAAATATCAATAAATAAAGAAAGTTTGATAAACGATATTTAGATAAATTTCTGGAATATTGCCAATTGTGACGGAACTTGGCTGTTCCTTAACCGATTTTAGAGAAATTTGACATGCGCGTTGGAAATGGGATTCTACAATGATTTGTAGATGAAGTTCTGAAATATGGCCAACTAGGATGGAACTTGGCTATTCCTTAACCGATTTTAGAGAAATTTGACATGTGCGTTGGAAATGGGATTCTAAAATGATTTTTGAATCAAGTTCTGGAATATGGCCAATTGTGACGGAACTTGGCTATTCCTTAACCGATTTTAGAGAAATTTGACATTTGTGATGAAAACGGGATTCTACAATGATTATTAGATGAAGTTCTGGAATATGGCCAATGGGGATGGAACTTGGATATTCCTTAACCGATTTTAGTGAAATTTGACATGTGCGATAGAACTGGGATTGTAAAATGATTTTTAGGTGAAGTTCTGGAATATGGCCAATGGGGATGGAACTTGGCTATTCTGTAACCAATTTGAGTGAAATTTGACATGTGCGTTGGAAATGGGATTGTAAAATGATTTTTACATGAAGTTCTGGAATATGGCCTATTATGGTGGAACTTGGCTATTTCTTAACCGATTTGAGTGAAATTTGACATGTGCGTTGGAAATGGGATTCTAAAATGATTTATGGATAAAGTGCTGGAATATGGCCAACTAGGATGGAACTTGGCTATTCTTTAACCGATTTGAGTGAAATTTGACATGTGCGTTGGAAATGGGATTCTAAAATGATTTTTAGATGAAGTTCTGGAATATGGCCAATGGGGATAGAACTTGGCTATTCTTTAACCGATTTAAGTAAAATTTAAAATGCGCAATAGAAATGGGATTCTAAAATGATTTTCGGATGAAGTTCTGGAATATGGCCAATTATGGTGGAACTTGGCTATTCCTTAACCGATTTGAGTGAAATTTGACATGTGTGTTGGAAATGGGATTCTAAAATGATTTTTAGATGAAGTTCTGGAATATGGCCAATGGGGATAGAACTTGGCTATTCCTTAACCGATTTTAGTGAAATTTAAAATGCGCAATGGAAATGGGATTCTAAAATGATTTTCGGATGAAGTTCTGGAATATGGCCAATTATGGTGGAACTTGGCTATTCCTTAACCGATTTGAGTGAAATTTGACATGTGCGTTGGAAATGGGATTCTAAAATGATTTTTAGATGAAGTTCTGGAATATGGCCAATTATGGTGGAACTTGGCTATTTCTTAACCGATTTGAGTGAAATTTTATAAGTGCGTTGGAAATGGGATTCTAAAATGATTTATGGATAAAGTTCTGGAATATAACCAACTAGTATGGAACTTGGATATTATTAAACCGATTTGAGTGAAATTTGACATGTGCGTTAAAAATGGGATTCTAAAATGATTTTTAGGTGAAGTTCTGGAATATGGCTAATGGGAATGGAACTTTACTATTCTTTAACCGATTTTAGTGAAATTTAAAATGCGCAATGGAAATGGGATTCTAAAATAATTTATGGATGAAGTTCTGGAATATGGCCAATTATGGTGGAACTTTGCTATTTCTTAACCGATTTGAGTGAAATTTGACATGTGTGTTGGAAATGGGATTGTAAAATGATTTTTGAATAAAGTTCTAGAATATGGCCAATTGTGTTGGAATTGGCTTTTTCTTAACAGGTTTTAGTGAAAACTTGTCATGTGTGATGAAAACGGGATTCTACAATGATTTTTAGATAAAGTTCTGTAATAAGGCATATACGGCCAATTAGGTTGGAACTTGGCTATTTCTTAGCCTATTCTGATTCAATTTGACATGTTCGTTGGAAATGGGATTCTAAAATGATTTTTCTAATTCCGGGGTCCTACACTAACATTAGCGTGCTGTCACCCATTTTTTCTTATTTTCTTTTGATCGCGACTAAATTTTCCGGCAGATGTATAAACATGTCAATATAAGTAATCTATAATAATTATTATTTTATGTAACTCATATTGATATATTTAAATATATCCAGTTTCCGTAATCCATGCAGCTGTCGAGGTTTATCTGCTGTTGGCCATATTCTATAACTTTATCTAAAACCTATTTTAGAATCCCACTTCCAACGCATATATTGAATTGCATCACAATCGGTTTAGGAATAGCTAAGTTCCATCTAAATGATTCATATTTCAGAAACCCATCTAAAAATCATTTTAGAATTCCATTTTGATCGCACATGTTAAATTTCATCAGAATCGGTTAAGGAATAGCCAAGATTAATCCTAGTTGGCCTTATTTCAGAACTTCATCTAAAAATCATTTTAGAATCTTACTTCCAACGCACATGTTACATTGTATCACAATCGGTTAAGGAAGTTGACTATTTTCCAGAACTCTAAAAATCATTGTAGAATCCCGTTCCCATAGCGCATGTCAAATTTCTCTAAAATCCAGAACTTCATTCATCCCATTTCAAACGAACATGTCGAATAGCATCACAATCGGTTAAGAAATAGCCAAGTTCCATCCTAGTTGGCCATATTCATCTAAAAATCATTGTAGAATCCCATTTCCATCGCGCGTGTCAAATTTCACACTCAAATCGGTTAAATAATAGCCAAGTTCCATCCTAGTTGGCCATATTCCAGAACTTTATCCATAAATCATTTTAGAATCCCATTTCCAACGCACATGTCAAATTTCACTGAAACCGGTTAAGAAATAGCCAAGTTCCACCATAATTGGCCATATTCCAGAACTTCATCCGAAAATCATTTTAGAATCCCATGTCCATTGCGCATTTTAAATTTCACTAAAATCGGTTAAGGAATAGCCAAGTTCCATTCCAATTGTCCATATTCCAGAACTTCATCTAAAAATCATTTTATAATCCCATTTCCAACGCACTTGTCAAATTTCACTCAAATCGGTTAAAGAATAGCCAAGTTCCATCCTAGTTGGCCATATTCCAGAACTTTATCCATAAATCATTTTAGAATCCCATTTCCAACGCACATGTCAAATTTCACTCAAATCGGTTAAGAAATAGCCAAGTTCCACCGTAATCGGCCATATTCCAGAATTTCATCCGAAAATCATTTTAGAATCCCATTTCCAAAGCGCATTTTGAATTTCACTAAAATCGGTTAAGGAATAGCCAAGTTCCATCCCCATTGGCCATATTCCAGAACTTCACCTAAAAATTGTTTTAGAATCCCATTTCCAACGCACTTGTCAAATTTCACTCAAATCGGTTAAAGAATAGCCAAGTTCCATCCTAGTTGACCATATTCCAGAACTTTATCCATAAATCATTTTAGAATCCCATTTCCAACACACATGTCAAATTTCACTCAAATCGGTTGAGAAATAGCCAAGTTCCGCCATAATTGGCCATATTCCAGAACTTCATCCGAAAATCATTTTAGAATCCCATGTCCATTGCGCATTTTAAATTTCACTCAAATCGGTTAAGGAATAGCCAAGTTCCATTCCAATTGTCCATATTCCAGAACTTCACCTAAAAATCATTTTATAATCCCATTTCCAACGCACTTGTCAAATTTCACTCAAATCGGTTAAAGAATAGCCAAGTTCCATCCTAGTTGGCCATATTCCAGAACTTTATCTATAAATCATTTTAGAATCCCATTTCCAACACACATGTCAAATTTCATTCAAATCGGTTAAGGAATAGCCAAGTTCCACCGTAATCGGCCATATTCCAGAATTTCATCCGAAAATCATTTTAGAATCCCATTTCCAAAGCGCATTTTGAATTTCACTAAAATCGGTTAAGGAATAGCTAAGTTCCATCCCCATTGGCCATATTCCAGAACTTCACCTAAAAATTATTTTAGAATCCCATTTCCAACGCACATGTCAAATTTCACTCAAATCGGTTAAAGAATAGCCAAGTTCCATCCTAGTTGACCATATTCCAGAACTTTATCCATAAATCATTTTAGAATCCCATTTCCAACACACATGTCAAATTTCACTCAAATCGTTTGAGAAATAGCCAAGTTCCGCCATAATTGGCCATATTCCAGAACTTCATCCGAAAATCATTTTAGAATCCCATTTCCATTGCGCATTTAAAATTTCACTAAAATCGGTTAAGGAATAGGCAAGTTCCATCCCCATTGGCCATTTTCCAGAACTTCATCTAAAAATCATTTTAGAATCCCATTTCCAACACACATGTCAAATTTCACTCAAATCGGTTAAAGAATAACCAAGTTCCATCCTAGTTGGCCATATTCCAGAACTTTATCTATAAATCATTTTAGAATCCCATTTCCAACACACATGTCAAATTTCACTAAAATAGGTTAAGAAATAGCCAAGTTCCACCATAATTGGCCATATTCCAGAAGTTGATCCAAAAATCAATTTAGAATCAGATTTCCATCGCGCGAGTCAAATTTCACTAAAATCGGTTAAGGAATAGCCAAGTTCCGTCCTAGTTGGCCATATTCCAGAACTTAACCTAAAAATCATTTTAGAATCCCATTTCCATCGCTCTTGCCAAATTTCAATGAAATCAGTTAAGAAGTAGCCAAGTTCCATTCAAATTGCTTACATTCCAGAACTTTATCTAAAACTCGTTTTAGAATCTCACAATTGGTTGAGGAATAGCCAAGTTCCATCCTAATTAGTCATATTCCAGAACTTCATCTAAAAATCATTTTAGAATCCCATTTCGAACGTACATGTCGAATTGCATCACAATCTGTTAAAAAATAGGCAAGTTCCATCCTAATTAGCCATATCCAGAACTTCACCTAAAACTCAATTTAGAATCCCATTTAAATCGCGCGTGTCAAATTTCATTAACATCAGTTAATGAATAGCGAAGTTCCATCCTAGTTGGCTATATTCCAGAACTTCACCCAAAAATCATTTTAGAATCCCATTTCCAATGCCCGTGCTTCTGTTCGCTAATTAAACAATCTGGCTTTCTAAAGAAATTTAGAAGGTTTTGAATGTAACCGTTTGCTGTAATAATAAGAGCAAGAGCAATATAATAATGACGTTTTTATTCATCAGAGCAGAGCGTATTTATTTTCTCAATATAGCGCAATAACAAAGAGCGAAAATATGATAACACAAACGCAATAGTGGAAGAGCAAGAGCCTTATAATAAAAATAATGCTACAGTTAACCGAAAACCGGATTGATATTGTTCGAATAAACGTATGTCGCTGTTTATTGTTAACGAAAATTGTTTGAGTCCGATATTTTTGTAACTAGAAATTCCCTGACTCCTATGGAGCTCGTCGTTAAAATAGAGCAGTGTGATTCGGAATTTTCAAATATTTCTCTAGGTTTTAAATGAAATTTTTCCGTAATAAGCTTCCAAACAGTTTGTATAGGTTGCGCAGTAAATGGTGGAAGAAAAATCTGCCTTCCATCTGATGCATACAGGGGGAAGAACTTGAATGTTAGGGATTAATTATTGCCTTGGTCAGGTTATTTGAAATTCTATCGAGGTCCTTAATTGGTCTGAACTCCTCAGCAACTTAGTGAGCATAGTCATTCTGAAAGTCCTCTTCGGCTTCAATCTCCAAGAGTAAAATTTTTTAAGTAATTTGAAACCAGCGCATCCTCGCATATTGAGAATTTAAGCTATGAGTTGTTTTGCTTTATTGCCTATATGTAGGTTTTGCATACACCAAATATAACTATTGAGCAAATTCATCGGCGTCTTTTGAGAAATTTGCCTCATCAGTAAAAAGCACGATACCTATAAATTGCGGATATCTTAAAACTTTTCTTTGAATCCATTGACAAAAATTTAAACGTTTCGGAAAATCACGTGGCTCTAGTTTCAGTAGACGTTGAACATGATGTGCAAAAAAAAGTATAGTATAATGTATGGGAAAAAGATTGGGTTAATAATGAATTTTTTTAATAAATTAAAGATTTTCACAACTTTTTTACTGTAGAGAGTATTTATTATCAATTTAACCTTATTATTGGCCCTGTGTTTGATTAACTAAGTACTTTGCGACAAGAAAACGATTATTTTAGTAATATGTGAGAAATAGTTTTTAATTTATAAGTGAAATTCAAAATGAGTAGTTTTATAGTAGAACCTTGATTACCTGATAGGATATGCGCTGTCATATAATTTTTTGTTCCGACTAGTGTCTTCCATCACCTGCCGAATTTATTCTACTTACGTAAGAGTCAGCCTGTATAATAACAGAAAAGAAAAAATAGTTTAAATACAATAAATATTTATAAAAAACCTAAAAACAATATTAATCAGTTAACTTAATATAATACAAATTTAAGTACCCGTAGTTCAAGAGATTTATGAAATTTAACAATTGCAATTTTACACTAAATTATTACGTAATAATACGATACATAACAGAAACGTCTTAGGTTTCAAGTAGACATTTTTTAACTTCACCTAAGAATGATTTTGTTATGATTTTGTTATAACATTAGCAGAACAGAAACCGGGCAAAGAGCACGAAGAAGATAGAATATTCTGGAAGCAGAGTTCGTGTATAGTTTTAAGTTGGTCACATGATTTTTCCAATTGAGATTGATATCCAAGTGGAACTTAAGATATTCAAACAAGTCGATTAATTCTACATTAAAATGCTCAGACTGAAAATTTATGGCAGTGTAATTAGAAGATCTCACAGATAACTATGTAACTATGTTATCCGGTTAGTTTATAAAACATAAATGTTATGCAGTATTTATCGAATCATAAATGCTGCACTTTAAGATCAGAAATAATAATCGAGACAACGTCAGTCGAATATTTACCAATATAAGCTAAAGCAAAATCATCGGCAAAGCAAGTAATAATATATAGTATACCATACAATTTAACAGCAAAGAGCTCAACAAAGAGCCATGCGGAATACCACTGTTCACGCTTTTGGGGTCACTAAAAGCTCCATTTATGTTGACTTTCACCGTTTTTTTCTTTTTTCAAGATAAAAAGCAAAACATTTGTTCGATATACCTCTAAACTCAAAGTCAGCAAAAATAGATAGGAAATGCTTATGATCGACTATGTCAAAGGCTTTAGTAGCATCAATAAATAAACCTGCATAAACCATACTGCAGTTTAACCCATTATAAATGGTATTCAACAACTCCAACAAAGTTAACCCAGTGTTCTTTTCTGGATGAAACCCATGTTGGTGAGCACTAAAAATAGCAAACCGATCTAAAAATATGGTAACTCTATTTTTGAATGTTTTTTCAGGAAATTTCAGAATTACTGGCTGGAGAGCAATAAGACTATAGTTTTCTTTACGGTTGCGATCCCCTTTTTTGAATATAGGAATAATCGTCGAAAATTTGAGTCTTACAGGTACAATTCCTTACTTGCAGAATGAAATTTGTAGGGATATCGCGTAGTGTAAACGCCAAAAAAATCAGGTTTTATGAGAATTGCATTAAAATTGGTTGCTGGCAATTATCATAAAACCTGATTTTTTAACGTTTACGCTATGCGATATCGGTACCGCAAAATATTGTACAACAAATATTGCATGTAAATCGCATCGTGTACAATGAATATTTTATCAGCAACACTTTTAAAATAGTTATTAAGCTCATTTGAAATGTCTAGCCCACATGTTAGAAAAGTTTCATTATCCGATCGATTTTTTTAATTTTTTGGGCAGTAAATTTCTTTTATTAATGCGATTGGCAAGCTCATAAGAAATCCATGGCTGTAAAAGTCTGGCTTTATAAACTTGGGAGTATGTGTGACATTGTTTGATTAAGTTCGAGAGTGTGTTGAGAAAGAGATTCAGTGCGATAAACGAATCATCAAATCGAGAACGAAATTCCAACCCATATGCTCAAGTAAAGCGAATAAAACTCCCAAGTTGATCTTGCGGTACTACAACCACGTTTTAAATAATCTGAGATGGCAGATCTTTAGGAAAGGTTAACAAAATATCATTAAAATGGTGAGAAATGATCGATGCATGTAGATGAAGAATTAGTTACACGAGTATTAAAATTAATGAGCAATTCAAGTCCAAAAGAAGACATATAGTATCGATCAGCATGTCGATGATATTTCAATCAATAAAATGTGGTAAAATGTCAATAAAACGTGACAGAAATGTCAATGTCACCGAAATGGTTTCAAAGCATACTAGATATTTTATGTTTAAATGATGACGATATTATTTGCCACCAGCAAAGTATTTTAGGTAAATTTAGATATTTAAATTCCAGATTATACTCAATTACCTTTTCATCACCTATCGAACAATTGTTAGAATTTGGACGATTAGTATTAACCGTAGAAAAGTATTTCTTCGAAATTTTTTAAACTACCTGGGAAAACAGTTCAACAAATTTTTTTTACTGTTTTTTGTTAAAATAACCACCACGTAATACTTCAATTGACCTACAATTTTGTGAAATGTTAGGTGATGGATTGTCAAATTCATCAACAAAAAAATTGTCGGTCCCGTTTTTGAGAAAATTTGTTTAGCAGGTTTCTCTTCGACTGCAACTCCCGTATTCTAGACTCGAATGGGCCTAAAAGTTAACACAAACCGCTTATTACAAAAATCTATCTTTTACAAAATTTCGACCAAAACTAGCAGTATTTATGAGAATGGGAAGCAAAACAAAAATAATAAAAATGTATGACTGGGTCTTTCGGGGTCAATTTTTTCACGATTACAATACTTACCCAATAAAACTTCGTTATAGTGGGAAAAGTAAAAAATTGATAAAATATCATGACTAGTTGGGTATTTTTGGATGTGCAGAAGGATGAATTATGGGCCCTTTAGCAACGGTTGTGACTGGTTATTGAACATTTAACAAGCGAGATGGCTCCGAAGTCTGGTTCTGTTGAAAATATATCATTCCCGATTTAACAAAAATTTTTAACATGCATAATAGGGGAGATGGCCGGCCGAGATAATACAACAATTGGTAGAAAAAGGTTAGAGGAATTTAATTAAAACGTCTGATATTTTCACGTCGTCAACCGATGGAGCTTCCGTTACGATAATGGAGATACCAATTAAGATAACTATGAAAATATGTGCGAATCTTATAATGATGGTGATATAAATTATTTGGAAGATAACAACGATAATATTGTTCTTGACAACATTAACGAGAATGACCTTAACGATGTTGAATTTGACGGCGTTAACAAAAGGTCAAAGAGGATGTTAGTATTGTTGATACTGTTGAAGATTATACGTTATCATATATCCCCGGTGGAATACCAATTATTCGCATAGATCTTAAAGCCTATACTGGCATCGTACGTAAAATTGTCAAAATTTTTAGTTTACAAAAATATGTGGCTACCCAATTTAAAGAAGAATCGTTAAAGAAGCTGGTTCATGTCTTAAAGCCAGTTAAATTAGCGATGGAATTACTTGGCCGAATGGATGCTAATTTAATCAGAAGTGAAGGGGTTTTAAAATGTTTCAATATCTTTGAAAAATTCCACATAAATACCTTAAAAAAAATCGATATTGAAATAAGCGAAAGATTTGATGAAACGTCTTTTTCAAACCGAAGGTATAATGAGTATTCCGACTTCGAGTTTGGCGACCTATTAGAAAATCAAGATCTCGTTAGAAAATAAATTAAAGGATGCCATAACGGCAGGAGCGAAATGTTATTTTCAATATGTGTCCATTTTGAGCAGTGGCGTAACTAGGTACCCGTAGCATCCGCAGCCGCGGTTAGGGGGGATTGGTGCCCACGGTTGTTGGGTCCACGAGATTTCCTCTAATAATTGTTCAAATTTAAGGTTAGATAGCTCAGATTAAGCATAAAGTGCCAATTTGCAAAACGGTACATTTCTAGGAAAAATTTTAAGAAAAGGGTTGGTCTAATTCTTAGAAAAAGAAGAAACTGTTCTTGTTGATATTAAATATTTTCTTAAGACAGGCCCAAGCATTTCTTCCAGGTTCTGACTCGATAGAAATAAAATTCCCTTTAGGTTCTGGCCGACATTTAGATTTTAGAAGAAAATTAGTTAAACTTTTTTGAAATCAAAGCTTTCAACATCAAACCACAACAATTTTAGTGTTTGCTGAGTTGATTTGTTTGTATTATACGTTCTGCGGAATTTCAAGTTTACCCCGTTTTCATTTAAAATTCAACCTTTTACAAAGTCAAACTGAGCCATTAGCCAAACAAATTCAACCTATTGCAAATCAAGATTTGATTAGAAAAGGTTGAATTTGGTTTGAGAAAGGGAGGTTATAGTAATCTGGTGATATTAGTAGCTTGCCTTGGATGTATCTTTGTGAGGTTCATAAAAATCAAGAATAAACCGTAAAAATACATAACCGCGACTGTAAATAAATTCTTATTTCTCTCACTTGAGCCAAACCAATCAGTCTCTGTAAGCAATTAGCGTTCGTTCAACTTTTAGTTTCTCATTTAACGGATCTTTTGAGTTTTGATGGGATTCTCCTGATTTTGGAAATTCTCGCTTCCCGATTTCATATTCGCTTGTCTAAGGTTTTATGTTTTGACCACTTTTCAAAATTTCTCGAAATTTTTTCGGAGTTTATCATGTAAATGCGATGCGTTATGTTTGAGACATAATTGGTGATTAGGTGTCAAAACAATCAGGTTATTCGAAATCTTTTTGAGATTATTCGATTATGGTTAGGATTATAGTAGGGTGTATTTTATAGTTCAATGCGTATCGTTTTAAGTAGCATTAAGTTACTTGACAAATAATTTCATATTTACACGAATATTCGGAATTTTTCAAAATATTCATTGGTTTTCTAGATTTTTACCGTCTTTCCGATATTATAGATTAATATCCAAATTTTTCGGTATTATTGAAATTGTTCGAGATCAATCGACATTCACGTAATATATAGATTGGAATTTTTTTAAGGGGGTAATCGAGAATGTTCCGAGGTTTATTCTAGATTTCTAAAGTTTTTCGACAAAAGAATGTCGATTATTTGAGATTTTTAAAGATTTGCTGATTTATTCGAATTTTGAAGGCAATGTTTTACGCTTAGATTTGAGTTGTAGGAACTTGCAGAGTTACACATATAAATCTAAATGGTGATATTTTAAAGATGTTTTGAGATTATCCCAAAATTTCGATACATCTCCGGTTTCCTGTATTCGAAATTATTCAAGCATGTCTATGTTATTTACGTTATTCATGGAATCATGGCGATGATTAGAACTTTTAAGAATATTTAAGATACTTTGAAAATTCAACATTTTGAGCTTATTTCGAAATTCTTGGTATTTTCCAAATTATCGATATATTTAAAACTCGCCGTAGCATAAAGTTGCAAATGTTTCGTTTTATTTTGAGAACATCCAAATGAATCACGTTCTGTTTCATCTACTTTTGAACGATGGCCTGAATATTTCCACAAAATTAAACCTGAGTAAACTAATTGGTTTTCTTACACATGGAACGCTCGAAAATTGAAACACATTTTGGGTGAAGGTTACTTACATCGAGAAGAAATCTTCTGATTTTTTTCCAAAAATAAACTTTGTAACATCAAATTTCTGAGTAAAAGGAGTGAAAGCTCATAAAACTAAAAGTTTTTCACATTTCAAAGGCACAAAAATTATCGACAAATATAAATAAATTGTCAAGCTTAAAGCTCACCACCTTCCTCTGTAACATCAAATTTGAAAGTCAAATGGTTTGGTTTGAAAAACTCTTAAAACTAAAAATTCTTAATAATTTACATTAAGCATAAATATTCTAAATCCAAGCCAAAATTCCGTCATCCCTTGTAATATTAAATTTGGGGGTAAAATGGTTTGTTTAAAAAACTTCGAAAAGTGAAGCTCTTAAAACTAAAGCTTTTGACCATTTTTTCAAATATACAATTTAAGCTCATAAAATATTTTAATAAAAACCTGAAATTATTAAAAAGCTCAAAAATGTTAATTGGGTTCAAACCCAAAACGAATGAATTAATTGCCAAGCTTAGAGCTTATTGAAAAAAAAATATTTTCAATTTATTCCAAAACTTCACCGTCCTTTAACTATGAAATTTCAAAAAAAAAGTAAATGATTTGGGTTAAAAAGCTTCGATACGTTAAAGATCCTGAAACTAAAAGTTGGACATTTTTTGCAAATACATAACTTATGTTCATAATCGCAAATACCACCTTCCGGTGTAACATCAAATTTGAAAGTCAAAAGGTTTGGTTTGAAAAGCCCATACTAAAAGTTCTTAATAATTTACATTGAGCACAAATATTCTAATTCCTACCCATAATTCCGCCGTCCCTTGTAATATAAAATTTGAATGTAAAATGGTTTGTGTAAAAAGCTTCGATAAGTGCAAACTATTAAAACTAAAGCTTTTAACCAAACCTAACTCATAAAACATTTTATTAAAACCTGAAATTATTAAAAAGCTCTAAAATGTTAAATTCAAAACGAAAAAGTATGAATTAATTTCCAAGCTTAAAGCTTATTTAAAAAAATATTCTCAATTTATTCCAAAATCCCACCGTCCTTTCAACTATCAAATTTCAGAATAAACAGTAAATGATTTAGGTTAAAAAGCTTCGATACGTCAAAGCCCCCGAAACTAAAAGTTCGACGGTTTTTGCAAATAGATAATTTATGTTCATAACACATTTTAACGAAAGACAGATTTTATGGAAAGGCACAAAAATTACCGAGAAAGTAAAAATAATTTATCAAGCTTAAAGCTCATTGAAAACAAATACCCTAAATTCATAAAACTAAAGCTTTTGACCATTTCTTCAAATATATAATTTATGCTCATAAAACATTTTAATAAAAACCTGAAATTATGAAAAAGCTCAAAAATGTTCATTTTAAACCCAAAAAGTATGAATTAATTGCCAAGCTTTAAGCTTATTGAAGAAAAAAAATATTTTGAATTTATTCCAAAATCCCACCGACATTTTTTGCAAATATATAATTTATGTTAATAACACATTTTAACGAAAGACAGAATTTATGGAAAGGCACAAAAATTACCGAGAAATATAAGTCAATAAGTGAAAGCTGTTCATGAATTCTGAAATTAAATAAACAGAATTAAGAAATGCTATTTTTTGTAATTTAATGTAAACTTAGCTTGTTCACAAATCACAATTGTTATTATTATTGTTTTGTTTTTCACATATTATTAGTTTGACACAAATATCAAAGATTGTAAAACTTTTTATTATAACTCAATTATATGTAGATTAAATTAGTAGCTCATTTATAAGATATGTGTACTAGATAAATTTAAGGTATCTATTCACTGTAAGATGTCACTATATTGTAAATATCAAAGGTTCAAATCATTATCAGAGATGGCATCGGAAATAGTTAAACTGGTGTTCAGTGGCTTACAACCAAAACAAGTTTCCATTTGGATTGCCCGGGAAAAAAACTAGCTGACGATGAACATAAAAAAAGATTGGGCATTCTGGAAAAAGCGATACAAGCAAATACAAGTGATTAAAAAAAGCGATCAAAGGAAGTTTTATTAAATTTTAAAAATAAAGTTTAAATTATTGTATTCAAATTTTGAATTTAATTAAAATCAATTAAGTGGTTTCATTTTTGGTGTTACGGTGTTTTATTTCAACGTCTGATCCAGCGAATCAAAAAATTTGTACAAATTACACCAAATTTGTTCATGGTCCTTCGAGCCGGATATTAACGGTGAAATAAGTTCGAGAAACCACATTTCGACAAATTGGAAAACCATATTGGACATTTTCAACAATTTGGGTATATCAAAGGGCGTTGCTAGCCAAATCCAGCCTCATTGACGATCTGCAAGTAAAGGAAAAATCTGTGAGTTGTTTTCTTTATTTACCTACATAATTCTAAAAAGATTGGGTACGCGATTATAACGTTCATTTTGCGATCGAACGGTTTCTTTTAAATTTATACCAATTCTTTTTTACGCGAATTCGAGAGAAACTATTGTTGTGTAGTGTGAGAGTGAAAAATAAAGAATAACGATAAAGAATAAAAATTAGTGCAGTATGACTGAAGCAGATCAAAAAGCAATTGAAGCGCTACGCCGGAAACGCGGAAACCACAAAGGAACCATAACGCGACTCGAGATTTATGGTGCAAACATAAATAACGACACTAGTGCTGAGGATATTTGCATCCGCTTAGAGCTACTAGAGAAAGCGTTTAATGAATTCAAGGACGTTGAGGATCGTCTTACTGCTTATCCGGCGCAACCTTCAGAACTTGGAGAGGTTGAAGAAAGATACATAATGCTAAAGGCGAAATTTCGAATGGAATCGAACAAGCGCAACAACATGTTTAACGATTTACATCAGCAGTTTAGTTCCACCATGCAAACATTTGTTCAGCAGCAACAAGAATATTTCAACACGTTGCAGGATAGAAGTTTTGCGTTAAATTCCGGACGAGACGAGATCAAACTACCGAAAATTTCAATTCCGCCATTTTATGGGAACTACGCGGACTTTCCATCATTTAAGGATCTTTTTGAAGCGACGATCCATAATAACGAGTCATTATCGAAGGTGCATAAATTTAAATATTTAAAGGGACTCTTAGGTGGAGAAGCAGCTAATATAGTAAAACATGTGTCAATATCGGATGCTAACTATGAAAGCACATGGGAGAAAATCGTGAAGAGATATGATCACAAGGATCATATCATGGCAAATCTGATTCGACAATTTTTGAGTCAACCGCGTATTCATTGTTCTTCAAAGGAAATCAGGCGCATGGTGGATACTACCGATGAAGTTTTGAGAGGTTTAGCGGCATTGGGCCATGGAGCAGAAACTCGCGACGGTTGGCTTATTTATTTATTATTAGAAAAGTGCGATGAAGAGACAAGAAAGGCTTGGGCATTGACAACAGGCGAGAAACAGTTTCCAACCATCAATGATTTTACGACATTTCTCAATGAGTATAGCAACGCATTGGAACGAGCAGAACCAGTATCAAAGAAGATCATAAAACCCAGTAATGCAATCACGAGTGCGAACGTGTTGGCAGCAACCACCTGTCCATTGTGTGATCAACCGCATTTGCTGCATAGATGCGAAAGGTTTCTGGCACTAGACGTCTCATCTCGTCGAGGTATAATTGCAGAAAAAAAGCTGTGTTTTAATTGCATGAGGGGTAATCATCGCTCTGATTTTTGCAAACTAAAAATGAGATGTTTCAAGTGCAATCGAAAACACAACGCTTTGTTACATTCAGATGACATTGGTAAGCAAAATCAAACTGTGTCAAAACCAATAGTCGCTAACGTGAACACCGAAGTACCAGTCAACTCGCAAACCTCATCAAACAGCGAAAATAGTTTGAATAATTACCTGGCGAATTTAAATATACAAGCGATCCTACCCACAGCAATTGTAAAGGTTAGAGACGGGTTAGGACAAATGCGACTTGTCAGAGTTCTTTTAGATAGTGGGTCTCAAGCGTCCTTCATTGATGAAAGGTTTTTTAATCAGTTACGTTTACCGAAGAAAGGCGCACAAATACCTATAGCGGGACTGGCTTCATCAGGCATTGTAACGAGAGGAGTTGCTAATTTAAGGATCATGTCGCGATTCTCAAATTCATCCATTAATGCCGAGACATTTATTTTGGAGAAATTACCGGTAGTGCTACCTTCATCAAAATTTGACACCGCACAGCTTCAGTTCATTAGTGAATTAAACCTAGCAGACCCTGACTTTTATAAAACTGGGAAAATTGATATGTTGTTAGGTGCTGATGTATTTTTTAATGTATTACGAGCCGGGAAGCAAACTAATTCAGACTCTTCTGTTATTGCACAAAACACCATGTTCGGGTATATCGTGTCTGGAAAGTCGAGTTTGTCAAATACTACATCAGTACAACATATCTCATTAAATTTAGAAATTAAATTAGACGAAGTTCTTAAAAGGTTTTGGGAAATTGAAGAACCACCAACCACAAAAAAAATGAGTCCAGAAGAATTTGAAGCAGAAAATCACTTCTCATTAAGTGTGCAGAGAGATTCCACAGGCCGTTTTATTGTAAAAATTCCATTCAAGGAAAATTTATCAAAGCTAGGAAATTCACTACACATGGCGGAAAAAAGGTTTCACAATCTTGAGCGTAAACTTAAGACTAACAAAGAACTTAGCATTGAATACAAAAGATTTATGGCTGAATACCTTGATTTAAAGCATATGGAAGAAGTAGCTGAAAGAGACATCCTGATGACTAATAATAAATGCTTTTACCTGCCTCATCATGCAGTAATGAAAACAAGCAGTAGTACAACCAAGGTTCGCGTGGTATTTGATGGATCGTCACGAAGTTCCACAGGAATCGCTCTAAACGATGCGATGATGATTGGACCATCAATACAATCATCTCTTTGGGATATATTATTACGATTCAGAACACATAAATATGTAGTAACTGCAGACATTGAGAAAATGTATCGTCAGGTGCGTGTTGATGAAGATGATGCCAACTATCAAAGAATCCTATGGCGCTGCGATCCAGATGAGAAGCTTAAACATTTTAAATTAACCACTGTTACCTATGGTACTGCTTCTGCGCCATTTTTGGCAACTAGATGCTTATTCCAATTGGCTTTAGACAACATGATTAATTATCCTGAGGCAGCTCAAATAATTAAAAATGATTTTTATGTCGACGATTTGCTGACTGGCTGCGATTCCATCGATTTAATACTAAAATTAAAAAATAGTGTAAGTGAAATTTTAAAGTCAGCTGGATTCGAATTGAGAAAATGGAGTGCGAATTCTACCTTAATTTGCGAAAATGATCCATTCGTAAACATATGCGATGATAGGAATGCAATAAAAATCCTTGGTTTACAGTGGTTTCCTCAATGCGACTATTTCTCTTTTAAAGTAAAAGCTATTGAAATCACTTCAGCGACTAAACGAAGCATGTTGTCGGATGCATCTACAATTTTTGATCCATTAGGTTGGCTGTCCCCTTCGACCATTCTTGTAAAGATACTTTTTCAACAGTTATGGCTACAAAAATTGGATTGGGATGATGAACTTCCGGAAACAACTAAAAAACAGTACATCAAAATTAGAAATGAATTTCCATGTTTTGAAAATTTAAAAATTGCGCGATGGATTCAATGCTCAGGAACGGTGGAATTCCATGTTTTTGTGGACGCAAGCGAAAAGGCATACGCCGCAGCTGTCTATTGTAGAAGCATTTGTCAGCAAAATATTATACGAGTTAGTCTCATGACGGCGAAAACCAAGGTGGCACCTATAAAACAAAAATCGTTACCAAGGTTGGAATTATGCGCCGCAGTCTTAGGAACGACACTGTTAATGGCTGTATCAAACTCAATGCAACATATGAAACATAGTGTTTTTGCATGGACGGATTCATCTATCGTGTTATCCTGGCTTAGTGATCACCCAAGCAAATGGACATGTTTTGTTGGTAATAGGACATCACAAATTTTAACGTCATGTCCGCGAGAAAAATGGTCCCACGTAAAATCAAGCGATAACCCTGCCGACATAGCAACGCGAGGATTATTTCCATCCCAGTTAGGTGGATACAAGTTGTGGTGGCAAGGGCCGGAATGGCTATCACAGCCAAGAACACTGTGGCCAAAGGAAAAAGAACTCCGAGAGACTAATGACGCAACCCGCTTAGAAATGCGAAAGAAATGCA
The DNA here is from genome assembly GCA_958295665.1 of Tipula vernalis. Lineage (NCBI taxonomy): Eukaryota > Metazoa > Arthropoda > Insecta > Diptera > Tipulidae > Tipula > Tipula vernalis. Next base: position 367,080,500 of record OY282558.1, on the reverse strand, counting down.
CAACTGCACTGCATACAGAGTTAAATCAAACATTGATACTGAAATTAATCACTAAGTTTTCATCATATCCAAAGTTAATACGAATTTTAGCAAGAATAAATCGATTTGTAAAGAATTTCATTGCGAGATATTCAAAAAATAAACACGACATTGCGATCACTCTCCCATATTTAACTTCGTCTGAACTTTCACGAGCGGAAGAAACCATAATACAATATGTTCAGCAAGACGATTTCAAAGATGACATCAAGCGATTGAACAAAAATTTGTCATTGGAAAAACAAAGTACTCTGAAGTCTCTAAATCCGTTTCTTGATGAAAATGGAACCTTACGAGTAGGCGGCAGATTGGAGAGAGCCAGTTGTAGTTTCGCAACAAAACATCCAATTATTTTGCATAAAAATTCCATCCTCAGCAAAATGATTGCTACATTCATTCATTTAAAGTTCCTCCATCCTGGTCCTTCCCTAACTTTTCATATTTAAGGCAAAGCTTCTGGATTATCAATGGCAGAAGTATGGTCAACCAGATAGTCAAGCAGTGTGTTACATGCGCGAGATACAGAGGAAAGTCACCGACACAATTAATGGGGCAACTACCTAAGATGCGAGTCAGTCCGGCAAGACCTTTTGAAAACACCGGCGTTGATTTCACTGGAGCCATTTCATTGGCAAATAGAAGAGGCCGCGGCGCTAAAATGTACAAGGGTTATATTGCCATTTTTATTTGTCTTGTGACAAAGGCGATTCATATAGAAGTGGTCACCGATTGCACTACCGATGGGTTCATTGCAGCTTTAAGGCGGTTTGTTGCAAGACGAGGTGTTCCTTCCAACATACACAGCGATAATGGGTCCAATTTTGTTGGAGCAGACAGAAAACTCCAACAAATGTACCACACCGCAAATCGACATCAAAATGAGGTTCAAAAATTAATATCATCGGATGAATTCATTAAGAACATTGGTACATATCTGTCGGAAAATAAAATAACTTGGCATTACACACCACCACTGGCACCTCACTTCGCTGGAATTTGGGAATCGGCAGTAAAGTCCGTAAAAACTCACTTGGTGAAGGCAACGGGAAACATAAATTTTACCTATGAAGAGCTGACCACGTTACTTTGCAATATAGAAGCAATTTTAAATTCTCGACCCATTACAACATTATCAACAAGCGACGAATCTTATGAGGCTTTAACCCCAGCTCACTTGTTGATTGGAGCGCCAATAACCAGTTTACCGGAGCCGTACGGAGAGAATTCACCAGTTAAATTATCTAAGATGTGGGGTACAATTCAACAGCGAACATTTACATTTTGGAAGCGTTTCAGTACGGAATATTTACACAACCTACATCAACGAAATAAATGGCAAATAACACAAAACAATTTAAAAATTGGCGATGTGGTTCTTCTAAAGGAACAATTTTTACCTCCATGCAAGTGGGCGATCGGTCGCATAAAAGAAGTTCATCCTGGCGAAGATGGTCACATCAGAGTTGTGACAATTAAGACGGCAAAGAGCGAATATAAACGACCACTAAATAAGGTGGTTTTACTTCCAGTTGAAGATGTTTAAAGGTAGTACCTTTAAGGCCGGGAGAATGTTCATGAATTCTGAAATTAAATAAACAGAATTAAGAAATGCTATTTTTTGTAATTTAATGTAAACTTAGCTTGTTCACAAATCACAATTGTTATTATTATTGTTTTGTTTTTCACATATTATTAGTTTGACACAAATATCAAAGATTGTAAAACTTTTTATTATAACTCAATTATATGTAGATTAAATTAGTAGCTCATTTATAAGATATGTGTACTAGATAAATTTAAGGTATCTATTCACTGTAAGATGTCACTATATTGTAAATATCAAAGGTTCAAATCATTATCAGAGATGGCATCGGAAATAGTTAAACTGGTGTTCAGTGGCTTACAACCAAAACAAGTTTCCATTTGGATTGCCCGGGAAAAAAACTAGCTGACGATGAACATAAAAAAAGATTGGGCATTCTGGAAAAAGCGATACAAGCAAATACAAGTGATTAAAAAAAGCGATCAAAGGAAGTTTTATTAAATTTTAAAAATAAAGTTTAAATTATTGTATTCAAATTTTGAATTTAATTAAAATCAATTAAGTGGTTTCATTTTTGGTGTTACGGTGTTTTATTTCAACGTCTGATCCAGCGAATCAAAAAATTTGTACAAATTACACCAAATTTGTTCAAAAGCTCTTAAAACTAAAGCTTTTGACCAATTTTTCAAATATATAATTTACGCTCATAAAACATTTAAAAACACCTGAACATAATAAAAAGTTCAAAAATGTAAAGTTCAAACCTAAAAAGTATGAATGAATAGCCATGTTAAAAGCTTATTGAAAAAAAAAATATTCTAAATTTTCAAAATCCAACCGTCCTTTTAACTATCAAATTTCAGAATAATAAAAAAAATTATTTAGGTTAAAAAGCTTCGAGATGTCTATGCTCCTAAAACTAAAAGTTCGACATTTTTTGCAAATACATACATCATTTATGTTCATAACACAAATTTCCATAATCCCAAAACACCACCTTCCTTTGTAACATCAAATTTGAAAGTCAAACGGTTTGGTTTGAAAAGCTCTTAAAACTATAAGTTTTTAATAATTAACATTAAGCACAAATATTCTAAATGCTACCCAATATTCCGCCATCCCTTCTAATATTAAATTTTGAAGTAAAATGGTTTGTTTAAAAAGCTTCGATAAGCGAAAGCACTTAAAACTAGAGCTTTTGACTATTTTTTTAAATATATAATTTATACTCATTAAACATTTTAGAAAAAACTAAAAAATAATAAAAAGCTAAAAAATATTAAGCTCATACCCAAAAACTATGAATTAATTGCCAAGCTTAAAGCTTATTGAAAGAAAAAAATTCTAAATTTATTTCAAAATCCTACTGTCCTTTTAACTATCAAATTTCAGAATAAACAGTAATTGATTTGGGTTAAAAAGCTTCGATACGTCAAAGCTCCTAAAACAGAGTTCGACATTTTTTGCAAATAAATTATTTATGATCATAACACATTTTAACGAAAGACAGATTTTATGGAAAGGCACATAAATTACCGAGAAAGTAAAAATAAATTATCAAGCTTAAAGCTCATTGAAAACCAATACCCTAAACTCTTAAAACTAAAGCTTTTGGCCATTTCTTTAAATATATAATTTATGCTCATAAAACATTTTAATAAAAACCTGAAATTATGAAAAAGCTCAAAAATGTTCATTTCAAACCCAAAAAGTATGTATTAATTGCCAAGCTTTAAGCTTATTGAAGAAAAAAAATATTTTGAATTTATTCCAAAATCCCACCGACATTTTTTGCAAATACATAATTTATGTTAATAACACATTTTAACGAAAGACAGAATTTATGGAAAGGCACAAAAATTACCGAGAAATACAAATAAATTAACAAGCTTAAAGCTCATTGAAAACAAATACTCTAAACTAATTCCAGAAAACCACCTTCCTTTGTAACATCAAATTTAAAATTCTAATGGATTGGTTTGAAAAGCTCTTAAAACTAAAAGCTCTTAATAATTTATATTACAAATGTTCTAAATCCTAGCCAAAATTCCGTTATCCCTTGTAATATTAAAATTCGAAGTAAAATGGTTTCTTTAAAAAGCTTCGATAAGAGAAAGCTTTTAAAACATTAAGAAATAATTAATTAAAATCAATTTTAATTTCATAAAACATTTTACAAAAAACTTGAAAATATTAAAAAGCTCAAAAATGTTAAGCTCACACCCAAAAAGTATGAATTAATTGCCAAGTCTAAAGCTTATTGAAAAAAAATATTTTGAATTTATTCCAAAATCCCACATTCCTATAACTATCAAATTTCAGAAAAAAAAGTAAATGATTTGGGTTAAAAGGCATTAAAGCTCCTAAAACTAAAAGTTCGACATTTTTTGCAAATACATAATTTATATTCATAACACATTTTAACGAAAAACAGAATTTATGGAAAAGCACAAAAAATACCGAGAAAGTATAAATAAATTATCAAGCTTAAAGCTCATTGAAAACAAATGCACTAAACTAATTCCAAAATATGACCTTCCTTTGTAACATCAAATTTAAAAGTCAAATGGATTGGTTTGAAATGCTCTTAAAACTAAAAGTTCTTAATAATTTACATTGAACACAAATAATCTAAATCATACCCGAAATTCCGCCACCCATTGTAATATTAAATTTCAAAGTAAAATTGTTTGTTTAAAAGGCTGCGATAAGTGTAAGCTTTTAAAAATAAGCTTTTGACTATTTGTTCAAATACATAATTTATGCTCAAAAAACGCAAAGGCTCAAAAATGTTAAATTCAAATCTAAAAAGTATGAATTAATTGCCAAGATTAAAGCTTATTGAAAAAAATATTTTAAATTTATTCGAAAATCCCACTGTCCTTTTAATTATCAAATTTCAGAATAAACAGTAAATGATTTGGGTTATGATAACACATTTTAACGAAAGACAGAATTTATCGAAAGGCACAAAAATTACCGAGAAAGTATAAATAAATTATCAAGCTTAAAGCTACAAACATTCTAAATTTATCAGAAAATTCCTTTGCAAAGGGTAACATAATTTCGGGATAATTTGTTTAAAAGTTATGATCAGTGAAAGCTCTTAAAACTAAAAGCTCTTGAAACGTTTTGCAAATACATATTTTTTGCGCATAAAACATTGTAACAAAAACCTTAAATTATTAAAAGGCTCAGAAATCTTAAGTTAAAACTCAAATACATAGTATAAATAAATTATCAAGCCTAAAGCTCATTGTTAATAAATATTCTAAATATTACAAATTTTGGAGTAAAATGATTTGATTCGATAAGCGGAAGCTTTTATTATAATACCAAGTTTCCTAGTAAAATGGGTTGGTTTGATAAAAAAGCTCTTGATAATTTACGTTGATTTGTACTAAGTTCCGTTACCCTTTTGTGTTTAAAAAGCTTTTCTAATTGAAAACTCTTAAAACTAATGATTCTTGGCATTTTTACAAAAACCTGAAATTAAGAAAGGCTCTCAAATGTTAAGTTCAAATTCAAAAGGTTTACAATAATTCTTACAGCTCATTGAACACAAATATTCTAATATTATACTAAAGAATTAAATGGTTTGGTTTAAAATCTCTTAAAACTAAAAGCTTTTGATGATTGGTGATTAACTTAGAGAAGAAATATAAAATAAAAATTTTAGATTTTAGCCAAAATTCCGTTACACTTTGTAAAGTCATATTTTGGCTTGGTTAAAAAAGCTTTGATAATTAAAAGTTTATAAAATTTAAAATTCTTGATTTTTTGCAAATATATAAAACATTTTAGCGAAAATCTAAAAGAATGAAGAAGGCTCAACGTTAAAATTAAAAGTTAAAATCCAAACATGTACGAGAATTATCAAACTTAAAATTAATTGACAATTTTTACATATTTAATGTTTATAGAATTTTTTAACAAAACTTACGGATAATTCGATATTCGATAACATTCAAGAATCGAAATTCTTTCGAAATTTGTGATGCTTTATCCAAATATATAGAAATCGTCAAAACATTGAGTTGCAACATGTTTCGGGTCATCTACTCTCGAAATTAAATATTTTTAAATAAGGCCAGACTAGACAATAGGAAAAAATAAGTTTTTCACTAAAAGCTGCACTTGTTCAAGAGAACAAGAAATATTTTTAGGGGCCCAAAAAAATGTTGCGGGGCAACCCGAAATTTGTAGTTACAGCACTGATTTTAAATTAAAAAAAAAACTGATTTCGTGCTATTAATGTACTGAGTATTACTAAATAAATTCTAAATGTAATTTATTACTAAAGTATTTAATAAACAATCTAAAAAACTGGATTTTTGAATATTTTATTGATTTTCAAAAAGTTTATATAATTTTCCGGAATTTAAAAAGTCGGAAAAGAGCCCTCTATTCCAGATTTAGCCAGAAAATGTTTTGGCTGTTGATACTCAAATTCAGATTACAAAAATTTTTCCCATACATTTTTTTTCAGCGCAAAAAATTATTTGCTGTCTTCAAAAAGTACGTATTGTATATAAATTTGGGTAGAATTTGACAAGAAAATGAAAAAAAAAAAATCGACCAATATAACTCTTTAACCACCTGTTGCATGATTTATCTGACAACCAACCCAAATTATTTACCCAAATAGCACGTGCTTCTCTAAATATACATATCTCATCTTTGGCGTAACACTAAACCATATGCCATAAGGCATTCATGTGGTGCTATTTTTATGTGTTTTCTATAGCGAATAATAATTAAAAACTAATTTGAAATTTTAGATGCGTCTGCCGGTTTATTGCTAATTATGATAATAATCAAACAGTTTCGTTTTTTTTTTGTTCTGGGTAATTTATGGATTGGTTGTTATTATTTTGCACGTTTTATTGCTAAAAAACTGTTGATAAAGAATTTTCCGATTAACAAAAATATTTACCCCGGCAATCTACCAATTTCGAATCAATCAAACACTTAAATTTTGCATCTCTACAATAAATATTCTTACAAAGTAAATTTCTATATCTTCTTTCTAATATACATACGTACATTTCGTACTCGTAGCTCCACGTACAAAAATTATTTTGTGCCTGTTGGATGCTACACATTTCTAAAATGTATGTACTCGTTCGTATATATAGTTAGAGCAAGTAGATAGATACATGTATAGAAAAGCAGAAAAAAAAAATCACCACCAACAACAACCACAACGTATAGACGAAAAATTTATATGTAGAAAAGAAAATATTGAAGATTTGTCCATCCATTTCGCATAAAAAAAAACAATTTAATAAAAACAGTCTTAAGATAACTTTTGTACATGTTGGTTGGATTTCACATACTCGTATATTCGCGTACATACAATTCCGTTCAACTACAAAATAAATTTTTTATTTTCTTTCTACTCTCGTTGTGATTGAAATAAGAAAAAAAAACGATTTTTGTTTTTGTTTTTTGTACTTTGCGATTTCGCGGCCGGTTTTTATTACAACCAACAACAAAATTTGATCAAAATCGTGCGTGTAGTTAATAAAAAAATTATTATTTTGTTACAATTTTTAGTTTTTATTGTTTATGGTAATCTCTCTCTCAGAAATACGCGGAAGTGGAAGTGAAAAATTTGTTTGGCTTTTGGAAGTGATACAAACTTAGTTTTTGTGTTTAGTAAAAAGTTCGTTGGTTTGTTCTTAATTGTGGGTGTGTGTGTGTGTGTGTATGCCGGTAGAATACGGTTTGAGATAAGAGGAAAATGATTTTTCTTAAAATTAATCAGCAAGAAATGCTCAAGAGAATTTTTTTTATAAAACTTAATAATTAAAAAAAAAAAACGAAAATTGTAAATTACACAAAAAAATTTAATAAGATTATAAAAGTTTTGTTTCAAATATATTGATATACAACGACAAAATTTATAATTATGTCAACCTCATCTGATATGCGGCCACTTCAGAGGTCAAGATCGTTGCCACATATAAATTCACGGCAAGATTCAGGTGTTGGATATAGCGGATCATGTAGCGATATTGAACAAGCTGGTTTATATCAGCAGCCAGATAATCGTGAGCATTCACACGGCCATCATCCGCATAATGGTTCAAAAATTCCATACGAGGCACGACTCGTCGCTGAATTAAACCAATTAATGACATTGCGGCAGCATTATTATCCCGAGGGTGGTTGGGGTTGGATAATTATCGCGATTGGTTTAATAGTGCAGTGTTTATCGCATGGGATACATACATCGTCTGGGATTGTTATAATCGAAATTGCAAAATTTTATGATCAGCTGCACGTCGAAGCAGGTAATTTCATTCATATTGTAAATTATAAACATGTACAACAAAGTATAGTTTGTTATATAAATCAAACCAGTCTTAATCTTACTATGTATTACATTCGCATTGAGAACGTTTTTTTTTTACATAATACCAATTCCAGTGACAAACCTATAACGATCGAGCGTTGAAATTAGAATATTGATTGGGGTATTGAAAAATAAGTGTTTGATGGTCATTTGTTGTAGTGTATTTATTTTATTGTGCTTGTGCATACAGGTGGGAAATAGACTTGTTTGGGCAATATACAATGTCAAGGAAGATACGTATTTAGGTTTTATATCATTGTGCTTCTTAATTATTAAGCCAACAAAATTAGTTAATTATGAAAAGTAGATAGAACTTACTCAAATTTTCAGCTACTAACACGACAAAACTATGTTCATGTAGAAAACCAACAACTAAATTATTGTAGCCTGGAATTTTCAACTACCACATACTTTAGCGGACATAGTGGCATGAAATAATATGTGTGTCGTTTAGCAAAAGCAAGGATTTTTTTAAGACAGTTGTCGACTCACGTATCAAGTTACAGGGAGCAATGACCCAGTCTTAAAGTTGTGTTATTGCAATTGTAAATTGTGTTTAGAAAGGGATGCATTTTATTGAATTCAAAAGGATAGTATGTGAAATATGTTTTATTAATGGTAGTTGCGTGTTTTCTCAATTACAAAAAAAAAACACATTTTTATTAGTATGTATAATGGGGAGAGTACATAAACAGGGTGTTTCAAATTTAAGAAATAACGTTTTTCTCGGTTCAGCTTAGTTTTCGAGAAAAGTTTTTGGTAGCTTATTTAAAAAAAATTTAAACATTTATTGTAAGTGTTGTTCAGTATGCTGACCATCCTCTCGTAAACTGATTTACTGAAATACACTTTATGCTTAAAAACAAATTCAATTGGTAAAAAAATATGGCGCAACCCAACGATTAATGATTATTCCGACCCACACGTTTAAATGAAAATTATGCTGGAAATGACGATTCCTTATAGCTCGTGGATTTTCATTTGACCTTAGATCGGTATTATGTAAAATATTTCAAGACGTCTTTCTTCGTTGAGGATTTTGCAGTAATAATTTTTGTACTTGTTGCGGCTAAAAGTTATGCTAAGCAAGCCGCTTTTTGGTAGCCACTTATTGAAAAATCTCCAAGCATACTCGTTTCGGGCAATGAAAGCCTTTCTATTACAGAAACTGCAAACGACTGCCATATATGAATATTACATCGATTAATAACGATGTGGCTTGCACTGTTTTTAATATTAAAAATGTGCAAAGTGAGATTACTTCAAAAAAATCGAGAGATAACACCGATTTATTGGTGGTACTTTGGAAGAGCCGTGTATTCTTAGCCCTTAAGTTTCGGAATATGACCAAGTAAGATCGTTTCGATCCTTCAGTACACTAAATTTATTACGCTGTAAATTTTGTAATTGTAACTGTAAATAATAAACAAATTATCAAATAAAAAAAGCCAAAGATGTAACTTGGTTGCATAACCGATTATGATGATATTCGACATTTACGATGAAATGGGACTCTGAAATGGTTTTTGAATGAATTTATGGAATATGCCTAAGTAGAATAAACTTGAGTATTTCTTAACCGATTTGTTGAAATTCGAAATAAGCGACGAAGTGACTGAATACTGTGATAATACCCTCCACAGAAGTTTTTTATTTTTAATGCCCGAATTCAATAATAATTTTTGCGTCATAATTTTCCCGCCTGGATCAAAATACCGAAGTAAGCAAAATTATTATAAATTAATTCGACCATTATCAAGCGATTACATTAAACTCCACGATCCCACAACCCGACTATTAGTCAAATATTAAGTGAAGAAATACTTAAGGATTTCTGGAGTGTGTTTCACAAAATTAAAGATTTTTTATCACGCAAAACGCATGGATGATAACCTGAGTTAAAACTCATGGATTTTTTACTGTGGCTCGCCAGCGGGACAAGGCATAGAATGGTGGGAGCAGTGATGGGGAATGCCTAGACAAATAGTTAAAGAAATCGTTCAAACAATTATGGTCCAAATTATTAAATTACCAAAAACAAGTGAACTGGAAAACATTGGACTGCAGTTCAGCTGGCAAAAGGTTGTACATCTGTATTAAAAATTGTGGTCGGAACGATGGAACTCATGTTTCTACCTTCAAATTTATTTTATTCATCATATTCTATTTATCAATATTTCACATGGACGTGCCAAAATGTATCATAGGGAACGACTATAATAATTTGTGTTGTGTGTTTTATGCCAAAAATTATTACGTGCTAAAATACGGTATTCGGGCATGGCTTAAAATGATTTTTATATAATGTACTGTAAAAAGGCCAATAATAATGGAACTATCCGATTTTGAAGAAATTCGACAAGTGCGATTGAAATTGAATTCCAAATAAATTTGGTACACTACTATCAATAATTTTTATTTCTGCCGTGCACACTTTCTGTCCCACACTTTCATTTTTTGCTACTTAATATTCTTGAAGCTTTTGATATTTTGGCACGTAAATAAAAGTACGTGAAGAAAAATTCTCTACATTTTGAATATAAAAAAAATAAATACAGCAATACTTTATTTAAACATGAACTATTCTTCATTCATAATTTTTGGGTTGATGTTCTAGTATGTAGTGATAAAACCCTAGTGTTCAACCCCTAAGAGCTAAGGCTTTTACTGACCAATCATCTCTCAAAATTTGTCAATTAAAATTTTAAACACTCTTTAGGTAGCAGCTATGAAGTTTCAGGACGTGATCGATCATCAAAAATCTTAGCTCCTAAACGTTGTATGTTTTTTTCCTATTAGGCTTAGTTGTTCAGTTCTACTTCTAAAATATTTCAAATTATATTCCATGAGAGTTTGACTAAATCTGGTAAATCTCTAAATGTTGGTAAATTTAACACAGTTTTGAAAAATAATTTAGTTTCAGAAAATCGATTCGATAAAGCCTAGCAACAAATTTCTGGATATTTTAGATGGTAAAACAGTAAAATTGAACCAAGGCATTTTTCCGTTATGAGCTCTATTAAAAATAAAAAAAATCGACTTTTATCGATGTACCTGTCAGTGACTTCTGGTGCAAGTTGTTCTGATACAAAAATAAAGTGATGTGAAATATTTTTAACTGGAAAATAGCTCCAATTTTCTAAACATGAAAAACAAAAACACGATTATGATGAAATTGGAGAGGTACAATGAATGGGATGGGAGAGAAATAAGAGTCGTAAATGATATTAAGATGAAATTTTGAATACGGCCAACCAGTATAGAACTTGGCTATTTCTGTACCAATTTTCATGAAAATCGACAGATACGATGAAAATGGGATTCTAAATGATTTTTAGTGGAATTTTTTAATATAGAAAATTAGCCGGTAACTTGGCTTTTTTAACCGATTATGATTAAATTGGACAGGTACGACTGAAATGGGAGTTTCAAATGGGTTTTCGGTGCGATGGAAACATAATTCTTAAATGGTTTTGAAGGTGACGTTGAACATTTTTGGCATGAAGGTGACGTTGAATTAAGAAAAGTATTTTGCTGCATTTTCTGAAACCTCTTGAGGTTCAGCTCAACCTCCAACTCAATATACAAATCCACCTCAACATAATTCTGAACGCAATCACAAAATCAAACCTTAACCTAACTCCAAATCAACTCTTAAATAATTCCCCAACCGAACAATTCACTTAACCCCAATACAGGCTAACGAAATTCTAGCTCAACTTCAACTCAACCTAGCTCGAACCAAATCTCAACCCTCTGCTCAACTCATACCCATCATACCACAAAATACAAGTACCAGTATTTCGGTATTAGATGACGACCAAACCGGGATACCGATATTAACACGGTATTTTTTATGTAAATAATTTTATAAAAACATGGGGCACCTAAAAAATATAGTTTTAAATAGTTTTAATTCAAAATGTATTATAGGCGCGTTTAAATAATAGACATATAATAACATAATTAGCGCGCCATTTTATTCAAATCTTTCGTAGTTCGATTTAATTTTAGTGAAATTTTCTTGTTGAGCTCATTGTTTATTGCAACATCAACCTGTTATTGCAATCTTATCGATAAAGATTTTCCTTCGCACGGTGGGGTTTAACTATCGACATCACTTTCTGATGTTGAGTATAAAGCTTCGTCTGGAGCTAAGATTGAAGAAAGCCGCTGTATAAGATGGACTGTTATAATAACTATTTAGTTTTTAGTTAATCGATTAAAGTTGATATCAGAGCCAAAAATGTTTTGGGCTTAAAAGGATAGAAATCGCTAATTCTTGTAATTTGTAAAACCGTGCCAGCATAAAAAGAAAGCTGTTCTATCTGCAGAGCTATGAAAAATGCTCAGTACGCCTAAACCCAGAACAATTATCTGTCACAGTTTCTTTAACCATTGTTGTATATAAAACATCGACAACAGCCAACTGGATCACATGTGCCAAACAAAGTGGTTGATCGATGGCCAGCAAACGACCGACTTTCTTCATAACAGAAGTCCCGTCGATAGTAATGCAAATTATGTCACGGTCAATTTTCAAATTGTGTTCGTTCAGCTTGCTTTGAATAGGTTTGACATACACTTCTGCTGGAAGAGATATATGAACGCGAGCTAAACCCAAATATCAAAAACTGTTTCGGGAATGGACATTGACATTCAAAAAATGCCGATTTATAGATCACTCATCAAATGTGTGGCTGAATCGAATCTCTTTTAGAAGAAGGTTTGTCAGTTTTTTCACTACTCTTTGTCTAACCTTTGTTGCATATTTCATAACCATTTGACGAATGGTTTCGGCTGAGTATGAAACATTGAAACACCTTGCTACTATCGATTTTCATAGTTCAAATGAGGTTATAAAAACTTTGAATCGAAAGGTATCGTCATCTTTCTTATAATAGCGAGATATTTTTGTTTTTGTTTCATGAATGAGGAATTATGTTTGTAAAGTGTTGGCACCACTTGCTGCATAAATCGTAGTTGCGATTGCTTCAATTAAGTTTCGCTTCAACATATTTATATTGTGAAATGTCCTAAAATGAGTATGTAAACCACTAGTAGACCGTCCAGCTGATTTAATTTCTGTGCCACATATTTATATTAGGAACTCGCTTAAAAAATAATGCCATAAGCTAAGCTCTTGTCGAGAATTCATTTTTCAACAATGTTAAACTATGGCTATTTGTGAATTCTACTCGTACGTATTCGACTCTTTAACGTATTTGATTTAAATAAGAAACGAACGAATCTGATTCAATTTAAATAAGAATCCAATCTTCGTAAACTCGAATACGTTCGAATAGAATTGGCAAATAGCTTCCAGTTTTGTTTTTTGTAGAGTGAAGCATCAATCATATGAACGATACGGTTAGACTGTTCCAACACTCACAAAATAAAAATTAATATTTCGTTACTTTTCCTGCAGGCGTTGTTTATAAATTTTCAGGAGTTTATAAAAAATTTGACTATATACGATTACTATAAGAATTTTAATTGTCATTATCAACAGGACTGCACTTCCAATGTATTAATTCAACGAATATTGGGCGAATTATAAATAAAATTTTAAATATAAAATACCGGTATTGATCGCCCAATACCGGTACTGAAAAATGGTCTAATATACCGGTATTTCGGTTTTCGATATACCGGTATTGGATGCCTTATTATTATACCATCATCACCATTAAGTTTTAGAAATTCCTTCTATAGTAATTTTGGACCTGATTATCGTCTGTCAAGAAGGAGATGAATGTTTGAGATATTTACAGTGACCTTTCTTATATATAGTATGTGTGTATTTGTTTAAATATCACACATGTATACTGTACATATATAGTAAATATATATATATATATATATATATATATATATATAAACACTCACTTTGAAATACAGTGAAACCTCATTTCAACGGATACTCAATTTAGCAGAATCCTCACTTCAACGGACAAACTTTTAAGTCCCATGTAACTAAAGTTTTTCAATGAAAACCTCCCTTAGATAAGCTGACACTTTATTAGAGCGGAGACACTTCTAATTGAATCTTTTACACTTCAAATTGTTCGTTTTGCACTTCAAATAGAACCTTTAGCAAATTATATGTATAGACAATTAGGATAGAACTTGCCTATTTCTTAGCCGGTTTTAGTGAAATTTAACATACATGATTGAAATGGTATTCTTAAATGATTTTTAGATAAAGTTGTGGAATATGACAACAACTTTATCTAAAACTCATTTTAGAACCCCATTTCCATCGCACATGTCAAATTTCATCTTAATCTGCTCAGAAATAGCCAAGTTCCATCTTACCTGGCCATACTGCAGAGCTTTATCCGAAAATCATTTTAGAATCCCATTTTCATCGCACATATGAAATTTCATCATAATCGGTTAAGGAACAGCCAAGTTCAATCCTTATTGGCCCTATTCTAGAATTTAATCCAAAAATCATTTTAGGACCCTATTTCCAATGCACATATCAGATTTCATCATAATCGGTTGAGAAATAGGGAAGTTTCATCATACTTGGCCATATTCCCGAAATCCCATTTTCATTGGAAATGCTGGATTTTACAACGGATAACTATTTTGGTCTCGCCGATTTCCGTTGTACTGAGGTTTCCCTGTATATAGATCGCTCAACTGCACACTTAACCCTAATCCAACCCCAACTAAACCGCAACTCAACCCTAATTCAACTTACAAACGGAACCCCTAACATCAACTCAACCGCAAACAAATATAAAAATTGGTCAACAACTCACTGTATTCTATCCAAACCTAACTTAACTCCAACTCAACTTCAACTCAACCCGCAAATTGATCCGTAATTTAACCTTCAAATTAACCCCAATTCAATACCAAATTAAATAATCAAATCAGCATATATGAAAAATTCGTAAATATTTTTGCCATATACAGTAAATATTCGAAAAACGCAACTTTGATGAATCTATTTTTTTATAAAAGTTGCCTTTTCCAAATAAAAGTTGCGTTTTTCAAATTATGGTTTTTAATTTTATATTAACAGATTTCGTTAGTTATAAGGATTCACAATACTTAAAATTTGTAATTAATATGTTAATACAGGTAACCCTCGATTAACGCGGTATATTGGTTCTTCAAAACTAGCGCGTAAAACGAAACCGCGTTATTCGAGACATGAATCTGATTTGAAACCACAACGTTAGGCCACGACTTCTTCCAACAGCCATTTAGAGTTGATGGTTTCAATTCTTTAATAGAATGCGCAATGAATGAAATGCATTTTATCATCGTGTAACTCTTCCATGCATCGCTAACAGTCAGTTCGGAATTGGCATCTAATTTGTCTAGAATGAATCCGAATGTTTTACGTATGAAATTTGCTATATTAATATTACTTTAATTGCTTTATTTTTATTCAGATTAAACATTATAGATAAAAAAACCAAATAACTAATATAAAAGAAAATAACAATGTACAATTTAAAAGTAAACATATATAAATTATTGTTAAATAATTTGATTTAAAAATATTATTGTAAAGAATTTTTCCTCAGGACAACCTTTTCTCTTATTCGTAAAAAAATAATTTCATTTAAATCCAAGTTTGTTTCAGCATAATCCACCCCTATATTGAAAGCCTTTATTACTTCGTCGATGTCATGAGAACTTTCTTCAATTGAATCCGAAATTTTACCATTTACTTCTGAAATATTATCATCATTCACATCAACCATTATTCCAATAGTTTCATTGGATCCATCAGCCCAGTCCAAAATTTCATCATCAGTCAAATTTTCTTGCGGTAAAAGTCAACGATAAAGTTGTGCAAGTGGTATATTATCTTCCTCTTCATAAAGTTCTAGGCTCTCATCATAAATTTCATTGTTGGAAACAAATAATTTTTTAAATCCTTGTACAATAACAGAAGGTTTTACTTCATCCCAAGCAGTTGTTATCATAAATACAACGTCTTTTAAAGTAACTTGTTTAAGTTTATCACTTGTAGAATCACCGGACATTGCTAATAAATTACACATTAATTTGTTTCTATATGCCAGTTTCATAGACTTAATGATATTTTGGTGCAATGGCTGAAAAATAGAAGTAGTGTTACTTGGCAAAAACATAACAGAAATAGCACCATCAACTGTTATAAGTTCTTGTTCCGACAAATGACATGTTGCGTTATCTAGTACTGTTTAAATTCTTGAAAACTAAACCGATTTCATCAGCGTTATAAATCTGCTCTGGAAGCCAATTTTCTATTCTTACTTTTTCAACAAATTCGTTAATGAATAAAGGTATTTGTGACTCAGCAGCAGATAGTTGGTCTCCACAAATTTGTAAAGTTCTAATGGAATATCGTTTTCTAAAGTTTTGAACCCAACCTACACTAGCTTCAAACCTTTTTTCTAGGCATAAATTTGAGTGAATATTCATAGCCTTGATTTGTAGTGCGTCGTTGTTTAAAACATTGATCGTTCAACCTCTGGAAAAACAGCTTTTGAAATTCTCTTAACTTTCTTTGGATTCATTTTCGTGTTTTCTGCAAAATCTTCAATTTTTTGCTTATTTTGTATTATTCTACAGATAGAGCTTTTATTGATACTATAGATCTTGCACAAATCCTTGATTTTCTCTCCCTTTGCTATTTTCTCAAGAATAGAGCATTTTTCACGAAGAGTTAAGTTTGGTTTTCGTTTGCTCATTATAAAAGGGTGACGTAAAAATGTTGATACGCGATAAAATTTTGGAATTCAGCACAGAAAACGCAACAATATTATAATAGTTGTCTTTTGCAAATAAATTTTAATAAATGAATCTAAAAAGAGTTGCGTTCACAAAGGTTGCTTTATACGAAAAGTTGCATTTCAAAAGTTGCATATAATCAGGTGTTTTGGTTCACTTCGTATGGCAGGTACCTCACCCTCTTCACTTACAGTTCCCAAAAGCTTTTCCAATCTTCGCCTTGACGGTAGAAAGAGATTGGCCAAAAAAATTCTAAATCGAACAAACCGTTCTCGAGATACGATGGGTACGGACATACAGACATCCAGACATCCAGACATACAGACATCCACACAAACGGACGGACATTTTTTTTTTTGCGTTTTTAGACTCAGGGACTTTCAAAACGTCGAGAAAAGTGTTTTTGGACCAACCAAATTTTTGATCATTTTTGACAGGATTTCAATACATTGGTCTTTTTAGACCATTTAGGAATTTTCCAGAATATTTCAACACAAAATATTCCTTTTCATAATTACTATTTTTTATATTACCTGAATGCACCATTATCATCACTATCAACATCATCATTACCATGTGTATTTGGAGCAAACACAATTTCAAATCGGTCGGATATTAAATTGTAAGGTGGGATAAATATTCACGGTCGAATACTAAATTGTAGACATACATCTACATCTGATCTGTTTTCCATTTCCAAACATTTCTCTCGGCTATTCTTACGCGCTGCATTATGACGATATACGATTGGATATTGATTTTTAATGCTAATCCCCCTTCCGATCTCCGATGCCTTTATGATCAACACAAACATTTTGGTGGCGGTCGTATTAAGCGAAGAAATCAATTCGTTGGGCTCATTAACATGGACTTTTAATATTTATTAATTGTTTTATTAACAAAGTATATTTTATGCACAGATAAATTATTAAAATGTTAGGTTTTGTCGGTACTTGACCAAATAATTATTTTTTACGAAGGGAGAAATTATCGAGAAATTTTGCCAGTTTCAGTTTCGATCTGAGTGAGAATAACGAAAAATTTAGATGAGATTAACTGGTAAAAAAATATTAAATTTTTCGTTATTCCCACTCAGATCGAAACTGAAACTGGCCAAATTTCTCGATAATTTCTCCCTTTGTAATAAATTATTAAAGTTTGCATTTGAATATAAATCAATATTCACATGCAAATGTCAAAAAGTTGTTTATTTTTATATAAACAGATGGCTTAGAAGCAATACGCCTACTAAGATTTCAAGTTTATTTAAGCAAAGGCACGAACCAAAATAAGCTTAACTCAACACAAAATGGCGTTTTAAAATGGTAGGAGCTAATAAACGTATTCCGAAGATCATAAGCCCAGACAGGATTTATGAAATGTTGAACGTCTAGACTTTTTCTAAATACATTAATTAAAATTGGGAAAAACCAAATTAATAAATCGATGTACATATAAAGTTAATTAAAATATAATTTGACTTCAAACAGATGTATTAAAAACACACATTAAAACTACATCGCAGGAACTTTTAAGTTAGTTAAGATCAGATAGATGGTAGCTCAGATTTAGTAAAGTAGACCACCCTTTCAAATTTGCAACACGGAACATTTTTAGGAAATTTTTAAGAAAGGCGGTGGTCTAAATTAGCTAAGCTTTAAACGAAAAAGAAATCGTTCCTGTTGCTATTAAATATTTTCTTAAGACAGGGGCAGCAATTTCTTGTCGGTTGCTGAAGATGAATGTCATTACACGTAATATGACTCCATAGAAAAAAAAAATGGCTTTGAGTTCTGGCAGATATTTAGATAAACGAAAACAATTTTAGTGTTTACTGGGTTGATTTATTTGTAATATACGTTGTGCACTTCAAATTTAACCTATTCAAATCTAATTAAGCCTTTTGTCAAACAAAATCAGCCTTTTACAAATCAAGTTTTGATTAGAAAAGGTTGAATTTGATTGAATGTGATTGATATAGTTTCTCATTTATCTTTTCTCAATTTACCGGTTAACCCGGCAAAACCGGTTTATTTTGAAAAACTATTTTAAACATAAGAAACTTTCAAATTCCAAATTGATTTTCCAATTTGTGACCGCGTTTTTTCCTTTTTGTTCTTTTCGGCGGGATTCTCCTATTTCATATCCCCTTGTCTCGAATTTCATCTTTTGATCACTTTTTAAAATCTCTCGAGATTATTTGAGTGTAGCACGAAAATGGGATGGGTGATATTCAAAACAGCCAGGTTAGTCAATATTTTCGAGATTATTCGAGTATGTTTGACATTAGCGGGTGCATTTGATAGTTAGTTTTTACTCGAGAATCTTAGCGCCTATTCGAAGAATATGATTGTTCGATATTAACAAAATTATCTACTATTTGCGGATACTATTTGTGGGTTCCATTATTATTGAATATCGTTCTGTTGAGCTTAGCCTTAGTTTAGCATTTTGCTTAGTAGTATTAGTAACATTAAATTCTTCGGAAAATAATTTGTTTTCTAGTTAGTTTTTACTGGCTTCCTAAAATTATTAATTAATGTGCAGATTTTTCGGAGTTATGGAAATTGTTCGAGATTTGACTTGATATTCACATAATATAGAGATTATTGGAATTTTTCTGGATTAATCGACACTATCCGCGGTTTATTCTAGATTGCTTAAGTTTTTCGACATTTCTAGGATTATTCGAGATTTTTAAAGATTTTCAAATTTATTCGAATTCTATAAGGCAATGTTCTGTGCTTAGCTTTGAGTTGAGGGAACTTGCAGGGTTACACATATAAATCCGAATCGTAATATTTAGTTGATTTTTCGAGATTTTGATATTTCCCCAATTTCCTAGTTTTCGAAATTATTTAAGAATGTCCAGGATATTTACATTTTACATAGCAGTGATTAGTTGGAATAAGATTTTTTGGTTTTACATACTTACGGATAATTCGTCATTTTTAACTTTCTAGAATATTCAAGATACTTTGAAAATTCGACATTTTTGAGATTATTTTGAAATTATTGCTATTTTGCATATTATACTTGAAATTTGTGATGCTTTATCGATATATTTGCAAATCGTCATAGCATTAAGTTGATTGGAAGAAATTTCCTTTTGTTTGAGGTCATTGAACTGAATCACGTACTTTTCGTACCCTCGAAATGCGAGGCTTATTTAGTATCCAGTAATCAGTAAAAAACCAGGATCACATGCGCCGGTTCAAGTATTTCACAATGGCAAAACCAGAGTGTTTTTACCCGAGTCTAAACCTTAAGTTGCCATAAAAAGCAACGACATACAAAACTGAGGAATGCGAGCAACTCGGCTTAAAAATAGGTACGAAAAGCAGGGGCGATTGGTTTAGGTAACAAACCAATTTAGCCGACCCAACAATTTTTTTATATTTTACGAGAAAGGGTCGAATTTCAGGTTTGAAACAAATACTAAAAGTAAAAAACTAGCTTCAGGCTACTTCACTTTTTCAGTTAACGGATTTTACGGGACGGACATGCTATGTAATTGAAGCTATACTTGATTGGACCATAAAACAAATTAAGATCATAACTTAACACTTTTTAGTAGTACAATTAATTTACTTACCTACTATCAATTTAAGAATTTTAATATTAAGCAAATAATTATGACAAATAATTTTACCTAAATTTTCACTCTTTATAGCAATATAATTACATAAAATTGTCAAATTAAAACAATTAAAAGATCGAAAGACCAAAAAGGCCGAAAGATCAAAAAAGGGTGTTGCAAAATAATAGAAATCAAAATGAGCCAAAGAAAAAAAGAACGCGAAAACACAATGGACATCGCACGGGCATATCTTAAAAAATAAGGGGCGGCTAAAAATATGGTTTGAGGTAAAAGTTGTTTGTTTTTGCGTAATATAAAAGGATTCGTCAACAAATTATAGATCATTCTCAAGTAATTTGAAGACAAAGTTATTCCGCCATTTTGTTTGTATAGTGTTTTTGAATTTGAGTGTGTGAATCCATTGGCGCTCATCACAGGTTTTTTTAGTGATCAAATGCCCGTGTTAAGGGTCAACCAATGAATCAGTAAGAATCCTTACAGAAATTGACGAAATTATTTTCTTACAGAAAATTTGACACATCGGCCAACGAATCTGTAACAATTGACAAATACAGTATTAAAATTGTAATGTGAATAGAAAAATGTATAATTTTTAAGAAAAGTGTGCTATGAAAATTTTGATTTATTCTGATTCTGACATATCTTTCAGTCTGCGCGTTAAATTTCGCTGTGTTCAGTGACAGCTGAACTGAACGAAAAGTTCTTAAAGATTCGCTGGTCAGTAACATGTATTTTCTGTATATCGAGTTTTTACTTAAAGTTGCTACTGACTCGCTGGCTTCCCCATTATCCTAATTTTATGATTATTTTTCTCGTTAATATTTTGTATTTATGGTCCTAAACATATTTATTTGACTCTGGAATTCAACGACTTTTAATTTCGTTTTACATATTTTATTTTTATTTACTTATGGTATCATACAACATAACTAAATGCGTCAGTTGTCAAATGACTACTGTCTTTATTATACTGGGGCGGAATCATGAAATCCGGACGGTAAGTTTTAACGGTAGTAATAAGCTCTATCAAAAATTTAGAATTGATTCAAAAAATGGTCATAGTTACCCAAGTTATTTTGTAACAAATCATAATTACATGAAGGTAGGCCCGATTTAGATGAAGAAAAGTGTTTGCCTTGCAAAAAAAGAAGAGATTGGTATGTTACTATTTTCGTTTGAATGACAAGAACAAAACATAAACATGCAAAATTATGTTAGCGTTTTTTTTTTTTTGTTTTTTTTTACCAATTGTTACTATAAAAACATTAAAAATAAATATACTATAAAATATACTCGACCCGACTAAATTTTTTGATATTTTATAGTAACAAACAAACACAAACACAATAAAAGTATATTATGAAAACCTATACGATGACCAGAAGTCAAATGTTATAGCAGAAAAAATCAAATCAAAAGCACTTTTCCCAATTTTATTTATTAAGTTTTATTTTTGTCACTAACAATTTTATTTATTGTTATAAATTTTATTTTTGTCACACTACTGATAAATGTCAAAAAATATAACATTCAATTATGTATAGGCCGCCAAAAAATTATAGCATCGCCATTTTGGTTTACATAGATTTTAACTAATGGATATTTTTTTATTGCGTGCAGCTCTAAACAAAGCCAACATTTTTTGCAAGGCAAACATTTTTCTTCATCTAAATCGGGCATTAAGGGAAAATTTCTGATCGATAATGAAATATTTGTCGCATAAAAATTTGTCGATTTCACTTATTTGCAATTTCATACAAAATAGTTTGGGTAACTTTGACCATTTTTTGAATTTATTCTAAATTTTTCATAGAATTGTTTACTACCGTTAAAATTTATCGTCCGGTCCGCCCCTGGTCTTGCGTTTACATGTTACATTGGCATAGAAGTTTATGATTTGTTTAGATGTATCGTGGCATATATTAATGATTTGTATATCATATATCTAAGAAAAATATTCAATTGCATTTGCAATTTGTGCTTAGTGTGGATAGCCAATAGTTCTAAACAAGTCATCTATCGCGGACATTTTTTGAAGCCAAGCGACCTTAAATATTGTATCTAAAATCACGGTTTAAATCGACAGTACTACACAAAATCAGCATTTAACCTTTTAAATGACCCTTAAAAAAAGGAAAACAAGTTTAAATACCTTTTTTGTTACTTTTAGTGACATCTATCTGTGGAAGTTCTTTAAAACCTATTTGAATCCTTTGTGGCTTAATATTATAGTACTTTTCATTCGATGTTGAAAGGCCGAATGTCGGAAGGCCGAATGTCTAAAGGCCCACCGCTGACAGGCCAAATGGGTCGGAAGGCCGAATGTCGAAAGGCCAAAAGTCGTATAGCCGAATGTGTCGAAAGGCCGAAAGTCTAATGGCCGATTGGGTCGAAAGGCTGAAAGTGTTGAAAGGCCGAATGTCGAAAGGCCGAATGGGTCGAAAGGCCGAATGGGTCAACTGGCGAACGAGTGGAAAGGCCGATTGGATCGAATGCCGAATTTTCATTAAATTTTCCTTCACTTAACCGATTGAAATCAACTTTAAAACGATTGAATTTATTTCCTAATGTAAAATGATTCAAATAAATTGAAGATACGTGCTAATAAATCCTGTGTATGTAGCATATTAATTCGATCAAATTTGTATTGGGTATAATATATCGTCAAAAGTTATATCGAAATCACAATCTCGAAATAGAAATCTCGGCTTTCAAAATATCGAATTTCAAAATATCGAAATTTTAAAATCTCCAAATCCAAATCTCAAATTATCAAGAATCCCGAATAATTAATATAATTTTCTAAAATTATTATTTTACATACAATTTCTCATGTTTGATACTGAAGTTTAGCATTTTGAATTATTAAATATTATAAGTTTTAATAATTCTATTTAGAGATGTTACTACAAAAAACATAGAAACTCAAAACCAGAAAAAAATTCCAGGAGCAAAAAAAATCAAAAATTTAAAATTAAAATTTACGAAATTTCTATAAGATTACGTTTTTCCTTAAGAATCCTTAATATTAAAGGTCCTGAAAAAATTCGGTCAACCTGGCAGGCGCAGAACAAAGGAATTTTATTCTTCATATACGAATTTCTTCATATACGCTTCAACTGAAACGTTTACCGTAAGTGTTTCAAGTTGTATTATGGTTTGCTTAATTCGTTGTGTTAGTACGGAATCGACGAATGTGTTAGAACGAATTGCGAATTTTTATTAAATTGTTAAATGCTTCGACAACCTTGCAAACATATGTCATAGGAACTGTATCGTTGTACCACAAATGTTTCAAATGTGACAAAAGTCTATTACTGAATTTTTCATTTATGTTAAACAAAATATATTTCTGGATTTTTCCGGGACTTTTTTTCTTGATTTTATCTATTTCATTACCATGAATTATAAAATTTCTTTCGGGTAAATGTAGTGATCCCAAGAAATTATTTTCAACTTCAATTTAAAAAAATTATTGATTTGTTTGTGAGATTATATTAAATTAAATTTGATATTTTTTTTATTTGTTATTTTGATTTTGCGAGATTTTGGCACTAACCCATCAACTTTTGTTGAAAAAAAAAAAATTATTTATTTTTCTTTTTTTATTATAATTAATTCATTTTTATTTATCTGACAAAAAAACGCAAGAAGATTTTAATATTTAGGGCGATTTAATATACACTTTTACACCAAATTTTGAAAAAATATAAATTTTGGTTTTCATTCATAAAAAGATGAAAAATTAAAATCAATTTCGACACAAACGGCCTTTCGACATTCGACCTTTCGAAAAAATCGGCCTTTCCACATTCAGCTATTCGACACATTCGCCCTTTCCACATTCGGCCTTTCTACACATTCGGCCTTTCTACACATTCGGCCTTTCGAAATTCGGCCTTTCGGCGTTCGGCCTTTCGACATTCGGACCTTCGGCGATCGGCTATTCGACATTCGGCCTTTCGGCCCTACTCCGTACTTTTAAATTTAAGTCAATTTCATCCCTGTTTGGAACGTGTGATAATTTTTTGATTAAATAAATTTTTTTCGTATTTTTCTGTAAGCAACTGTAGACATCTTACGTACAGTAGTAAAACTAAAGATAAATTTAGCAATTACTATTTTTCTTCGTCAGAGCCAACTTTGATGTATTTTTAATGTAAATGAAAGTTCGAAAACATATTTTAGGCATAATTTAATTTTAATAATTTTGCAATTAATAGTTATTTAATATCAATATAGCCTTCTTGTTTGTTGTTGTCAAAGATACGTAAAAAAAATTTATTTAAACGTTTTATAATAATTTTCCTTTTTCATTGAAAATTTGAAGCTAAAAACATCATTTTTACTAAGGATTCATATGGCGAACAATGAAAAGTTATACCACTAAAAACGCTTTGTAAAATGTATGACGCGTGATTATGGTTCTATACTCTAGAAGGCACTGATGAAACACATTCGAATCCCACGGATAGTTAAATATTTCTAGGAATCACTTTATTATTACCCGCATTAGGATTTACGTAGGTATAGAATTAAATTAACATTAAAAAAAATATTTATGTGTAAAAATAGTGATTTGTTTGAGCTAGGACTGATTCCTTCGTCAAATCTAGATTTGGCATTTTGATTTTTTTTTTTAATGGGCGGTTAAATAAATTTTATTAAAACAAAATAAAAAAATACTTCCTGTTTTACCCAATAAAAATAATCAAAAAGACCGGATTAACTTTCGACATCAAACCTAACCTAATCCCTTATTTGATATAGGATAACCCATTCTCATACACCATGGTTAGATAAACCTTCGTCCATGTGACCAAACCCTTATAAGATTAATCAATGAAACATAATTAATACGGACGAATGAAGGACGAATAGTTTTTTATTGAAACATTTTCTTTCAATTGTTTGTTATATAATTTCTAAAAAACATTACCCCTATAATTCGGCTGATTCGAATGTTTCTGGCCAATTATAAATTTTTCACATTTCTTGAAAGTTGTTGTTCAAATTTGGAGCCAACTTTTAATAAAGAGTTACCAAACACGAGAATTTTAGTATTGTAGTTTATTCAATAAAACATCATTTCGTTTCGTAAAGTAAAATTTGATGGCAAATCAAATAATTTCAGTCATTTTGAATATATCTAGTAAAACGTCTCTGGCCTAAAGATTTCAAAACTGAAAAATAATCATTTTATTCATGCAGCACTTGTTTAAATACCAGTTTGCAACCGCCATATCGAAACAATTTTCAGACCTGCTAAACCTATTAAAATCCCTTCGCTTCACGTACAGCTTGAGTGTTCCACTTCAAATTTAAAATCAATCATTTCTAAATTATGCATTTACCAAAAAAAATAATAGATTCGTTTACACAAAGTGACCTCCTGTGATCTAAATCGTTGTTATTTCCTTGTATAGATGTAATCGATAACCATATAAATTAATACCAAAACGAATAACTTTATCGATCTGCATCGTAAAATAAAACATAAAAATCAATTTATACAAAAAGAAATGTATGTACAAGTATAATGTACTTTGTCGTATACACCGATAAAGCAAATAACACATAAAGAACTCATAAAGAACTTCATAGAATTACAAAAATATTCTGTTAACAGAACAGATAACATACCCTAAAGGAATTTCTTTTCTCCATTTCAATCTAAATTTGGAATAAAAAGTTTAAAAAAAATTTTTTTTTGTTTGGTTTTCATCCCAATAGAAAACTTGCTTTAATCGTTACATTATTCTATTAACCCGTTGAACATGTAGAGATGTGTCATGATACCATCAACGATTTAAACACAATAAACATTTTTTTTTCTTTTCAAATGAATCATTCATGACTAAACGAAATCTTTTGTGTTTTCGTTTGATAAGGAAATTCCCATACTTCCTTCCACGACAAAATAATATTTTAATGTTTCATAGACATGCAACTAAAACGAAAGAATATTTAAATAAAACGATGTTAACAGTTCTGCAAGATCCAATACTCCCATTTATGGTAATAAAACAATAGGAATCGTTTTTGTGATGAAAATGCAGAAACATTAAATGTCCAAAGCATACAAAATTGGAAATATTGCTTTAGTTTGCGTTACTCAGTGTGATTATATTCAAATATATTTTTATTGATTTTAACGATTATTAAGTTAAATGCATAAAAGAGTCATGCTGATTTTATGTGACTTGGTTTATTTATATATGGCATGAAATTACAATAAATGATCCAAACATGATCGTTAATATGGAGAAAATTGATATAAAATGTAAAAAAAAAAATGGCAACAAAACATGCGAGATCAATTTACGTTTGACAGTTGTACTTTATCACTTTCTCGTATGATAGCTTGGAATAACAACATGGCCTTAAAACTCGTCCATTTCTAGATATACATAATTCAAAATTAAAAATTGTATTCTCGATATTTTAATTTAAGGAAAACTTTAACTCGAAAAAAATGTGTCCACACCTTAAACTTTGGTTATAGGTTCAAAATATTACTTACCCAAGTGTCACTTACCGATTCGAATAAAACTTTACACAGTGGTAGAGAAATAAAAATAAGAGAGACGTATTTTTTTAGCGGCGAAATAACACATTTAGAGGGTGAAAACTACCCCTAAAGTTAATCACCTAAAAGACATTTTTGTAAATATTTTCTTTTGTACTCAATATTTTTTTAACAAAACAAAACGGAAATTGTTTATTTTACAAAGTACCTGTAATCCTACAATAATTGGAAGGTTTAGAATGCACCCCCTAGTTTTTGGGGGTGAGATCGTATTTTTTAAATACATTTTTCATAAACATTCTGTAATTAATTAAAAATTAATAAAACAAAAGTATTTTTTCCTACTAAATGAAGATAATGTGTTTCGGTATTTTCTTCAAAACAACCCCTTACAGAGGTAAGCTACCCCTATCACAAATAAATTACTCGAGGATTTTATGCCAAAAAGTTTTGCATGAAAATTGATATAGCAAGGTTTTTGGGGGTCGCTTATCACGTATCCGTTGTCAGATCTTGGAAATTCAAAATGGCGGGTCCAATATTACGGACATGGTATATAGGTCGCTGATGACAAATTTGAATTTCAAACATACATTGGAAAAATAAAATCTTCAATATTTCGGTACCCTAATTACACCTGTTCAAAGTCAGTGAGTGGGCAAAAATCAGGATTTGTACGTGATTTATGTTTTCCGCAAGCTAATACATTTTTTAAAGTAATTTAGTAAAGTTATAGTATTTTTGGCGTGAAAAACATAAAAAAATTTTCAAATTTTTTAGGGGCACTTTTAACTTCTTTTTTCGGAGTTGCAATATTTAAAATTGAAATTTGGGAAAGAGGACACTTTTTTAATTATTTTTCCTCTAAAGGAAACCTAGTAATTTTAACTTTAAAAAATTTAGCTTGAAATAAGTCCATGCTATAAAAATTAGCACTTTAAAAAAAAATCGTATGTGAAAAGCGTCGTCAATTTACATGTACATATATTTTTTAGTTTTTTTCAAAACAGTGCTAATTTCGATATTGTGATACTCAAAGAAGAAATGTTTGTAATTATTTTTTACATACAGAGATTTGTTTATTGGCAATTTACCAATAATAGACTCTGGTGTGGACTTAAAATATTGAGACACATTAAAGGGATAGCCATGTAAGTAAGAAAATTTGAATAGGGGCCTTTATTACTTTTAACTTTCGTTTAAACAATATTACATTTGGCATTAAATTTTAAATTCAAAACTGCATCAAAATTTTAAAGATCTAGCTTATGACGTATAATCTGTTACAACAAAAGGAGAAATATCATTTGCTCTTCATCTAGAAAATTTGATAAAAAAAGCTTTCAATTGTAAAGTATTTGTTGATACTAGTTAAGATATTTTATGTTACAACGATTCTAGTGTCATACCTGAACTCGTTGTAGTTGGAGATGATGACAGGTTTAGTGAACCCATTAAACTTGAGCACAAAAAAAAAATCAGTACAATTTTGACATTCACTAAAAAGGAAGAGAAGAAGTCTTTAATTAGTCCAACAAAAATTCAAGAAAGTTTCAAACCAGAAAATATTGTATTGGGGGTGGCGGAAGGACTGATAAACTACATTTTGCATCAAAGTACGTTTTGGAACAGTTTACATGACGTTGAATTAAAACGATTGGTTTTTTGAAGCATTTGAATTCAACAGGTCGAAATATCTATATGGCATTAACACGAAAATTAAGAAATGTTTATTATTAAAATATTACATGTGTCACGGAGATACGTACCACTAGTTGTCGGCACTTCGGCAGAGATTGACACTTTGTAACTCATTTTTCATTTTTATCAATTTTTTGGCAAAAGTGACATTGACATTCATTACTTTCTAATAACTTTTGTTTTTTTGGGAATCAATTTTCGTTCTTTGAAAAAACCAGATGAAAAAAAAATGGTTCCATTTTGTTTCCGTCAAGAATCATGAAAAAAATGCTAAATTATACCTTATTTACACTCAACCTTTTCGTTCTATTCCAAAAGAATAGAAACATGAAGAAAAGCGTAAATACATTTTATCCATAAATAAAAATGAGATGGACGTACTCAAAATTTCATTTTTGTCATAGTTTGATTTTATAAATTTTGAGCAACTTTTACGAAAAAGATAAACCAGTTTATCTTTTTCAGGTCTTTCCATTCTTTTTATCAAAAAAAAAGGTTGTGTGTTGCTGTAAATAGTATTGAACCATACTCTTTGACTGTTCTTTCTAATTTTTTGTAGTACATCTTTTATCTTTTAAAAAATAGCAAAAGATTAAATTTAAATCAGCTATGAGTTGTTTTCATACTAAGTCGTAGTAAGCGTGTTACATTGGCGTGAGCAAACTACTCATAAGTACTTGCAGCTAGTCATACTCAAATGATAGTAGGCGTAGTTGTTAAAAGCAGTTACGCAGAAAATTAACGGTATAAGGGTGTTAGTTTAAAAAATTCCAATAGATGGCTTTACATTAATTATGGTTGTGTGAAATGTCATGGTTTAACCCAAACAACCAAGGTGTGCCCTTTTGGCTCACTTGATAAATGCATTGATTTTCGAAATAATGTTATTTAATTATAAACTTGTTATAACTTTAGTTATAAACTTGTATCCATACAACGTACTTGGCATTCTTTGCAAAAATTTAGTAAATTTTTAAATTAGAATTTGAATTTACTGACATAACAAAAGTATTGTTACGTTTTTGCCTTGTCAATCAAGGTTCGAAACACTGGATTGTGAATAAAACAAAACAATTCAATTAATTACCAATGAGTTTCTTTATTTCACACCAAAAATTAATTTAACAGAATTTAATAACGATAATTCACAAAAGCACTTTATTTTAATATTCGCACAATTTTACTGATCACTTTTACTTTTTATTTCGCACTAAAACACTTTTTAAATCACTTTTTAAATCCTTTCTAATCTTCACAGTAACGCTTACCAAAGACTACTAATCCAATTCGACTTCGTTCGCCCTTTTATATACACATGCCAAACTTCTAGAAATTTCATGATTTTTCCAGTAAGAATAGTGTAAAAACATTATGAACAATGGAAAATTCCATTTTAGTACAGTAAACATTGAGCTATCAATTTAACTTATTCTATTACACCCTAGGTGTCACCGTAACAGTATATTGTTACGTTTTTGCCTTGTCAATCAAGGTTCGTATCACTGGATTGTGAATTATACAAAATCAATTTAATTTATCTCCAACGAATTTATTTATTTCACACAAGAATTATTACAACACGCGTTCCATTGAACATCTACTCACAAGTACTTCGCAACCCCCTGCTTATACAAATTTTATCGAGTTTCATCTATATTTCCGCTAAATGACAGAGCAAATGGTGTGAATATTATTTAATTTAATTAAGTTATTAAAATGACCGAATTATTTTTAAAACTAAACTAAATTAATCATTTGGAAGCTTTTCTTAAATAAACGGAATAATTTTTAATATATTTACTTATAACTTAAGTTTACCAAGCAAAAGAAGCAGTGGTTAGAGCTGCGGCGGTTGGATCGGGAGGTACGGGGTTCGAATTCCTATAGGGGCGGAATGCATAGGGGATTTTTCATCATCTGATTAAGATCGGTGATAAGGATGAACACATCTATGACCCCACTGTTGAGAGTGCAGAATCCATGGGCCGACCCACTATATTATGAGCGAAAAACAATAATCACTGAACTATAAACGACGATAGATTTTTTGGAACCTTGGAACATTTTTTGGAAGATTTAAAACTTTTCATGGGAGATTCAATATCGTAAAAAAATGCACGAATCGTTGTAAAAAAATGCACGAATCCAATTTTGTTAATTCTAAAAATTCCAGCTACTTCTCAATTTTTATTAAAATTAGAAATAAGCATTTATTTTGGATACGCTAAAGCTTTAATCACTAAGATTGTGACCGAAACCTGTGATAAATATTTTATAGTACAAATTTTTGACATTTATTTGAAAAATATTCCCCTACATTCACAAATTTTTATTACGCTGCCCGAATTGCGTAATAATTTTTTGAAGTATTCCCCTTCTGTCTTGTTGTTGTTCGATTTTAATGGCAGGCAATCATTTTATACGCTTCGAATTCGCTTTCGTTTTATATCGTATACTGTAGGGTATGGCTGTATTTGTTAGAACATAGTATAACAGGACGATGGTGCAATAATTGTCGCCAAAATTTTGGAAAATGTATTACGATATAATTAGGCTTTTATACAGGAAGTGGGTATATCATGGGTGGTCTCAAATCAGAATTGTAACGAAAACTAAAAGATGTGATGTGTGTGAGAGTGCATAGAATTCAACGTTTTAAATCAATCGATCAACTAATTCTATGCTGGATTCAATAATCTGTCAATATCTATAATAATCTGTTTCAATAGTCTGTCTCTCACATTTATTCATTAGATCAATATGGCATATAACTAAAATTAACTTTTAGTTGACATACACGGACAAATCATCTCACTAGAAGAAAATAATTGTCGGCAAGCTGCTGCAGTTGAAAATTATTATGTTGCTGCAAAGAATAGATTCTGTTATCGTATTGACTAGTTGACATTTTATTTTGATGATATAAAATGCTAAGGCGACCATGTTAAATGTCGACCGAACAATTATTCTGTTTGTGTCAAAAATTATCATAGTAAAAGACCGTGATAATTTGGGTGTATGCGGTTTATTCAAATAAATGTCAAAAATGTGTACTAAAAAATATTTATCACAGGTTTCGGGCACAGTCTAAGACTATGACCGAAACCTGTAATAAATATTTTTTAGTACAAATTTTTGACATTTATTTGAAAAATATTCCCCTACATTCACAAATGTTTATTACGCTGCCCGAATCGTGTAATAATTTTTTGAAATATTCCCCATCTGTCTTGTTGTTGTTCGATTTAAACGGAAAGCAATCCTTTTATACGCATCGAATTGGCTCTCGTTTTTTATATGTATTGCAGCATAGGGCTGTATTTGTTAGGGCATAGTACAACAACATGATGGTGCAATAATTCTCTCCAAAATTTTGGAAAATAAATTACGATATAGTTGTTTCTATACAGGGTCACGGGTGGAAGCAGCTCTATATTAATTCAAATAAATCGTTAATGATGTAGTGCACACAGTTCAACATTTTAAATCAATCGATCAATTAATTCTATAATTGCTTCAATAATCTATCAGGCGACAGTGGTATCTAAAATGTACGTTTCACTAGATCAATATGCCATTTAATTAAGATTAACCTTATAGTTGTCGTACACGATTACACGGACAAAACATCGCACTAGAAAACAATAATAGTCGGCAAGCTGCTGCAGTTGAAAATAGAAAATTATCATGTTCCTATTATTATGTTGCTGCTAACTTTAACATAATCACTAGTTGACATTTCATTTTTATGATGTAAAATGCTAAGGCGATCATGTTAAATGTCGACCGAACAAATAATTTATTCTGTTTGTGTCAAAAATTATCATAGCAAAAGACAATGATAATTCGGGTGTATGCGGTTTTTTCAAATAAATGTCAAAAATGTGTACTAAAAAATATTTATCACAGTTTTCGGGCACAGTCTAAAGACATTGCCACA
This sequence comes from Tipula vernalis, assembly GCA_958295665.1. Taxonomy (NCBI): domain Eukaryota; kingdom Metazoa; phylum Arthropoda; class Insecta; order Diptera; family Tipulidae; genus Tipula; species Tipula vernalis. Next base: position 367,048,041 of record OY282558.1, on the reverse strand, counting down.
TGCAACCTGCATTTAAAACCGTCAAATTCAATTTTTGACACAATTTTATCATTTTCAACATCAAAATGATTAAAAAAGAGTTCGGATCTATAAGCTCCACCTTATTCTTAGAAAATTTTATTAAAATTATTTAATTTCATTCAAAAAACTCCAATTTTATACTTTGTCGGACGAATTTTAGCTTGCGTTCGGTAAAATATAAAATTGGAGTATTTTGAATGAAATTAAATAATTTTAATAAAATTTTATAAAAATACGGTGGAGCTTATAGAATTGAACGTTAATAACTTTCATATTTCAAAGTGACGCAACTTTGACATAAATAGGATTTAATGTTTTGAAATGCCGGTTTTCTGTTTTGCTACGCCTTAAAACTGTGCCCGAAACCTGTGATAAATATTTTTTAGTACACATTTGCGACATTTATTTGAAAAAACCGCACACACCCAAATTATCACGGTCTTTTGCTATGGTAATTTTTGACACAAACAGAATAATTGTTCGGTCGATATGCCCTAGCATTTTATGTCTTCAATATAAAATGTCAACTAGTCAATGATTATATTATCGTTTGCAGCAACAAAATAATAGCATCATGATAATTTCTCATTTTCAACTGCAGCAGCTTGCAGACAATTATTTTCTTCTAGCGTACTTCAACTAAAGGTTCTTATTTATATGGCATATTGATCTATTGAGTAAATGTGAGATGTACCACTATCACCTGACAGATTATTGAAACTATTATAGAATTAATTCATCGTTTGACTTATAACGTTGAATTGTATGCACCACATCGTTATCGATATATTTTAATTTGTAATAGCCTTCAATATTTTTTAGTTTGCGTTACAATTGTGATTTGAAATTACCCATGAGCTTCCCATTTTCTGAATAGGAACCTAACTATCGTATTAAAACTATAGTAAAACTATTGCATTATCATCCTGTTATACTACTCCCTAACAAATACAGCCCCACGCTACAATATATAACAAAATACGAAAGCCAATTCGATGCGTATCAAAAAAGGATTGCTTGCCATTAAAATCAAACAACAATATAACAGAAGGGGAAATACTTCAAAAAATTATTACACAATTCGGGCAGCGTAATAAAAATTTCTGAATATTGAAAAATTAAAAACTGAAAGAAATCGAAAAGGCGTTGCTTCAAGCAGAGATGATTATGCAGACGTAGGATTTCGCTGCTCGGAGAAATGAATGCGGTTATAGCAAAAAACCAAATTGAAAATTAGACTGATATACGCTTGTTACGTCAAAAGAAGACAAGGTGACAAGAAAGAGAGAGAAAACTAAGCATGTGAAGTTATCCCAGTTTTTCATCCCAGAAAAAATAAAAATGTTCATCAGGTAATACTATCTCATCCCATCCCAGTTTTTTTCTATACATATTAGAAATGTAAATAAAAAATAAAATGATTACATTTTTTCATCCCATCCCAGCTTTTTCTATATAGAGTATTTCGAATACAAAATATTCAATATAAACTAATCAAAATTTTAAATTCTTTATTACCGATCTCATAAGAACTTAGTAGGCCGGAAATGATTCTTTACATTTTGTGTTGGTAATAGTATAGACTAACTTTGGTGAAAATCTTAGATCAGCCATATGGGTGCAATTTCCACAATCGGCCAACATCCAAATAGATTCATATAAAATAATCTTAGATTTTCACCAAAGTTAGTCTATACCATTACCAACTCAAAATATAAAGAATCATTTTCGGCCTACTAAGTTCTTATGAGATCGGTAATAAAGAATTTAAAATTTTGATTATTTTATATTAACCCATTTGGAAGTTGGCCGATTGTGGAAATTGCACCCATACGGCTGATCTTAGATTTTTATCAAAGTTAGTCTATACTATTACCAACTCAAAATATAAAGAATCATTTCCGGCCTACTAAGTTCTTATGAGATCGGTAATAAAAAATCTTAAATTTTGATTATTTTATATGAACCCATTTGGAAGTTGGCCGATTGTGGAAATTGCACCCATACGGCTGATCTAAGATTTTCACCAAAGTTAGTCTATACCATTACCAACTCAAAATATAAAGAATCATTTCCGGCCTACTAAGTTCTTATGAGATCGGTAATAAAGAATTTAAAATTTTGATTATTTTATATGAACCCATTTGGATGTTGGCCGATTGTGGAAATTGCACCCATACGGCTGATTTAAGATTTTCACCAAAGTTAGTCTATACTATTACCATCTCAAAATGTAAAGAATCATTTCCGGCCTACTAAGTTCTTATGAGATCAGTAATAAAGAATTTAAAATTATGATCAGTTTATATTGAATATTTTTTATTTGAAATACACTATATAGAAAAAGCTGGGATGGGATGAAAAAATGGAATCATTTTATTTTTTATTTACATTTCTATTATGTATAGAAAAAAACTGGGATTGGATGAGATAGTGTTACCTGATGAACATTTTTATTTTTTCTGGGATGAAAAACTGGGATAACTTCACATGCTTGAGAAAACTAACATTTTCCTCTACTTTACTAATCCTATTCTAACCCTGTTCTTACAGCTTATTTAACAAGGAAAATCGATCATTATGCAATTTCTTGTAGTGATTTAAGAGCGTTACGTGTAAATCGTAAAAATCATAGTTATGTATAACATCCTTATAATCGTATTACTACAAAACCATCTAAGTCAAGTTTGTATAGATATGATGTTGTTATTGGATAATAGATTCATCAGAATCAACCACTGTTGCTTTGCAAAGGATTACCGGAAAATAAAATGTTTAACTTATAATTTTTTTAAGTTGCACCGAATTAATCTATTGCGTGATGCAACGCACATATATAGTATATTGCATGCGTAAAGTTATTTAGATTTGCCAGTAGAACATAAGAGCGAAAAGCAAAAATTTTTTCAGCCATTTCGGAAACAGCCATTTCAATTGGGCATGGAAGAGAAAATGTAACATTATATAAAAAGAACTGACGTTATTTGGGTATCCTCGACCAAAAACCTGGTAAAAGCAATATTTAGGATAACAACTTTTTTTTGAATCTATTGGTTTAAATGACCGCAAGTTTTTAAAATTTTTGTTCCAACGACAACTTTATTTTTCTGAATTATGTACTTTCTTTTAGTGACATAATAATTTTCAGTAACGGCAAAAAATATCGAATAATCTGCAAAATCTCACAAATCTCGAATAGTCTTCAACAATAATCTGGAAAGTAACGACAACACCAAGCAAACCTGAACGGTGACCAACACGTGATAAATCTCAAACATCTCTCAAACTCATACACCATACTCATACGTCATACGCTACTCAACGCTGTGTAAATCTGGAATTATAAATCAATCCAAAAACTTGAAAATCCTACCCTCAATTCAATTCTAAGCGAAACTCGACTAATCGAAAAATCTTTAAAATCTTAAATAATATCTACTACATTACACTCACAAGGAAGGTACCCCAGGTGTATCTCATCGATTGTTTTGAAGTTTTGTTAAAAGTTATGTTAAAGAACACAACAAAATACGAGTCAGGTATTTTTTTAGTGCTAATATAAGAGGTAAAAACTACTCCTAATATTCAACCCACTAAACACAACCCTAACCATTAAAAATAATTTGATAAAACAAAATGAAAAATTTTTGTTACAAAAAGTAGAAATAATCCAACGTCAATAAGGTCTTAAGGGTTGCATTCCTTATTTTGTTGTGAAACGACATAATTTTGGGGGTAGTTTTACCCCTTTTATTAGCGAGTTAGCACTAAAAAAAATACGAGACTCGTATTTTGTTGTGTTCTGTAACATTGCAAAACATCGAAACAATCGATTAGGTACACCAGGGGCCAGCTCCCTCGACAGTGCCAAACAAACCTAGAATAACTTTAAAAACCTCAAAAAATCCGAATAATTTCGAAAAGCTCGAATAATCTCGATTATCTGAAGGAATTTCGACCATTCCCGAAACTTTCGAATAAAATTAGAATTCTAGAATAATCTTGAGAAATCTGCAATAAACCAAGAACTCTGAAGATTATTGAAAAAATCTTAAAATCTCTTGTTTCAAGAATCTAAACTTAATTGGATTACTAAACAAATCTCGAATAAGCTCGTAAACATCGAAAAATCCTATAAAATACATAAAACGAGTTTCGAATAATCCCTATTAAGAGAATTCCAATTCCAATCAATAAAATTAAACTTAATGGAAAAGAAAATTGTAAAATCGAAAATTGGGGTGACGGGTGGTGGATTATGTGAATATTTCACGAATTTCGAGAATTTTTTCAAAATTGTGACAAAACGAAACTCGAAGCTCGAAAAACGACAGATACATAATTGGCATTCAGCGGTTACCCGAGGAGGTAAAATTGAAATGTGAATGGATTACAATGAAATTGTTAGTTATTGAATCTATTCATTATTCAATTTCACCTTCTCGGTGAATTGTTAGTCGGATTTGACAAGGCAAGAAGCAGTCGAGTTTTAATATTCATTCTATAAAGCCTAAACGAACAAAAATATCGTATTGCACGGATTTTTTACTACAAAGGTAATTTAAAATTACTTTTACTTGTTATGATATATTTTCGAGTGGGGAGCAGTAGTATCAGTATTCTCTTGAAATGACTATTGTCGTAAAAGCTTAGTGACCTACGAGATTTTTCATAGCAGCCGTCTAGAGTTTATAGAAAGATTATTAAAACTTGACCGTTACTTGGCGTGACAAACGCCACGATTAAAGTAATAGGATCCAAATTGGTTAACTTTAACCGCGATTCTTAAATAAAAGCGAATGACTTTATTAATATTTCCATTTCTATTTAGAGAAGCCGAAATAAAAAATCAAGTCGTTTCTGCAGGAATGTTTTCAGTCACTCTGCGAGACAGGGTCTAGCAAGCTAATTAATTATTAAAAAAAATAATTATCTCGATTTAGTTAATGCGTGAAAATTTAAGTCAGCAGCCGCCACTGCTAATAATACTGTAGGATGTCCAGTGCTTTAAATTAAGATTTTTTGAAGTTTATATTTTCCGAAAATTGTAGAGAATTTAATCCAGTTTCGAACTGGTGGCCCTTTGAATATAAAAAGCCAAATTTCATCTGGGCATGACGACTGGACACAATGTACATTATATATGTATATAGAGAATCTAGTGTGTACAGATTGAATTTGCGAATTATACTAAACCAGCCAAATTTCCTTAAAAAATTGTCTTTGTGCCATTCACTAAGCTCTACTCCTGTATAAGCAAATCTAACAATTACAAGTTTCATTTTGTGTTGCTTTTGTGGTACACCATCAGTGCAGTTGCCATGGCCTGATGAGAGGATTGATCTCTTATTCTTTACACTAAACTTTTTAACACTGACGCGGCAGTGGATTCCAGTGCGAGCTGCATCAAGGCTACAAGCTTCCTTCTTTAGTTATTGTTTTGTATACCTTATCCCCCAGCTACATTTCACACACCTATTATGCACGCCTATTATGCAAAATCACAACATATCAATCGCAATTACTTTTAAGAGCAATCTTATTTTGTTGTACAGGTTAGCACCCAGTAACACCCAAATAGTTCAGCATCCAATACATGGTTGAATCAAAATAAAACATCTTTGGTCGATCGACCGACTTATCTAACATCGTAAGAGTAGCTGAATGCTAAAGAGCTAACATCACTATTTCCGTAGTCGTAACCTTGTAATTGCACTTTACCACCAAAGTTATAGATGTGAGATCTAAAATATTGGATTTAGCCACAAACAATAACCAGTGATGCTGCTCTAATTTTAAGTCACCTCTAAAACCTAACCAACGTACTCGTATCTCACAGGCCATTACTGTGTTAAATTTTAAGATAATTATAGAGAAAACACATAAAAAATTTAACTGCAGTTGGTTTTAAAATAGTCTCCCACTATAAAACGAACCATTTGCAATGAGGCAAAATTTCAATCGGCCAATTGTTATTTTAAAACAAAAAATCAATTAAATTTAAACAATAATAATTGAACAATAAAAATAATTGATAATATGACGGCCGGATAATAATGAGCAGTTTTTCATTTCGTAATATTTTTAGACGTGTGAGATTTCACATAATATTCAACGATTTTTATATCTGTTTTTTTTGTACATACTGTACGCGTAAAAATTAAATTTAAATAAATTGATTTATTGGATTTTTGTTGTTGACTTATTGCTGTTAATGCTGCTATTAAACTGATTCGGTAAACTGTTCAAATATTTACTCTCATAAAACGTACAAACAAAAACAATAATTGGAAACAAATTAAAATTGGAAAATTTTTATGCCATGATTTTTATTTTATTATTATGTGCTATACGTATGTAGGTGGCCCACACAGTTGTTTGATGGAATAAGGACATTCCATCAGTCATAATATTTAAATTGAGATCAACATTTGTTTTTTTTTGTATTGTTTGCTACTTTTCATCTAGGCTAAATAAATAATCCAAATTGACATGATTGGAAATATTTATCGTATATAATTTGACATGTGGACTGAAGCTCGGATTAAAATAATTGAGTTTTATACCATGGTGCGATTTGTTTATTGTGCGTGTCTTATCGATTTGTAGATTCAATAACGTTTTGTGCTCTGCTTAAAAGAAAAAATCCAGCTGATACAATTTTTTGTTTTATTCTCGATGCCTTAATTAAAACCAGTTTTTTTAATTAACAGTGAAATTACGTTTGGATTGTTTATTGTGAAATTAAACAAAACTGCGAAATTTGATGGTTCACAAGCTATAAATTAGCATTGATTTTCACAAAAAATATTGATTGCAGACAATCTCGCAAATAATGGGAGAACAATAACACCAAATTAATTGCTTTGAGTTTACTCGAATATTATTTGTTCATACATCCAATCAACAAAGCAGGTGAACGTTTTCCAAAAACATATTATTCGCTTTTTCGATCTTTTTGATTTGTTTATTTTCATTTGCTTTAAAAATACACAAAAAGTTGCTGCTAAATCGCTATATTAGCCGTAAAAAGTTAATTTGGTGCATCATCTATTAATAGCCTAGACTATTTCCTTGCCTCATTTGTTCAAGGTTCGTTTATAATTGTTTCTGTTTATTTCAAAGTTTAGAAAAATAAAAAGTTTTTTTTTGTATTTTGCTGGCAGTCATTTGGCAATCATTTTGACAGAGACATGTATATCCGTACAAATATGTCAAATAAAGGAACATTTACATCATTTTCAAAAAGTTATTAGAGACATAAAATATCCATTAATACACCCAAGCACAAAATCAACATTTTATTTTGTTTTTGGGGTATTTTAAGCTCAACCCGTTAATATTAATAGTAAGTAAAATTATCTTCCACAGTATTCCTATTTCCTACGCTGATCATTATATCTAGAATTGTGATTTTTTAAATTTTTTTTGCGTTTTGATTATTCTTGATTTTGTTTAATCTTATTTAACATTGATTGTAAATCATCGCTGTATAATTAGTATGGCATTAGTGCTTCAAAAATCGAATAAAGGGAACGAAAAATTATTCGTGGATGGATATGCTTATCATTTGCATTCTAAAAATAAAAAAAAAATGATTATCGCTGGTCTTGTGCACAAAGGAAGCAACTGTTCCGTGCAAGAGTGTTGTGACTACAACAATTATTGATGACCGACATCACGTTAAAAAGTCGCCGGTATGTCATAACCAGGACCCAATAGCGCATTTGTTGCCTGTATCCAAATGTAATAATAGTCTCAAGGAAATGGGAAGCACATCTGGGCTTAAACCATCACAAATTATCCGCAAATACAATGTTGACTGCCAACTATATTGCCGCGTGTATATTCCTTCAAAGCGAGCCCAAAAGCTGAAAAATTCACGAATAAGGCCATAAATGAGCCGCAAAGTTTGTCAGACATAATTATTCCGGAAATTTTAAAATATTTAGAAAGCGACCTTTTTGTCTTAAAAGAGACTACTTTCAACGGCAGTAAAAATATTATATTGTGGACTTCGGCCTCATTAAAAACATTGGGTAGTTGCAAGTGCTTGGTAATGGATGGAACATTTTATGTTGTTCCAACCATTTTCCGACAACTATTTACTATTCAAGGCCTTAATGCTAGGCAATTTGTGCGATTTATTTTTTGCGTGATGAGCAAAAACACAATGAAGGCGTACAATGAATTTTTTCGAAAGGAATATAAACCTCAATCCCAGTAGGATTATCAGTGATTTTGAGAAAACCATTTCGACTGCCGCCAAACAATATTTTCCGAATGCAAATTACAAAGGATGTGTGTTCCATTTTGGACAGATTATTTTGTGGCGTGTGCAGAAGGAAGGTCTGGCCCAAAAAATATAGCAATTGTGTACAGTTTAACATTCATGTCCGAATGCTTAAAAGCTTAGCTTTCGTTCCTATTGAACATATTTTAATTTATTATAATGAGTTAATCACTAACTGCGGATGTAAAGATTTAAAAAGACTAGGCGTATGGTTTAAACAAAACTATATTTGTGGCAGAAGTCCAAAAAATTGTCCTAAATATAAGCCGGAATTTTGGTGTGTCGTAGATTCTATTGAAGAAAATCTTCCGCGCACACAAAATTCTATAGAAGCTTGGCATCGTAGACTTAAAGTTGTAGTTGAAAAAAAAAATTGTGGCTTATTTGAAATCATTAAAGAACTTTCACATGAAACGATTGTTGTCCAGAATAATTTGCAAAAAATCCAATCTGGTGAAACTATAACTCCTACGAATACAAGTTTGGGCCGGTATAAAGAGATAAGGAACGTGATCAACAACCGCGAAAATATGGGCAAAGTGGATTATTTGAAATCTATTGCATATAACATTACACTGTGTAATAAATGATACTATGTTTGTTTTAATTTTCTTTTTTAATGTTGATTAACTCTTACTTATTTTTTTTTGTGTAATAAACGTTTGTGTATATTAATTATACCTGTTTTTTTAAATTTTTAATAAATTTAAATCTGTGCTAAAATTATTTTGCTAATACATACTTAGGTTCTTAAAAATTGCCCAAATTTCCCCAAATTGCGGCGATTTTTAATCTAACCCAAACTTATTTAACAAAATTTGAGGAATATTTGGGTATTTTGTGTTTGGGGATTTTGTGCTTAGGGATTTTGAATTTGGGGGTTTTGAATTTGGGGCTTATGATTTGAGGATTATGGGCTTGGGGATTTCGTTTTTGGAGATATCAAGCCCAACCCTATTTTGAGATTAGAAGATATTTTTGTGGAACTTAAGAAAATATCAAAAGACGGTTCTAGCAGTAGGTAGGAGCAATGTCTTACATCATTTTCCCAAAGCTTTTATCTGACTGAAACTTTAAATTCAGACATCTAGAACTTCAAAATAGAGCTGCAAGACATTTTCTGTTGTTATTTACTCTGGCCACACAAGAAAGATGTACGAAAGTCTGGATTTTATGCAGTGCATTTTGGCAAGTTTTTGTCGTGCAATACCACACGTCCATTCGACTTTTTTCTGGCAAGATTAAATGACCAGAAAAATTGCCTTGTAGCATAATTTTTATATTCAGGAGGCCTTAATCTACCTATTTAACCAAAACAAGAATTTAAGAATATAATGAGTATCGAGATGTCTTGATTATTGAACAACTGAAATTTCACCATCTCATCTAATTTGCTCAAAAGTTGTCCGGCAAAACTGAAGGACTACAGTTGCAGTGACTCCGGACAAGGAACAGAACAATTCGTAAATTAGTTTCAACCTCATTAGAATGCACAACTTAAATTTTGCGGTTTGCTTAAAGTTTTCAACCTAGGGAATTAAAGATTTGTGGAGTCCGAACACTCTTAGTTTAGGCAACAATGAAGCATGCCAAACCTTGTCGAAAGCCTTAGAAATATCGATGATGATGGGCTGAGCTTCCCCCTGTTTGTTATAGCATCGGTTCCTTACTTTAACAATAAGGTCGTCGCACAAACGATGCTTACAAAAACAATACAATGCAGTTTTTTCATAGAGATAGGGAAACACATATTGACATCGAAAGTTGAAAGAGCCTGCTGAGTGGTTTTGCCTAGGAAGTGTGACAGTTGTGAAGGACAATTGGAGGGATACCATCAGGGGCCGTTGATTTGTTTCTTTGAGCATCTTTGAGACAATCTGAGGCTGAAAATAAGTGTAATCCATTAACGCACATTTGGGCATTGTGGGACATTTGGAATAGGCTGATTGGAATCCGGCAGATAAGAGTAAAATGCAACCGAACCAACAAAAGCCTAAGAAGTTAGGCTTTGGCTTTGGCTTTACAGAGGTCTTCAGCATAATTTCGTGAAAAAACAAATTGTGATTCGTTAAAGGGACAAGGATCATTCTGAAAAAACAAGTAAGCTCTTCGTTTATCGGTAATCACTTAACAGTGGAAATTAACAGTTCCGAAAAAAACATCAAAGCCTGCTTAGTTTGCTCCCTTGTAGTGCCACAAAATTCTAAGTGACACCTGGTTATGGTTTAACTCAGTGATCCGAAGAACCAATGGAAGAATAAATATCTACGAGTACTTTATATCTGTAAAGGTGAGATATCAATAACATGTCAAAAAGGTGAAGAGAGTCGCGCTTCCGACCGGGAATTCTAGTTGGCCCCGTGGTAGATTTAGTGTTGCAAAAATTTCAGCAACTTTACCAGCATAATAAATTCGTATTTTGAAAACATTGAAATCCCCCGCAACGATAATTTCGGCGTTAGGCGATTTTTGCAGGATACGATCAATCGAGTTGGATAAGATCTCAAATTCATTGGTGAATTGGCCAAAAAAACATAGAAATAGGAGATACTGCGCAATCCTTAGTTCCACTCAGTAAAAGTTAAACTCCAGAAACGAGAATTGCGAGTTGAAAAGACGACATCACCTAGAACACAAATACTTAAATCTCTGCGGGAACCACATTTTTCGATAAGGGAGTAACCTCTAAGTTGGTAAACTAGGGTATCACTAGAAAATAGATAGAAAATTTCTCGTAGAACAATTTTGCTCTCTTTATTTTTTTCCTTAAATGCAAAATAAACGAATTATTTGTGGAAATGTGACCGCAACCCCCTAAAGGGATCAAAATTCTTTATTGAATTAAACAAATTTTATTGGTTTTAGGGCTCGATTTCTCGATTTTTTTATATTTTATTTTTTGCTTGAGCTTTCGGACTCAACTCAAATCCATTTTCAAAACCGTTTTCTTGTTTACAAAATGAAATCTTTTTTTATATACAAAAACTATATAACATAAACTATAAAAATTGTTTCCGTATAAACCAGACGTCCTATGCTTAGACTAAAATTTATCGTTAAAGTGATTGACAAAAATCTTGTAGTAAAATTTACGAAAAAAATTTATCGATTTAAAAAAACTGGCCAATTTATTCCTTTTATAAGCCCGATTTTTGTCTAATTCGCCTAGACTATTAATAAATATGTGAAAATGCACCGCTTACTGTTAGTCGGTAACATGCAAATTGAAATGTAGGCATGCATTTCCTTTTAGTGTACTTGAACCGGTATAGGTCCTTTGAGGGTCTTATTCTGGATCACCATTAGTAGTGTGAGCTTTGAAGTTTGGAGATTTCATTTAGTAAATGAAAAACGAAAAGTTAAAATTAAACAATAGAAAGTGAAGAAGAAAAAAACTGCAAAGTGGAAAGTGAAATTTGAAAGCGAAAAGTGGCAACTGAAAATTGAAAGGTATAAGGGAAGGATCAGGATCACTTTCCACCTTTCACTTTCCTCGTTTCACTATTATCTTTATCCTAAGATAAAAATTAAAAATTACCAGAAAATAATGTTAATTTATCTGTAATATGTTAGGTTTACTTAGCAATTTGCGAGCAATATCTTTTTGTTTTATGGTTGACGTATTTTCCGTACCTCGCTCCGAATTATTTTTATTTGTTTAAAAACAATAACTTCTATAGAGATGATTTCAGTTTGTTATAAAACAATTTAATTTTAAGTGATAATTTAACAAAAACCAAAAAATTAATTCCATTGAAGTCGCAGTGAAAAACAAAACGGTTGGAGATGGTTTTGAATTCCATGAAAGACTGATTAAAGGTTCTAAAAAATGGAATCTTTTATTCTGCGTCTTCTTTTGTATAATCGTTAACCAATAAATTAAACTCGAAAATTGTTTGCCAAATTATTTAGTTTGTAGGGCTTAATGGGGCACTTTGAATTCGTATAAATTAATATTTTATTACTTTTATATTACATTTTGATAATCAATATAATCAAATATAAATAAATTTATTTATTGACAGATATTATTGTTAAAAATTAGTCATCTAAATTTACATTTTTTTTTTTTTGTTTTGTCTATTTTCAGGTAATTTGTGATTCACTCAACATATGAAAATGTTGTCTGGTAAGATATTAGAATATGTATATTTTAGTTTCTTCGTACCTAGTGATATTTTGTGGTGTCCTTAAGTTGGAAATTAACCAAAGTTCGCGAACATGTTTCAAGTATACCGACTTCCACCTTGCTCTAACAATTTAAAAAAAAATCACATTATACCATTGTTTCTGGTAAAGGATGGAATGAATTCAACGCACACACTAGTCCAATCCGAGTGTGTAAGTTGAGTGGACTAATTCAGATGCATTTTAAAATATATTTTAATACAAGATATTAATTTAAATATAATTCTCTTACTATATTCTTTGGAGAAAGCATTAATAATCGTTAACAATAGTTACCGCATCATTTACGTTTTATGAAGCGTATATTGACTACAAAGTAGAAAGCACCAAAATAATCGTTTAATGAACAGTAATTTAAAATAATTGTAAACATTTGTTCATAAGAAGTCACTTAAAGTACCTATTAAATATTCTATATTTTACAAAAATTCATTTAGCAACACGATACAACAATGTCCATAATTGATTAAGAGCTTTTCCGGTACTTTGCTGTGATTTAGGATGAATAAAGGGTGAGCCATTTAAAAGTTTATTTTTAAAAACGCTATAAAATGAGTATATTTTGCGGAAACTGTTTTTTTGATTGTGTAGGTTGGAGTCTCCGTTCTTTCTGTTGGCCTTACAGTAAGCCATCATGTGAGTCCAGTTTTCAAGAACTTTTTCGATGATTTCGGCGCCTATCTCGCGAGTAATAGCAGAGCACTCTGTATTTTGTAGAGCCATAATCAAAAAATCTGAGCTTTTATAAGGGAATTAGAAACGAGGAAAAAACGAAACTTTTCATAGTAAAACACAAAAAACATATGGGAAATCACTTTTTTTCCTAAGACAAACTTTTAAATGAAAACGTTACAAATTCTTAGTTATGATTTCTGAAATACTTTCATAAATATTTGAATTTCAACATATATGAATATCGTTTAAGTAAATCGTTTTCATTTTCTTGTAATAATTGATTTATTTAAACCAAAATATTAAAAAAAATTCATAACAACAGCATTCTGGTCAAATTGAAATAAAAGCTTACTACGATTCGTTTGGCCATTAAGTCAATATACATTAAATAGATGGCAGTGATGGCCGTAAAAATTTGGAAAAATCGTACCAAAAATTACCACCTGGGGAAATGTTAAGTTCAAAAATTGTAGGAAAAGCAAAACAAATTCACAAAATATAGGAACGTGTGATAATTTTGCGATTAAATAATTTTTTTCCGTATTTTTCTGTACCCATTTTAGACGTCTTACGTACACTAGTAAAACTAAAGATAAATTTAGCAAGTATTATTTTAATTCGTCAGAGCCAACTTTGATGTATTTTTCAAAATGAAAGTTCGAAAAAATATATTTTAGAAATAATTTAATTTTAATATTTCTGCAATTAAAATTTACTTAATACCAATATGGCCTTCTTGTATATTGTTCTTAAAGATATGTAGAAAACTTTATATAAACATTTTATAATATTTTTGCTTTTTTCATTGAAAAACATGAAGCTAAAAAACACCATTTGTACTATGGATTCCTATGGAAATCAGTGAAAAGTTATACCACTAAAAAAGCTTCTAAAAAATACGTCATTAAGATTATGGCTCTATACTCTAGAAGGCTCTGGTAATAGTCGTAATGTTATGTTTTAAAGATGGAATTTTCTTTGGATTATCCGCATAACATCTATATCCTTCACGAAACCTCATAGAAAAACAGCCGCAGTATTATCGGGCGTGCGCCTTTCTCACGAACTCGGCGGTTTGGCTTGGCGCTATTTTACAACCCATATTTCCTTTCAAAATTCGCACGGTTTCGGCTAAATAACATTGACTTTGAAAATAAGTTTTCAATATTTCGAAACGCTCCTCAAGCGAAAAAAATTTATAGCAAATAGTTCAAAAGAGTGTTGCCATAGCCTATGATTTAAAAACAAACCGATAGATGGCTTACCCTTTATATGATGACAGAGCAATTTTAACGTAATAAACAATTTTTACTTTTGTTAAAAAACGTACGATTTTTCAAAACTGTAGTATGTTGCGAAAAAGCATATTTTTGATAATTAGTTTTGAAATGAGGCACTATTCTCGTTTTCCCGGGGAATAGAGAATTGAATTATTGAGATTTTTTGAAAGTGCTATTTTTCCCAAAGCATACTATGGCGATTGGTATTTCTTCAAATTTTGTGAAAAGTAATTCCATTTTAGAAAAATAAACAACTTAATTGCTTTGAAAATTACCAATCGCCATAGTATGCTTTGGAAAAAAATACACTAAACAAATTACAAAAAATCAATTCTCAAAAGGGCCACTGGTGGCGAAATAATAGTTTTTAAAACAGTTTTATGCCTACTACCTAATTTTTTTTACGAGACATTCAGTGCAAGTTTACGTAAATATTCTGCTGAAAAATTTTCAGCCGCCTACCAATCGATTTGCCTATTTCGTAAACAAATTACCCCTTCCGAATAAAATATTTTTAAATTGCGTGTGATCCTCTTGAAAATGTTTCAGCAGAATATTTACGTAAACCCGCAAGTCCAAGTGCGAGTTGCTGGCCGTTCTCCTCAGGTTTTATTATCATTTATTAAAGAGCAGTCTATTTTCAACCGATAAACTTGACATTCTGGTTATGAGCCAGTACATTTTTATCAGTTTCATTCCCAGTTTCTTTGTTCTTGTCCATATACGAGTATGTATGTTTACGCTATGTTTATCGAGGTGAATACTTAAATATTTTACTTCGTGCAGCTTGGGTTGTCATCTTTAAATACGTGAATACACTTTTTTGAGTGTTTACTCCACCTTTAATATAAGATGGTAATTGGTCAATGGCAGGCACGTGGAGATGAAAATAAAAAGAAAGTGGCAGAACAGAAGAAAAACATTCAAGAAATGTTCAGATGTTCAATGAATTTATTGGTGATAGCAATATCGTTCGCCGATTTTTTTAATGGTCCAGCAATTTCGGCACAAATTTCCAAAGTAAATGAAGAAATAATTAAACGTTTTCGCAATATTTTATTAACAATTTCTAGTGGCTACTCTATAAAAACAAACTCTTTCAATAAATATTGCCGTGATACTGTCAAGAAGTTTGTGGACTTATACCCATGGTATAAATTGCCAACCACAGTGCATAAAATATTAATTAAATAAAAGATATTGGGAAAGTTTTTCAAGGAAGTTTTCAAGGCAACAGAATGTGATTTAACAAAATAATTTTGTAGAACTTTTTTAGACGAACGATTCATACGGATTAGGATTTTTTAACTAGGTAATTTAGGGGCCTATTCCATGTTATAGCCAAACCTATGTCATCATTGTTGGTAATGGCCGATATAAGCCCTTGGGTGCCGTTGAATTTTGTAAAACTTTTATTAAACGAACGATTCGTATGGATAAGGGTTTCTTAATTATGTAATTTAGAGGCCTATTCAATGTGCTAGCCAAACCTATGTCACCGTTGTTGACAATGACCGATATTGGCCATTGAGTGCCCTTGAATTTTGTAGAACTTTTATTAAACGAACGATTCGTATGGATAAGGGTTTTTTAACTAGGTAATTTAGAGGCCTATTCCATGTGCTAGCCAAACCTATGTCATCGTTGTTGACAATGGCCGATATTGGCCCTTGAGTGCACTTGAATTTTGTAGAACTTTTATTAAACGAACGATTCGTATGGATAAGGGTTTTTTAACTATGTAATTTAGTGGCCAATTCCATATGCTAGCCAAACATATGTCATCATTGTTGACAATGGCCGATATTGGCCCTTGAGTGCCCTTGAATTTTGTAGAACTTTTATTAAACGAACGATTCGTATGGAATAGGGTTTTTTAACTAAGTAATTTAGAGGCCTATTCCATATGCTAGCCAAACGGATGTCATCATTGTTGGCAATGGCCGATATTGACCCTTGAGCGTTGAGTGTGATTTCAAAAAATAATTTTGTAGAACTTTTATTAGATGAACGATTCATACGGATTAGGGTTTTTTAACTAGGTCATTTAGAGGCCCATTCCATGTGCCAGCGAAACAATTGTCATCATTGTTGACAATGGCCGATATTGGCCCTTGAGTGCCCTTGAATTATGTAGAACTTTTATTAAACGAAAGATTTGTATGGGTTAGGGTTTTTGAACTATGTAATTTAGAGGCCTATTCCATGTGCTAGCCAAACATTTGTAATCATTGTGGACAATGGCCGATATTGGCCCTCGAGTGTTGAGTGCGATTTCAAAAAAATAATTTTGTACAACTTTTATTAGACGAACGATTAATTCATACGGATTATAGTTTTTTAACTAGGTAATTTAGAGGCCTGTCCCATCTGCTAGCCATACATTTGTCATCACTGTTGACAATGACCGATATTGACCCTTGCGGGTTGAGTGAGATTTCAAAAAAGAATTTTGTAGAACTTTTTTAGACGAACGATTCATACGGATTAGGATTTTTTAACTAGGTAATTTACAGGCCTATTCCATGTTATAGCCAAACCTATGTCATCGTTGTTGACAATCATTTAGAGGTCTGTTCCATGTGCTAGCCAAACCTATGTCATCGTTGTTGACAATGGCCGATATTGGCCATTGAGTGCCCTTGAATTTTTTAGAACTTTTATCAAACGACCGATTCATATGGATTAGAGTTTTTTAACTAGGTAATTTAGAGGCCTATTCCATATTCTAGCCAAACGTATATCATCATTGTTGGCAATGGCCGATATTGACCCTTGAGTGTTGAGTGTGATTTCAAAAAATAATTTTGTAGAACTTTTATTAGACGAACGATTCATACGGATTAAAGTTTTTTAACTAGATAATTTAGAGGCCTATTCAATGTTCTAGCCAAACCTATGTCATCATTGTTGACAAAGGCCGTTATTGACCCTTGAGTGAGATTTCAAAAAATAATACTGTATAACTTTTTTAGACGAACGATTCATACGGATTAGGATTTTTTAACTAGGTAATTTACAGGCCTATTCCATGTTATAGCCAAACCTATGTCATCATTGTTGGTAATGGCCGATATTGGCCCTTGGGTGCCGTTGAATTTTGTAGAACTTTTATTAAACGAACGATTCGTATGGATAAGGGTTTCCTAACTATGTAATTTAGAGGCGTATTCAATGTGCTAGCCAAACCTGTGTCACCGTTGTGGACAATGGCCGATATTGGCCATTGAGTGCCCTTGAATTTTGTAGAACTTTTATTAAACGAACGATTCGTATGGAAAAGGGTTTTTTAACAAGGTAATTTAGAGGCTTATTCCATATGCTAGCCAAAAGTATGTCATCATTGTTGACAATGGCCGATAGTGACCCTTGAGGGTTGAGTGTGTTTTTAAAAAATAATTTTGTAGAACTTTTATTAGATGAACGTATGGCGTGTACGTATGTATGGATCGATATACAGGCCATTTTTATTAGACGAATTATACATTTTATTTTAATTTATTTTTGATTCATAAACATTTAATTATTATGTAATAATTATTTATTATTTGTAACATGTTTTGTTTATTTATTTATTTTATTACCACCATATTTGTGTTTGTTTTTTTTAAGTAAATTTATTTATTAGACGAGCACGCGTGCGCTCATCACAAAATCCGAGACAAGACTGTTTTTTTCTGTGTTGTCTTTTTGTTATTTCCTTTATCTGTTCTGTTTTGTTTTGTGTCGCGCGGTTGGTATGCCTGCCTGCAGACGACAGACAGTGCGCGCCGTCTTTGACGTGTGGCGGTGAACGCATGTATAAATGCGTGACCGCCACAAACGATTCATACGGATTAGGGTTTTTTAACTAGGTCATTTAGAGGCCTATTCCATGTGCTAGCCAAATCTTTGTCATCATTCTTGGCAATGGCCGATATTGACCCTTGAGTGTTGAGTGTGGATTTCAAAAAATAATTTTGTAGAACTTTTATTAGACGAACGATTCATACGGATTAGAGTTTTTTAACTAGATAATTTAGAGGCCTATTCAATGTTCTAGCCAAACCTATGTCATCATTGTTGGTAATGGCCGATATAAGCCCTTGGGTGCCGTTGAATTTTGTAGAACTATTATTAAACGAACGATTCGTATGGATAAGGGATTTTTAACTAGGTAATTTAGAGGCCTATTCCATGTGCTAGCCAAACCTATGTCATCGTTGTTGACAATGGCCGATATTGGCCCTTGAGTGCCCTTGAATTTTGTAGAACTTTTATTAAACGAACAATTCCTATGGATTAGGGTTTTCTAACTAAGTAATTTAGAGGCCTATTCCATATGCTAGCCAAACGAATGTCATCATTGTTGGTAATGGCCGATATTGACCCTTGAGTGTTGAGTGTGATTTCAAAAAAAAATTTGTAGAACTTTTATTAGATGAACGATTCATACGAATTAGGGTTTTTCAACTATGTAATTTAGAGGCCTATTTCATGTGCTATCCAAACCTATGTAATCATTGTTGACAATGGCCGATATTGGCCCTTGAGTGTTGAGTGCGATTTCAAAAAAATAGTTTTGTACAAATTTTATTAGACGAACGATTAATTCATACGGATTAGGGTTTTTAACTAGGTAATTTAGAGGCCTATTCTATGTGCTAGCGAAACATTTGTCATCATTGTTAAAATGGCCGATATTGACCCTTGAGGGTTGAGTGTGATTTCAAAAAATAATTTTGTAGAACTTTTATTAGACTAACGGTTCATTCGGATTAGGGTTTTTTAACTAGGTAATTTAGAGGCCTATTCCATGTGCTAGACAAACATTTATCATCACTGTTGACAATGGCCGATATTGACCCTTGCGGGTTGAGTATGATTTCAAAAAATAATTTTGTAGAACTTTTATTAGACGAACGATTCATACTGATTAGGATTTTTTAACTAGGTAATTTAGAGGCTGATTCCATGTGCTAGCCAAACCTATGTCATCGTTGTTTAAAATCATTTAGAGGTCTATTCCATGTGCTAGCCAAACCTATATCATCGTTGTTGACAATGGCCGATATTGGCCATTGAGTGCCCTTGAATTTTGTAGAACTTTTATTAAACGAACGATTCGTATGGATTAGGGTTTTTAGCTAGGTAATTTAGAGGCCTATTCCATATTCTAGCCAAACGGATGTCATCATTGTTGGCAATGGCCGATATTGTCCCTTGAGGGTTGAGTGTGATTTCAAAAAGTAATTTTGTAGAACTTTTATTAGACGAACGACTCATACGGTTTAGGATTTTTTAACTAGGTAATTTATAGGCCTATTCTATGTTATAGCCAAACCTATGTCATCATTTTTGGTAATGGCCGATATTGTCTCTTGAGATTTGAGTGCGATTTCATAAAATAATTTTATAGAACTTTTATTAGACGAGCGATTCATACGGATTAGGGTTTTTTAACTAGGTAATTTAGAGACCTATTCCATGTGCTAGCCAACCTTAATCATCATTGTTGACAATGGCCGATATTGACCCTTGAGGGTTGAGCGCGATTTAAAAATATAATTTTGTAGAACTATTATAATTCTTATAAGAAGTCTCATTATAATAAATACACCTAATTTATTACATGTAGCCAATTTCATAACCAGGCATATTTAATACAAAAAAATCCAACATTGTCTTTACCCGTTGTCTCTTTACTACAGGGTCAACATCTTTGCAAAGTAACTTTGTAGTCTGTGTAGTAGTTTTACATCATACTAAAATTGAAGTAACAGATTCAATCCTCATTGGTAATCCGTGTTATTTATTATTCTGTATTTTTAATTTCGTACGTGATATTTAAGGGCCAAATTTATATACCGTGTTTTAATACATTAACTTTACATACATTTTCGCTAGTCCGTGTATAAAATTGTTTGTTTACATTTTTTTATATATAGAGTTTCGGTAATAACAAGTCCAATAAAATTTCAAAATTTCTAAATAAAATTATCTTGAAAAAACAGTATGATCACATTTTTTGAACCATTTTGAATATTAAAAATTTATTTAATTTATTAAACATTTTAAACGCGTGGTCATATTAAAATATTATGTTTACAAATGTTGTTAGAAATATTACGTGTTTTAAAACAAGTATTTAGCTATATTTCTAGGACTAGTTCTTCATTTCTTTCATTTGGTGAATAGACATAACTAGGCTAGAAGCAGCTCTGAGGATGTTACAATTTTTAAAAAAATATAATAAATTTAGTACAAATTAGTACATGTTAAGTATAGCACTTATAATATTTAGTACACAAGTAAAATTATATTTAAAGTGCCCATAATAAATTGGATACTTAAAAAATAATTTTTACCTGTGTACTAAATATTTGAAATGTGGTGCTAATTTTCTACAAAGCGGTTCTAATAATTTGACCACCGACTGTATAATAAAAATTTAAAATACTATTTAACATATTATATTTAAATCAAATTTGAGCAAAATTTTGTATTTCAAAATAGAAAGTAAAGAAAGAGAAGGTTGGGTAAGTTGCATTGAAAAATATAAATTTAGTAATAACTTTGATTGCTAAATCAGTTGTAAATATGTCAAAACTAGCTGATTTTAATTTATCGTTTTAATAAATATCGAAGGGTTATGGATTATTTCCTTTTCTAAATACATGTACTAATCTATTATTAACTATTATTATTACATTAAACTTCATATCATGGCATTTTGTATTCAATTTATCTCAATTTTATTATAACCTGTTTTTAGCAAAACTTCATATAAAAAAACGTAAACAAACGTTTTTGTACACAGACTAGTGAAACTCGTGAAAGATTAATGAACTAATTTCACAATCTATAGTCGTTACTAAAACTATAACTCCTGTTATAGTAACGTACGTGATATTTGTCCTAAGTTGTCTTAAGTATGTCCTAAGTTTTTTTAAATGTCTTGGTGTAAAAGTTTCGTTATTATGAATTTATTTAATTCATATTGAAATAATAAAAATTATGCTTAAGATTATTTGCTCTTACAAAACAAATTTAGATTTTTTTCTATGGCGCGAAATATTCTGATGGTGAATGTATAAAATGAGATCATTTTCTAAAAACTGTGGAACTGGCAGAAAACCCGTGTTTGATCATGTTTCTTTGCGAATTTTCTTCTGAAAATCCTAGGAAGCGGCCAACAAAATGTGCACAATTCTAAGTTGTTATAACGTCTTATCTATTCGGAAAATACTTCACATGGGACTGAATTCCAGATATCAAAAAATAAATAATAATAATTTAGAATTATATTATCAAAATTTATGTTATGCTGTTAGAGTAGCTGCATAAGGCAGTAATACAATTTGTTCTAAACTGTGACAGAGACTTGCCAAAAAGATCCAAATCCCTGAAACGATTTACTGGTGAAGACAGACCAAGATTTGTTCTAGCTGAAAACGGTTGAAACCGGCGGATAAAAATTAATTTTAGATAATAACGTAGTGTCAAAGAGGTTGTTGATTATTTTAAATAATAAATATTCATCAAGTAGTACCCGCCTGTTTTGAAGTGATAAATATTAAGCTTAACTTTCCATATAAATTTCGTAAATCTTCTCTGAACACGTTCAATTCGGTTGCTATAATCATTGTAGAAAGGATTCCAAACTTGTGATAAGTATTCAAGGTTTATTCTAATAAAACTAGTGAATAGCAGCACTAGGCTTGAAGAGTCCTTGAAGTCTCTACTACGCCTAAAAATAAAGCCTAACAATTTGCAGGATTTACGGCACATTAAATCAATGTGCGTATCAAATCGCAATTTGGAGTCAATTACGATACCTAAGTTTTAAACGAATAGTATATTTTATTCATTTTCCTGGTATAAGACATAGAGACACATTTGCTTAAGTTAAGCGGTAGTTGGTTGGCGATATATCATTCATAAACAGAGTTTAAATCAGCTTGCAGAACGTCAAAGTCATAGGCTGTATTTATAACTTTGAAGATTTTTAAATCATCTGCGTAAAGTAAGTATCTGGACTTCATAACCTGCGGTGCTCCAGACGTAGCTACGAAGTAATCTGAAAGTATACCATATAATCTAACAGCCTGATTTCTATTATATAAATATGATTGAAACCATATAAGCAAGATTAGTGGTATGTTAAAGGCCTCCAACTTATGTAATAAGATAAAATGATACACCTTATCAAATGCTTTGGAAAAATCTGTGTAAATACATTCCATTTGGCCGTTAGAGCGCTTTGAGAAAAAAACCATGTTGTTTTGGAGTAATTTGGTTTTTAATTTTATAAAAAACAATATTGTAAATCAATTTTTTTCAATTTTTTTTTTAAGTGCATCTTGTACAAATACTGATTGAAAATGTTTAGCGAAAAGAGTACAAATTTCAGTCTGATTGCTCGAAGCCTGTGAATGAAGGAACATATTTTTTGGGAACTGATAATAAGTTCTAAATGATTTTTGGTGCTGCCAGAATAATTTAGGTTTACGTTTTATACTATTCTCAATATGAAATACATAACATTTCCATAGGACTTAAAACGACAATCGGCTTTTTCCTTAACTTTGATAAGGAAAATTAGATGATTAAAATACCAACAAGGAAATTTACGATTTTTCATTTTAATACTAATCGAGTATTTACTTATTAAAGAGAATACCTTACAGGTAGAATATATCAACTGTACTATCAACCGACAAGTTATCAAATAATGGTTCCCAGTTAATGCAAACAAGATCATTAGTCAAACTAACGTAGTCTAGTTTATGAAAGTTTATCTGCTGAGTCGTAAATGAAGGGTGCTTTCTAACAATACTTAAAGTAATTGTGCCGAGAAAAGATGGATGATAACTATCACTTTTAGTAAGTAAGTAGTTGGATTTAATTAAACGAACGCTAGTTGAATCGATATTAGTAATGAAAAGATCAAGAATTCTATTTTGAACATTCATAATATTATTAAATTGGAATAAATTTGTCAGTTCCAAAGTATCAGTTAGATATTCTGCGGTATGTCCTACATACTTCGCTGCATATATGTATGGTAAAGGGATTATCAATGTCCCACACAATCGATGAGAGATTAAAGTCTCTCACCACAATGAGTTTGGTATTAGCATTGAACATATTAACCAATTGTACTAAGTGATCAAAAAATAATGTGTAATCATTAAACGCTATACCTATATTGAAGTACACTGCACAGATAATAACCGTTGCCCCATTTTTGAGATTCACTTTAATCCAAACATCGTCGATGACATAACGACTGTCTAAACCATCAAGCCGAACAGCATGAAACTCCATATTAACTGCAATGAGAGCACCCCTCCATCACGTTTCTTATGGTTTGCAAAGATATGATCTTTACGATACACATTGAATTTAAAGTCAAATAATTCAGCAGAATCAATAGAATCGTTTAACCACGTTAAGCATATTATTTCAAAAACCGCTAGACTCCAGAGCAATGTTAAATGACTGCAAATTAGTCTTCAGTCCTCTGGTAGTTTGATAGTAAAGTTCCGTAGATTTCATCATAACGCAAATCAATCAAAATTAAAAATAATATCTGAAAAGACAGAGAAAAAAATTATTAATAAATAAACAAATCAAAAGAAAATGATAAGTTGCTAAGTTGCTAATGTTGAAGATTGAGTAAATCCGCATGAGTTGATAGAATAATTGATCGGTCTGACTAAGACATTTGGCAGTAAATAATGCCGTCTGTTGTCCTAACATATTTATAATTAAATTCCCCTTCATTGTTTTGCAACCATTTCTTAGCGTCATATAATAAATTTTTCTTAGAAGGAGATAGATGCTCTACAACGAAAATTTTGGATCCCTCAGAAAAAGCAACATCCTTACCAAGAAAACTTTTTTTCAGTTTAAAGCACCGCAGGACAGAGTCTCTCTCAAATTTCGTGACAAATTCAACCGTTATAGGCCTAATATTAGACTTAGATCTCGTTCGATGTACATATTTGATATCTTTTCCGGCCAGATCTACAGCATCCAAATGATGAAATATTTTAATAATACACTCCTCTAAATTTTCAATCTTTAATTCAGCAACACCGTACAGTTGCAGGTTGTTTGAATAACAATATCGTTCCAACTGCTCCGAACGATTAATAACCTCAACCATTTGCTTTTTAAGTAATGCGTTTTCGTTTAGTAATGATTCACCCATTCCACATGAGTCGCGCTTACTCTGTTGCATTTCTTCGTCTCTTACCTCTTTGCACTGTTTTTGCCTATAAACAAAAATTAATTTATAGACAAAAACAGTGCAAAGAGGTAAGAGACGAAGAAATGCAACAGCATAAGCGCGACTCGTGTGGAATGGGTGATTCTTTGATTGACTGATTTCTTTGTTCGTTTTCATTAACTTTGCGTTCTAATTGAACACAACTCTTGACTGAAATCATTATACTTATTTTTTAATGCATCATTATCGGCTTTCATTGATAACAGCGTTGAATTGAGGTTTGATTTACCGGTTACCGGAATAACACTATCACGAACACAGTCCACACACTACCAAATGAATTTATCGGATTGTAGGTAGTCGCTTAAAGCAGTAGGTGATAAAGGAACACAACTGTTGTGGTAAAAACAGTTGCATTGAGAACAGAGAATGTTATCCGTTTTATTATTACGTATGACTTTGTCACTGCACACTTTACAACTACTCATTGTAAATAGAAAATAGATTATTTAATCACTGTATGTAAAACATGCTACTCGCTTGAAATTAAAATACTTGATCTCTGTCTATTAACACTATACACAGATTTTAAAACAAATATTTCATTTAAGAATAAACAATTCTACAATCGAGGATATTAAATATTTATTTTATTCAATGTTATATAACGAAGAATTAAGTTTTAGCACAAATAAATTTATTACCAATCTCAAAGTGGATTTACGTTTATAGTTTTATAAATTCATAACTGCTCTAATAAAAGTACTTAAATACACTTTAATACAAAGGAAGCGGCCACCTAAAATACTTTTTACTTTTGACTTACAGGTTTGTATGAAAAAATCGGAAATAAAAATAATGAGAAAAAACTTGTTACTTTAATTTTTGTAGCCACTACTATACAGACTACTAAGTTACATTACAATGATTTTGACTCCATAATAAAAAGACAACGGCTGAAGAAAACAATGAATTTTTTGGAATCGCATTTAACTCTCATGGACCAATATCGACCATTGTCAACAATAATGACAAATTTTGGGTAGCACATGGAATAGGCCTTTAGATTACCTAGTCAAAAAATCTTAATCTTACAAATCTTCTTAATCTTACGACAAAACTCAATTTTTAAAATTTCGAGAAATGTAAAGATTTCGTTTCAGTTTCAAAATGATTGTATTTGAATAACCGAGGTTTAAATCCAGATGTTTTATAACCGTGTTCACATTATTTAAAATGCACAATTTTAATAATAATAAATTTAATTTAATTTAATTTAATTTATTAATTAATGTTATTGAATATTATTTATTTGATTTAATACACGTAATTTATTTTCTGCATAATTTGTTGTTATTAATTAATTTTACAATTTATATTTTTTTTATCACCATATTCATGCGCCGCATTTGGTTGGCAGTAAACTATAGCGAGACGATGAGCGCACGTGCGCTTTGCACCAAATCCGAGATGAGACTGAAAATAATAAATTTTATTTTGTTTTTGTGTTGTCTCTTCATATGGAAGAGACAGTAGTTTTATGAGCGTATGCGTGTGTTCCCAAATGGTACAACGTTGAGCGGCGTGAAGACGTTGCACTGTTGTTGGTTGAACTCAGACGCCAACGCATGTAGGTGATGCATTGTGGCGGAGATGCATGAGTGAGCCGCTACAGGACTCCCCCGCAAGTGATTTTCCTGCAAAACATAGTGTGTTTCGGTCTGTCTGTGTTCAGATCAGCTGAACAGAGGTGGCGGTCGGTCAATTGAAATGCCCCATCCACTGGACATTAATTGAGGCGATGTGCCGAGACAGAGGTAATAGAGGAAAATGTGGTCGGTCGATGCTTGCGTCACTAGCTGTGAAGGAGGATGTTCGTCGAGGCCCACACCTGATAGGATGGGAGCAGGAGGCATCGACCAAATATCGGTGGGTACCTCTTATCTTCCTCCACTGAATTGCTGTGCTGCAGATAGAGCTGTTTTAAGATATCATATCTGGTGACGCAAGCGAGTGAATGTGCAGTTTGTGTAGCACTAGGCAGGTGGGCAGTGGTGAAAGGAAGCATTGAAGCACACACCAGATAGGTTGGGAGCAGGGGCTTCGACCAATATCTGGTGTGCACCTCTAGTCTTCCCTCACTGTCCAACATACCAGTTCGACACAAGACTGGTGCACTGACCGAGTTTCCATGTCACGACAAAGCTGTGACATGCCAGACCAGAAAATGAATTCTGAAGTCTGGAGTCAGCTTTGGGGCCTGCCAAGATGTATTAGCAGTGGCCGCTTTGAAGCCAGTTCCGGACGCGACTGTGGCTGGAGAAAGTCGACGTGAGTCTCAACTATCTCGTGAGAGGGTGGGACAGTCGAAGTGAGTCTCGACTGTGTCCCAGTGACATGGAAAGTTATACGGCGGCAGTCGAAGTGAGTCTCGACTGTGGCCGTATAAAAGGCGGTGAGTAGTGTGGTTGGGAATGGCTGGGTGGTTGTTTTGCTATACGACCTTTGCTGAGCCATTTGAATAAAACAAAAGAAAACTTTATTGATTGAAAAAAAAAATGAAAGAAAAAAAAAACAAAATGAACCCGAAATATAATAGAAAACAAATAAATGAACCGGAGAAATATGGTGGAAAAAAATGTACATTATAATAATAAAAAAAAAAAATTAAGTTATGGTGTTGATGTCGGTGCTGATGGTGTCCCTGTTAAAGGCGTTGGCGGTGATGGTGTTGTTCCGCTGATTGCCGATGGTGGTCGCAATGATGACGGCGATGACGATGGCCAAAGGCGGTGATGTCAGCGATATAATTATGCCCCCTGATGTGGTGATGGCGATGATATGACTGCCGGCTGTTGTTTTGTTGTTGTTGTTGTTGTTGTTGTCGTCTCCTTTGTTGGTGGTAATGTGATGACGGCAATGGTGCTAATGATAGCGATGGCGGCGATGATGCTGCTGATGGCGATAACGGCGATTATTTGCACCGTATATGTGATGGTGAATGAAATCTTAGTGATCTTGACTCCATATTGTTTTGCATAATGTGTGTGTACCAGACGGTACGTGCGAATGTGTGTAGGTGTGTGACGTTATCGCCGAAAATATCCCAAACGAAAATACAAAAGAGAAAAAAAATAATAATAATAATTAATATAGGCATATGGCCGATTTTTTGTTTGTTTTGTACGTACCATTTACCTGGTACGGGTCCGTACCAGGTTTCCAAACAAAAAAATATTTACATTAAAAAAAAAATATAATAAATAAAACCGCGTGTTCTCTAGTTCCATAAAAATGGACGTCGGTTGTCACCAATATACTATTTAAAATGCACAATTTTAATAATAATAAATTTAATTTAATTTAATTTAATTTATTAATTAATGTTATTGAATATTATTTATTTGATTTAATACACGTAATTTATTTTCTGCATAATTTGTTGTTATTAATTAATTTTACAATTTATATTTTTTTTATCACCACATTCATGCGCCGCATTTGGTTGGCAGTAAACTATAGCGAGACGATGAGCGCGCGTGCGCTTTGCACCAAATCCGAAATGAGACTGAAAATAATAAATTTTATTTTGTTTTTGTGTTGTCTCTTCATATGGAAGAGACAGTAGTTTTATGAGCGTATGCGTGTGTTCCCAAATGGTACAACGTTGAGCGGCGTGAAGACGTTGCACTGTTGTTGGTTGAACTCAGACGCCAACGCATGTAG
Organism: Tipula vernalis; assembly: GCA_958295665.1. Lineage (NCBI taxonomy): Eukaryota > Metazoa > Arthropoda > Insecta > Diptera > Tipulidae > Tipula > Tipula vernalis. The sequence goes on along the minus strand of OY282558.1, from coordinate 367,019,642 downwards.
GTGATGCATTGTGGCGGAGATGCATGAGTGAGCCGCTACAGTTTTTTAGTACAGTCGTTGTTTTTATCAAATAAGATAAATGACAGCAAACTTGGAAGTTGATAAATGTAAATATAAAAGCCTTTTATCCACTTTTGATATATAATAGCCCGATAACTATGCTGATTTCAAATAAAGAAAATGTAAAATAACCCATTGTTATTGTATAACCCACGCTGCTAGGGTCAACGTGAGTTATATTTGGTATAACAAAATGTTGAGTAGTCATTGGAAAATTATTCGTAGTCAAATTGAATGAAAAACTATATTCCAAAAATTAGTTAAATTAAAGTACACCATGACAATTTAAAGAACGGTCACTATGATAAAATGTATTTCAAAATTCAATGCTCCACTGTGAAAACACAAAATGGAACTATTTCTTATTAATTTATGAAATTAATTTCAACAAAAGTGGATAAAACGTTGTATGCCACTCGTGAGCAAAGATATATTATCCACTCGGGATAATGTCCCACTCGGCTATCGCCTCGTGGGACAAACTTATCCCTCATGGATAATATCTCGTTTTGCTCACTAGTACCATAAATAACTATAATCATTTGAAATTTAGGTTTTAAGGGTCCTTTGTTATTATTCCACTGAAGAGAAGACTTTATTCGGTATACAAATTGTCGGTAAAAATGATAAATTATACTAAAATTTGTCATACAATTCATAATTTCCTTACATTAATTTTAAAAAATCCTTTATTTCTAATTTTTAATAAAATTTATTTACATTAGAAATTAGCAGTGTACTTTGCCCCACTACATATCAAATATGTTCTAAAAAATCAGAAATATGTTCCTAAAACATATAAATAAAATTGCAAAATTTGTGGTAAAATGTGTGATGAAAATGAAAAATATGTGTTCATATTTTGAAAAGAAAACCAAAACTAGACATTATCTTAAGAGAATTTCAATTCACTCATTAACAAAAAAGTATCAAGTTTATGGCTAAAAAGTTGGATAAACCAACTCTCCTGGGCTACAAAGTGCTGGAAAAGTAGTCCAAAAATACACTTAAAAATTTGAACTGGTAAGCGATACTTACTTCACAAGAACACCATAACGGTTCAGACTAAACGATTCACGCTATTGAAGCAAGTTTTAAACTAAGAAAAACTAAATTACGCTCATATTTCTGCTCAAATCAAATGGTAATTCAAAGTCAATTTTTAATTTAAGTTCCCATCAACATTACAGTCAATTACAGTTTTATAATTTATATTCTTTTATATATCGTGTTGATACTAAATAATTTTATTGTTTTATTGCAATCAGGTTTCGAATTGCAATTTTTACTAATTGCGAATATCAAATTGAACTGTAAATTTTGTATTTTAAATTTCACTTCCTACTTCAATTTTGTCAAATCGAGTTTGGAACTTAGCCTACTTGTATTAAAAATATCACAAAATTTCTATCTAATTGCAACCAAAATTTTGGAATTCACAAACAATTTTTTATCAAAAATTTGCCCTCACTAAACGTAAAATTTTGCTCAAATCTATTTTATATTGTAACTTAATCTATAATTTTTCTCTAGCTAGTCCAATTCGAAATTCAAACTCAACTTTTAAACTAAAAACTAAATTACATCAATTTCTACTCAAAATTGTTTTTTTCAATAACGGGCTTAAAAATTAAATACTTCGAAACATACTCAGATTTCTACTCAAAATTCTGATAACAAACATTTTGATCCAAACTAGAGTTTTAAATTCGACTTTAACTCAGCATTTCTAATAACAATCGAATTTTTCTTTAATGCACTGGAACTAAAGCTGAAATTGTATCCCAAATTTATAATCAAGCACATTTAGATAAATCTAGGTTGGAATTTTTAGTTAATTTGTAAACAAAATTTAACAAAATTTCTAGCTTAATTGCAACCATAATTTTGCGTTAATTAAATTTGGAATTCAAGCTCATTTTTTAATTGAATTCCATCCAAATTTTTGCTCAAACTCTCATATGATTAACTACATTTTTAAAATTCACTCAGCCTGTTATTAAAGGAAGTCAGTTAAACTCTATTTCTAATGTAAATTCCTACTTAAATTTTTATTCAATTACGGTTTAAAATTGATATGCTTCTATTATAAAAAAAAAAATCTTTCAGATTTTTGCTCGTTTCCTGATTGTCAAGTTGAACTAAAAAATTTGTTGAAATCGTGTTTAGAATTTAAGCTCAGTCAAATAAAGTGCATTAAATATTATGTGTTTCCCAAATGCAAAATAAAGAAGACAATTTCTACTTAAAATTCCACTCAAATTTATTATATCTAATTTAAAATTCAAGCTACTTTTTTCTCTTACTAACTAAATTTCTGACTAAAAATCTTAATTTTTTTCGAACCCATTTTGATTTTAAACTAAATTACTAAAGTTACCATTCACATATTAAAAGAAAAATTACAACAAACAATTAGCAGAATACCTAAATATTTGTTAAAACTTTAAATTTCACTCAAGTTCTCATTTCAATTTAAATCAATGAGGGCGATCAAAATTACAATTAACATTCAAGGACAGTTTGGAAGTTTAAGTCAATTTCGGATTAAAATCTCACTGAAAGTTGATTCAAATCTAGATGGAATTGTATTCTAATTTTATTCTGGGTGGTTTATTCAAGGTTTTGTTCGAATCCATAAACACCATTTTCTCTTCCAGTCTCTTACATATCTATTCTTTGTTTCACCTAATTTGCTCTTAGTTTTACTTTCTTTTACTCTAGTAAAATAATGTGTAGTAATCATGAAAATTTTGGACTTTGAGATTTTTAGAGATTTATCTGTTTTGAGGTCCCCTGTCAGTCAGTCTGTTTGTCTGTCAGTCTGTATCCTCTCTTCAGCCCAGATGGTTTAACCAATCGAACTGAAACTTTAGATTTAACCTTTTTTAGATAAATTGGGAGGTCGCAGTGAATTTTACCCCAAATCGGCTAACCGGCAGTGGTCACTCCCTTGGTCCAGAAAATTTATTTTGTAAATATCTTAAAAAGTATAAGGTTTACAAAAAACTACTTAATACAAAATGTTTCCAAAAATTAAAAAAAAAATTAAAATTTTCAAAATTCTCTGTTCGTAAAAGAAAGTCGTGTGTTGGCCACACCTCCATTTTTTTATAATTGTATTGTAGTTGAAAATACACTCAGTAAATCTATTGTGCAATGTAAACTTATATTTCTCTCAAAATTTTGTGAAATCAAAATTCGAGTTGTAACTCAATTCCTATATATAATTTCACCAAAGGTTTTATTTGGTTTGGAATTTTTTATTTTATTTATTTATTTATTTCTTTATTTCAACTTATAACTTAATAATAATACAAACAAATTATAAACTAATTAACATATTATAGTTGAACAAAGTAAAGCTCCGTTTAGATGAAAATCTGTGGTGGAGCAAATAAACAATTTAAACATGCTATTCTATAAAATCTTTGGACACATTGAGTTAAATATATATTACACAATAGTTTTCTTATTTATATATGTATATATGGAAAAAAAATAATAATTACACTTAGTTGCCTTTAAATTTACAATTGTTTAATGTTTACGATAACAGCTTTAATTGGTGAAATTACCCGAAGCTATATAATGTTAATTTCAGAAAAATCTTTCAACATTTTCTATGTTGAGCAACCAATTACGAACGTCCCTCTCAAATTTATGTTTACGTCCAATCGTTAGAATTTTTATATCTTTAGATAAAATATGAAAAAATACGGTGCCATATAAAGATAAAATCTTCTAAACTTCTCACAATTGCAACGGAAATCAGCATTATAGTAATTTGAATTTCTTGTATTATACACCTGTGTAATCTGATTGTGAAAACTGTTACTACGGATAAAAAACATTTTCAAGACTTTGTATATGTAAAGATATCTAAGTGGTAGCAAATTTAGTTGTCGAAACATAGGAATTGATGGTGTTGTTTGAGGAAGGTGGTATATTAATTTAATAATCCTTTTCTGGGCAATATATAGACCTTCAATGTTACTAAAATAAGTGCCACCCCAACTGGATATTCCATACATTATTATTGATTCAACTATGGCGTGATATAGTTTCCGCAGAGTACTGTTTGGGCATAATTTCTTAAGATTATAGAATTTATGTATAGCAGCTAGTACGTTTTTCCTAGTGACATTGAGATGAGACTTCCAATTATGGAAGGAATGCCACAATCATTTTTTTAAATTTAAATTCCTAATTCAAATTTCACTCAAAATTTTCGGTACAAATTTCTAAACTAAATTCTAAGGAAATTTTGTTAGTTCTTTGGGATAAAATCTCGTATTGCAACTCAATTCTTGCATAATTGCAATTAAAATTATGTTTAAATTTGTTTAGAACACCAAATTTACACTCAAATGTTTTTTCATAACCAAGTAGAATGTCCCAATTAATTTATAATCTAAATTTCCAAATCAATTTTTAACCCAAGTAACACTATATAACAATTTGTGCTGTTTAAATTCCATGTAAAATGTAGTTTAATCCAGAAACATTTTTTAAATTTCTATTTAAATTTCATTCAAAACGTTGAAAGGTGTCGTGATTCGAATTGTAACTCAATTAAAATTGCATCTGCTTAATTTTAAACTGAAAATTTATGGATTTAAAACCGAAAGTTTTTTGAAATCAACTCTATTTGTAGCTAAATTTCTGCTGAAAACTACGATTAGCTTTTGATTCATATTGAACAAAAGATGTTCCTCAAATCTAGTTTGTAATTCGAATTCAATTTTTAAATTTTTAAATTCAATTTAAGTTCCTACTCAAGAATTTGTTCAATTACATTTAGGAATTCAAATTCTCATTCAGATTTTTGCTCGAAATTCTGATTCGATACGTTGAAATTCACAAACATATCGACCATCCCTATTAATAGTATTACAAGTGACTTTATCATACTATACAACTATATCATATTTAGATAGAACTCGTTCTGTTTCTTAATTCCAATTTTTCCCGTTTAAAATATGACAGTTCCCAGCTACATTTATTGACCAAAAATAGTATAAACCTATTACATTTTGACCAATCGCTCCAGTTATATTTATTACATGTAACAATATAATATTATTGACTGAAAGTAAACTTCTCTTATAAAAAACAAGATATTTTGTAATATTATCTCACGGGACTTTTTCGCAAATTGATATAACAATATCCAATGTTATAGAACTATAAAATATAACGTTATTATATCATGATTTTGGAATATATTAAATCGGAAATATAACAAGAAGCGGTAATACATTGTTTGTAGGGATATTGTTAATTGGGGAATTCCCGTTATTACAATTATGCATTTTTTTGACAAGCCATTATTCTAAATTATTTAGTCGTCATTAAAAATTCAAAGAGTGCAACAGCAAGTTCTTGATTTTCTTTAATAAAAATGAGTGCTAGAGCAAGGAAAATGTGTTCAATGGCACGCGATATAAATAATCAAAATTCAAACAAAAATATTACAAGTACAGAAGTTGATATTGAAAATCAAAATAAAATGAAAAAAAACTGAGTATTGTGAAAATGATAATATAACGCCAGGTAATTTGAAATATGTTCTGAGTTTTATGTTTTCGATTAATTTAATCATTTCTCAGATTCAAATATTGAAAAAGCATTAGAGCTAACTATGGGAAATGAAACTAGCGAAGGTAAATATTGCCAAGTGGACTCATCAAAGTTTATTTCCTTAGACATCACCCATGAAAACCATGATGAGAACGTACATGTCAATTGTTTAACAAATGAATTAATTAGCTTTAATAATAATACGCCCAGTCCAGGTAAATTTTTATTGAAATTAATTTGTCCATAAAAGTATTCATATTATGTAGTTCCCTATTTTGTTTCATATTGAATATTTAGTTCTAGGGAACAGCTCTGGAGTATTTAACCAACCATCATGTTCAAGACCATTCATTAGTCGTTTATGAAGAAAATTCGGATTTTTCCGGTAGGCATAATTTTATTTGTTTTTGTAATGTATTATATATACCTATCTAATATTTATACCAATTAATTAAACAAAATCAAATATTATAGATTTCCAAGACAGTGGCAGTGAGTATTGCCCTTCGCCAGATATGGATTCATCATCGGATAGTACTCCGCCTTACAGTCCTATTACACCGAAAGGAATACATAACCATTTTTCAAATCAGTTGGAGGATAATATTACACCAACCAATCCAAAACGTAGAAACAACAAAGTATTTAAAAAAACGTCGAAGAAAAGGCGTTTATTACGACATGAATGGAAGGCGGTAAAGTCAAAAATGTCATACAATGCTGGAATTGAACATTTTAATGTACGTGATGAATTGATAAGATCTAGATCGATGAAGCCACCTTGTAATTGCAAAATGAAATGCTACCAGAACTTGAATGGAGATGATCGTCAAAAAATGTTTACGAAATTTTGGAATTTAGGGAACAAGGATAGACAATGGAATTTTATTCTGAATTATAGCGAGGAGACAAATAAGTTACGGACAGTTGTGAATCCAAAAATAATACGGAATCCAAACAGAGAATATTTTCTAAGTTCATTCTCTGGAATGCCTTCTGATAAAATAAAAGTGTGCAGAGAAATGTTCTTAAATACATTGGATATAAATTCTCAATGGGTACAAACTGCATATAAGAAACGAAACGATGGCCAAGGAATTTTAGAACCAGATAAACGGGGTCGATTTGTTCGGGAACCCAATGTTAAAACACATCAATCCAATCAATATGTGATAGAACACATTAAATCATTTCCAGCAATAGAGTCACACTACTTGCGAAAATCGGTTACTAAAACCTATATAGAAGGAAACTTGAACGTTGCAATTATGTATCGCCTCTTTTTGGAGTGGTTGAAGGAAAATGGTGTATCATGCAGTGTTACTGAAAGACAATACAGGGATCTATTTAATACACATTTCAATATTGGTTTCTTTGTCCCCAAAAAAGACCGCTGTGAAGTTTGCACGCGACAAGACAACCTTCCTGATGCTCAAAAAACAATTCCTGAAAATGTTTTGGCTTACAACACTCATATTGAAAATAAAAAATTGGCTCGAAGTTTAAAAGATGCTGATAAATTAAGAGCCATTGGTAGTGAAAACAAAATAGAAGCAGCGGTTTTCGACTTCCAAAAAGTTTTAGCTACTCCCCAAAGCGACACCTCCGTATTTTACTATAAACGTAAATACGCCGTGTATAATTTTACCGTTTATAGTCTTAATCGCAAGAAGGCCTATTGTTTTGTGTGGCATGAAACACTAGCTAAACGAGGATCTTCAGAGGTGGCAAGCTGTCTTAAAATATTCATTGAAAAACAAGTCGAGAAAGGATACAATGAATTTTTGTTTTGGTCCGACAACTGTTCAGGCCAAAACCGTAATAAAACCATATTTACATTTTATGTGTGGGCAGCCAACAAGTATCAGATCAAAATTACACACAGATTTTTGGAAAAGGGGCACACTCAAAATGAAGGTGACAGCGTTCATGCTACAATTGAGAAACGGAACAAAAATATGGAAGTATTTATTCCGGCGCAATGGTACTCCAATATACGGTGTGCAAAAATCAAACCACCTTTCTATTGCGTCATAGAAATGTGTCAAACAGATTTTTTGAATTTCAAAATTTTATCAGACGAGTGCAATTTTCTGAAAAATACAGACAATGAAAAATTCTTGTCAAATAAAGTTCGTGAAATAATAATTTCACCTGAAAATCCGACGACACTTTATTATAGGACCGATTTTCGTGTAGAAGTTGCAAAATTTCTAGAGTTAGTGAAACCTAAGAAGCCTAGAGGTCGTAACGCAAAAAAAGATATTACGTTACAATTATTACAAGGTGTTGAACCAGAAAAATTGTATAATTGTTTGTTACCAATATCCACCAAAAAGTACAAAGACTTAATTTTTTTATGTAAAAATAATTACATTAAACAAGTTTACCACTCATTTTACGAAAATTTGCCTCATGTTGAAAATATTTCAATTGTAGAGGACGACGAGGAATGCTAAAGATTTATCTGAAATAACAATGAATGTGATTTGTTTTTTTAATTTTAAAATTAATTTTATTTAAATTTTTGAAATAAAAGACTGAATTTAAGCTACCTGAAAATCGCTGATTTATTTTTTTATGAACTGTTCAGTAGAAGAATTTCCAAATTTATATTTTCTTGTATTCTGATCTCCATTTTTTGTTTTAAAGAGTTCTTCTTAGTTTTATTTCTAGTTATAGTGTATTCATTCGTTACTATAGTATAAACGCGTTTTGTACCACAAAGTAAGAAAACATTTTTTGTTCCAAATTAGATAATTACTATTAATTTTGTGTTTAGTTTTTGTAAAACACCTCCAATTTATATTATCACAATATTATTTATGCTGTTCTACATCAATATTTCTACATAAAAAACAATGACAATGTTATTTGTGATAGCAATTTTCGATTTAGCCCCAAATGAAAGTATAACAAAACGTATTAACGGAATTTCTAAGTTCTGAAATGAAGTTAGACAGTCGTTTAAAATTTTGGCAATAAGCTAATACAAAAACCCATCATATCCACGAAAAGCCCTTCGAAAAAACTATAAACTTTAAAATTTAGGAGACAAAAAGTTAAAAAGTGCTGTACTGAAAAATCGATTTTTTCACTTGTAATACTATTAATAGGGATGGTCGATATGTTGACAAACAATATGTTGACTTTTCTAACGTGAATGGCACTCAATATTTTACAAAAATTCATGTTTGAATTCTGGCACATACGTTAACGAATAAAACCAACAATCAAAAAATCTGCTTTTCTAGAAGAACTCCTGATCGTCAAATCATGTGCGGTAAATTATTGAGATATGTATTTTAATTTGACGTTTATTTTGTTCTTAATTTATTGATCTAACTTAGTGGAGTTTAGGGCAAAGTAAAACGTTTTTAACTTCTAAAAAAAATATTTGTTGGCCTAAATTTAAAATTTCGCTTATAAAATAGTTTGCTTTATCAAATTTTAAGCTATGAAAGTCGAATTACGTTATTCTTGAAGAAAAATTAAAAATTTTTCGAGTAAACCATAAAATACTATATGTTGTAAAATGTAAAATAAGTGGAAATATATTTAAAAATATGTGGTAACATATAGGGCTCATTCGCATTTATTTGTTCTGAAAAGAATAACTATCCAACAAATTTTTCGTTTGGATTTCCTAAAAAAAATATTTTTTTACCTAAGAATCCGAAGCCTAATAATAAATATAAATTCGTGTAATTCCAATATGATTTGTATACGTATACATATGGAAGTTAAAACAATACCCTACTGAGGTTCTTCATTATTTGTTTAAAGAGATTGAGGTAGATGAATGTGTTTTGAAATCATCTGACGACGTCTGTCGAAGAATTTGGTGATTCCGATTAAGAATTATTTGTATTTTTACAATTTATACGGTAAAAGTCCCCTTAGACGGAATTCCTCGGGAATGCGAAAAATTCCGTTTCTGAGGATTTTCCGGTTTTGGGAGTTATCAAAAAAAAAAAAAAAAAAATTAAAATTAGGTTATGTATAATTTGAAAGAGATATTTGATTATTTGTTTCTATGTACAAACATTTATGAACAATGTACATACACACATAATATGCTGTATTTGTGTGGACACATAAAACGACACGAATTTCGATTCTAATTTATTTTGTACTTCAGTTACAAATGTTAAAATTATAAAATAAAATTTGTACGTAGCACGTACTCGTACATTACAAACAATAAATAAATTACATTTATTTTCAAAAATCTCAACGTTATATGTCTATGTTACATACATAAATGTATTACAATTCAGTATATTGTACATGCCAAACATATCTCAATTCATAATTTAATTTACTGACTTATAAAAAAGTCGGAAATTTTACTTTGTCTGGTGACGATTGGCTTGGTATAGTTGTCCACTACGTGAGAATACAATTTGTGCATTTGCAGCTAATATAGCTCTTGTAAGACGGGTTTTATCTAACTTTGTGAAACATGTAGGTTTCGTCGCAATTAGCAGTTTCGTTGCAATTAGAAATATTTTTCATCTCGTATTCCTCGATTATAATCTTTAACTTTGCTTTCTAATCCAAAACAACGACTTTATCCATTTGATTCAATACACAACATTTGTTGAAGGTTATGTTGAATCGTTGGCGAAACAACCGCAGCCATCCATTAGATGACTTAAAATTGTCGATATTTAATTTTTCTGCTACCGCCAGAGCTTGGGCTTGAAGAATTGGTCCCGACAATGGAAAATTTTTCGCCCAAGCAATGGAAAACCATTCAAACACAGCTTGGCTAACCATTGTGTTCGGGCTTACACGCATTTTTTTTTTTACTAGACTATTATTCTCGCACGCATATCTTAGGTTAATATCTTCCTCTGGTCGAAGAATGTTATATAGCTGCGTCTTTCCACACTTAGGTATTACCTCGAATTTTGGTTTAAGAATAAGATTTATCTTTTCTGGCTTCATTGCAGTAAATTATGTAAATAATTTGTACCGCAGGAAAATTTCTACTTACGAGTACACAACAAAACCAAATGTATACAAAGATTATCAGCTTTTGATAATTTTTGTTTGTTTTTTTTAATTAAGTGAAGTTAGACAAAAGACAGAATTTAAGGATTTAGAAAAAAAAAATCGTATGCAGATATTACATTCCGTCCGTTTCTCGATGATTTCCGTGAAAAAAAAGACAAATATTGTATGGTTTTAATTCTTTGAGTGGATGTTAGAAACACAAATCCGTCTTTGACGGGATTCCGCGAATAAGGATTTCCGTCTCTGAGGATTTTTACTGTATAAACTGCAAATAAATAATTGTATTTCTTGTTTTCAATGATTTTTTTATGTCGTTTCAAAAATTTATTTTCAAACGAAATGTTGACAAAAAATATTTTATTAATTTACTATAAAAATTAATTTTTTACAGATTTATATACAAGCACCACATTGCACAATTTTTCACTACAAAAAATGTAAAAATTTCCGTTAGAATAGAATGAAGCGTATTTTGTCCACAATTTCTTAAAATTTCGCCTCGGTAGTTTAATAAAATAAACGAAGATAAGGAAACATCATTCTTATATAATTAATTTTATATAACATTTTAAGACATAATAAAACCCTTAAAATTATTTTTAATGTTTTCAATGAACTTTAATCTATAAAAAATTAAAAAACTCCATCACTTAGTTCCTGTTGTACCACATCACATTTCTTTTAATTGTTTGTCATGCAATAATGACCAGCGCGCACAAAATCTAGAACTTAATAATCACGCTAATAAAATGTTAAGTTATTGCTTTACAAAACAACAGCAGTAATAGTTATATACAGTATAATATTGTTATAGTGTTTTGTGATACCAGTTCCAGATATTATTTACATGGGATTTTCAATTTATTTTTTATGGTTTAATGGCGGAAAAAATAAGAACATTTTCTGCTTGATTCTTGTACACAATAATAATAATAATAATAATAATATTAAAAAAAGCAACAAACAACGGATTTTATTGTTATTTTATTTTGTCTAATGACTTCTTGCAGAGTACATAATATAAAATATCCATAGCAGCGCAACAATGTTTTTACATCGGAATGGTGTTTCCCTTTTCAGGAGAAAAATCATTTTCTACTGTTTTGTTTGAAACAAAAATAATTCAAACAATAAAAAAGAAATAAACAATTAAATTAAAGTGCGGTCGTTTTTTAATTGGAAATTGTTTAGCTATTGTGTGTGATGGTATCGCTTTTAACCATCGCCACAGGCAATGTGTACATAAACTTTTCACTTGTAGTTTTTTTTTTTTACGATATAGTATTTATTTGGCTCCAACACGTCAATTTGGTAACACCATTAAAATATTTACAATTACTCTAATAACAATAAAATATACCATTTACATACATAAATATACAGTTACCAAAAAAAAAAGAATCGTTAAAATAATAAAATAGTTATTAAGTGTCAATTAAATAATACAAATTCCGGAAATTTGTTTGAATTTTTTTTTATGGTTGGTTTAGCAGACTACACTGTGCCAACTTAACATCTTAACCAACAGTGTGGTTAAATACGGGCAATTAAAATACTTGGTATCTAATCTATCGTGTATTTGAAAAAAATTTAATTACGCTACTTAATTATCTCATGGTCATTTGGATTTTTTTACTATAAATATAGTTGATATCTCTGTACAAACTACACATGCCATGTACATTAAACAGGTAAAATAAATTATATGCTCTTATTTCATTAAAGAATTTTGAGTGGGATTTTAGTGTACATGAAGATCTGTTTTTTTATGTATTGCCGTATAATATGCTGGATAAAAATGTCGTTAATTTAATCTCTGGAGAAAGGTATACGTATTAATATGGATTTATTAATTACGTAATTCGCGCGCTAATCTATTATGACATAATCTATATAAACAATTTGACTAATATGGACACCGTTAGTGATACCATTAATCAATTCAACATACCATTATTTTATTTATTCAGTCAAATAGATAATCGCATTTAGATCTGAGAATAAATCGTAAAACGTGAAACACTAAGTCAAGTTGTAATTTTAACATGCATTTGATTTATGTCGTAGGGATATAATTAAATGTGATGCTGTATAAATGAAAAGGTGTTGTACGGTCAAGGAAATATGGTAGCGTGTTAGTTAATTATAAATGTTTGATTAGTTTTGATTTAATTTATTTTGTCATTTCCATAACCAGTTGTGCGGTTTGTACAGCGAAAGTTCACACGTAACATATATGGGATTATCTTTCTATTTAAGATCAATTATCAAAAAAACTACTTTCTAATTGCATCGATTTGGGAACTGAAAATATCACGTGTGGTTTTAATATGTTACAGCGATCTTGGTAAGGTAAAAAAACATATTCAATAGACCGTGCAGACGGTAGATATCGGAGTGCGTTTAAATCAAATTGCTTCGAACTTCATCGAAGAAGAAATCGAATGCACTGTTCTTAAGATATAAGTGTTTTAAGGTTGATTCTCACTATAGGTTCCGGCTCCGTTCCATACTGGTTCCGTTCCGTTTACGTAAAATATGTTTGCCTAAAAATGAATGGACGTATGCACACCTTCCGTTCCGTTTACATTCCGGTTCCAATCAGTTCCGTTATATATTAATGCAAACGTATTTTTGAAGGATATCTTGACACGTGTCGGAAACGGTATTGATAGTGAGAACAATACATTGTTATTCTATATTACGTATAAGTGCATTCAGTTCAAAATTGTGTTTCGAGTTTATATCTAAATATGAATGACGAGAAATTAATTGAACTTGTGAGGAAGAATACGGTCCTCTATGATTTAGAAAATTCATATGCATAAAATGCATATTATGGTGTAGATTTTAATTTTCTATTATAAAATTGAAACTATTGACCTACAAGAGCAAAAGCGTTTTCGGAGCATCTTCCAGCCTATCTACAACTAAATATTTTCTTTGTTGTATCGCCTCGTTGTTAAGGAGAAGAATAAGGCAATAATAAACTGCTAGCAACAATTATAATCTCCACAACCTCCTACCCATTCAACCGCATACACCCTCTCCTGGTACTTCAAATTCTACGGCTGCTTCATACATAGCATCATTTTATGATAAATTCTTCCAATATTTTTTGTACTTTTTTTATAAAAAATTAAACATCTTACCTTAAACAAACACAAAGTTTTTGTTTTGCTATTATCGCTTCCCTGAATACTGTATTTTGTTTTATTATCGCTCAATTCGTGGAAATTATATTTTGGCATGCGGAAATACTGAAAAAATTTGGTTTCGTCATCACTCTGTTCTCTAAATAGTGTTGTATATTCCCTCTCAGTATTTCTTTTCTTTAACATATTGGGCACCCAAAATCGTCGTTTTTTTTTCTTTTTAACTTATCTTCTTCATCTATTATATTAGCAGCTAGGATTAAGTTTTCATCAGACCACATTTTGTCAACGCGCACACTACTTTTACTAGACGTAACAAGATGGATCAAGAACGGGAAATGTGAATAGACAAGAATTTAATTGAACGTATATATAACGGTAATGTTACTTTTTTTCGAATTTTCATGGACAAGGGGGCAATACCGATAGAATCAGTGTCGATAGCAAACAACTATTGGACAAACCAAATATCTTATTCGTCTGGGTAATTCCGCATAATTTTTTTTTTTTTTTTTTTTTTTTTTCAATTTGCGCGACCCAAAAATCACAAATTTCCGAAATTCAGATATTCTCTCTGAATTTAAAAACCAGAAGAAGAATTTTGTTCGTAAGACGGAACTTTAAAGATGCGATTTTCATGTACGTATTAGATGTACAACAGTAAGTTTTTCAGAATAAAACTTTTTAAAAATGTTTGTAATTTTGGTTGTAAAAATTTTTTGAAGTAGTAATAAATATTTATTAATTAGTTTTAATTTTGTTTAAAATATATTGCTAAATTAAATTTCTTCATTAAATTTACACTTACACTGAAATGAAGTAAGTGTCAATTTAATTTTTAAAACATTTAAAAAAAAAAAAATGCCCCTGAAGATGACCGAAAAACCGATTTAAGCTCACCTCGAAAGGCCTGGCTGGTAGGACAAAACAATTATGCCATAGAAAACGAAACCCTGCGACGTGAAGATTAACCTGCATCCGAACAAACCGGACATGTAATTTGACATTCGTCTTGAAAAAGGGATCCTGAAATAATTTTTAGGTAAATTTTTGGGATATGGCTAGTACAATGCGACTTGGCTATTCCTCAACCGATTTTAATGAAATTGGGCATATGAGTCAAAATGGAATTATAAAATGATGTTTAGATGAAGTTTTGGAATATGGCCAATTATGATGGAACTTGGTTATTCCTTAACCTATATTCCTTAATATTAAAAACGTTTAATTCGAATTATTTTTTCTCATGAAAATAAGTCGCGAATTATATATTTGAATTGAAATAAAACAACAAAAAGAAAGAGCAACTTGCCATCTGGTGTCAGGTGGTATAACTAAAATTATGAATGAATTAAATAATTTAAACTTTAAAATGAGTTAGGTATTTTTTTTTTGGTTAAAGCTGCTCAAAGCAACAGCAACAATTAACCAAATTTTGGTCTAATTTTTTTTCGTATATTTTCTTGTCAGTTCGACTCTTGTGACAGGTATTAAAACTAAAAATTTGGTTAAGATTTGTTTAACCACGATTTTTTGGGATGGTACGTAATACGTGATATAAAAAAAACATTATTTTCTATTTTCAGTATTTTTAATTATATTTGACTTCATAAATAATCAACATTTCTGTCGTATAGTCTAATAAAGGAACAGATAAATTAATTATAGGGGTACCCATATGTGCTAGACCGGAAAACTAAATCGGGATATAATTGGGCTTGCTCACAGCGCAAATCTGCATTTTATAAAGGAAGAGTAATAACGGCACTAAACGAGGCATGCCACGTAGTTGTGAAAAACCCTTGTGTTCATTCTGATGATCCAAATCCAGCCGAAAAAGCAGTTATCGAGACTAACAACTTTGCGAAAAATAAGGCAATAACTAACCTACAAATTATTCCGTCACAAATAATTACCGAGAGCATAAAGCCAGCATAAAAAACCAAAATTACACTGGGCCGGAGTTTAGAGCAGAAAGACCAAGAATGTTTAAATGATATAAATATTCCGGAACATCTAATGTATTTGGAGGGGAAATTATTCATTTTGAGTGAAAAATAATTTCAAAATGAAAAATTAATTTTAATGGGAACACGTTCCAGTCTGAAACTTTTATCAGAATCGACATGCTGGTTGATGGATGGAATCTTTTATGTAGTCCCTTCAATGTTTCGTCAACTTTTTACAATCCATGGAGCCATAGAGGGTGAAATTGTTCCACTTTTATTTTGTCTGACGACAAAAAAATCCAAACTCGTTTACAACGAACTTTTTTCCGAGCTATGCAAGGTGGCTTCCGATTGGGGATTAGATTTTAAGCCTTCTCACATTATTACTGATTTTGAAAAGAGTCAAAATTATACAAAGCCTGTCTTTCGTTCCTACTGAACAAATTTCGGAATATTATACGGAATTACATGAACATTTTATTGATTCTGATATAAAAAGATCAGTAAATGAAAAATTTGAAAAATTGAAATCCCCAATATTTTCCCCACTTTTGGTCTTTTGGCGAGACCATTAACAATAATTTCCCTCGAACGCAGAATAATGTAGAAGCGTGGCATCGGCGCCTCAACGCAATCTTTGGCAAGCGCCATTCAGGCCTTTATAAAATTATAAAACATCTGCCAAATGAACTAATTGTTTCACAAAATATTGTAGAACAAGTAAAATGCGGCGAAAAAATTCCTCGTAAGAGAATCTATGCAAAGCGAAGCGCACAATTAAAGAGGATCTACAAAAAATTAAATAAAATTAGTAAACTTAATTTTTTGAGCAGGATTGGCAATACTAGTTTAATTTAAAAACAACAATATTTTGTTATAGTTTTTTTTGATTTTGTTTGTTTTAAAATTAAATTTTTATTTATTCGTTGATTTATATTTATTCGTTCATTAGTTAAAAAAAAAAAATTTGTAATTTTCATTTCTAATCTAGTTAATCCCGTAATCCCGCAAACAATTTAAACTTCTGGATTTTATAATACGGGATGTTGAAATACGGGATTATAGAATACGGGCTTTTAAAATATGGGATTTTCAAAAACGATTTTTTTACGACATATGTACCGATTCCCCGATTTTTTTTCCGGTTAGCTAAAATTTTTTTTGGTCTATCTAGTAACGATTGCTGTTGTAATTTTTTTTTTGTTTGGTGAAAGCAATACAATTACTGTTGATCAAAATTTAGTTCGAATTATTTTAGGTTTCTTTTTTCCAAAAAAATAACCAATTTGATTTAATTGACAAAAGCCAACTTTTCGAAATAAAATATAAATTTAATGGGCCCGATTCTGAGTTCAAAAATTGTATGCTATGTTAATTTTGTTTTTTCAATACAAATTCACATGAAACATAACATAAATTTTATCGTTCCAGAATCGGGCCCAATATTTAGGTTTCATAACCAAGAATTAGAATTATTTTTAAATAAACCCAATTTTTTTTTTTTTGTGTTAATGTTATTCTTGCGGTGATTAAAAATGAAATGATTATAAATTTGTCAAGGAAATACGCTAAATATAAGTTTCGACAGCCGTACATATATTGATGGTATTCCCAGATATTCCGGCGCTTACCATAGACCTAGTCCCGAATAGCAGTTTACTAAGGTGCAATCCGAAAAGATCTTTAAAGAAACTATCTTTTAGCTACAAATTGGACTACTATCAGAATATCGAGCTCCAATTGTCTGAACTGGAATAACAACAAAAGTTTTCCGAACCCTTCAAAAAAATATTGTCCTTTAAAAGAATTCTTGTCTTTTAACTTAGTGATTTTAAGGGTGTAGGTCCTGATAAAATTAATAATTCTGTCTTGAAATGCAGAGCGGATTTCTTCTCAAATCTGTCAAATGAAAGTTTATTAACTGGTATGTATCCCAATTGCTTAAAAATTGCTAAAGTTATCCCTATTCTGAAGAGTGGAGACGGTTCTTTGATTAATAATTACAGATCAATCTCTATACCTTATCCGTATTTGACAAAGTTTTTGGAAAATTGATTTATTCCCGTTTGGTAAATTTTTTGAACTATACAAATTTTTTTTACTCACACCAATATGGATTTAGAAAGGCGTCAGCTACGGAATTGATTCTTGCTGAAATTTCAAGTATGATTTATACTGCTTTTGACAACAAAAAGTACATTGGAGTGCTTTTTCTGGATCTACAAAAAGCTTTTGATGTACAGATCATGAATTGCTTTTAAGTAAGTTGTATTGGTATGGTGTGCGTGGTGTTTCTTTTGATTTGCTGAGAAGCTATTTATTAAATAGAATGCAATATGTCATGGTCAGTGAAATTGAAAGCAGAATTCTTGAAGTGAAGTGCGGTGTTCGACAAGGCAGTGTTCTGGGACCTTTTTTTGTTTCTCATTTTTATTAATGATATGTCTAACTTACCATTAAAAGGTCATATTAGAATATTTGCAGATGATACTGCGTTGTTTTATGAAACTCTTGATCCTGGCAGCATCGTGAACAATATGGAACATGATCTCGTTATTTTATTAGACTATTTTAAATCTAATCTGATTTCATTTAACATTTCGAAAACTAAATATATGATTTTTCACTCTCCTTATAAATCAATGCTTACGTTATCTCCACTTACAGTTGATAACATTAATATTGCAAGAGTTAATTCATTTAAATATCTACTGAGGAAATTATCTTATTATGTACCAACTTGGATTTTACTAATGATTTATTTCTCCTTCATTCATTCACGAATCAGCTATGGTCTTCTTATATATGAAAAAGCTGGTTCAACTAGACTGAATAAACTACAAACAGAGCCTTCTAGAGTATAGAGCCATAATCAAAATGACGTATTTTTTAGAAGTTTTTTTATTGGTATAACTTTTCACTGATTTCCATAGGAATCCATAGTAAAAATGGTGTTTTTTAGCTTCAAGTTTTTCAATGAAAAAAGCAAAAATATTAGAAAACGTTTATATAAAAGTTTTTCACATATCTTTATCAACAATATACAAGAAGGCTATTGGTACTAAATAAATATTAATTGCAGAAATATTAAAATTAAATTATTTCTAAAATAATGCACAGTAGGCCTCAAGAGTCGCAGTGCTCTGGGCTGCATACACCCACCCTTTTAAACAAAAAAAAAATGTCTAAAATATATTTTTCGAATTTTCATTTTGAAAAATACATCACAGTTGGCTCTGTCGAATTAAAGTAATACTTGCTAAATTTATCATTAGTTTTACTAGTGTACGTAAGATGTCTTAAATGTTTACAGAAAAATACGAAACAAAATTATTTAATCAAAAAATTATCACACGTTCCTATATTTTGTGAATTTGTTTTGCTTTTCCTCCAATTTTTGAACTTGAAATTTCCCCAGGTGGTAATTTTTGTTAAGATTTTACAAAATTTTTCCGGCCATCACTGCCATCTATGTAATATATATTGACTTAATGACCAAACGAATTGTAGTAAATTATGAGTGTGTGTTATGAATTTTTTTATATTTTGGTTTAAATAAATCAATTATTACAAGAAAATAAAAACGATTTACTTAAACTACATTCATATAGGTTGAAATTCAAACATTTATGAAAGTATTTCAGAAATCATAATTAGGAATTTGTAACGTTTCCATTTAAAAATTAGTCTTAGGAAAATAAGTGATTTCTCTTTAGTTTAATGATTTTTATTGGTAATGATATACAGCAGCCGTAATACATAAATTTTTAAATCCACAGTAACCATAGTGGTTTTATGTTGGAGATGTGATGTTAAAAGTAACATAATAGGCTGAGGCCATTCAGCAGGCTAATCGGTCGAGTGTTTTCCGGTATACAAATTTTCCCTGGCTTTGGTATAGCATAAACATAGCATTTGTGATCTTCACAAGCTGATTTACCCCTGACAAAGGCAGGTTCTTAATGGCTCGATTGGAGACACTATTGTCGCCTGGAGCCTATCTATTTTGCAGCCTCGATAACAGCCCCTTTACCTTATCAGCATTAGTGGCAGAATATGATGCATCGTACGGCAGCCTTGGCTGCAATGCAAATTCTGCAATGGATCGTGTGGACGTCGGATTTGCAACATGAGTCCGATCACTGAACACTATCTTATAATAATCGTCTATTTTTTTCCGTAATTCTCGTGGATCGATTACTAGTCTTCTGCATCGTCTAAAAACATATTTACTCGCCTAGCTGGTTTCACTGTTCTGATATAATTAAATAGGTTCGAACGATCCGGGTCGATGTCCTTTAATTTATTTTGTCTCGATCGTTCTGAAAATGTGTCCGGACCTCGTCGTGTATGTGCCTAGTCGTTCGATTTATTAGTATAGAACTAAAGAGGGTAGGCATCCTTCGATGCATATTTCGATAGAAATTCCTGACTTTTATCATCTGGATAATAAAAGGCAGAAGTTGCTTGCAATATACATCTTGACTGATTGGGGACATACTTTTCTACTGCGTAGAAACTCGCTGATTAATTTCTGCAGCCGTAACAAGCAGCTTTTCGGCAATTGGCTCAATTTTGTAGTGCACAAAATGCCTGTAGCCTTCCCAGTCTGCATTCCTATAATCCCTTATCTTAACATCGTTCGACTCATGTGTGATACTGGATTTTTCATTTACCTGAAAGACCACTGGGAGGTGATCAAAGCAAAACTCATTCCAAACGACCAGACTGTCATCTATATTTATGTCCCTTGTAATAGTAAGATCAATCACCGAACTGCCTCTGGTACCCCTAGAGGGAAAACTTATTTGGACATTCTCAAGCTCACAATACTTATACAGTATTCTACCGTTTTCATTTTCAGCATGGCTATCCCAGAGTGAGTGTCTGTTATTAAAATCTCCACACATTACAACCCTGTTGTGCGTCCGGAAAAGGTCTTGGTGATCGGAATTTTTAATCATTCAAAAATATATTGACATAACCGTAAAGGAGTCCCTTCCATCTCTGATACATAGAGAAGTGGCCTTGTAGTTCTCCATAATGAAGCATTTTGGACCAGAATGTTTAATATGGCCCCTTCGAATTCGATTTTTTGGCGTTGGTCCTATAGATTCTATAACCCTCGACATGAAACGAGTGGCTATGAGTTGAATGAGTTTCATTTAGACATACAATTTGTGGCTTGTGTTTGTTTAAAAGTAAAGTCAGTTCTTGGCGACGGGCCAAACCGACAAGGCTGTTACAATTGAGTGTGAGTAGCTTCATTTCAGAAACTGGCAGATAAATTGTAGGTACCTGGGTTGTGATGTCTCGAACAGAGTTTAGTTTGGTGAGAAAATTTGAAACATTGTTTCTCAAAGAGACAAAATCCATTCCAAAGAGATCGTGGGATTTATTGAAAAAGTCATTTAGATCATAGGGCTGCTTGTTGCCGTCCGTATTTACACTTCTAGAAACTTGCGGTAGCTCTAGAGGATAATGAGGCGCCTTTGGTTTTATTTGTTCTGCGTAAGAAACACCCCGCCTAACGTAGTTTGAGTTAAATACTCTTAGATTTTTTTAGGATATTTACATTAGTTGGTTTATTAATATTACCTACAAATTTTCTCCGTTTTGGGCATTTTGAGTAGCTCGGAACATGGTCCCCTCCACAGTTGGCGAGCTTTATTGGGATGGCTTTGTTTTTTGTTTCTGGGGCAGTTTTATGGTTGATGGTTGCTTGAAGAACACGACGCACTGATATTTCATATTGCATATTGATGCTGCGTGGCCGAAGGCCTGGCACTGCGACACCTTTGGTTTACTTTTTTTCTCCCAACTGATCTTATAGCCACAAAATCCGTGAACTAGCAGGATATCTGAGTTGTCAGTTTCGAATGTGATGGTTAAGCACGGTAGTTTAACTTGATTTTCTGCTCCGTCATCTTATTTTATATGTTTTAGCATCGGGTATACTTCCGGAACTTTGAGTCCCTTCTCAAGAAGATCCGTTTTGACTTCCTCTGACGATGCTTCCTAGTATATTCCCCGTACAATCATAACATTTAGTCGGAGAGTTTTTGGTGTGTATGTGTAGAATCTAAAGTCTTCATTTTTTAGATTTTCTACAACCAGTTTATGGTGGCTGATATTTTTAGTGTAGATTGACACATTAGTTTGTGCCAAGTTATTTTACTAGTATCGAAAGATCTTAGTATGATCGGCGGTGGTTTATGCACTTTGGTTTGGTTACCCACTGTATCCGTATTTTCTGGAGCGTCAGTTTGGAGAGTATTAAAACGTCCACCGATGTTGTTTCCTAATTCCTCTGTTGGAGTATTTTGGTTCTGGGAATTGAATTCAATTTGGATGTCTTCTTGGTCATCTTCATCCTCATAGTTGAACGAGTCATTATCCAACATTTGTTTTACTGGCTCTTGACCTTTTTTGTGTCTTGGCTTTCACTTTCTTCAGTGCTTGTCCTTTTTTGTGTGGCCGTCTTTGGGGAAGACTTATTTTCTAAATTGAGATGACTGAGGGCCTCCTTTGTGGCGATGTGAGGAAATTACAAATAAAAATCAAAACACTCTAAATTTCACCGCACATCTTTTGTATACTTTTCGGTTCCATGAAATGCGTTAGCTTTGTGTTGCTGTTATGGTATTGTGACGTTTTGTTGTCAATAGCAATCCGCCACAACATTAAGCAGGCGCTGCACAAATATAACGTATGGAAAATAGCGAAGCCATCTACATGAAAAACCGCAAATCAGCACACACTTGTTCACGTGGTTTGATGAATTGCAAGGCAATTCAACCAATGTAAAATCGCGATAGCCGGAAAATAAAACAATAAGAAAGTAAACAAGAAAAATATTAGAAATAATTTTCAGTCGATTCAGAGTATGTATTGCAACAGACGATACTCTCATTAAAAAAGACTAAAAATAAATATTGTAACAAAAATAATAAAAATCAGTGCAAAAATAAAGACTATTAATATTACAAAAATTCACGACATGTCTTTATTTTTGGGCATCTAAAAGCCCAAAGCCTAGGTCCTATATCCCCTAATACGGAAGCGCAGTATCCAACTAACCGAGGGATATAAGTTGTGGGGCCGTCAACAACCACTACGCACCCCATACCTTAACTGATTTTTTCACTAGTTTGGTCATTATTTGAACCATTCTATCTTCCGAAAATGGCTCACCCCTTCCAGATTTTTTGTTTTTGGGCATGGTTTTATTTCACATGCAGGCGCAGTACTATTTCATACTTTTCCTTTACACTGTTTATTTTATTTGTTTTTCTTTTACGACCTTGAGCTGATGGTGATTATAATTTTTTTTTTTCATTTTTAGACGCTTTTAATTGTCTTCTATTTACTTTTCTCGTATTTTTACCTTTTTGATGATTTTTAGATTTATTTTTCAGGGAAAGAAAAAACATTCGCACGTCGACATTAAAGTCTAAGGCAACTCCTCTAATAATTTTTTAAAATTTTCGAGTGATTTTCCATATGTTTTTTTGTGTTTTACTATGAAAAGTTTGGTTTTTTCCTCGTTTCTAATTCCCTTCTAAAAGCTTCCTTTTTTAGACTATGGTTTTGTATAATCAAGGTTGTTTGATTGTACGCCTCAATTAAACTTTTTTCAAATAAATTGAACGACAATTTTCAAATCCATTAAATTAATTGTTTTTTATTTGTTGCAAAATGTACAATAAAATTTCGCAAAACTCAATACTCTAATTTGATTTGAAAATTGTTGTTAAACTTATTTCAAAAAAGTTTAATTTGTTTTAAAAATTGTTAATTTGGTTTGCAAAATGGTTAACTTGAATTGAAAATGCTAGAAATGCCTTGCATCCTCTCCTTACTATTATTTTCAATATGTTATGGGTAAAACAGTCTTTTTTGCCTTTTGGAATTCCCGACTCTGGAATATTAATTCACACCAATTCGTTGAATTATGATATGATGAAGAAATATTTTTTTAAAATTTGTTAATTGAAACATAAAACATGCTAATTTCAATTTTCTGAAAATCTAACGTTCTTTTTAAAAACCCAACATTAATTAATTTATTCGTAAATTTTTTTTAAGATGTTAACACCTAGCCGCCAACTGCTAATGTTTTCCTAAAATTTTTTATGGAGTTAGCGATCTTAAACATTTAGTTTAACTGCGATACTTTGTGTCATCATAGTTGGTAAATTCCTCTCCAAAAATTTCTTCGTCATCCATTAGGAAAATAAAAAATTTTAAAACAGAATTATTTTTTTCTATAATTATTTGAACACTTTTATTTGTTTACCGGTCCCTCATTAATCAAAAGTTGTGATTGGCCCTTAACCACAACTTTTTTACTTTGATGCATCTTCGATAGAATAACTGAATACCTGTGGTTAAAATATAAAATTTTAAAACAATTTAGTCCTATAATACCGTTATAACAATCAAAAAATTATTTGCATTACCTAAAACGACATTTCCCTGTCGACAAAGTGGTTAATGTGCTTTTAATGCAAAAAATTTCAGTTAAGCCTAATAAAATGAAAATATGATGAAAAACACAATTTCTCTAGCCTCAGTGATTTGTATAGGAGATTTCTACTGTTTGATAAATTTGAATGACTAGCCCATACCTCAACATTTTCTTATTAACGACATATCTCATAATAACTGCAAGAAATAGTGGAATAAAAATTTGACAAAAGCTCATTGTCCAGAAGATCAGTTGTGAAATTTGAGATTTTCAATAATTCCATTTGAACCATTATTGTTGGTAGTAAATTTCCTATGGAAAGGTAACCCTTACGTAATATATTTTTACAAACAATTTTGTTTTCCGTCCAGCCGACTTGAAAAACTGCAAGCGAAAGTTTACAATTTCACAATTTTTCCCCACTTTACCAATTACACTAGTGTTCCGGCATTAAGACAGACACCGCTTAAATTTGTTCAATTTCGATTTGTTTAAGATCCAAGCAATATTTCAAATTACAATACATATTACACAATCTGTTGTTCTATTTATTATTTACAGAACAAAACAAGAAAAATCATAAATATTCTAATAAAGTTCTAGAAATGATATTTACAAATCAATTTGTATTTAGTACGAAAACAATTTACTCGTACAAATATTGAACTTTGCAACCGCACTTCACCAAAAATTAGTCACGACACACAAAAATCTCCAAAGTATTATGCAATTTTTGTATAAATCCACTTACATATATTCAAATCCTTGACACAAAAATCTAATCACACACAAAGAATTTTCGTAATTTTTATAAATTTTTTTTTTATTACTATACATAATCATCTTATACAAAAAAAAAAAAAATATTTCCGAAACTTATCCACTTCTAAACTTTATTTGTTTTCTTGAAAACAACTGACTTCTTCTTATTACCCAAACCAGCAGCACCATGATGAGTGGTGGTGGCGGCGGCGGCTGCTTTTGGTTTATTTTTCGATAATTTTTTAATTATATCGTACATATCGAGTTCCTGGTGACCATGAGCTTTATTCGGTTTAACTGCTTTTACTGCACCCTGCAAGAAAAGAGAGCAACACAACAAATTTTTAACATGTTCAGTCCTGTACATACATACCATATCAAGGTATATTTAAGTATTAATATTTTTAGTTTGTGTTACACTCACTTTATTCACTTTATGTATTGGATTCGCTTTAAATTTGTCACCATTCAAATGATTATTTTTCAACAGTTTTAGTTTATTCTTCTTCATTTTTGCCTCACTCGATGGAACCAAACAGGAAATGATGAATATGATGGCAATTAAAATTATTAATTTTTTGATTAAAGACATTATTAATATGTGTTTGTATAAGATATAACCAAAGATCACTGTACAACGTCTATTTGTGAATATCTTAACACGAGTTAAAGCGCTTATGAACTGGATGATTTGAAAGTGCACAGTAGACTGACTTGAATTGAATGGAAGGTATTGAAATAAATATTCCAAGGCTTTTTTCGTTTTTGTTTTATTTATACGTATTATACAGACATGTATAACAATTTTTGCGGAAGGTTTGGTTAGTTCTTGTATGTATACTTTGTATTTTTGTTTTGTTTCTTAAAGATTTTAATAATTGATTCAAGTCAATGTTAGTCATACATAGGTGGTAAACAATTTTTTTTTTTTTAAACAAGTTTTTAACTTCTGATTCAAGACATTGTTATGCTTATTACACGTATGTGTTTGTGTCTACATATTTATGTTTATGCAATAAATAAATATATTTTTGTTAAGCAAAAAGTTTTAGTCAAACACTTTCACTCTTGATTAGTTTGATTACCTGTGATTATAATATTTAACTATTAGTTTACACACAGTAATAAAACAAGACATTCTCGTGTCTCTCTCTCTATTTTTATTTGTTATGTTATACAAATCCAAACTACATTTGATTTTCATTTTCAAGCGCATGTAAGAAAGAAGTATAAGACGATCCGTAAATTGTAGTCGTAAAAAAATTAGCCGCAAGCGTTATGAACTTTAATAAAAAGACGCGAAATGTTTAAATCTATAATTTAAAAGGAGGGTAGGGTAGGGTATACATAAAAATGTCTAGTCATACCTTGGGCTAAGGGTCGTCGTAAAATATTTAACTCTCTCGATTGGTTTTGAAAAAACAAAAAAAAAAATGTAATGTGTGAGTTTTAAGAGTTGACTCATTAAGAAATTTTATTGATGAATTTTCAGTCCATCAGATTTTAATGAACCAATCTTGCATAAAATTGGGAATACCTTAATATAATTTAACACTAATTTGTGTGTCATCTAGAATTCTGGTTTTATGCTTTCAACAATTTCCGATTGTTTTGACCGGCGCAACGCAATTATGTAATTTTAGTTTAGTGTACACTACTCATTAATTTCTTTTACAAGTAGCGTTGGTGGTGGGAGGCGTAGGTGGATGTTGGTTGGATATGAGATAAACTACAACATAAGAAAATTTTTTTTAATGTTTTTTTGGTTGACGTTACTGTAGTCGCGGTGGTCTTTGTGCAAAATTTTACAGTCTATATATAGCTTCGCAAATCCTACGATATTTTTATCGATTGCATCAGAATCAAATTTTATTCTATGTACGGATCGTGACAAAATTTTATATTGTTTGGTAAAATAAATTGCATCCAAGAGCACGTCCGCAAAGTTGATATTTTTGACACGGTCCGTGTATTAAATCATTTAAATTTTTATGGATGGCCAAATTGCATTTTTTTTTTATTCATTGTCTATAATTCAGTATTTTTATTTTGATTAATACCCCAATATATTCACACGTACATGCACGTAGCCTAAACATTTGTAAGCCTAAGTAAGGATCTGCTTAGACCAGCAGTAAGTCGATTTCTTTTGAACTGAGGAAGGTGCTTAGACAGTTTTATGTCTAATTCAAGAACCGTACCTTCTTGATGTTGCTGCTTGTGGGTTGAATCCTTTTAATGGCAAAATCTTCTATCATGATTTAGTAGTGTAACTCTTCTGTCCTTGTGGCTGTGCTTATATTTCTTGAATCGTCAAATTGTTCCTTTAAATTGATTTTAGCAACGTTTTATCTAACTTACGACTCTCTTGTACCTAGTCCTTCAGAGGAACTGGTTATTGGTTGTTATGCTAATGATCATCACTCTATGTGGGGCAGTTCAAATACAAAGTTTCTTCGTTGTTCAACAAATACTTGAGCTCTTCTGAGCTCGAAATGTTTAACAAACGCCGGGAGGCAAGTTTTGTTAATTCTATGAGATGGTGGGTAATTGACCCTAGTGTGTGCTCTGTGATGACTGACTATTGATATTCCGACTTACCGAAATAGGAGATTGACTGATTCGAATTAGGATTTATTTACATATTATTTTTCGAACTCGTTTCCGCACGTTTTGCTACAAGGGAAATTCATTTGGTTGAGGTCATTTGCTTACAAGCATTTATTTGTTTACCTTTCCTCTCGAAGTCTGCCTTCGAAAATTCTTGTACTCTTATTGCCAAACAAAAATCTCGGTACAAACATTTTTGTGTGCGCGTTTTTCAAGAACGCTAGGAAGCTTAAGAATAAGGCGAAAAAACTAATCTTGAGGTCGATTGGGTTAGTTTCTTAGTGGCATAAAAAGAATATAAAGAAAACTTCGCTCACAGAACTTCATGAACTTTATGATAATCAAGATTTGGCTAAAAATGACGCCTTTCTGATGGGAGGTTAAACTATTCCAAAAAAGGAAATGGGTGAGCTGCATGTTACCACCGAGCACACCAACATTTCTGTTGCATGGTCTTCCTCTTATTCGGCCACTAAGTCTATCGTCTATTTTTCTTAAGATATATCACTCCATTCAGTAACATGCAGCATGTTTACAGAGTTGGCAGGTCCTGAGAAGCTGCTCTACATAAACTGGGGTGTTTCTATTGGTATTTTATTGCTCAAAGCTATGCTATGATGACCTGATTTCAACCATTTCAGATAATATCTTATCCGATTTATTGCAACACGTCCTGCTTGTTGCAGAAGAGTGGTGCCTTGAGATAGGTTTATATGTTAACAAATCTAAAACGAACTTGGTTGTTTTTACCAGGCGTAGAAATATTGGAAATATCATCCTGAAAACAAGCTTCAAAAAACGACTGCCATATTTAGGCATCGTAGAAGCAAATTTGGGAAATCACGGGAATTCACCCCCAACATGTTTATATTTGTTTACAAATCACTGGTGCTACCTATGCTGTCTTATGTTTGTGATGTTTGGTAGCCTTTGATTAACTTGCAACCGCCAATAGTCATACTTAATAGTTAACAAAGCTGCTCTAATCTTCTTCTCGAGTTACTCCCTGTCCGATTTCCGTGCTGGTTTTGGAATATGGCACTCTGAGTAAGTCTGTCAAGTGTTACAAGCTGAATTGGTTGTTCTCACTAATAGTGTGATCGACGTTAATAAATTTGCTGATATATTATTTTGTGCACAGATAGAAAATTAATAATCATTTGGCTTAAGAATCCTGTGATTTTTTCGAAACTGGTCAAAAATTGTAGGATACTTCCTCAATCTTAATTGATACATAACTAGCGGCCTCTTTATCTTTTATTTTGGGTTTGAAAGCAGTTAAGATTTTTATTAAGAACGATTTAAGGCAAAATTGGATTGACGATTCTCGTTGTCTTATCGCTCAGAAAAGATCAATTAAGGATCCTGGTCACAATCCTCACAGGTCACGGTCGTTTTAAAATGCATCTTGTTTGTATGGAACTAGCGCAAGATTTTACAGCTGAGGACTGCGGGAGGAGCAGACTGTATTCATTACGGGAATGTTGGCCTTCGACGCGATAAGGTGTTTTGTGTTTCATTCTAAATCTACTGATGTAGGTTTATTATCGTCGTTACCTTGGTTCAAACTCATTTAGTTTGCTAATTAGCGTAGAAACACAGGTTTGTGGATGAGCTCGTTGCGGCATTAAGTGCGGAACCTTTCTGGACTCCACCCAATTTTAATAAAATAAAATAAATAACACGCTTGGATTGCCATTAGACAAGATTTAATAATTGCAAAAACCCTATCCATAAATCGGAAGAAACATAGCAATTAATGCAGTAGCCTATTGAAACCGATCGAGTTTCTATTTAGATAGGTAAATCAAGTTTATAATTGTCTTATTTTCTGCTCAACATAGAAAAGAGTTTAATGTCAGAAGCATGTTAAGACGACCTCCTGAAGAAATAACTTGCCTAAGGTTGGTTTAACCACTGTCAATCAAATCTTGACATCTTGTATCATGGAGTCTCCCAACGTTCTTTCCTAAGTTTCGGTAAAAATTTAAAAGGTATATGTTTAAGTCAAAATATTTTTAGGCAGACTACCTTCAGAAGGTAAAGTTCAATCAAAAAACTAAAAAGCAGTCAAGTGAAATTTCAAAGTTCTTTTTGTATTTTTGATAGAAATTCATTTTGAAAAGGCGATTCAATTAAAATTCTCGAAAAGGAATTTCAAGCAAAACTGTTGTAAAAAGTGAAATGATTGCTAAGCTTTGTCCAAATATTATGCTATGGAGTCCGTTGAAAATAAAATTGCAATGTTTTCGTCCTTAAAGTGATCTGTCCACAAAGTTTTCGTCCATAAAGTGATCAGATTCTGTAAATTAAAACTTAATTTGCTTTGTTTTTATGAACAGTTGTGCCTTTAATAGGTGGAGTCAAGTAGTTCCTGAATATTTTATTGTGTACTTCAAGTACATTATCAAATATTTCAAAGGATTTCTATGCAATTTAATTATTTCGTACATATTATACGACCGGATTTGAAAACCAACTAAAATACCAAAGGTTGTCACAGAATAATAACGTCTAAAATGAATAATAATTTTCTGTATATGTACACACTTTAAACTTTAGTGCTTTATTAAAGTTTGCTGAAATAATTCAAAATTCAACAAGTTAAGTTTCGCTTAAATATTTTATATGACACATAACTTGTTGTATGTGACTGTGTTTATGGGTTTGTTTTAAAAATAACCGAAATGTCGAAGGTAATAATGAGCAGTTATAAAATAATATAGTCAGTATAATAACCAGTTAAGCCCGTTGCACATTTCGGCTAATCTATGCGAGAGAATATTGCTTCGGTTAGGTTAGTTTAGTTGCTTAGCTCAACTCGTTGCACATTTTAGCTAATGATGTTGCTCACACAAACATTGATATTTTGGTCTAATTCATTCATTATGATTTATGACACAATACCTTACTTAGTAAACTGCGAGTCAACAATAACATATAGAAAAATATGTGAGCGAAGCTAAGACAGTTTGCATCGCTCAATCAAAAACAAAGCTCGCTCAAGTATGCAACGAGGTAATAAAATTCTTTATTTACCATAGAGAGCTACAAATATAGCGCACATCGCACAGCTTAGCTAAGCTGAAATGTACAATGGGCCTTAGTGTTGCATAAATCAACAAGAAAAAAAAAAGAATTAACAGCTATTTCGTATTCGTAATTATTGCGGTGTCTATACCTTGATTATTTTATTAAGTCGTCCTAGAAAGTTGTTCTAATATTAGGACCGCAATTTTCAGAATTTAGAATTATGTATGTAATGAAGTCGAGAGAAGCACAAGGTGTTGTGTGCTACAATAAACTCTCTAAAACCTCAAAAATTCTAATAAAGAAACTTATAGAGCTTTATAGAGAATTGTGTGGTTTTGAAAAGTTCAAAGTTTGAAGAAAATATATCTTCAAAATTACAAACTAAACGTATTATAATACTTCAAAAATTTCTTAAGTTAAAATAAACAAAAAATGTAGGAATATCCAGTTAGGTAAATAAGTTCACGAATTTTACAATTTAGAAAAATTTGGCAGAGTAAAGGAATTTAAGCATACACTGGAATTAATGAATTTAAATCGCGTTCCAAATTTGGAGGCAAACATTTCGGGAGGTGATCGGTCATCAAAAGAACTAAGCTCCAAACCCATGTATCCCGCATGTTTGAAGAAAATGTTAAAATAAACAATTAACCGCATTTTACGGACAACCCTTATGTCTGTCATAAAAAGTTGACGGAATGTAAAAGTTTGAGAAATGAAACACTTTTTGAAATTTACAAGTTGTTCGAAATGTTAGCCATCCTCTCGCAAAACGAACCTGACACCATTATTCACGTCTAACTAACGATTGTTCCATTTAAAGCGTGATTATAGAAATTCATTTTTATTTTACCAAAAGATCAAAATTAAGGAGTATACCACAGGTGAACGGTTAATGATGATTTTTTTGTAACCTTTTTGGTGTATTGATAACTCTGATAAGTTCTGTTAAAATTTCATTAATTTTTTTGAATCGTGGTTACATTCAAATCCCGTGGATTGTCAACGTGTATCCGATCTCTTAAATATCCCATTAGGATATTTAAGGATCCAGTAAATATATCTGCCAATTGAACTTTCTATTAAAACTTTCCGGAAGTCTATCTAAAATTAGTCCATACCAATATTCCGCTTAACTGAATTGTTTGGTTCCCAGGAAATAGTCCATATGTCAAAGTTCAAATGACGAATTCCATACAAATTTTAAATTCTTGTGCAAAAGCAAGCCGATTATTACTTCTGAATGATTATAGTGGAATACCTTAAAACGTACATATAGGTGGCTTTGAACATTTAAAAAAAAAATGATTTTTGATTTCAACATCGAAAATTAAGCCAAACTGAGAAAAACGTTCGATGGGTTTGAAGCTTAGTTTATTGATAATCGATCACCTCTCCAAATATTTCCCTTTGAATTTGGAACACACTTATGTAAGAGCAGGCTCTATTATGGCGAATGACTGAGGGAAGGTAATTTCTCCCGACCACCAGTATTAAGGTGCCCCGAATTCGAATTGTATGCCTATTAATAAGCAATAACAGATAGGCTTAGTCGAAATTGCAACACTTTTAACGTATTAGTTCTTGACGTATTATGAAATAAGTAAATTGAAATTAAAATTTCCTTGGTAAAATTGATCAAGACTAACTAATTAATTATGTTGCAAAGGCCGTTTGCAAGGTAATATTAGCGTTGCAGATACTATTAAAGTCAGCCGAAAGTAAAAAATATAG
Organism: Tipula vernalis; assembly: GCA_958295665.1. Lineage (NCBI taxonomy): Eukaryota > Metazoa > Arthropoda > Insecta > Diptera > Tipulidae > Tipula > Tipula vernalis. The sequence goes on along the minus strand of OY282558.1, from coordinate 366,987,264 downwards.
TTCTTATCAACCGATAGCGATCAGCCAAAATTTATCATGGATAGCGTTGAAGACTTTTGTCAATAATTATATGGTGGACAGTTGTGGAAAATCTTCGGATTTCAAAAAATATTTAAAATTGGTATAAAATCTTCCTGCAGGGCAGCGACGGCGAATCTCTGTAAACTATATGCTTTTTGATACTAGATGGCATAAATTCCAGTAAACTTGACAAAGGTGCACATAGTTTAAACATCGTTCTTTCATAGATGCTAAATCTTAAATAATTTTAAAAACTACTTTTTCAAGCAATCAAAGGTTTCCGGGATATCGCACCAAGCTTTAAAAATTTGACGGTCGGAAATTTCTTCCAATACTTGATTTAAACGATTTGTATCAATGGTTTTCAATACAATTCTCCAGTCAACAAACTTCTTTTTCCATATAGAACTGCTTTGAAATTCTATTAGTTGCATTTAAAAATCTTCAATATTCAACCAATCAAAACAGTTCAAATTTAGTGTATTTATCGATAAACTGTCTGAATTTTGTGGAAAATTTTTGAACAGCCACATCTATAACGTCCGTAAAACACCGTAGTAATTTTAACAGTATCAAAGTTTCCGTGAATTTCGAAATCGGTGAAATTTTTTTTTTTAAATAAAGAAAATATTAAAGTTGTGCGAATTTAGATCTCGGTTAAATATCTTCAGTTTTGCTTCAAATTCCTTAGTAAGATTAAATCATAATTGTTTTGCTTCTGCCTTATTGGAAATCCACTCGACATCACATTGTTCGTTGACCAATTTTATTCTCGTTTTGTAAAAATAAACGAATTTCTTCGAAACACTCAAGAAATTGGTGCAAAACTTGCCCACGGCTTAGCCAACTAATATTGTTCTACATAAGTACATACATCCCCGTGTACACCGAATAAACTTCATCTAATAAAGTTTTAAATTTTCATTTGTTTGTTACAGTGCTTAAAATTTCTCGTAACGATTTGGAAAAAACTCTCCAATAAAAACTCGTCAATTCAAAATTTCGTCATGGGAGAACCTATGCAAGTTTCAAAATCTTGTGGGGGATCACTAGGCCGCACTACGAAATCCTGGTTTTGAAAATCCCGGATTCAAAATCCCGGCTTTCAAAATCCCGGTTCTAAAATCCCGGTTTTCAAAATCCTGGTTTTTAAAATCTTGGTTTTGAAAGATATATTTTTTTAAAAATTCTGGTAAAGGAGAATTTTAGTTTTGAAACTGGATTTCATACTACATCCGTAAAATAAAAATGAAAATCGGGATTTTCTGAAAACCGGGATTTTTATTTTTGCAGAACCGGGATTTTGAAACCCGGCATTTTGAAAACCGCATACAGAATAAATGAAAAGTTAAAATCCTGAAAAAAACCGAAATTAAAATCTAGAATAATCTTGATAAATTATATGAGTGAAAAAAAATCAATTTTAAACGCGTTTTTAGACCTTTCACTTGAAACATTTGTGGTACATCTATCAGTAAAAGCAACACGAGCGAAACAATTCATTTGATCTGTCTGAAAGATTGGCGAAGCAATTTCCATTATCACAAATATTAAGAACTCTTTAGAAAAACAGGGTCGTAACAATATACCGCATTTCACAATCCCGCTTTATCAAAATCCCGCCCAAAAAAAATCCAATTTTTAAAATCTGATTGTTCATAATCCTGTTTGTCAAAATCTCGGTTCTGCAAAGAAAATAATCCCGATTTAAATTTTTATTTTACTATAAATTAAAATTCTCCTTCGTCAGAAAAGGCGGCCTGAATTAAAAGAAATATTTCTTTCAAAACCAAGGTTTTGAAAACCGATATTTTGAAACCGCGATTTTGAATTCGGGATTTTGAAGGTGAGCTTTTTGAAAAGCGGGCGAACTTACTCTCCCCTGAAAAAACTCAAATTCTATAGACATTTTATAAATTGTATATTTAACTTGGGCAACACTTTGAAAATTGTGTTTCTGGATTTTTTGTTCGAAATTTATTGTTTCTGTATTTTTTTCTAGATTACTTAGGCACTTTCAGAAAATCATTTAAAACCACGTAATATCAAGGAAATCCCTCGCGGAATTCAATTTTATTCGGGGTTTCCTCGGGATTTCGGGATTTTGTACCCTCGGGATTTTGTCCCATCGGGATTTTGTACCCTCGGAATTCTGTACCCTCGGGATTATGTATCGTCGGAATTTTGTACCTTCGGGATTTTGTCCCTCGGGATTATGCCCAGCCATTTCGACATATTTTGAAAAATGTTTAAAATGAAATTTTTTGTAAGATTATCAAATTCTATGTTTTTTTTAGAAATGGTTGGCAAGAACATCAGCATTCAGCATGTCATTGGAACTGGGCAACAATCTTATAGTGACATAGCCCGAAAACTGAGCATATTTTTTTTAATTTAAACACTGTAATCAACTTTAAAAAAAAATATTTATGTGGTTTCAATAGGTGTGCAAGTTTTTTGGCCAATGTGTGATCCAAGAGTGATGATTGAAGCGGTTTCTATGGCTGGATGAATTTACAAATATTTTCGGACATTTTCGGACTATTTAAAGGTTCTGCTCATTTTCATCGTAAAATTTATTATTGATCTCATAGCTTGCAGTTTTGTTTGGTGGATGATCTAGAAAAGAGAACATATTTAAGTTGATAAAAATATTGTCCTACAAAATATTAAATTTTCATACCATTTGATGTTTGAATGTCGGATTTATTTCTATCGTATTTTTTGAAAGCCATTTCTATCATTAATTTAGAACTAGCCTAGTGTTTGATGGTAATTGATTGATTGACGTGCAACTTGGACATAGTAAGTAAGGAATGGCTCAAGGAACAAAACTTATACAGTGCCGATGTGTGATTTTACCCTGCGGGTGGATGTCGTAGGCGGAAATTAGTACTTTCAAAATAACCGCATGTTCTCTGAAGTTTTTTCGATAAATTAATATTTTTCGAGCTATTCGCGATTAAAAATGTTAATTTTTCATCAAAAAGACGCACGTTTGAGATCTATTCGAAAATTTCATCGAAAAACACAATTGGATTTTTAAATATAACTTCCTTAATTTTTAAGATATCTAATCGCTCTAAAAAATATTTTGCAGGGCTTTCAAGGGATTCAAGGCTTGTAAAGTTGAAGGTCCTTAAACCCTTCATTTATGAGAATTTTGAGTTTAAAGCGTTCGGGGAAAGTGGTTCTCGCACTCAAATGCGAACTTAAAACGGTGATAACCGAAATTACTAATTTCGATTTCCGAAAAGTGAGGGCATCCATCAGAGCCATTCCCTGCTAACTGTCCAAATTTGACGTTACTCGGTTTTGTCTGAAGGAATTCTGGGGGGTATTTTGTGTGAATTACTAACGTGGCTCATTAAATGGAACTACGAATTTAACAACTACTGCGAGTGATAAGTCGACTAATTATGATATTTTACGTATTATTTCAAATTAATATCAATTTTAGTATCTAGTTACTATTATTATTATTATTATTATTATTATTAGGGGGCCATGCGGGCCATCAGCCACTTCGCACTGCGACCTAAAAGATCTATTGTGCTGGACCCTGGTTAATTATCCGACCAGTTAATATTCAGGTTCTTAATGAACCTGACAATACTGCCTCCCGGTACGTGATACATACTATCTGGGCTTATTGCTCTCCCTCCTAGATGTTTACTATAGCATGTAGTTCCGCTAGAAAGACGGTAGCATTGGAGCTCAAGGACCTCGAGAGAGTTGCCCCACTACCGTTTATTCCTACTCCTGCCCCGTTTTCCGTTTGATTTTACTCTTACGAGTTGCTGGGAATTGCAAATCACCTGTAGGTCACCCAGCTTTACTACAGGAAGGCTAAATAAAACTGGAGGGTGCCTGTTATCCAGAGTCCCCATATTTTGGGCTGATTAACCTATCAGCCATTCATCTTTCGGCATATGCTATTCCACCTTAGATTAGGGTTTTTTGTCAAGGTTTTCTCCTTTAGCGCCGTACTTTAGCCTTTGCCAAATGGCCAAAAATGTACCAAGTGGCCTTAGTTATAAGTGGTTTCCACGAGGAGGCAGTACGTACACTTGCGAATTGTGAACAGGTTACCCCTTACACAATTGTACCCATCACGCAGCTGCCTAATGACAAGACCAGAACACGTCATGCGCACCCTACTGGAAGGTTACGGAGCTGGTAGATTAATCTACTCAACTTTGATCCCCCCCTCCAATAGACGCCAAACCACCATCTAGTTACTACAAATAAACGTAAAACTTCACAAAAATCAAAATTATAAAATCTTGGACGATTTTGAACGACCATTAATTTAAAAAAAAAGTGAATTTTAAACTATACGCCCTTATGACTTGTATTTAAACTTACGCCCCACACTTCATGATTTAGTACATAGAACGTTTAAAAAGCCCTACAATCAACAGAAAATTTTCATTGAAAAGCATTGGCAGCAAGCTCAAATGTTTCCCGCAAAAATGTAGAATGGAAATTTATGACATTTTACATAGTTCATCTTCCAATGAAACCATCTATTTCTCGAGCAAGATTTAAATATTTGGCTGTGGAATTAAGGGTTAAAAATAATTTCCCCTGGGCAAAACAAATTCAATATCTATAAAATTCTTCATCAAAAATCAATTGTTGATCAACTGACGATCATTTCCATTAATACATATTAAGCAAGTATTGTAAAATAGTTGCTTAAAAGATTTAGTGAAATATTTTAGTAAGTATATACGACGTTTTGATATACTCCACCAGTTTTGAAATGTTAAGTATTTTTGCAGAAACACTTCACTTCACCAATATATTTATAGTTGAAAATAATATTGCACCGGTTTTAATCACTGTTTTAATCTCCTACCGAGTAAACATATATACATTGAAAGTAAACTCCATAGATTTATTTATAAAACAAGGTCATTTATTACCATGGTGGTGGGTGTGTCATGAAATGTATCTTAGGCTACAATATATAACACAACTTAACCTTCAAAACATTGTATAATTACAGAAAGTACATTGTGTACTGAGCTAAAAATATCCACACTTGCATTTTATACTACAGCAAACAATTACTATAGTAATATAGAGAAGAAAATCATCATTCTTCAGAAACATAAATCGATGATAAAATCAAACCAGCAATATAAATTAAATTAAATCTTTAAATGAGATGACAGTTATTAGACAGTTTCGTTATCTTTGTTAAGAGTTTGTGTAATTTCTCATAAAAATTATATTTAACCTACCTATAAGGCGATGATGGATAGACAGAAACCCATACAATTGTTTTGTTTTCAGGTTGTCAATTGTCATGATAGCGATAGCTAATTGAAAATTTATTTATCAATTTCCTTCTACGTGACGTCTTAAACAAAACATTTTCTGCTGATTAATGTTCGATGTCAATGTTTTATGAACGGTTTTTAGCCCAAAAAGGGCATATGATTAATTTATGTAATATATACGCATACAAAAAAGAAACATTGATCTTTAACAGGTTAAGAGATATAATTTTTAGAGACTGATTTATTTAGATGACGTCAAAATGTGAAAGTAAATTAATTTCATTGAAAATGAACTATAAGCTCTAAAGTATTTTTATAAAATGTACGCACAAACACTCTTGTGTCAAAAGCAGGGGCTATCAAGGTTACTCGAGCTAAAATTGTTGTTGTTTAATGATTATAGAAATAAATACCATATTCATTTGGTGGTCGCGAGATTTTTATTTCAATTAATATTTTGTCGCAAAACCAACCACACATAAAAATATAAACAATATGGTATACAATGTTTTATGTACGAATACATTGTGGCCATGTGACGTGATCATCTCTAGTTTTATAACTATCCAAAATTGATTGATTGATAGATTGATATGAATGCACGGCCAAGCTTATGAAGCAAGAAATCCCGTGTTAGTGATGTGGTCATTAAACTGTCACACCAACTTTATAACACAGGTGAATGCTTTCCTTACTGATGATACCTAAGCACCATTACAACAAGGAGAGCACAATCACCCGCGATATCACATAAATGTGACAGCATCATGTCCACCCCTGGCCGGGTCCCACCGTGCACTCTTTCACACATAACAAAACCGAAGGATAGGATAGGATAGTTAGAAGTGACAGAATCGGCCCGGTTACAGACACCTAGGTATAGCCGATAGTTAGTAAATTGTTAGTAATTATATAGTAAAATAGTTAGCACAGGACAACACAATTTCTAAACTACAGCTAATTTACTACTTCTTGATCCTGGAGGGTTGATTCAAGCTAAAATTTAATTCTGAAACTTAGGATTAATTTAATCCTTAAAATAATGATTAATTTTGGAACTATATTATATTCTGAAAATTGGATTATTTATTAACATATTAAGGAAGAGATCCCTTTAAATATTCTTTAAACTAAACTAATTAATAAACATTAATAAACAAAACACAACATAATAAAAAGATTAGCACAAGACAGCACAATCTAACTACATTATTAGATGATCATTTCTCTGGAATTCAGGGCCGGATACTCAGGACTCCCTAAATTTATAACATTATAAGATGATCATTTCTCTGGAATCCAGGGCCGGATACTCATAACTCCCTAAATCCTAAATCTAAAACAGGACTTAAAAATTATTAATGCTCTAATTATACCCCTGTCCGCCTTTCATTAATTTACCTGATAAAATAATTAAAAGAAATTTAAAATAACAACACTTATTTCCTTATTACTGTTTCTTTTATCTCCAATTAAATAATTGTTATTTACTGCTACAAGAATTAACATGAACATTAAACTATTTAAACATAAAAATTTAACTTAAAACTAATCATCAATTTCCTACCGATACAGAAAATAAAATAAATACTTATTAATTCAATTATTTTATAAAATTTATTTAAAATGATTTAAATGATAATATTACCGCACCGCAACACCTAGACTTATTAATAATTCAATTATGTACGAGTACTATAAGTATATCAAGAATCAAGAAATAAAATTAATATACAAATTCCCGGACGACTCTGAAAACCAAATAAGACTAATAACCACCATAATACCAAATTTTATTACTCAAATGAATAATTATCATAACAGGATCTTCATTATTCCCCGGGCACACATCGTACCCCCATTTACACCTCCCCAACCGAAAGATAAGATAAGATTACTAGTTGGGACAGATTCAATCCGTTAGCAGTCACCTAAGCAATTAATAGATAATCCATTATTAGTACAATAAATGTTAAATGATAAAAGTTAAACAGGTTAGCATAAGATAGCACATTTTAACTATGTACATGATTAGATGCTCGTTCCTCAGGAATCCAATGCCAGAACTCAGGATTCTTTAAATCTATAAATCTAAATTAGGACATCAAAAATTATTATTATTATTAATGATTTACTTTTAACTAATCTTGTTGACATAATTAATATTAGTTGATTGAAAAATTCTTCCGCAAATTTGAAAACATAATTAAAATTAAATATTTATTCATTTTTTAAAACCGTCTTACACCATAATTCAACGGATTTAACTTATCAAAATGTTAGTGATATAAATGATAATATATTTAGCACACAACCATACACTTTTACACTACATGATAACAGGGTGCTTTTAGCTCCTTAAGGCCAAGCAAGAAATTATCTGCATTTCTGAAAATTCAAATTAAAATCACTCAATTATTTCTAATTTCTACATTAAACTTAAAACCAAATAAATATTAGAAAACTTTTATAATGCGATTCCTTTATTTCCTATTTAATGTTTATGAACCGCCAAACGTAATAGCATGAACACACGGACTCCTAGCCGTACATCATATAGCCTTTTACATATAACAAAATCTAGCTGAAAAATAGAATTATTGCCAAGGTCCGACTATACCCAGATACCAGCACCTAAGCTATCATCTAAAAATTAAATTAAATTAAATTAAATCAAATTAAATCAAATTAAATCAAATTAAATCAAATTAAATCAAATTAAATCAAATTAAATCAAATTAAATCAAATTAAATCAAATTAAATATTAAATATTAAATATGAAATATGACATATGACATATGAAAAATAAAACAAATTAATACATTTATAAAATTTAAAGTAAATACACATCACTCATTTCCCACGCATCCACTTACAATAAATTTACAAAGAGGACGACGAAAACCCGTCTATCCTCTTTGAGCGTCAACCTTTATACCATTCAAATCAATTTAGTACATTTAATAAATTTCAATATAGTTAATAAAATAATTAAAATAAATTATATAATTAAAACTAAACTTCGATGTCCCTTATTAAAATTATTCCTACCCAAATAAGTAACCCTGTATGTATCATATATTGAGTTACCCATTCAATTTAAATTTCCTCGATTATACGAAGAATAAGAATCCTACTTGAATGGAGTACATGAGAATTTGTGTCGTACTTTTGTGTAGCTCGTAGTACATAAAGAGCACCATCAAAATCAACAAATACTCTCATAAAAATTTTCTCAATATTTGCTTATGGCTTGTTCTGTTTCATTGATATGATATTAGACAACACACAAAAACAAAACAGACTTATTCGGATTATGCAATTGAAGCCGCACTTCTTGACGGAGCGCTCCGGATCAGATCAAAATTTACTTGTGAAGCAACAACAACATTTGATCCAACATTCATTTTGGTAGTGATGTGCTAAATCGATCTTTTTTGTTCTGTTTTGTTTATTTTCTCATAGGATTTTTAACAAAAAAGATCGATCCAGCCCATCACCACATTTTTGATCACAAATGGTGATCCAAAAATAGTTGAACAATATTTCGTAGTTGAACAATATTTTGTAAAGCGACAAAGAATATAATGAATGCAGTAAGAGTATGAAGAGGCAGATTCAAAACGAAACGAGACAAAAAAAATTGAATTTAGGTGTTTGTTTGTTTTACGCATTTTTGTGTCGCTTCATGAGACATGATTCGATCCGGATCAGATCAAACGTCAAGAAATGCGGCTTGTGTATACCCATAAAAATGTATCTTTCTATATCTCAAGTGTTTGTACCGTATGGCTTATATATATAATTTCCAGTTTTGATATCACATAAATGACTTATGTAACTTAGCCACAAATAGGGAAAACCATATCAGATAAAATTAGGGGAATCGTACTACAATACTAAACTACAACCACATATAAGGAAAATTTATATTTACATATAATCTCTTATGCTCTTTGTCGGCCATATATTTTACTAATCTGTATTTGTTTTCACTAAATACACACACAATACACATCATACACTAACAGCAAACAAAATTCAATTACATATGTATAATAAAAGATACACACATTTAACTATTAAAAACTATGTATATGTATAAAAATCAATTCCCTTTATTAAATTTTCAAGAATAATTTGAGAGAATTGCACACAAAACAAAACATCAAAATCTTCTTTTGTATTAGTGACAATCCAATAAGACATGAAGATTAACTACGCAACTTAAATTGCGACAAATTTACTATTTTAAAATTTAGATTTTGTGCACAATTGTACCCATATTAAATCAAAATCAAAATGAAAATGCAATTAATTAATAAATCAAGAATTTTCATTTCTTTTATTATAAATTAAAAAAATTGCCTGCTAAATGCATCCCGGTGGATTACATTTTCCAAAATAAACTTCACTACACTCATTTTAATGTTTATTATTATTTATAATAATTAATTAATTAATTTAATTTTAATTTGTTCACCAACACAAAACATAAATATAACACTAAAATTTAAACAAAAGTAATCTTAAATTAAATTAAATTAAATTACATTACAATAAATTTACAAAGAGGACGACGAAAACACGTCTATCCTCTTTGAGCGTCAACGACTCTCCTCTAGTTTTATAACTATCCAAAATATAATTAATTTTCCACTTCAAAACATAATTTATAATTTTATGTGTACAAAGATTTATAGTTTACGTCGCGTATAATTTTTTTTATTAATTAATAAAAAGAAAAACAATGAAAATTCAACCGGAAATTATACCAAATTTTTACTGTTGGTATAATTCGTAATGTGGTGGTGGATATTATTGTATGAAACATCAACATTCAATTTCCGATTTTTAATTTATGTTCAACGTTTATTCTGCATTTTCTACACGTTTATTACTAAAAATTTGGTAGAATTTATTTTTGTTGTGTTTACGGGTTTTCTGTTGTATGTACATATCGCACATGATATAAAAAAGTGACATAACTCAAAAAAATTCATTTAGTGTAGTAAAATCGAAATTAACAAATTTTTCTTTTACTCCCTTGAAAAAATTGATTTGTGAGTTGTGTCACAATTCTTTGTCGTGTGCGATATATTCACAAAAATGGTGGTACAAATTCCAATTTCCTGAGATTTTTTTTTTTTTTTTTTAATTAAGTGCGAATACAAATGTAAAGTAGACCAAGGTGTGTTTATATTTTAACTTCTATAATCAGAATAAAAAAGGTCTTTGTTAGAAATAATGACGAAATGTTAATGGAAGTGGCGCAGCAATTCTAGGTTCCGAAATATGTTTTTGTTAAAAGTATTAACCATCATAATCCTTATAAAATGTTTTTTTTGTGGTAGATTGAATACCAAAGTAGATTTTGACTAACTACAATCGTTCTGCATGGTTCAACAAAGTGATAAAAAACCAAAATCAAGTGCAGACTAAATCATCCATTGTCCGGTTGACGAAGCTATGGCAACCGTAGTCTCTCAGCAATATTTTGGCCAGAAATTCATTCACATTTTCATAAATGAGCAACACCTGAGGTTTGAAAAATCAAAAATTATTTGTATTTATCTTTGCCAATAACCTGAAGTTTCTCATTAAAAATTAGATAAATTTGTAAGAAATCATGTTTTAATTTTATTATTTTTAGGTTTTAAATGGAGCATGATTTTGTTGTTATCGCTACAAAAACAAACTAATAATCGGAAAATTATAAAGTTGGTCTCATTTTAAAGATTCTACCCCATATTTTGAAAAAAACAACAACAAAAAGTGATATTCGACAAAAAAATTTAATTCAGTGATACCCATTCAAAATATAAAAATCATAAAATTAAAACATGACAACCGGTTCCTTTAATGAATTTGTGATTTGACGTAATTTTCACCAAATACAGAATAAAGAAACGTATCATGAAATTAACCGAAATAATGTCGTGCTCAAAGTGCAATTGCAGAATTGATCGAAATAACTTAACTAAAGTTAATTGTGAAGTTTGTCGTAAAATATTTCATTCGTCTTGTGTTTCATTAAATGACGTTCACTTTCAGTTTACGAAACGACAGAAACAAATATGGCAATGTGATAACTGTGAAAATAAGTCTAGATTCAAACAGCATGTGACATAATAAAGAATGAAACTGGTAGATATTGATTGTTTGTACCGGAACAAAATTAAAACGAAACATAAAGAAGGTCAAACATATCCAATTTACGTTAAATTCATTAGAAGAGCAAAAAAAACTTTAATAATAAATACTAATACAACTACAATAAATTTGTGTTAATTAGTGCTTCTTGGTAAAAATTAATATAGTTCCAGGAGCTGGGAAAGTAGGAAAATAATTTTCACATTTGCAAGAACGAGAAGGATTTTCAGCGGAATCTACAAAAATTTAACTGGTGAATACTAGAGGAACAATTCATAAGGTATCCATCCATAAGGTTGCTTAAGTTATAGGGAACACTTATCCATTTAGGATTGTCTGAATGACTTACTGGTATTTCTGGCCATTTTTTGGTTGCGTGGAAATCATCAATTACATGGAAATCTGTTATTGAGGAATATAAACGATTTTTCGTTAGAATTGACGATTTTAATAAGAAAATGTTTAATTATGAAGTTAATATTTTTCTGAAAATTCGAGAGAATTCAATTCATTTTCGAACTGAGAACCCCTCATTAGGCCATGGCTACTGGACTGATTGTACCACAATTTTACATTCGATATAAAGAATATATTGCCTACAGGTTCTATTAGCGAATTATACAAAACAGGTTCTATTAGCGGTTTGTTTTTTTTTTTTTAATTTGTTAGGGAATTTGGTTGTTTCAGTAAAATTCGCTAATACAAACTGTGCACAATAAATTCTATATATGGTATAGAATGTAAAATTGTGGTACAATCAGTTCAGTAGCCGTGGCCTGATGAGAGGATTAATTTTTTCATAATCATAGGCTCTCAGTTCGACTGAATTGGATTCTTTTACAATTTTCAGAAAAATATAAACATCATAATTAAAAATTAAATATAATGAGAACTTGTCTATCTATGGGGTGTTAAATAGTTCTTAATACATATGATCTTAGGACGGGTTGCATGTAGAACAAGTTCAACCGCAACGTTTTATGAAGGATTATGGAGATCTCTTAATGGAATATGTAATCAGATACAACATTTTTATTAGAACATTTTATATCGGGAATAATTCAAATCAATTATTTATGTTGCTAGTTCGGAAATTATAGAACGAATAATATGTGTCTTGGATAATTCGATCATTTCGATTTTCATTGTCTTATGAATGAAAATTGTAGAAATTTATGCTTTTGTTGAAAGCACCAATTTGTCTGGTTTCTGCCGAAAATCAGGTTTCATTTTTGAATTTTTTTTACCGTTTTTTGGGCGAAATATAAAAGTTCGTTTCCCATTTTCTCGGCTAACACTAGTTTTTGTAAATGATTACTAATTACCACTAATTCGGTTCTAACGGTATGAGAAATTTCATTGTTAAATACGAAAGTTTTCCAGTTGTTCCACACTTCAAGATCAACTCCTAATTGTGCATGTACATGCAAACACTAATTGCTTTCCAAGTGTTTTCCGTTAAACATAAGTTTTTATGAAATTTTACAAACGGCAATCGAATCACATTCGTTTGGCATGAAACACGCAAAACTGGAAAAAGTGAACTTAAATACATTCTGCGAGTTTCTCCACGACTTGTGACATTAGTAAAAACAGCACATTTGCAATTTCCAAAAAGGTCAAGCGGATTTTTTTCTTTATGGTTAGGACCCACGATTCATCCCCAAGTGGAAATTTGGTTGTACACGAACCTTCCAGTAAAAGTTAGTTAAAGTTCACCGTTGGCGTTTATATGTTCGTTGGCTTAAATTGTCTCTTTTTCGATACCACTACGATTTTAGTCTTGAAGAAAGCCCAATCGTACTTTTATCTGATGATCAGCAAAACCTTCGATCACGTACAATTAGAAATTGTAAGACCTTTTCCGCTCTCAGAAGTAAACCGGTACTGCATGGTGCTTAACGGCCATTAGACGCGTTAGTCATAATTAGTCATAAGCCGAGGACTGCTTAGCAGATTTTAGAGCTGATACAATTGCCGAAGCAATTTGAAAAATATTGGATCTGACGTTTCAGCAACGTCGTATAACTTTGCATGTAATGGGTTAATCGAAAGAAAAAGGCATCAGAGTCCATGGGGTTGCTAAGTTTTCGTAAGAATTTCGGAACCGCCACGGGCATTTCGGTATACGGAGAATATTTGTAGCGTATGGATTCTTCGCACGCTCAGTCAGAATTTGCAAGTACTTTGATAATCTTATATTGATTTTCACAATATATGTTTTAGGGATATAAATTATAGCGTGCGAGTCACGGTCTGATGGATCGGGACTTGGATCCTGATAGCTGGTCACAAAAAAAATTTCAGACCTCAAATTATCAGAAATATTTTCATAAAGTTTGGATTTAACTTCGGTTTGCAAAAATATTGTTTTTCCAAAACGAATCTTATGGCCTATTTTTGAAAATAACTGAATCCGAAAAAAATAAATAAAAACATGCCCATCCATCTGTCTGGATGTCCAGATGTTCGTCTGTACCCATGGTGCCTCGAGAACGGCTTATCCGATTTGGATTTTTTTCCTCTATCAGATTGGTGGTTTCTATGGCCAAGGCGGAGAATTGATGAGCTCTTGGAACCTGTACGTCAAGAGGGTCGGGTATCCTTGTATCCGAATTGACCCAAAACCACGTTGTGATAACCAAGTTGACCAAGTTTTTATATATGTTGGTTTGAAAATTGAATTGGGTGTTAAGTTTGGGGTGATATGAGAGTTGAGTTGGGTTCCATTTGCGGGTTGAGTTTAGGTTGGATTAGAATTTACTGAGCAGTTGATCAATTTTCTATGCTTACATTACCGGGCTAGTGAGCCATCCAGCTGGGGATTTATTTGTGGGTTTAATTGAGCGTTGAATAAATTAGAGTTGCCTTGAGTTGGGTTCATTTTCACATGTGTGTAGATTTAGAAGTGGAGTTGAGTATTAAGATGAAGTTGATTTAAGGGTTGGGTGCAGGTCAAATTGAGGTTCTGTTTGTTTTGTGGTTGAGTTAAGTTGAAGTCAGAAGTTGAGTTGGGGTTGAATTGGGCTTAATTGAGGCGTTCAGTTTGGGAATTATTTGATTTGGAGAGTTGTGGGTCGAGTTGGAAGTTAGCTTGGTTTTAATTCAAGAACGCAGGTATTTTTTCGAACCATCTTGATTTCACGATTAAGTAGGACATTGAGTTTTGAGTTCAGTTCAGAGTTGAATTTCTGGTCCATTTATGGTTTTGAATTGAATACCAGTTTTTAAAAATCCCTATTTCTAAATCGACTTCATATTCTCGCTTCGCATAAACACGTGTTTAACAATAGAATTGACTTACGTAAGATTAAAAAAATGAGAAATCCACAAAAAAGGATATCATTACTATCCCCGATTTTATGCTAATTTCACTATCACAACCTTTTTTATTTTTATTTGGTTTATTTAAATTTGGTAATGTTGTAGGAGAAACAAACTTGCCTAATATTAAACATGTAGGCTTAGATTTAAGATTTTCAACCAAATTTCACTCGAAATATTTCTATAGCATGGCAAAGTAATTATAGAAATCGTAACATTGCAGCACTAGTTCGGAAAAGAATTATTTTCTATACAATTTAAAAATATAAACCTCCAAAGAAAAACCCAAGTATTTTGCTATAAAAGGATCGAAAACCACGTTTTTAGTTTATCTAGGTGTCTGCAAACCTTAATTTTGCCTAAGTGGATGTTAGACAGTGGAACGAATTTCATATCCACTTAGTGAAATCGTAAGCTTAGAAAAAAGTTTTAACCGCAACAGACTGGAACTGTTAAGAATTTTTCGAATATTGCCGTAAGAGCTGTCTTGCCACAAATGTTGGCTCTAAATGAAATTTAAAATTTCATTTTAATATACTGTCTACAATTTAATGCTCAACAAAATATTTAGGGAAAAGTAACAACAAAATGGCTATGAAATGGAATTATTTCCAGCCAGTTGCTACAGAATGCTTTGGGAAAAATAAAACCAAAATATACTAAAAAAAAAGTCACAACAAATCAATTCCATATTCGCCGGGAAAGCCAGAATAGTGCCACAGGTGAATAAAAATATTTTGAACGTGTAGACTCAAATATCGTCCAGGTTGGGTGACGACATCAGGCCTCGGCAAATGTGCAATTTGCCCATATTCAAAGAGCGTGGTTAAAGTGAATAACTCTTTATATAAATTTAATGAACTACGCTGTGGAACTAGATGGATGTATTCTGGTTCTTCGAGGAAGGGGAAATATCTTTTGAATATCATAATATCCATTTTAAATGGTCGGAAGAGCATAATTTTAAGTGTTTTGGCAATATCTGTCATTGTAGTTATTACTAGATTAGTCGGAAGGCGACAACCATAATTTGATCGGAAAGCATAAATTCCTGCTTCCGCTTTGCAGTCTTGAGAAATTGAGAGATCCTCTCGCGGATTAGATTTACTCGAGCTTTGACTTCATAACAGCAACACGAATCTAGCTTCGAGTCTAAACTTAAAATTTATCAAAAAGAGACTGGGGACTTAGAATAGGAAATTTTTGTACCAAATTCGCCAGCCAAGTATTGCATATAGGTTAGTAAGCATCTAAAAGAAAAATGTTGAATGATCTATCACTCTATGTAATTGAATGAACTTAACATTTATTATGCTCCATTTATTTTACCAACCTATTTTTCTTGTTGCACTAATGTAACCGTACATATAATACGTTGTATAAATATATCAACATAAAGTCGAGCAAGACCATCAAAAAAATTTTGAAAATGAAGGATTCGGAAATTCTTATTTCCAATGGTTACTTCTTTCAATCTAAATTTTAAAGTGAATGAAATTTGGAGAGGTTAAACGGTCAAGAATATTTCTGTGAAGTTAGTAAGAGAATGGTTTGAGTATTACCTAAATATTAGTACGTATTATAATTTAAATAATGTATTATCGACCAACATAAATAAATTTGTGTTTCTAAATATTTAAAAACTCAAAATTTCATGATACAGAGTGATCCTAATCAAATAATTGTTATAAGTTAATATCGTTAGTAAAACAAAACAAATTATTAATCTACTTTTCACTAAAGGCATTTGGCTAATTGAACCAATAATTTGCCAAACCAAACCATTTTCTTGCTGACTATATCTAGTAATCAAACCATTAATTAATACATTTTCCAGAGGAACGATTTTGGCCGTAACATGAGATTTGAGATTTTCGAGTTTCCTCTACGTACTTGATGTAATTAAAATAAAATGTAACAAGAATAAAATTTACTGTTGTACGTCTAGTACATATACATGCGTAAATCGCTACTCTCAAATCTCATTTTATGACCAAAATCCGTGATCATACGTTTATCGTACTTACTAAAACTAAAAATTACACCAAAAACATAACCAAAGTTAACAAATAGCAGTTTTTTCGAAACCCATAAATATTTTTTAGCACAAATTTTTCACATTTGTTTGAAAAATAGTCCCCTACAATTTTTTATTAGACTCTCTAAACTGTGTAACAATTTTTTGCGTATTTCCCCGCAGTACATAGTTCTTATCTCACTTTAAATACGATGATCTTTAAGAAATGGGGAGAGTTTTCATCAGAACATGACGTGAATTTTATCCAGAAATAATTAATCGATAAAGGCATTCCGGTACATTGTTAACACTTAATTGCATTGCCAGAGCGGTACTCGCCAAACAAAGATAATATTTTTTGAAAATTGGATTGTGATATTAAATAAGTGTAAGTATTACACAAACGCAGAAATAGGAAATGATTGTAATATTAACAGTTAATATTTACCCTTATTAAACCAGAAACTGAACTATTTACTTCATTGAACAAATTTCGATTTCTGAATATTTATCGGTTGTTCATGACACTATTACACTTACAATACCACTTATTAACAGATAATTACGCCATTTAAATCGAAAACCAAAGGTTACAGCAAGAGAATTAAAATCATGTCACTGTTGTAAAATACACTTAAATAACAGCGAAAAAGGAAAACAATTTCTTTGAAATTAAACGCTAAGGCAACATGACCAATCATACAATCTATTTATTTTGTGTATATCAAATATTATCATAGGAATTGACAGTGATAGTTTGTGTGTGTGCAGTGTTTTCAAATAAATGACCAAAAATTAGTAGTAATTAATATCCTCTGCAGGAAAAATTAGCAACACTACATTTACAAACACAACTCCTAATCGAGATAAATTTATTGTTGTCACCGCCGGGATTTGCCAACCGGGAACCCCAAATTGCAATGAATAGTTCAACTCACCAAGGACGACAGTTTGAAAATTTATAAATTAATACATGAGAGATCTTTTACTAACTTTTTAGACCGGCAAACGAAATATTTAGATATTGCCCAGAAACATCCCAAGTAACAATTTGGAGTTGTCAAAACGTTGTGCCATCTAAAATTCACAGCAATTTAGTTATAATAACTTCTTAAAAAATAACCAAAAACGTCAGTTTGTTGGTTTGTCGACGTAATAGCAGCAAAAATGGTAATCGTAGTTTGCTTGCCGATATGTTATAGCAATGTCAAACAGCAAACTCGTAATAAATGGTAAATTACTTTTGAGATAGCAGTTTGATTTATTTAAAAATATAGGTTCCCAAATAGCAAAAAAATTATGTTTGCAGTTTCGCTGTGCTTCACGCAAAATAGTTACATAAGAAAAAATAATGTTTTTTGCAGCAAACCGATTCCCTTAACGTAGTTAAGGGAATCGGTTTCAAAACAGCAAAACATTCAGAAATAACTAAAGAGCTATTATTTTGGAAATTATTGTAACAAAAATCATTTGTTGCTAAATGATTAGTAAAAAACATATTTCTATAATTGCATCTACAATTTTAATGATGTCATTTTAATTATGTTTTCTATACTTCAATAATAAATGTCATAAATATTTTATGAAATATTGACAGGGAAAATATGGCTTTGCTTGTGATTTTTAATCATAAAAATACACGGGAAACAAATTTCATCGACCAGTTTGGAAAAGTAGGTCAGAAAAGGAAAACGCGACTTAAAAATATTTGATATTAATAATAAAATTAAAATCAAAAATTTTTTCGAAAAATTTTTTTTTCCTGAAAAATAAATCCAAATCTGTTAAAAAGCTTCTGGTAACCAACCAAAAGCTAAAGATAGGCGTTTTTTTAATATTTGCATGTGATAAAGTTGTTTTTGTCGAAGTTTTTTAACCAGATTAATGATGCAGCCATTTTTATGAGAAGAGAAACTAAATTAAAAGATGGCTTTAATATATAGTATGTAACAGCTATAGATAACCATTTTAACCATTTTAACCAAATATTATTACAGCTAAATTGTTTTACGAACTTACGAAAAAGTAACCAAAATAATATTTTAAGTAACTAATTAGCTTTTGAATGAGGAAATCACTGATCATAAAACATTATTGTTTTGTGTTAAGCGTTTTAGCTGTTGGACTTTGCATGGAATATTATTTACTTTAACCCGCTAGCAGGCAATTGTTTCTAACAGGGATGTGATAGGGTAATTTCAATGTGAAAAAATCGAAAATTAGGTCTAAAATTATCTCCAGTTAAAATTACTAACATATTACTACATTAAGAAAGATTATATAATACTAAAACAAAATACATACTAATTGAAATTCTAATTCCCGGTTGAACTGTAAAAGCACCAACCGCCAGTCTAATAATATTTCGTCTCACGAATGCACATGCGTATGTGAGATAATTTTGTTTATACATATCTCTCAATTGCAAACGAAGCCTTTTAAAACTTACTAGCACACTTGCTTTAAATCAAGCGAGATACGTTTTCCTGTTTTGAGCAATGCAAACTATTTTACTATTGCCTTGGTATGTCAGCTATCATCGCTCACACGACGTATCGATGTTTTCTACATTTTACATTCTTAACTCTTTGCACTCGAAGTACTCCTCCCAAGTAATGTTAACTTTTGGCGTTATACACGGATGGTGTCTCTCAAGCACACAAGACGATACTGCACTGTAGATCAGAATATTATGAATGTTCTATCTTTCTATTCTCTGATTTCTACGACAAGAAAAACAATACACTAATAATATTTCTTGTACACTTGGACATTGTGACGCGACAATTAAATATTTGTCTGCCCAATTTTGTTCACATAAATATTTAACTGAAGTGTTTGAATTACGCAAATAATAACCGTTAACGCACATAGCAACTTATAAAAACGTAATTCTGTGCAAAGAGTATATTAGCAAATAATAATTTTCTATTTATTATTCATGTTTTCTGTGCTCCGTTTAAAAGCGGAAATACCTGCTAGAGGGTTAACAACATTGTTTATTTACACATAGTACACATTTAGATTCTGCGGTGTGTTAAGCAGTTTTGCTGTGTGTTAAACAATTTTGCTTTAAGTTAAGCAGTTTTCCTTTTCCAAACCAATTGGCATATCAAGTTGGATTTCTGTAATTTGTTATTCAACATTATTGTCAGATTAACGCGGTAATTACTGAAACAGTACATTTTATCTTTAATAATGGTAAGTGTTTGCTAGGAAATCATTTTTTCTAGTGATTTTAAGTTTATTTAATATTATAAGAGTATTATTTAATAGGTTTGTTATGATTATTAGGTTTTCTGTGTTCTCGAAACTGTAAGAAGAAGGAATTGTTTGTGTGTCCGGCGTGCTGGTTTGTAGGAGACGAAAATAATGATATCGTTCATTATCCACCGGACACCAAAGAGTTCCTCGAATATCAAGGGTTAGGTTACAGAGCAAAAAGCCTATAATTCATGGTGCTCAGAACTGGCACGCTTGCTCGCCAAATATTCGGAGTATCAGCTGGCAGTATATGGTATGCAGAAGTTAGAAGAACGAGCCATTTCCGAAGAGCAAGTAGAGATATAGAAGAGCGAGATACATCAAATATTCCTTCGGTGCAAGATGTAGTTAATAGTCGCAAAAAGACAATGGAAAAACCACCAAATCTTACTGTTACGTTACACCCATCCGCATCAACTTGTACTAGTCAATTGCAAGATGCCTCTTCAAACAGAGCATTTGGCAAGACTCATTTGCAAGATACCACATCACTATTAACAATTATTGTAAATAATAAATAAATAAAATTATAAATAATTATATAAATGTTTGTTCGCCATTATATTCGACTTATTTGATTTTATGTCATAAAGCGCAAAATTAGACCGCACAGCATATTGGATTTTTGTATCCGTAAATAATCATAGCCGAAAAAATTCTTTTCCACCTCCAAAATTAATTATAAATTTGTTTTAGACTTGTTTTCTAACTATTTTGTTATTTTAACAGTAATTTTGATTAAATGCAAATATGTTTGAAAATTACACAAAAAAATAAATAAAGTATTATACCTGTCATTTTTGTTTAGTTGACTACCACAGCAAAATTGCTTTTCTCCCGACTGGTTTACTTAATGGCATATAACAAAATCCCTGCTGGAATGTCTTATATACCTACTTAAGCTAATTAGCTTTTTTTTCACTGCCACAACGTTTTAAAAACATATTGAATATCTATTTAACATTTATAACTAATTTGTGTAATTTTTCTGATTTCACGACGTTGTAACAGCTTTGTTTTTGCTGTCTAGGACAATTTACCTATCAAATTGTTACTTGGGATGGTAAAGGATGATATAGATTACTTTTTGACGATGGTTATTATGATCAAACTTAAAAATTGATTTTTAGTTTTTTTTTTTGGGATCCTTTTTAACTTTTGAATGGGTCTAGAAAAAAATGTATTTTGTTTAATTTAATTATTATGTTATTACTAACTTGTACTAAAAGTAGAATATTGACAAAAGGTCTTAACGGTCGTTGTCGGTCTTAACAAAAGTTTGAAAAGTGATATGGAACGTAATGAAAGGTTGGCCGAAGGACTGAAATCAGAGCTGGGTTTGACAAATTAATGGTTAACGAAATCAGAATCTTTTAAAATTTCTAAAAGTCTAATTCGTTGAATATGGTAAAATTATTACAACCTGATATTGATACAAATTATTTTGAAATATGTTTCGTTTGGGTAACACAAATAATTACTGATAAGGTAAATGATTTAATGAAATGTTCCAAATACAAATATTATCTTGAATAAAGAACCGCAAGTACGCATTAAAATAATTAACTTCCCATTAACATTGTAATATGCAAATTAATTCAAAGAATGTTGTCTTTTATCTATCGCATAAATAAGTACATAAAGAAATTTTCGCCTTGTTTAAGTTTTCAGAACCCACCTCTAAAAACACATTCACCTGCTAAAGGCGTACTCGTTTACATAAAATATATCAAATGATTTGACCATCTAATATACGAGTACGTTAAGTGTAACACGCGACTATAATATCTGATGACACTTTTCTCAATAATCGTAATCCATAATTTTTTTTTTTGTATTTGCGTGCAGCACTAATTAAAAATGAAATATAATTATTATAGTTAGAAATGTAAATAAATTATTATACTACACATTCGAATAATAATGAGATCCAGCTCGAGCAAGTTGTTCTCGTTGAACGAGATACTTTTTTATGTTTATGTTATTGCGTTATCTAAATAACTATAGCAACATAATAAATTCATAATTTATATTATTTCATATGTAATTAAAAAACTGTTATTATGATTTTTAATAATAATAATTTTTTTTTTTTTTTGTTTTAATTAATACGATTTCGTTTGACGCTTTTTTTAATGAGGTGGAATTTATGTAACTTGTTCGTCATTCGTGTCGGGTAAAACTGAATTCAGCATTAACAATTTTTCTACACTTCTGCATTGGAAATTGAAAAATAATTCAAATGGCTTAGTTCTTGTTCTTTACTTCTTTTACAATTCGAGATAAACTTTTAATGATATACGTGTATACAACAACATTACCACTGGGAAAATAAGGAATTGTGTGTAATAAAAAAAAACTTCACAACATGAATGAGCAAATAAATTTAGTAATGATTGTATCACAATGTAAAATAAAACAAAAAGTTAATTTTAATTCATTTTATAAGTATTTCGATATCCAGAAGACATATACAGTGCCTGATTAATGTTTCATTTTTACTTACGTATACATAGTTAAAGAAGGAATTAAATCAATTGATATTCAATCAGCGAAATGATATAATGGCAAAATAACAACAAAGCTAAATGTAATAAAAAAATGTTGCTATTGTTTTAAAAATGTATTTGTTTGTTTATTGTTGTTGTTAGTATTATTAACCCTAGATAGTGTAAGTATTCGTTGGGATCTGTGCACGTTAAGTTTATTACAATTGTTGCTTAAATACTTTACCGATGTGAACTTTTCAAAACAATAAAAATATTGTAATTCTTGCATATACATATCTACATTATGTAAATGAATAATACTGAACACCTTCGTTAAGATGACCCAAAGTTCTATTGTATGTGAAGTTAGTAACACTAAAATAAAAATGTTCTTCATATTTAAATGTAAGCCTAATAATAAAACGATCACGGGAAAAAAGAACATTTAAAATCTCCACAACCAAGGAAAAGGACATGGGCAAATTATACCTAATTAAAGAATATAAAACCTCAATTTTATTTAGGAATTAAACATTCCCTTAAATCACATTTGATGTTTAATTTTAAATGATATCCCGAGTTTTGAGTCGATTATTCCTTAGTAAGCATAAATTATTTAATAAAAATTATTCTTTATGCATAATTTATACCCAATAAACATAATATTTATCGTCTATCACAGTTTATGCATAATTTGGCCCCCATTGATATTATAATGCAGTTTTCCTTTCGACTTCTATCTCTCCTTTTCTCGGCCTACGTAATCTTGATTCTGTATTGTAGCGGCATTACATCAAAAAACGGGAAAGAAAAACGTGGTGATAAACAAATTAATAAAAAATATCATATATCATCACAAATATTAAATTAAAAGTTAATTTAGTGATTCAAGTAAGTGAATTGGTTTAAAATTAAGTGTTTATTAAAATAAATTATTACCAATAAATTTATTAGTGATAAAATAAATTTGATGTGTGTACCTAATAGTGAAAACTGAAACAAAATAATGAAAAAAAATTGGCTAATTCAGATAAATCAATTAATAATTTTAATAGCTTTTGATCACACCACGAAATAAATTTAAATTCAGATTTTACTAGATAGTTTAAATAATAATTTCATAATTCTCAAGTCGATTAAAATTTTCATTTATTGTTTAACGGATTCAATGTGCAAAGTTGAGTCTATGTGGAGAAAATTCCGTAATAGTTTAGCAGTAGTGCGTAATAGTTTTACTTTCTTTTACTCTAGTAAAATAAAGTAAAGTAAACATGAAAATTTTGGACCTTGAGATTTTTAGAGATTTATTTGTTTTGAGGTCCATTGAGTCAGAAAAAGTGGATTTCGAAATGGTGTCTGTCTGTCTGTCTGTCAGTCTGTCAGTCTGTCAGTCTGTCAGTCTGTCAGTCTGTCAGTCTGTCAGTCTGTCAGTCTGTCAGTCTGTCAGTCTGTCAGTCTGTCAGTCTGTCAGTCTGTCAGTCTGTCAGTCTGTCAGTCTGTCAGTCTGTCAGTCTGTCAGTCTGTCAGTCTGTCAGTCTGTCAGTCTGTCAGTCTGTCAGTCTGTCAGTCTGTCAGTCTGTCAGTCTGTCAGTCTGTCAGTCTGTCAGTCTGTCAGTCTGTCAGTCTGTCAGTCTGTCAGTCTGTCAGTCTGTCAGTCTGTCAGTCTGTCAGTCTGTCAGTCTGTCAGTCTGTCAGTCTGTCAGTTTGTCAGTCTGTCAGTCTGTCAGTCTGTCAGTCTGTCAGTCTGTCAGTCTGTCAGTCTGTCAGTCTGTCAGTCTGTCAGTCTGTCAGTCTGTCAGTCTGTCAGTCTGTCAGTCTGTCAGTCTGTCAGTCTGTCTGTGTCCTCTCTACAGCCCAGATGGTTTAACCAATCGAACTGAAACTTTAGGTTTAAGCTTTTTTGATGAATTGGGAGGTCCCAGTGAATTTTACTCCAAATCGGCTAACCGGAAGTAGACACTCCCTTGGTCCAGAAAATTTATTTTGCAAATATCTTAAAAAGTATAAGGTTTACAAAAAACTATTTAATACAAAATGTTTCCAAAAATTAAAAACAAATAAAAAAAAAAAAAAAAATTTAAAAAAAAGTTATAAAAAAAATAAAATTTTTCAAAATTCTCTGTTCGTAAAAGAAAGTCGTGTGTTGGCCGCACCTCCATTTTTTTTTATTGTATCACAGTTTTTAATTTGCTTTTTTATTTTGCTTAATGTAAAATTCTTTACTATCCGATGCATTTTAGTTGTGATGAGTAAAACCGATGGTTTCGTTTATATGTTTAAAATTATTTCGTTTTATTTATTTAATTCAATTAAGAATAATGTTTTATTTTCTATGTTTCATTAATTAACCCAAACCTGTTAATCGAAATAAATATAAATATATGCCTAAAGTCAAGGTATAGGCTAAATAAATTATAATATAATGTTTTGAAATTAATTTTAATTATGAAGTTTGAACTTTTTTATTAATCATTACTTCACTCAACCAGTTTGAAATATATTATGGTATGAATTACAGGTGCGAGGTGAAATCCAACGTAATGTTAGCAGTATTGTAAGTCAAGTTCCACATGTGTATTCGTGTTTTTGACATTTTTGTGTTTTAATAACGAAACAGTAATAATATCTTAATTAAATTTTTCTCCACTAAAGTTATAAATTTATTAATGAAATTTCCGTGTAAACATAATTGAAACTACCACTGTATCAGTTTTGTTCATCGCAATGACCAATATACATCGGACAGTAAGTCTATGTACTTTTGGTAGTCGGTTATGTGCTTTTTCAGCGTCGTTACCCCGCTGATGAGTAACAGTAGTTTTAAAGCAAAATAAGTTTTAATAACTCGTAATTAAGACACGCGTTACATTTTCTATAGGAATCACATTGGAACCGGAAAGGATCAGTCCCGAAAAACCAAAAATTGAAGGAAACAATAAAATTTGAAGATCCACAGAAATCTGCAATACATAATGGAACACAACAAGCGTATGCATCTGGTCAACCAGTATTCAAAAATGTAGATTTTGCCTGTATTCTCTCGCCATAAAGATACACTGAGAAACACTAATCGTCTGCTCAATTCAGGAAATAATTTAGAAAATTTCGTTCATAGTCCAGGAAACGAAAATAGGGCTCCATATAAAGTTGTAAATAATTTCAATAAACTTTTAACTAATATAATGTTGTTCCCTATACTTCGGCACAACTTTTCAGAAAAATCCCCACCTCTATGTGTTGAGCAAAAAAAAAAAATAACGGTACTTTAGTTTTATTATTTCATTTTTTTTTTTTTTTTGAATCTTTGAGATTCTCAAAATGGCTAGTAACTTTGGGTATAAAAGATTTAGAAACTAGCTTTGTATGCGCAATTATCTGTAAATTGGTAATCATTTAATAATAAAATATTAAATATTATAACGATATATCATGCATGATAGGACAACCATGTTTGATACGATCTCACCCAATAAATAAACCAAATATTATGAAAAAACGATTTTCCCAATTTTCTTGAGAAAATCCTAGGAAGCTGACACCTAAGTGACCTATATGCAAAGTTGGCATGTGATCTAGGCTATCCAAAACCAGTTTCAGTTTTGAAAAAAATAGGGGTTAGGGTGTTTATAACAAATATTTCGTATCAAACATGCCAGGTATATCATGCAACAACACTACAAGCGAAGAAGATCTCAGTGATATTGAACGAAATACTGAGCTACAATTTTAATTTTTAAATGCCCATAAATGGGAATAAAAAAAATTATGTATTATACTAAGAATAAATAATATTTTGAAGTAATAAAATATTGTCATTTCATTAATTTTTTGATTTTTTATCATGGATTTTTTGAAGGTTGGTTTCTTAATAAAATTATGTTATTTCGTAAACGGTAAATCGCAAATTAGCCTGCAACGAAGCCTGCAAATTAGCTCAAACGACGACAAATTCAATCTTGCATAATGTTATGGAATACTGTTTTTATAAGTCCTGCTAACTGTTCTATTTTTACAGTTAAACTTCAAAAATTTACTTGCTTTTAACATTTAGCTCAAATTCGACCAACTTAACGGCCATAAATTAAAAAATAATGTTACACAATATTGTACACTATTAACTTCTTCGTCATTTGAGCCTTTTCGAGTTTATGCTGTGTACCGTTCAGAAGTTATTTTTTTTTTCTGAACACCTAAAATTGGTTATTCCAACCCTGATTGCAGGGTTGGCTCAACCTTTAGAGGTGGGGATTTTTTCCAAAATACTGTCTTCAAGTAGTACTACAACTCTGTAAGATTTCGTTTCTATTGGAATTATTTACTACTTTTTGCACAAAATTCCTGCACTATCAAGGAAAATTGTGAAGAGAAAAGTTGAACTTGTTTTCACAAAACGAGAAAGTTTTGCCATATATTTTATATTATGATGACTTTGGGACTGGAAGCGCCTTGGGAATTCATACAGAATCTCAACCAATTGCAAGATTTTATTTTTATTTTCCAACTCTACCTTCAAGTAATTTAAAACTAAATAATATATTTGTAGGCCAGTTAATGATAATCAATGTATTTAAAAAATTTCAGATATCGCTTTCTTATTTAATAGATTGCTTAAAAATTAGTGAAATAAAACGTATACTTTTATATATAGAAAATAATAAAAAAATTGTTAGGTTTGTTTTAGGTCTCGTTATAGGAGATACTTTGGCTTTACATTCTATAATGGTAAACAGTTCATAATTTTCTACAACTTTTACTGTAGGCTATGTTAAGATGAGAAATCTATTCTTGAACATTCTGTTTCGGAACATACATATATACTTTCAAATTACATACTGTGGACAATCATAGAATGGATGGGTGTTTAACGAAAGCCCGATTTGTGAAAATCCTGTTTTTTTTTGTTAATCCCGATTATCAAAATCCCGGTTTCTAAAATCCCGGCTCTGCAAAAACAAAAATCTTGGTTTTCAGAAAATCCCAATTTTTATTTTTATTTTACGGGTATACTATGAAATCCCGTTTCAACATTAAAATTTTCCTTCACCCGAAGTTTTAAAAAAATATAGCTTTCAAGTCCGGATTTTTAAAAACAGGATTTCGAAAAACGGGAATTTGAAAACCGTGATTTTGGAAACCTGAATTTTGAAAATCGGGATTTCCTAATACGCCCAGAATGGATATCCGCAAAAATATAAAGGGCTGAAACCTCATAAGGTGATCAGAACTACGGTCTTCAATAATTCAATTCAAGAATCATTTTATAATCCAATTTCCAACCCACATGTCAAATTTCATCATATTCGGTTGGGAAATAGGCCAGTTCCATCATACTTGGCCATATTCCAGAACTTTATCCAAAAGTAATTTTAAAATCCCATTTCCAGTGCACAAGCGAATTACCAAAAATCATTTTAGAATCCCATTTCCAATGCACAATTGGTTGAGAAATAGGCAGGTTCCATCATACTTGGCCATATTCCAGAACATAATCTATAAATCATAAACATATGTTGTACATACATACAAACACTCACTTATATAGATTGCTCCAGATTAATGAACCTTGGGTTATATGCTCCGGAAAGAGTTTAAGATCTTTTCAAAACTGAATTTCATAGGACTAATTATGGAGACTATTTGAATCTGATATCTAAGTCATATAATGAATTGAGTAAGCTTTGTGAAGATTTTAATATGAGTAAATGTGAGATCAGACGATCGTTGAAATGGGATTATTTCAATAAATGATAGCTTACTAATTGTGTAATGTTAATAATTAAAATTGTACTAGAACTTCTGGTTCCTAAAAAAATAAATAAATTAATTAGACCACATAATCGTTCATTCAACAATGACATGAATGCTCACATCGATTGGTCCAATTTGCAGACACCAGTTATCAGACGGGCCTTTTCAACCATATCAATAAATTTTTCTAAATTTTCTTCTCATTACACACAAAACAATTGAAAGACTTTCGATCTTTCAAATCTTCCAATTCGTCGTTAGTCCCAAATTGTTTAAACCTTCGCGTTACCACTATTAATTTTTACCTTGTCATTGTCCTTCTCCGGGTCATTACCTACTATCAACAATTTATTTTTGGGAAACAAGGTTATTTTACAAATTGTAATTAAATATACAAAGAAAGAATAAAAGGATCCACCTATGCTCTCGATTCAATCCTCCAAATCATAATTCATAATTTAGTTCAGTTTTAAATTTTTCGACGAAATAATAAACTTGGTCGGACACCTTTTTGATTTTAATATTTTTACCATAATCATATTGTCGTTTATTGACACGCTCATATTCAAACCGTTTCTCATATTTTATTCTGTAACTTTCAAATATTATTAAACAAATTTTCAAGTTCAAATATTTCAACATTGAACAAAATATAATGTTCAATCGATTTATTGTTAAATCCGTTAGAGGCTTCATAAATTATTCCTACATAAAATAAAACTTGTTGAAACCGTTCCAGTTGACTTAGCAAATTATAATCAGTATATGGTGATTGAACAACATGGTCTTACAATAAATATACTCTACTAAAGATATCAAAACTATTCTCTATTTATTCCAAACCTATGGGGACATCAAAAAACATTAATCTGATATACCAATGTATGTTATCTGATTAAATGGAAAAATGTTAATGTGAACGATCTAGACAATGTCAACAATAACAAGAATTGTTTTAATGACTTTATTTAGTATAGCAGTCCCAGTAAATTATCTCGTCTCGATTAACTGATTTTTTTTTAAGTAAATTCTTAGAAATATAAATTGATAGTTGAATACCCCTGAATATGTAAAATAATTAATAATTCTATAGCATTAGCGCACACGATTACCAAATTTACTGGAGTCACGTCAAGACCGCAACACCTAATATGCACAATTGTTTTATTGTTTCGATTGTTTCATTTTACATATATACATATTTATGATCATCATTAAGTATACGGAAGCTTTTGGTAAGTGCTGTGATATTTAATTTGGCGCTAGAATTATACAAACCACCTTGAAATATATTTCATATTTGCACTGGTTTTCTTTGTCGTTCTATATCAAATTAATTTCGCTCAGTATAAGTACATATTTTGTGATAAGATATTTTGTGCGTTCGGTTTTATTAAAATATAAATAATCTAACCAGAGTAATAACAATAATAACATTCGGTTTTAACTGACCACAGTTGGTTAGTAATGTACCAGCTATTATTGTTCTAGACCACCATAAGAAGCCAAGCAGTTCTCTACGTTCTCTATAGGTAGATAGGTTAGCCAATCACATGCGTAAACAGAACTTGCACCACCGATTTTTTTTTACCGTCGGTCTAAGAAGAAATTTCACAGCAAGGTTGTATAGGTCATCTCTACTGTAAAGCGATTCTTTATGTGCCAAGTGATTAAGACCCGACTCTAGGGACTAGTATAGATGAAGAAAATAACAAACCAATGTATCCACATCGATTTTTTGTTGAACGTCCATTTCTTATCTAGCAAATAAATCTCGATTTGTAACCCAAATAAATTTTTTTTTTTATAAAACCGAAATTGACATTGAATTATTATATTATTGATTTTGTGAAATGGAAATGAATTTGGTTTATGTGACTTCGTTGGAAATTTAATAAAATGTTTGTTTTATTAATTTTACTTGGAAATTATTTGTATTTATTCTTTCACATTTAGGACCTAATACGATTAGTTTACGATAAAAATTTACGAGACAGAAATAATTTAACCTAGACTGAAATAACTTAATCGTGAATCTTTTTATAGATATAATCGTGATGGTTACGATCTTACGATTATCGTGATGGTTGTTGTTATCATGATAGTACGATGGTATGAAGGTACGACTGTGTGATAATGTTTAATGATATGATGATTTTACTGTAAGGTGTTATGTTGGTATGATGGTACGTTGCTATACTGACATAATGATATGTAAGTTGATAAGGTGATATGATGGAATGATGGTTTGAACACTATGATGGTTTAATGGTATGGTAGTAAGATGGTATAACGTACCGAAAGCATGATGGTATACTGCTAAAATGGTATGATGGTATGTTGGTATGATCGTAAGATCACCTAATGATACGATTGTATTATGATAGGATGGTCTGATGGTAGGATGGTAAGGTGGCATAATATGATTGTAAAATAGTATGATGGTGTGATGGTTGAATGGTGGTGTGATAATACCAAACAAGTATCACGAATTATACTCGACGAATGAGCAACGTTGAAAAGTACTTCAACTAGCTTGGTCATTTTCAGCGCAAGCAGAAGGAAGGATAATTAAAACCACTTTTTTTGTGGACGATTTTCTGTTTCATGTTACTCCTGTAGCGTTTAAGTGGAATTGGAAAATCTTTTTACATCATATGAAAGATAACGTATTTTTAGTGAAGAGCGTACAGAAGAATGTATCGTTCTGTTATTTTTCCTGTACAGAATAAATCTTAGAACTGCAGAAAAACGTAAGTTGCCGATGAACCGTGAACGAGAAGAAGATGGAGAGCACAAGTTTTTGAACAAATTCGGCGAACTAGATCCTTATAAAAAGCTTACGAAAAGCGTCCTTCATTTTTGACGGGTTATTACCAGTTCTGATTTTCGTCGTGACCACTAGCAGCAACAACTGTGATAGATGAAACATTTCTGGATGGACCATAAACATTTTGGAAATACGAATTTTTGTAAATTTTGTAAAATTTTGTAAATCAGTATGAATTGTTTCGAACGGTTTGTCACGCTTAGGAATAGAATGTAGGCAAATGGTCAATAATGCATTTAAAGCAATTTAAAATAAACAGTTTAGCCTTGGATCTCATCTTTAGAAACTAATAATTCCTACTAATTATATCGACCATCTTATCCTTACCGACGTGCCCTATTTTTTCATGTGCATTCATTATCACTTGCCATTCCATCTTCTCTGGCACGTGAACCCTAATTTCATTTTTATTTATTTTTTATATACTATGCCATTCCGCAGTTTCTAACGGTTTCCGAACACTTTTCAGTGGTAGTTCAAATTTAAGATTAAATAGCTCAGATTAAGCTTAAAGTGCAAATTTACAAAACGATATTTTTCTAGGAAATTTTTATAGGGTTGGTCTAATTTTTAAAAAAGGAAGAAATCGTTTCTGTTGCTATTAAATATTTTCTTAAGACTAAAGTTCTGACTCCATAGACATAAAAATGGCTTTTGGTTCTGACAGATATTTAGATTTGGAAGAAACTTGGCTAAGCTAGTTTGAAATAAAAGCTTTCGACATCAAACGACAACGATTTTCGTATTATACGTTTCGCGTAACTCCAAGT
Organism: Tipula vernalis; assembly: GCA_958295665.1. NCBI lineage: Eukaryota > Metazoa > Arthropoda > Insecta > Diptera > Tipulidae > Tipula > Tipula vernalis. Next base: position 366,955,356 of record OY282558.1, on the reverse strand, counting down.
TTACCGCTGTGGCATTTAAAATTTAAGCTTTTACAAATCAAGTTGAGCCTTTAGTCAAACAAATTCAACTTTTACAAATCAAGTTTTGATTAGAAAAGGTTGAATTTGATTTGAGAAAGGGAGGTTATAGCAATCTGGTGGTGTTAGTAGCTTGCCCTGGATGCAATGTGATGTTTATAAAAATCAAGAAGAAACTGTACAAATACATAACAGCGACTGTAAATAAATTCTTATTTCCCTCGCTTGAGCCAAACCAGTCAGTCTCTATAATCAATTAACGTTCGTTCAACTTATAGTTTCTCATTTAGCGGATATTTAGATTACCAGTAAATGGTAAAAAAAAAATTCAAACCTACAGGTTTATTTTGAAAAACTATTTTATGGTAAATATAAGGAAAATCTTAGAAATTTTCTCCCGATTTTGGAAATTCCCGCTTCCCGACTTCATATCCGCTTATCTCAGGTTTCAACTTTTGATCACTTTTTAAAATTTCTCGAGAGTTTTCGAGTTTATGATGAAAATGAGATGCGTGATGTTTGAGACTTAATTGATGATTCGGGGACTCGGGGTTACGAAACAGGTTATTCGAGATTTCGTTCGATATTTAAAAAATTAAACGATAAGATCCAGGGGTTCTATTCTTACTGGCTTAGTAGTATTAGTTAAGTTACTTGACAAATAATTCCATATTTACACGAATTTTCGAAATTTTTCAAAATTTTCTTGGGTTTTCTAGATTTTTACTGTCTTTCAGATATTATTCATTAATATGCAGATTTTCGTTCGAGATCAATTGACATTCAAGTAATATAGAGATTTTTCGAATTTGTCTGGGGTAATCGAGATTGATCCACGGTTTATTCTAAGTTTATTTAGTTTTTCGACATTCCCATAGGATTATTCGAGATTTTTAAAGATTTTCGAATTGTAAGAACTTGCAGAGTTACATATATAAATCTAAATGGTGACTTTAAAAAGATTTCTTGAAATTATGCCCAAATTTCGATATTTCTCCGATTTCCTGTAGGTTGTTCTAAATTATTTAAGAATCTCCAGGTTATTTACGTTGTACATGACGGTGATTAGCACACAAAGGATTTCCTAGGGTTTAACATACTTACGTATAAAGAACTTCCAAGAATATTCAAAATATTTTGAAAATTGGACATTTTTGAGATTATTTCGAAATTCTTGATATTTTTGAAACTACCGATATATTTAGTACTCGTCATAGCATAGAGTTGCAAGATGTTTCGTTTTACTTGAGGCAATTCAAATGAATCACATTCTGTTTCATCTTCTTTTAAACGATGACCTGAATATGTATGTGTGTCCATAAAATTAAATTTGAGCAAACCAATTGATTTTCTTACACAGGGAACGCTCGAAAATGGAAACACATTTTGGGTGAAGGATATTTACATCAAGAAGAAATATTCTAAATTTTTTCTAAAAAATACCTTTTGTAAAATCAAATTTCTGAGCAAAAGAAATGAAAGCTCTTGAAACTAAAAGTTTTTGACATTTCTTGCAAATATATGATTTATGCTCATAAAACATTTTAGCGAAAGGTACAAAAATTACCGAGAAAGTATAAACAAATTATGATGTTTAAAGCGAATTGAAAACAAATACTCTAAACTAATCCCAAACTACCTGCTTCCTTTGTAATATAAAAATTTGAAAGTCAAATGGTTTGGTTGAAAAGCTCTTAATAGTTTACATTGAAGACAAATATTCTAAATCCTACACAAAGTTTCGCCATCCCTTGTAATATCAAATTTCGAAGTATAATGTTTCGTTTAAAAACCTTCGATAAGTGAAAGCTGTTAAAACTAAACCATTTTTTTCAAATACAAAATTTATGCTCATAAAATATTTTATTAAAACTTTAAATTATTAAAAAGCTCAAAAATGTTAAGTTCAAATGCAAAAAGTATGAATTAGTTGTCAAGCTTGAAGCTTATTGGAAACAAATATTCTACATAATTATATTGACAATCTCACCTTCCTTTAAACTAACAAATTTCAGAGTAAAAAAGTAAATAATTTGGGTTAAAAAGCTTCGATTCGTGAAAGCTCTTAAAACATTTTTTGCAAATACATAATTTTTGTTCATAAAACATTTTAACAAAAACCTCAAATTATGAAAAGACTCAAAGATGTTAAGATCAAATGCAAAAAGTATGAATTACTTGTAAAGCTTAAAGCTTACTAAAAACAAATATTCTAAATTTATTACAAAATCCCACCTTCCTTTAAACTAACAAATTTCATAGTAAAAATTAAACGATTTGAGTTAAAAAGCTTCGATAAGTGAAAGCTCCTAAACATTTTTGCAAATACATAATTTGTGTTCATAAAACATTTTAACAAAAACCTCAAATTATGAAAAGACTCAAAAATATTAAGTTCAAACGCGAAAAGTATGAATTACTTGTCAAGCTTAAAGCTTATTGAAAACCAATATTCTAAATGTATTACAAAATCCCACCTTCCTTTAAACCAACCAATTTCAGAGTAAAAATTAAATGATTTAAGTTAAAAAGTTTCGATTTGTGAAAGCTCCTAAAACACTTTTCGCAAATACATAATTTGTGTTCATAAAACATTTTAACAAAAACCTCAAATTATGAAAAGACTCAAAAATATTAAGTTCAAACGCGAAAAGTATGAATTACTTGTCAAGCTTAAAGCTTATTAAAAACCAATATTCTAAATGTATTACAAAATCCCACCTTCCTTTAAACCAACCAATTTCAGAGTAAAAATTAAATGATTTAAGTTAAAAAGCTTTGATTTGTGAAAGCTCCTAAAACACTTTTCGCAAATACATAATTTGTGTTCATAAAACATTTTAACAAAAACCTCAAATTATGAAAAGACTCAAAAATATTAAGTTCAAACGCGAAAAGTATGAATTACTTGTCAAGCTTAAAGCTTATTAAAAACCAATATTCTAAATGTATTACAAAATCCCACCTTCCTTTAAACCAACCAATTTCAGAGTAAAAATTAAATGATTTAAGTTAAAAAGCTTTGATTTGTGAAAGCTCCTAAAACACTTTTCGCAAATACATAATTTGTGTTCATAAAACATTTTAACAAAAACCTCAAATTATGAAAAGACTCAAAAATATTAAGTTCAAACGCGAAAAGTATGAATTACTTGTCAAGCTTAAAGCTTATTAAAAACCAATATTCTAAATGTATTACAAAATCCCACCTTCCTTTAAACCAACCAATTTCAGAGTAAAAATTAAATGATTTAAGTTAAAAAGCTTTGATTTGTGAAAGCTCCTAAAACAATTTTCGCAAATACATAATTTGTGTTCATAAAACATTTTAACAAAAACCTCAAATTATGAAAAGACTCAAAAATATTAAGTTCAAACGCGAAAAGTATGAATTACTTGTCAAGCTTAAAGCTTATTGAAAACCAATATTCTAAATTTATTACAAAATCCCACCTTCCTTTAAACCAACCAATTTCAGAGTAAAAATTAAATGATTTAAGTTAAAAAGCTTCGATTTGTGAAAGCTTCTAAAACACTTTTCGCAAATACATAATTTGTGTTCATAAAACATTTTAACAAAACCCTCAAAATATGAAATGACTAAAAAATATTAAGTTCAAACGCGAAAAGTATGAATTACTTGTCAAGCTTAAAGCTTATTGAAAACCAATATTCTAAATGTATTACAAAATCCCACCTTCCTTTAAACCAACCAATTTCAGAGTAAAAATTAAATGATTTAAGTTAAAAAGCTTCGATTTGTGAAAGCTCTTAAAACACTTTTCGCAAATACATAATTTGTGTTCATAAAACATTTTAACAAAAACCTTCAATTTTGAAAAGACTCAGAAATGTTAACTTCAAACGCAAAAGTTGCGAATTACTTGTCAAGCTTAAAGCTTATTGAAAACAAATATTCTAAATTTATTACAAAATCCCATCTTCCTTTAAACTAACAAATTTCAGAGTAAAAATGAAATAATTTGATTTAAAAAGCTTCGATTCGTGAAAGCTCCTAAAACAATTTTTGCAAAGACATAATTTTTGTTCATAAAACGTTTTAGCAAAAACTTCAAATTATGAAAAGACTCAAAAATGTTAAGTTTAAACGCGAAAAGTATAAATTACTTGTCAAGCTTAAAGCTCATTGAAAACAAATACTCTAAACATCAAATTTGAAAGTCAAATGGTTTGGTTGAAAAGCTCTTAGAAGTTTACATTGAACACAAATATTCTAAATCCTACACAAAGTTCCGCCATCCCTTGTAATATCAAATTTCGAAGTATAATGCTTTGTTTAAAAAGCTTCAATTTTACTACATAATTTATGCTCATAAAACATTTTATTAAAACTTAAATTATTAAAAAGCTCAAAAATGTTAAGCTCAAATGCAAAAAGTATGAATTACTTGTCAAGCTTAAAGCTTATTGAAAACAAATATTCTAAATTTATTACAAAATCCCACCTTTCTTTAATCTAACAAATTTCAGAGTAAAAATTAAACGATTTGAGTTAAAAAGCTTCCATTCGTGCTAGCTCCTAAAACATTTTTTGCAAATACATAATTTTTATTCATAAAACATTTTAACAAAAACCTCAAATTATGAAAAGACTCAAAAATGTTAAGTTCAAACGCAAAAAGTATGAATTACTTGTCAAGCTTAAAGCTCATTAAAACCAAATATTCTATATTTATCTGAAAACACCACTTTCCCTTATAATATCAAGTTTCGTAGTAAAATGATTTGGTTTGAAAACTTCTTAAAACTAAAAGCTTTTGATGATTGATGATTAACTTTGAAAACAAATTCTCTAAATTTTAGCCAAAATTCCATCATCCTTAGTAAAATCAAATTTCTGAGTAAAATGGTTTGGTTAAAAAAGTTTCTTGATTTTTTACAAATATATAAAACATTTTAGCACAAACCTAAAAGTATGAAAAAGGCTCAACTTTAAAAGTTAAGTTAACACCCAAACTTGTTTAAATCAATTATCAAACTTAAAACTAATTTACAATTTTTGCAAACACATATCTTATGCGTATACAGTTTTTTAACAAAACTTTCAAGAATATTTAAGATACTTTGAAAATTCGACATTTTTAAGATTCTTCAAATTATATTCGAAATCTGTGATTATTTTATCGATATATTTAGAACTCGCCATATCATTGAGTTGCAAGATGTTTCGTTTTATTTTATGCCATTCAAATGAATCACATTCTGTAGTTGAAATGACGGCCGATGGAAACACATTTTGGATAAAGGATATTTACATTGAGAACAAATATTCTGAATTTTTTTCCAAAAAATACCGTTTGTAATATCAAATTTCTGAGTAAATTGATTGGAATTGAAATGTTTTGGTACCTGAAAGCTCTTGACATTCCTTGTAAATACATGATTCATGCTCATGAAACATTTTAAAGAAAAATAGAATTCATGGAAAGGCAACTAAATACTCTAAATTTGCCCCAAAATACCTCCTTCATTTATAAATCAAATTTGAAAGTCGAGTGGTTTGGTTTGAAAAACTCTTAAAACTAAAAGCTACTTTGTGGCATCTATTTTCGAAATCAGATACTTTTAATTAATGCGAGACTAGACAATAGGAAGAAATAAGTTTTTTACTAAAAGCTGCACTTGTTCATAGGAACAAGAACTATTTTTTGGGGTCCAAAATATGGTGCGGGGGGTTCAGAAATTTGTAGTTACACCCCTGATACTTTAAAAACTTAAAGCTTCACATTCCACAATAGCGAGGGTCTGATCGAATTAGTTAATAAGATGGGCCTGACCTATTATGGCAATCAACATGTTGCATACGCTTGCCGTCCCGATGTTCAATTTTCTTGCCGCATTTCTATAATTCATGGGCCCATCGTGCAATCCAAAGATTTATCGCGTATTCGAAGTAGGGGTTAATGCAATACAATCTGTGACAATTAAGAAATACAACCGTGCAAATATGATCTAAAACGAAGGCGAGTCTCTCTAGCTCATACGAATATTATTTTGCTTCAACTGGGATTGCCCTCTTCAAAAATTAAAAAGCTTGATGAAACTTCAAGTGATCTTTTTTCTGCATTAAAGTGACGTCATAGTCCACAGAGTTTCCGTCACAATGCAATTGGGTCTTGCCGCTATGAGAAAATATTGTCAGAACTAGGCAATGGTTAAGCAAATATACAGAAATTCTTATAAATTTCCGAAAATGTGGGCACATTCCCAAGAGCTTTTGTAATTCGCGAATATTTTTGGGGTCCGGAAAATCTGAAAAAGAATTGGTATAAAAATTGGTATTTAATAATACTATTTCTCAATTGTTGTTATGGCTACTAGAATATCATTAACATAGATTATAATTTTCTTTTGTGAAATCAATTCAGCAAAAATTTTATTCACAAACTTTTGAAAACTAGCCGGACCGTTCCTAAGGCCAAAAGGCATCCTAAGCCAAATTAGTCCAAAGCAGTGACAAAACTAGTATATTTGATACCGTTAAAATTAGCCGGAAGTGAAAAGTCGGTAATGCAGAATCGTGGTAATGTTAACCGGAAGTAAACGATTCGGTAATGCAGTCTGGGTTATCCCAGCCAAAAGTAAAAAATCGGCAATGTAGATTGTATTATCCCAGCCGAAATCTCTTTTACAAAAACCATTAAAAAATTTGTATACTATCAACCTCTATACTGTTATGTCTGGAGATGGATTGCAATGATGTGACATGTCAATAGATATCTCAGGAACAAATTCAGTTTAACTTTCCAAAATATTGGGAGAAAGTGGGAGAATCGATATGAAGAAGTTTGTATTTCCTAGAAAAGAGAATCAATTCAGTTTTATGTGGTTTCGCATTCAACCCTCAACTATTGGCCCAAATAGGTTCAGTTTTAGGAACAGATGGGATAGTGCGCCACCTTGCGATGTACCTCTAATTCTGATTTCTCACAGGAAATCTGAACTGAATTTTTTTCCTGCGACAGCTGTTAAAAAGTCACATCAATACAATCCATCTACAGACATAAAACTCTAGAGGCTGATTTTATACAAATTTTCTAATGATTTTTTGGAAAATCGAATTTTCCGAGATTATCCATGGGAAAGTTGAATTGTAATTTATCCAGCAGTAGCTATTGACAAATCACAAAATCGTTTTTTTGTTATTCTTCAGAAATACACTCAATATAATTGAAACATTGTTCTTCACAAATCGTGTGGCAATTGAGAAATCGTTGTGCAATGAAATTGCAGCACGACTTGTGCAAAGCATCCTTTTCTTATATAATTTAAATTCAAAAATATTGTTGCTCTAGTTTTGATATCATCATACAAATTACTATCCCAAAATACATCAACAATTCTAGATATTTTATTATAACATATACGGACAGCTTTGAAATGAAGAGTATTGCGTGATTTTGAGATAAATAATTTACCTATGTCATATATTGATTGGTTTGTTAAAAATGTACGGTTGTTTGATTTATTAAAAATAACGAAAACAGAACATACCTAATGATTCAATTTTCTTTTGATTCATGATAACAACATTTCTACAGTTTTTAATTTTCTATCGATGAAGCGCGGTTGTTGACAAAACAACATAAAAATATGTTAGCGTTTTCCAATTCAATTGACGTATAAATAACATCATTTATCAATTAGTTTTATAAATAAGAAAGACAGTAAACATAATTATATCACTTGATATCTTCAATTCTACTGATGTACGTTAAAGTAGTCAAATATGTTGTACGTATGGATGATTTTAAAAAAAAAAAAAAAAAAACGGAAATTTTGTGTTAATGGCTTAGAAAAATATGTGCTGGTTATACTCGAAATAGAAAATTAGCATACAATATATAACAATATACACAAAGCATATGGTTGATAGTATACAAAAGTTGAGTGTAGCGTTTAAATGCGAAAACAAATAAATTACGAATTGATTAGAATAGAAAATTTAAATTTGGTAAAGAAAATTCCTATAAATTTTTTATGAAGTGGGAAATACACTGTGCGCCCGCGATTTCAAGCACATTAATTTTCTTTGCAATAAAATTTGATTACATTTTCCAAAATGTGAGTATAAACGATGTCTGCATGTCGATTGTAAATTTTATTAGTTGATTCAACCTGCGTTAAAACTTAATTTTTAATTTTTTTTTTTTTTTTTTGATTTCAAATCGTAAACACAATCCAAAGATAATATTAATGCACTAAGCGAATATTATTTATTTAATCATCGATGGTTATAGCATCTCAACATACGCATTCTTGAGTTTTAGCTTAGTAAAATTATTTAGGTCAAAGCAATTAGTTCTCATAATATACATATTCTAATGAAAACTGAACGAAACACAAATACTTTAGCTGGAGTCACCCTCAATGGAACAGTGAGTAATGCTTTGCTTTGCAAGATTATTATTGCTATTTAACGAGAATATCATCGATTTAGGTGTACAAAGAAAGTTGTTTTGCAACTGACCAACAAGGGCCCAAAAAGTTCTTGACAATTGCAGATCCATTTCCTCCACCTACCGTGTACTCACAATTTTTAGATTGCGAGTTGCTTTGGCTGCAAAACTTAATGTTTGACCGAGTTGCAGTTGCAGTAAAAAATGCATATATAGCGTCTGAATTCTACTACTGAGGTTCATAGTGGTACCGAAATAAATTTACTGAGACACTGTTTTAACTTGAAGTTTTCTATATTCGTTTAAAGCAACTATAGCAATGCTAAATTGCTAAGTGCAAATGGGAATTTTAGCATCTGTTTAAATGCAGTATTTTATATAATTTTTTCCGCTAGTGAGGTTAGGAACCACTCAGAAATAGTTATCAATAATTCAATTTGGCTAAAAATGTAGTTATGTAAAATATGTTTAGCACGGCAGTATACAGCTTTGCACATAGCCTTTTTTTAAAGCAGAACACTAAAAGCTATCTACAATGTTTTCATTTTGAATGGAATCTACTCCCTTTCGACTTGAATTACTCCTATGAAAAGTACACCTGACAGCAGTGCTTAAAGCTATTACATTTTTTCTGTGTCAGATTTAAATTGGGTTGAGTTGGAGTTAAAAAAATATTACAGTAATTAAATACAACTAAAAAACAATTAAGAACGCAATACAAAATTCCCAAATATGAATATTTGTAGGTTGTTGAAATTTCAACTCATCCTAACTCATTTCCATGGAAACAATAAACAGTGTTTCGAAATTTATCGAAAACTTAATTTCAACGCAATCTAACATATGTATATCACTGACAGACTATGGATTAACTAAAAAACCAACTCCTAGTTGGAAAGACAGACCATGGTTTAGATAAAAAAGTATAATGGCACAAATGTCATTAGACGAGCTGACTGTTTTGATTTGTTTGATTTGAACTAAATCAAAATAAAAGCAAAATAAACATTAAATAAATAAATTGTAATATAAATGCTTTACTTTTAACATTTTGTACTCTAGTTTCAACCAACGGTTGTTTGTCCTCTGTTTTCTGCTCTACGCTTTCCGCAACCGTTATTTCCTTTACAAACCCATAATGTTCCGCTTGTAAAGTAGCTTTGCTAATGAGTGTGAAGTTTATGCTAAAAAAAATAACAAAAAATTACACTGTTAAATTAGCCATTTTCCAATTGGAATTTAAATTATATGAAAATTTAAATTTTTTGTAATTTTGGATTTTTCGTACCACCAAACAGATTCTTTTCATCAGAAAACAGGTTCTTTTCATCCTTTTCAAATAGCTGGACCATCTGTTTATATCGTTAACCAAAAGCATCCAATTGTGTTGAACATTACTATATTTCAGATAATTTAAAAGTTGACTGAATTTTGATGGTTTAAATAATTATTTAGCGCCAATCCTGGAAATGTCCCGAAGGCCCCGCACATTTCTTAGAATAGCTTAGCCAAATAGCGGTCAATGTCACCAAGCCGATCCAATTATGATGAACTATAATATATTTCACAGTATTTGGAATTTTTAATAATTTTTCATTATTTCAAAAGTTTTATATCGCCGACCGCAGAGATGTCCACAAGATCTTGCCCATACTTTCGGATAACTTGGCCATGTGCCAGTCTACGTGGTCAACCTTATCCAATTGTGATGAACTATACTATACTTCACTGAATTTAGAATTTTTAATAATTTTAATGGTTTTAAAAATTGTTGTATCTCTGATCACAGAGATGTCCACAAGGTCTGGCCTATATTTTTGGATAACTTGACCATATGCCAGTCTACGTGGTCAATCTTATTCAATTGTGATGAACTATACTATACTTCACAGAGTTTAGAATTTTTAATAATATTATTAGTTTTAAAAATTGTTGTATCTCTGATCATAGAGATGTCCACAAGGTCTTGCTTATATTTTTGGATAACTTGACCATATGCCAGTCTACGTGATCAATCTTTTTCAATTGTGATGAACTATACTATACTTCACAGAATTTAGAATTTTTAGTAATTTTATTTGGTTTTAAAAATTGTTGTGTCTCCGATCACAGAGATGTCCACAAGGTCTTGCCTATATTTTTGGATAACTTGAACATATGCCAGTCTACAAGGTCAATCTTATTCAATTGTGATTAACTATACTATACTTCACTGAATTTCGAATTTTAAATAATTTTATTCGTTTTAAAAATTGTATCTCCGATCACAGAGATATCCAAAAGGTCTTGCCTATATTTTTGGATAACTTGACCATATGATAGTCTACGTGGTCAGTCTTATTCAATTGTGATGAACTATACTATACTTCCCAGAATTTAAATTTTTTAATAATATTATTAATTTTAAAAATTGTTGTATCTCCAATCGCAGAGATGTCCACAAGGTCTTGTCTATATTTTAGGATAACTTGACCATATGCCAGTCTACGTGGTCAATCTTATTCAATTGTGATGAACTATACTGTACTTCACAGAATTTCAAATTTCTAATAATTTTATTTGTTTTAAAAATTGTTGTGCTTTCGATCACAGAGATGTTCACAAGGTCTTGCCTATATTTTTGGATAACTTTGCCATATGCCAGTCTACATGGTCAACCTTATCCAATTGTGATGAACTATACTATACTTCCGATAATATAGAATTTTTAATAATTTTATTTGGTTTTAAATATTGTTGTAACTCCGATCACAGAGATGTCCACAAGGTCTTGTCTATATTTTTGGATAACTTGACCATATGCCAGCCTACGAGGTCAATCTTATTCAATTGTGATGAACTATACTATACTTCACGGAATTTAGAATTGTTAATAGTTTTATTGGAAAAAAGTATATGGTCCTGAGACATTTCCTTTTCTCTGCATCCAGCAAATCAAAATTGTGCACATTTCTGTGATCGGAGATACAACAATTTTCAAAACTAATAAAATTATTAAAATTCTAAATTCTGTGAAGTATAGTATAGTTCATCACAATTGAATAAGATGGACCACGTAGACTGGCATATGGTCAAGTTATCCTAAAATATAGGCCAGACCTTGTGGATTTCTCTGTGATCGGAGATCCAACAATTTTTGAAACTAATAAAATTATTAAAAATTCTAAATTCTGTGAAGTATAGTATAGTTTATAACAATTGAATAAGGTTAACCACGTAGACTGGCACATGGCGAAGTTATCCGGAAATATGGGCAAGACCTTGTGGGCATCTCTGCGGTCGGCGATATAAAACTTTCAAAATAATGAAAAATTATTAAGAATTACAAAAACTATGAAATATATTATAGTTCATCATAATTGGATCGGCTTGGTGACATTGACCCCTATATGTCTTAGCTATTCTAAGAAATGTGCGGGGCCTTCGGGACATTTCCAGGATCGGCGCTAAATAATTATTTAAACCATCAAAATTCAGTCAACTTTTAAATTATCTGAAATATAGTAATGTTCAACACAATTGGATGCTTTTGGTTAACGATATAAACAAATGGTTCAGCTATATGAAAAGGATGAAAAGAACCTGTTTTCTGATGAAAAGAATCTGTTTGGTGGTACGAAAAATCCAAAATTACACAAAATTTAAATTTTCATATAATTTAAATTCCAATTGGAAAATAGCTAATTTAACAGTATAATTTTTTGTTATTTTTTTTTTTAACATAAACTTCACACTCATCTTTGCTACTATCAGTGAGCAAAACCCATTTCTCAAGTTCCCTCTTTAATTCTCGAACTCTGGAGAAAATCATTTTCTTTGTTATATGATTCACAATCCCACCGCTGTCACCAATGGTTACGTGTTTGCATTGCAAATCAAGGTTCGAATCACTGAAGGGTGAATAAAACAAAATCAATTCAATTTATTACCAACGAATTAATTTTATGTAACACAAAAATTTTTACAGTACAATTTACTAACGAAAATTCACAAAACCCCTTTACCTTACTATTTACTGATCACTTATAATTTTTATTTCGCACTAAAACACTTTTTAAATCACTTTTTGTAATGTAACACAAAAAGTTTTACAGTACAATTTACTAACGAAAATTCACAAAACCCCTTTACCTTACTATTTACTGATCACTTATAATTTTTATTTCGCATTAAAACACTTTTTAAATCACTTTTTAATTCCTTTTTAATCCTAATACTTTCGCTTACCAAAAACTGAAGATCCAATTCGACATCTTTCGCTTTTTTAAATACACAAACCAAACTTCTACAAATTTCATAACTTTTCCAGTAAGAATAGTTTAGAAACATTTAGAAAGGTGTATCATGGAAAATTCCATTTTAGTACCGTAAAACATTGAGCTTTTAATTTAACTTATTCTATTACACCCTAGGTGTCACCGTAACACTATTTTCTTCTTCACACTTAATGTTTTTACATATTTTGAATTAATTAATTAATTCGTGTAATTTCTAATTAATTTAACTTTTACGTATAATCGCGCAATAAGATAAACTTCAAAATATTGAGGCATTAGTTCACTAATTGCGCTTAGTCACTAATCTTGAAATAAAAAGACGATTTGCTAATCTTGAACTTCATGTAATCTCAAAAATTCACTAATCGCACCTAGCTAATCCTAGTCTGTACGTGCTATTATATCACCATATCAACTAATCGCTTTTTATACTGAGATTAGTAACTAAACGCAATTAGTGAACTAATCTCTCAACTTTTTAAAGTTTATCTCTTTCGATTGAATTTAGTGGAAATACAAGTGGCGCTATTATATTGTTATGTTTTCGCCTTGTCAATCAAGGTTCTTATCACTGGATTGTGAATAAAATAAAACACACTATTTAACACCAAAAAAATCAAAATAACACAATTTCAAAATCACTTTTTATAATAATTGCGCAAATTTCGCTGATCACTGTAACTTTTATTTCGCACTAAAATACTTTTTAAAGCACTTTCCAATTCACTTTTTAATCCTTATACTTTCGCTTACCAAAAACTAATAATCTTACTACTTTACACTATCGCGTTTCAAATTCAAATAATTCAATTCGACTTTGTTCGCCCTTTTATATATAACAAACCCAACTTGTAGAAATTTCATGACTTTTCCAGTAAGAATAGTGTAGAAATATTTAGAACTGTTTTGTTATGGAAAAGTCCGTTTTAGTACAGTAAAACTTGGAGCTATTAATTTAACTTATACTATTGCAATCTAGGTGGCACCGTTACATAATGAATTGTTACGTTTTTGCCTTGTCACTCAAGGTTCGTATCACTGGATTGTGAATAATACAAAATCAATTTAATTTATCTCCAACGAATTTATTTATTTCACAAAATTCATTACAACACAGTTTATCAATTAAAAATTCACAAAATCACTTTATATAAATTATTCTCAAATTTTACTGTTCACTTATAATTTTTATTTCGCACTACAACACTTTTTAAATCACTTTTTAATTACTTTTTATTCTTCACACTGTCCCTTTCCAAATACTACTAATAATCTTACAAGTTTACTCTATCGCGTTCCAAATTCGAATAATCCAGTCGATCTTGTTCGCCTTTTTATATACACAAACCAAACTTCTCGAAAGTTCACGACTTTTCCAGTTAGAATAGCGTAGAAACATTACGTAACAATTTTATCATGGAAAATACCATTTTAGTACAGTAAACATTAGGCTATTAATTTAACTTATTCTATTACACACTAGGTGTCACCGTCACAGAATAAAAACGTAAATTTTTTTAATTGAGGAACTGAAAGGTACCTAATTTATAATTTTGTTGTACCCAAACTTTTTGCAGCGCAACGGCAGTACTTTTATGTAAAAAAAACATTTGCAATATTATGTACAATTCAACTTAATTTAGTACAATACCATTTTCAGTACAATTCAAAAAACTAATTTTTCTCACTGGTATGTTCCAAGTTTTGTAATTTTGATGGTGGATCCAGACCAATTCGTACAGATTAATCTTGTCAGTAATCGCGAGAAACAAGGAAAAATTGTACATTACGTATGCGAAAGAAGTTTTACTATTTTTTACAAAGTGACGTCATTTGGAATAAATTTAAAAAAGATCGTATATTCGTATCGTTATTCGTATAATTAAGAAATATAAAAGGAAATAATAATTATTGATACGAAGAGCGACATTTTAGCTGTATTCTGGAAGAACCTTATGTTTCAGATAATTACAATACTTGTAATACATTGTAAATTTGAAAAATGTCAAATTTTCTTTATTGTACAGAAATTCGCCAGAAGTTCCCAATTATAATACAATATCTAATATCTGACCTTTTTCAATATTTCAATATCCTTTCTCCACCTTAAAATTTTAAAGGTTTGCACAAATACGTGAAACATAATGGCGTAACACAAAATTTTTCTAAGTTCCAAATTCCTATATTCAATATCTGACGTTTAGTAATATTTCCATACGGGATACTCTCGAATTCTCCACAACAAAAAAAATCCCATTAAAACAACCCGAAAACACAAATTTAATTGCCAGAAAGCCCCATTCGATTTTTTTACCAACCATAATTTAAAAACAATAGGATGCTATATAGTTCTCCTTGCGCGGAATGACTAATGCTAGCGGCTTTGAGGAGTTCTCCATTTTAGTATGTGAATAATTATTAAACAACATAAATTGTTGAAAAACGTTCCAATTTCTATTAATATTGAAATTTTAATAAATCATCAAAGCGGAGGTTTAGGGCGGCAGAATTCATCCTCCAGAGTTTGTTTAATTAAAAACCTTTATTTTTTGGGATTGTTTTGCTTTTCGAATCGAGGGTAATCCTTTCCATACCCTATCCACGGTTTAAAAATCAACAAGTATGCACAAATGCGTAAAACATAATGGCCTACTACAAAATGTATGGTTAATACAAATTTGGGTGACCGCATGGGAACACAGATAAGTAAATCTCGTGCCACGCCTCAACCCTCAACCTCTCAAGTATTAGGTAATTATTGTGTTGTTTATATTAACCATCAGCTGTACCTAGGTGTCTATGGAACTAAGCGACCAAGAGTGTATGTACTGACGACCTGGGAAATGCAAAGAAAACGATGAGTGGGCTGAAGGTTTTCTTCAGCCACAGTTATGTAGATCACATCTAAGCGTAGCTCATTTTTCCTTTAAAACTCTCGCTTATTTTTCATTGAAAATTAAATGATGTTAAAGTGGTTACATTACGGCAGGTCATGTTCTAGATCTTATCCTTATTCGGTAAGTATAGATCTACAAGCGGCCTTTTTCTTTGCTAGTTAAACAACCAAGTGCCTGGATTATAGTTTGCGTTAGTAGATTGAAGTTATACCCATCTAAACCATCCAAAAAATATAATAGAATACTGCCTAATACAATATAGAGCTTCGCTTCACTTATAATATCGAATCTGTCGAATGCATTCCCGAATAATGAATTGATCAGCTGTTTCTACTATCTTTAACAAGACCATTTAGAGAAGAGACTGATGTTGTTCCACAGGTTGTATTTACGATTTCTATGGTTGACTGTCAAATAACACAAAAACTTTACTGGACTTTCTAGAATAGAGCAATATTCAAACATTTGAAAACCTTTTCACGAGTCACAAAAATTCTATCTGGCATAAAAACTCTTGAAAAGTGCAAACAACATGATAGCATATACTGAGATAAAGTCTACCACTGCAACTATTTGATGGGTCGTGCAAAAATTTCGTGTCTAATATCAAAAAATTTATAAAGGTACAAACAACCAAAGTTGAGTGGTTAGCGCAAAATGTTCATCTCGAAAAGGCTTTTATCAAAATGTGAGTCTCGGCTAACGGATCAGCTAAAGACGACGTTGTGGCTAATTTTCACCTTTGAACCCCTGATTTTGTAGTCTCAAGAATTGTAAAAAGTTGGAATGAGACGTCAGTGTGATTAAATTTTGCGCGAGGCATGAAGCCTAAGAACCGACGTATGCCATCAGTTATTTAATTAAATGTTATAGTTATTCTTGAAGAGTAATTGCACGCAAGCCAAGGCCAATTTTCATCTCGCTCAGTTTACTGAACATAAGAGCTGAGTTGTAAGACGTTGTCACGACAAAAAAGCCTTTTGTGTTTTTTTTTCTTTTCCAAAATTTTTCGATCTGATATTTATTTCAGATAATACAGGGAAAGACAAAGTTTGATATCCAATACGGTGAAGTTTGACGTTCGTAGCTTATCAATTTTGTTGGTCATAGCGTACTACTAAACTGTGGTTAGCCAATTTAAATGGTTTAGCATACTAAAATATGAAAAAGGCCTTTTCAGACTTAAAATTATCGGAGATTTCAGATCAATCATTTCTCTGATCTCTCTGACCTCTCCGAAGTAATAAAGAAACAGGCTGTTACTGATTATTCAATATAAATATTTTGTGTATATTTTGCCCTAACATCAATAAATGCGGTCAAATTTTTCAGGATGAGTACCGTTTTCAATATTTTTTTCTTGGTGGAATGAACATTTTCTTAAATTTTAGCTGCGACATACCAGAGGGTCACTTCTCGTCCCGTGAAAAGTTTAATGAAAACTATTTTCAGTGAGAAATACATACACATTTCCGATTCATGTTCCTTGAGAAGGAAAAAATGACGCCAAAATCTTTTCATACAACTAAAACTTTCTCACCGACCATTTTGGCGGTGAGAACATCATAAATATGGAAATAAAATTCCATTAAAACTAAATTTGTATTTTTAGCATTTTAGCACACTTTCATATAATATGATTCACTTTAAACATAACTAAGAAGTAAATCTATTAAAAACTATTACGTTTATTTAAAAATAGCCTCCAAATAATTAATTTAGTTAAGTTTTAAAAATAATTTGGTCTTTTTTATAATTTATTTTATATTTTGACAGCCAATGACGAAAACTTATTAATGAAATCTACTTTATCATTTAATTAGCTAATATTTAAACCAATTGCTGTATCATCTAGCGGAAATCTATATGAGACTCGATAAAATGTCTGTTTACAGTGAACCTTAATATTGTTACGTTTTTACCTTGTCAATCAAAGTTTGGATCACTGGATTGTGAATAAAACAAAATCAACAACGAATTTATTTATTTCACAATTTTACTGTACACTTAAAATTTTTAATTCGCACTACAACACTTTTTAAATCACTTTTTAAATTCCTTTTTAATCTTCACAATATCGCTTACTAAATACTAATAATCTTACAAGTTTACACTATCGCGTTCCAAATTCGAATAATCCAATTCGATTTCGTTCGCCTTTTTATATACACAAACCAAACTTCTAGAAAGCTCATGAATTTTCCAGTACTAATATTGCAGAAACATTTAGAACTGTTTTATCATGAAATATACCATTTTAGTGCAGTAACACATTGAGCTCATGGATGAAAAAGTTGATCCTTTAGTACTTTTTTCAGTCCTTTCGAAAATAAAAAGTACTTCGATAATTTTGATCAACATTTCAGTGCTTTCGAAAAAATATTTATATTCAATTTTTTCTTTAAACGTTAGACATCACTTTTGAAGATCGAATCATCTTTCGTTGGATATAATCTTCGAATTTCGACTAAATTCAATTCTAAATTTCTAACCGCCGTGACGATCGAATACCGACGACAAACAAACGTAATAACACTCTTCACTCTTTCCTCTTGTAATTGTAACTTGTGGCGGTATTCCGTTCGGTGGGAGGGAAATATAGTATCTATTTTATTTCTTACTAGCTGAAGTACCCTGCATTGCCCGGGGTAAATAAAATATTTTTATTTATTTGTATTTTAGCACCAACATTTTCCAGTGTACTGTTCAAAAGGTGATAAAACATATTTTAATTCCGCTAAATCAAGGAGACCCCGCCCCTTCGGATACGAGTATACAATTAATTTCATTTAACAATTTATTTTAACTCAGTCTTGTAATTTGTTTTTAAATCGAAATCTTAGAAAAAATTGTTGCAGGCACCTAGACCAAAAACCTACTAATTTTCGTATGAAACCACTAAGCAAAGTTTAAATCTGTTTGGATGAATGGTGCAGAAACGTATAAACAGTATACACATAGCCATAGTATAGGTAGACAAATAATTTGTATGTGCCTCCCCTATTGCAACAATGTACTATTTCCAAATTTTACTTTACATGATTTGACATAAAGACGCACAGTTCGCGTGACCTAGTGTAATGCGGTTAAAAAAGTTAATTCTGTAAATTGCATTGGTATAAACTTTAAAAATGAAAAAATCAACGTTTTAAATTAATAGTTAAAAATTAGAATTTCGATTAATTTTCAGAATCGTCATATGCTTATATTTGATATATGTATGTATTTCGATTTAAGAACAAAATTCCAAACAAAACATTTTAAGTTTCGAACCATTAATTTTTCACAAATACATTGCCGTAAAAGTTAGAATTAAAAGATGCACGCTACTCAATTTGCTGCACCAATCATAATAGCGGCGAAGCAAAATGGAGCAGTTAAAATTTATTGTGATTTTAAAGTCTCAACTAATCAACAACTCATCGTGCATTAACACTCAGTATCCATAGATAGAAGAATTCGGAGTAAAACACATATAATTTTGAAAGATTCTACACTCGGAATGAAGGTGCGTTCTCTTTTACGTAGCCACATACATTGAAGACCCAATGAGGAGCATAGAGTACTGCTAATTTGTTGGCTAAGATCTGCCTACGGTGCCTTGTTGTCATTGTTAATTCCTAATTGATTTGTAGGAAGGTGCCTCCCCAGGAAATAAATATTGAGTGTGTGGATGTGAGACAGAACTCCCTTACCAAAAGAAAATCATGATACAGGTAATTGAGTTTTATGTTTATAAAAATGTTTCCCTTAAGTTCTTAATTGTGTTTACTTTCTTGCTAAAAACTGCCTTGAAGAGACGTAAATTTACAGATGAACTCGCGTGTTGTCATCGAAATTTGTTTAGCATACCTCCAAATGCGGATTTTACGAATGATACTGATATAAATAATAATCATATAATTATAGCAACATACTACCGAACTATCATACAACCATACCATAATAACATCATACCATTATGCGACAACCCATCAAACCATCGTACTGCCTTAACGTCATAACATAAAAACATCCTATCAGCTTGCCATAATTCCATACACATTTGCACCATGTTACCATCGTACTTTCATATCATCATACCATTATACCATTATACCATCAAACCACCCAAACCATCACACCATCATTCCACCACACCGCCCATAAACATACTGTCAAACCATCTCACCACCATATCTTTACATCATCATACCATTCCACTATCAAACCACCATACCATCACACCATCATTCCACCCACCACTGTACTATGGTACCATCGTTACCCCATCCTACCTTTATACCATCATAGCATTATACCACCAAAATCACAATCACAATCACCATCACCATCATCAGGAGGATCATCATTATCACCATTTCCATCAACGTGATGTATATCCACGTGCTAAGTGAGCACTAAATATCCAAAAATCAATCTATATCATAGTGTTTTACTTTGTCTATAACCTTGAGATTCGTTTTTTTTGTCTACCTCCAAAGCAAAGCTGTTAGATGTGGTTTTATCTATGTATATCCGTGCGATTTGGTCTATATCCGCTAATTTTTTCTTCAGTTCTACTTTTTTATCTATATCCTTGAGGGGTGCTCAATGACATCAACATCAAAAAATTGGAATACAGAGATCCGAAAGACAAACCTTTTTGGCAAAACTGAAATTGCCTTTGCTCTAGAGCAATTTTTAAATACAGGCTCATCGCTTGCACAGCACTGGATTGAACAAAAAAATTTCGGTAGGGAGCCACAGCAATATCCAAGATATTGACTCTGCGCATAGCGTTTGGAAAGAAATTTTAAAAAATAAATTTATATATTGCTTGTTAGCCTGCTAAAAGAATATATCTAATTACCAGGGGGAAGACGAAACGTTTGTTTTATACGAAAATAATTGAAATATGGAGGGCATGTTTCACCTTCAGTTCAGAATGAAGAACCACTAATTAAAAATTAAAGAGTCTTAAATTTTGTCAGTTAATTTAATAATAATTTTTAATCATGAAGTTATTACGCGAATTAATTAATTCAAATCAAAGTTAAAAAAATTGTAATTTAACTGTAATGGGATTGTATTGTTTACTCAATAAATTAGTGGTTTGGCGCCTATTGGAGGGAGACTAGAGTTGCGTAGATTAATCTACCAGCTCCGGAACCTTAACTCGTAAGAGTAAAATCAAACGGAAGACGGGGCAGGTGAAGGAATAAACGGGAGTAAGACAGCCCTCTCGAAGTCCCATAATTAAGCAGGGTCCAGCGCAATAGATCTTTTAGGGCGCAGTACGAGGTGGCTGAACGTGAACAAAAAATGAATTTTAGAATTTTGTTTTATCTTATTATTTTAATAAACATTGCTTGGTGTATGCTAAAAATTAGTATTTCCAAAAATCGAGGATATAGGCAAAATGTCATTTGACATAAACAAGCCTTTTAAGAAAAGATGGTCTAGAACTGGACATAGGCAAAATTAAATTTGAAACTAAATAATTAAAATACTTTCTGAGTTTGAAGCATTGTACTTCGTAATTAGCGTTTTTTCTAACAAATCTATTTGGAAACCAAAATTTAATAAAATAATCGCTCAGGAACATCTTAAACTTTCCAGCTAAATTTCAAATGCCGTTTTCTCCAATATAGGCAAAATGCATATAAGGGCAAGGATAATTTTGAACCGACGATATGTAAACACATCAAAAAATTAAAAAGTATTTTAAAGCCCAATTTAGTCCTCTGTTGCTCAATATTTTAGTACTTTGGAATTTATATCAATTTCATCCCTGATTGAGCTATTAATTTAACTTATTCTATTACACCCTAGATGTCACCGTCACAATATGAAAACAACTAGTAGCTGATTTACATTCTCGCAAAAAAATTGAAATACAAATTAGGAAACAGTATAAAGACAAAAAGAGAAAAAATAATCATCTGCTTAAAAAGTCAATTAAAACCCGAGAAACAAACCCGAATATCGTTTTTTTTTGCAGATGTCGAGCTTCTTTTTTTTTTGTAAAATCATCGACGCGTAAATAAAGGTTAAATAAACAAGAAAACCATAATTCCTATAATCATGTCTAAATGTTAAATTTTTTAAAACCGCAGGAACTACCATCTTTCGGAAAACTTCGAAAGCATAAGCAACTTTCACATAATGCCACTAGGTTTTACTAAGTATTTGCTGTCAAAAATTGTATGCCAATTTTATGTGTGCATTTTGTAAACATAAGCAAAAGTATTTTCGTGTTATAAAAGTGATTATTAGTAATACGTGATAATTAAATTGATTTTCACAATTTTTTATAAACGTCCTTTTCAAAAACTTCAGTAATATTTTTTTTGATTTTGTAGTGACATCTAGTGGCAAACGCTTTTTACTTTTCCTTTGATCGTGCTACCTCTTTCGGAAAACATGATCTATTAAATCTACTAAATTTATTTTTATGTGTAAAAAGAACGAGTTTTTGATTTGACTTCTGCTTCTGCGAGAATCTTTAAATGTAAATCGGTCTTTAATCAGCGTTTTTTTCATGATTCTTTTTCATTTAGAAAAGAATTTCGAGAATCGCTTATTGACATTGTGTGAAATGTTATAAATGAAAAAGACTTCAACAGTTTTTTCTTTAAGTTGTTTTCATAGAACGGGAATTTTGACCCCCAGGTCTTTAAATATGAAACCGGATTTTTTTAAGTGAAAAGTACACGTTCATCGTATGATAATGGTGAATAGTATGTCATTCAAAGTATTGCCCATTATTAGTTATACATTTTTGAAGCCACGTTAAAAAAATTGTTCTTCTTTTGAGGCAAACCAGTTATCGAGCAATTTCAGTACATATTCGTAGAAAGTAAAGTGCTCCTCAGCAAGTCCGCGCCACATCGATGCAATTAAGTGATAATCGGACGGAGCCAAGTATGGCAAGTAAGCCGCATGTTAAAGTATTTCCCAATTAATTGCTTCCAACGTTTCCTTGGCCGATTTTGCTTCATGCGATGGTGCATTATCATGAAGTAAATTGATCATTTGTTGTTGGTAGCGTTTAGTATTTACGGTTTCACCGTGATCGCACCAAATACAGAGCATTGTCTTTCGTCTGAAGCGATTTAGCCTTGCAGTCGATGTCGATGGTTGTCCTGGATCAACCCAAGACTTTTTGCGCTTTGGATTCTTAAAATAGATCCAGTTTTCGGAGAGACGTCTTCTCGTGATACAGTTTGCAATTCACTGTCTTCAAACTTTTTTGGTGGTCTTCCACGTTCTTCGTTTCTCACGTCAAAATCAACACTTTTAAATTTAATAAACTATTCATAGTTTTCTTCAAATGATATTCAAAAATCAATGATGTTCGCAAATCATAATATGTAAGCACAAAACTCGACATATTTGTATGGTTATGAATTGGATGTTATTAACAGATGTTAAAAGAATGGGTTATCGAAAAATACATTGACAGGTGGCGCCATTCATTGATAAATTCCGGTTTCATATATACACACCTGGTACCTTTTCGGGATTTCGTGCTAACTGCTCATACATTAAACAAGATGACGGCATACTCAGATCGCCCTAACTCTCTCTCTAATTGCCTGTCAACGGCTATCAAATCCCTTTCTCGTCTTTCTTGTGTATTAGAGCAATACTGAAAAATCCGAAATAGCTTTTCATACGTATCTCGTAAAATGTTCATGTAGTTGATGCAAATCTGACAAAAGGAATTTCCATAGGGATAGTCTAAATCAACGGTTAACAAATGACTATCTGCAAGTTATTAGAGTAAAGCAAAAAAAAAAAAATTTAAAACGTTAAAATTTCGTCTTGTAAAAAATTTACAAAGGTACATACAACATGGTGGCCTAATCAGATCTCCGTAACCACATTTTCCATTAATTTTGGTAGCTGCACTTTCCTGATACCGTTAAAAACTATACAACGGTCAAATAAGAAGAAGGAGTTTTATTTACCATAACTGGATATTATATTGTTGAATATTTATATGAAGCTCTTCCGTAAAACCAACAAATTCTGTCACATGCTGCTTGTAATAGTACCACACAAGAACTATGCAGAAACCAACCAGTATAAATTATTTTCTTATTATGGTTAAGGGTACATATTTTTTACAAAGAACCATTTATAGTTTTATTTATTCAAATTCAAATTTAGCGTACCAAAACGTCACAAGACCAAACTGCACATACAAAATATGTTTTGGTCTATATATACAATGCTTTACACACTATTACGTCGTACACCATACCGAGAGAATGATAAACTTCCTGAATCTACACTTTTTATGTTAGAAAATAAAAAAAAACATAAATTAATTAAAAAACATAAAAAAACAACAATAAATTATTTATGTTACATTTATGTTTGTTGAACTTTCATATTCACTGTATACATTATATATATATATATATATATATATATATACGTGAAAATGATGTATGTTAAAAGGAAAAACTGTTACATATTCTGGGGAGCGGGAAACAACTAAAATCTTATAGCTACTCGTACTAAAAATTTATTTAGTTTTATTGTTATGTCGCTACATGATATGCTTGTATAACATTGGTGACATAAATGTGTCAATGGCAATATGTCGTATCTATACATGGATGGATGTTTATTATTTATTCAAACTATGTTGGTTTGATAAAAATGTTGTCTAGTGCTTTTTAGTATGGAAACACCTTCTAAAAATTCACCTATGCATCGACAATACCCAAACACTAAAAGTGAAGAAGACGACAAAATACAAATTGCAATAATAATGTCTGTGTGTGTGATGGAAAAATTCATTCGAAAGAAAAATCTCGTTTTAAATAAATGCTGCATCACTTTTATTTTTACCAACTTGTGAACAAATAAAAATAAAATGAAAATGTTCAAATAACAACAAAAATAAAATAAAAATTAATTTTCATTTTGGTATGTTGCTCAGGTACACCACCAACCAATACACAAATAGATTTTAACTTTTATTTTTATTTTTTTAAGTCGTTGAAATAATAAGAAGGTGTTTGATGTATAAATTTTCTGAGTTGATGATTTTGATAAGTCGTTAAATTTTCTTTTAATCAGTTTCAATATCTGTTGAAATTAAATTATTTTTCATCGACTGTACGTTGTACGTGAAAATAATGTTTTTATTTTCACACATTAACGGCCAAAAATTATTACTGCAATAATTTACAATATTACACATAAAAAAGTGATAAGTGTCATCTTGACGTGAGTATAAATAATTTTCAATAGTATAAATAATGAAAACCGCACAAAAAAATTTTATTTTGCAATCCAGCATCTGGTAAACTAACATTTTCTTTTTTTTTTTTAATTTAACTTTTAATGAAAATCATTAAAACGATTTATGCAGTACAACGTTAGTAGACAGTTTTTACACATAAATCTTCGGATTAGTAAACTTTAAGAAAACTTTAAAATATTTGTTTTTTTTTTCTTCATCGCTTTGATTCTGCTACGGATTTTGGTATATGGATAAATTTTAATTTACAGAAGATTTACATTTTATTTTATTTTTTTTTTTTTTTTTACTTTTATCGTTGCGCATAAAATTAAGGTAAGACAAAAAGACAATGAGTAGATGATGACTTTTACGAGGGCTACGAGATATATAAATAAAATATTTTCAATTTGTTTGAATATAAATGGTTCGTTGACTGGAAAATGTAAAGCCAGAGTTGAGTTGAGATGAGGCTATAAATCTTCTAATAGCTTGATGGTGATCAGACAAAATAAATTGACGGTCACTGGATATGTGCGGTACGGTACAATGCTCCGTTTTTAACAATTTCAAAAAAAAAAAAATTGTTGCTCCGATTTGTCGTTCGCCCGTCCGCTACTCTATGGAGGGTGTTCGGAAATATGCACGATGTTGTTGACAAACCTCTCTAAAATTAATGGAAAATAAAAAAATTTATTGAAGTGAAACTTTGGTATGCACAATTGCACAGTCAATTTATAGGTCCTTGTCGAAACGACAACTTTTGGAACTTGGCTATTTCAAAGCTGGTTATGATAAAATCCGACTCGTATGATAAAAATGGAATTTTAAAATAATTTTTAGATGAAGTTCATAAATGAATTTCTGGAATATGGTCAATTCTGAGGAATAAATTTTTAAATTCAACATGTGCAACAGAAATGGCATTCTAAAATGATTTTTTAGGTGAAGTTCTGGAATAAGGCCCTCAATTAGGATTTAACTTTGGTTTTGGAAATATTTAATAGGATTTACCATGATAATCATTTCACAAAATTTCAGCTTTTTTTTAATATTTCAATCACAATTTTTTTAATTCATAATGATTCGGAAAAGTTTTTAATTCACAGTTTCAAATTACATGTAATTTCAAATCACATGAAATCTTGAATCAACAATTGATGGTGGAACATCAGTTGATGCGATTTGCATGAAACTTGATTTTGGTTATTGAAAAAGTGTTGGATGTTGTTAATGGATCCAGTTGACTCGATGCTTGATAATGTTTGAATTTGGATAATAATAGAAATAATAGACCATAATTTACAACGTTATAATAATTTTTAATTTATTGATTTGTAGATATTAATTGGCAGCGTTGTTTCAAATTGGTTGTTGTACATATAGTTAGTATATAGTTATAGGTTTGAAGAAAAATAAAAAATAAAAAAATATTTTATTTGAACATTTATTTTTTAATCTTACTTTAACAGAGTTCTGGTATTTACTGTTCAGCAATATTACTAGACACCTTATATGTGTGGTAATGTGTTGCTATGTTGAGTCAGTAGATTACATGAATATAACTATATTAGAGAAACAAGATATATAAAAAGGGGTTAACAGCTTCAAATGTTGTCGGGAATTTAAAAGTGCTTCAATTTGAATAAGTAATGTTGAAAGCTCATCATAGGTAAGTAATTTGTTCCCAACCAGGCGTTTTAAATAATATTTGACACTTTTAACATTGGATTCGCAGATCCCGCCGAAATTGGGTAAAAGTGGTGGTATAAACTGCCAGTTGATTCCTTCCTGATGCAAACTTTGTTCAATATACTTTGTTTATTTACTAAAGAGCTTTTTAAAGAATTTATTACATCCACGTGAATTTCACGCCTTCCAGTGAATCTTCTAAGTACAGCTAAAAATTCTTCACTTGATAAATCGGTTAAAACATCAAGATGAATTGCCTTAGTCGATAAACAGATGATTAGCACGATATATCCTTTGGAAGTTTGACGACATCGTCCTTTTCGTATAGCTTTAAATGTATCGGTCCCGTAAAATCTACGCCGCTATGAAAAAATGGCCGGAAAGCTTGAACTCGGGAAGCTGGCAAATCGCCAATAAACTGATTTGTATTATGCCTTTGTATATAAAACAAGTTAAGCATCTGCGTTCAGGCGTCTTTACTGTTATTCGGAAAACGGTTATAAGCGATGTCGTATTAGCATGTAAGTGTTTACGTAATTCGGTGTATGTTGACGAATACGGTAGTATGATAAAGTAGATGTTGTCTGATGGTTAGATTCTAAACACTTTATTTCTTCGACAAAGTGTTGTTGCTGAACATGTTTAATATAAATCAGCATCTCTTAGCTCCTGCACTGTGGAACATTTCGATTTTTCAGACTTCAACCCTTTCTTTAATATTTCGATGAACCTCCTACATATTGAGGGTATATTTATTAATTTTGACCAAGACGAGAACCTCTTTATCAATGATTCGCGAAAAGAGCCTTCGAAATCCGAATCAGAAGTTACGACGATGGTTTTTATATTGCGTTTTTCCTTTTGAACTGTTTTAGAATCTCTCAAAATAGCGTTAGTTACCGATAATTCATTTTCACTTCTCTTATCATGCGCAAATTTCCTTTCCATTTAATATAATCTTGATTTCGCTGAATGAAGGGAATTTCCCAATAGAGGTGGATTTAATTTGAAAGGAATCTGAACTACGATTCGATCGAACTAGTTTCGAGAAGTGGTGTTTACGTAAGATCGCTCGCTATCTACGGGAAAGTTATTTTCAGAAACTGTTTCGTTTTCGATGTTAAATTTGGAAAATTTGCCTTATTATTGTGTGGTGATGATAAATCTACCCTGACTAGGCTATTTGTGGTTCCTGCTTTCACTGATGCTAGACCCGTCACTGGAATTCTTGCATTAGCTCTCTTTAATCCGAGTCGGTTAACGCATTTTTCGGCAATGAAAGAGGCTTGAGAGCCCGAGTCGAGCAAAACCCGACATGTAGATTGACTACCAAAATTGTCTTTGACGTAGACAAGAGCTGTTGGCAATATGCATTGTCTTATGTTTAATAGAGAAGTGTAGGTAGATGTTACAGAAGGAAATGATTGCTGACTATTGCTTATTGGAAGATTATGTTCATTGAAATTTGGAAACCGATTGTTGATTGAAGTGTGATTGTGGATTAGGATATCCTTGTTGATTGAAGTTTGTTAGTTGATTGGTGCGAAATGTTGATTGGTGTTTGGATGTTTAATTCTTTGATTGTGCAACAAAGTATGATGTTTCATGGAGCATAAACGACACACATATTTGGATGAACAATTATTTGTTAAATGCCCAGAGTTTAAACAATTATGACACAGCTGATTTTGATCAACGAACTGAGTGCGACATGGTGGCCATCGATATAAAAAATGGTGTCATGTGAACATTTAATACATTGAAGTAGAATGGAATTGTGTAATTGTACGACCTTGTTTGAAGTGGAATACGGTTTTGATGGTAATTGTGCGCTCTCCAATTCAGCCGTCCTATTATTTAGAAATTTAACAAATGATTGTAAAGTAGGCATCTCGGAACCTGTAGCTTCTCTTGACCAGAGTAGTCTGGTTTCGGGATCTAGTTTATTTAGTAACAAATATATTATCCATATATCCCTTTTTTCTGCTTGCTCACCTAGAGCACGTTTACCTCGAATTGCTTCATCGGCTGACTCGTAAATTCTTCTAACTTCTAACGCAAAAGGCCTTGAAGTTGATGGTTGGTTAATAAACGAGTTAATGTATGAAAAGGCTATTTTATCTGATTTATTGTACCGAGAATTTAATTTTTTCCATGCTTCGTCGTACGTCTCATAAGAAAGAGTTAATCATCATCAATTAATTCTAGGGCCTTTCCTTTCATATTTTGGATTAAGTATTGGTATTTTTGAATTTTACTTAAGCTAGAATTTTTGTGGATTGTTGTTAAGAAAAAATTTTTGTAAGCTGGTCAATTCTGATAGTAAGTTCCATCAAAAATTGTTAATGATAATTTGGGAAGTTTAACTTCTCCCGTTATTGTATTCCCAGTGAGATTATTAGTATCAGCAAACAAAGAGCATTGCTGTAAAGACGTACGTTGTTGATCAACTAACTCCTTTAAAATCGAATTAGATTCCTCAATTTTGGGGTAGAGATTCCTACGTGAACTGTAGACCTATATTCTTGATAAACGCCGCTACCTGATGCAAATCCAGTGAGTCGGCGTTAGGCCACTGGATTATATACGCATTGAAGAACTTTAATCTTTTTAGGATGATAGCATCGCATGTGAATAGTAGGTGTTCCGATGTCTCCTTACCGCAGTCGCAGAATCTGCACTGGTCCGTAAGGGACCTTCCCATTTTATGTAGATGGCCGTTAATAGGGCCGTGCCCTGTTAAAACCAGGCAAGGGATCTTAGGGATTGGCGGTCCATTCTCAGTGCCTCTCCCAGACGTATAATAATATTACTGAATAATTTCTTGGCCTGTCTAAGACTAATTCCCTCCCTGCACCGGTACCCTTGTCTGTTTTCGACCCATCCGTATACCATACAGAAGCATGGAGAAGAGGGAGGAGATAATATTCTCTACCAGTGCCCTATCCGGCAAACTAATAGTAAAATTCCTCCGACAGTCTATTGTCCTTACCATCAAATCCGATAGTTGGATCAATTACGCTTTACAGTTTTAATTTTGGCTATTATTTTTAGGCTCAGACCTCTTTAACCGGCTACTATTTTAATGTGTAGGTGCAGTGGTGAGAGCACCAGTATTCTCTCAAGGGCAGCTATTGGACAAGTCAATGAGGACTTGCACCCACACAGATTAAGCTCTGAATTTTATCCAGTATTCATCGTGCACCAGTCTGGTTTTGTCTCCAAAAGTGGCTGTAATCCTCCTATTTTCCAACATGTTTATAATTCACCTTACGGTGGAGGGGTCTATACCCCTTGCTAGTGATTGCTCCTGAATTACCTCGAAACAAGTGTTATCAAAAGCTCCCTGGATATCAATGAAGGAGCATAGTAATAACTCTTTATTCCGAAGCGTATCATCGATTTCCGATGTCAGCTCGTGTAGGGCCGTTTCAGTTGATTTCCCTGCTTGGTAGGCGTGCTGTCTAGAGTCCAGAGGGTATCTTTGGAGAGTGTTGGATCTGATACAAAGTCCCAGAATTTTCTCCATGGTTTTCAGTAAAAATGATGTGAGGCTAATAGGTCTATAAGACATAATCTCCTCTGGGGATCTTTTTCTCCCTTTTGGGATAAAAATCACCCGAACCTCCCTCCCCATTTTGGAAAATATTCCAAGCTGTAGCTGGCTCTGAAGAGTGTAGTAAGGTAAGGCAGCAAAGTCTGTAGTCCCTGCTGTAGAAGGGCGGGGTATACGCAGTCCCCTCCCGGTGATTTGAAAGGGCCAAAAGATTTGACTGCCCAGCCTATCCGTTCCGGCGTAAAAAACTGCCTCGAGAACTCGTGACCCCCCTTTGGGACCAGATACGGATGTACGCTACTTGCGTTGGATTCTTCCTGATCCCTCGGTACTACACAATTTGGGAAGTGACCTCTCACTAGACATTCCAGAGTCTCCACCCTGGTTGTGGTTGTCTCTCCACTTGGTTTCTTAACAGATCCCAAGGGATTCCTGTGCTCCAAGGAGAGTGCCTTCTGAAGTCGAAACGCCATAGGTAGTTTGTCTATTTTCTTACAGAAGTCTCTCCAGCTGAGAATTTTGCTCTGCCTAAGAGCTATGTTGTATTGGGTAAGGGAATTCCGATAGGTAGTCCAATCGTTCGTCCTCTTAGCCCTATTAAAAAGTTTACGGACATTCCGTCTCATGTTTTCCAAGTTTTGGTTCCACCAAGGAACATACCTTGTGCCTTTAATAGGCACCAGGGGTGAGCTTGAGTGGTAGGCATTAATTATTGCCTCTGTAACGTCATTTGCAACTCTGTCGAGGTCATCGACAGAGTTTATCTTGGTCTGTAGACCAGCTAAGTTATCCGAAAGTCTGTCGTTGTAGACTGGCCAGTTGGTGCGTTTTGGTATCCTTACCATCAACTCTTGGCCAAAGGGATATTGATATCAAACCTGATGTACATATGACCTGAGAGGGACGCTTCCTTTGACACATGCCAGTCGATAATTGCACTGGAGGTACCCATGTCAGACAGGGTAAGATCCAGTACCTCTCTCCTAACCGCATTCACAAAGGTCGCTTCACTCCCTTTATTGTTAACTGCTAAGTTGTTACTAAGACAGACAAAAAGTTGCTCACCTCTTAAATTGGTGTTGCTGTTTCCCCAAACTTGGTGTGCATTAGCGTCGCAACCAATGACGAATTTTTGATGATGTATCGTGCAAAAATGTACGAAGCTCTGTATCAATTCTGGATGGGGGTCATTTTCATCCCTGGGAAAGTATGCAGAAGCGATGTTAATCACCCTCCTGCCTCCTTTTGGCAAGGGCACTTCTATTGAAACAGCCGTGATATCCCTAGAAATAAATTGGTTAATAGAGAAGATATTGTGCCTTGAGCGACAGAGAATTGCTGCCCTCGGCCTGTCGGCAGCCGTGTCGTAGACTAGCTTACCTGGGTTGGCTGCAAAACCTTTAATCTTCCCCTTGTAGGTTCAAGGCTCCTGTATGAGCGCTATATCCAAGTCCTTAATCATAAAAAGACGGTTTAAGTTGTTTGTAGCCGTCTTCGATCGATGCAGATTAATCTGCACGACTCTCAGTTTTGCTGCGGTTGCAGGTTTGGTGTGTATCACCATGATGTGTATATATATGTATATATATAATTATGAGTTCGAAACATGTGAGGTCATAAAAAAAAATTATTTTATTCTTTATTTTTTACAATTTTTTACATGTTACTTATTCTACGTTAAGATTAGAACTAACTTTTATTTAATTTATTTTCTTAAAGTTAAAATTGATTATGTCTACAATATTCAATGCAGTGCTTTGTCTTCATCACGTTGTACATAGTCAGCTACTTTTTGTTGGTTCTAGTTACTCTTATGATCCTCATTGTTTTGTCTACGTCTTATGTTGCATTTCAAAATGTGTGAAATGCAACTATGAAACTATATACTTTATTGAGTTGCGATTATATACTTTGTTGGAATATAACTATATATTTTTTTTTGTTATGTCTTAGGCTCCAGAGGGCCCGGCTTACTAGGTTGCTGTGCCACCCTTCCTCTAGTCAGCCCATGGGTCTTCCCGCTCTTTCCTCGGCCCGGTTTGGTCGGTCTACCTGTTCCGGAGGTGTCAGGTCTCCTGGCTTCCCTCGTCCCAGCAACCCCATCACCGCGGCTTGCGTTCTCACCCAAATCTGCCCTTGACGTGCCGGGTATATTCAGCTCCGCCACTCTCCCCTTGACTGTATTCACCCCCCTCTCCTTCTTTGGGCGGAAGTGTACAGAGCCAAACATCCAATTAACTCTGTAGTTGGAGCCCTTCAGTATCTCCGCCGTTTTATGTGACACTGACATTGTGAGTTGAAGAAGGTCGCCTTCTCGCTCCTTCCTCGCTATAATTCTACAGTCTGCGTCTCTAAGGTCCTTATTCTGGATTGCCAGACGACGCAGTATTTTGTCGTTTGTCTCCTTACCCCTTCGTGGCAGGTATACAAACATAATCCTTGGGCGAGGCAACTCCTCCTCCCCCACCGCCTTCAAGGATGCCCCGTCCCATGGCTTAAGTGATGGCACTGTGGCTCTGAGCCACTCTGCCGTATCTTCGTCGGTACAGTTGACCGTGAGCCAACCGTTTCTGGTGCGACATCCCAGGAAATTAGGGCTGACACCGTCTAACGGCAGCTCCACCACTGTCTCCATTATGTCATCTTGTACTGCCAGAATCTGGACAATACCCAGTTTTGTTTCTGGGTAGCCTTGGTTGGTAATCTCCAACCTGATAGCCTTCACTGCAACACTATATGTTGTGGCCGTGTCGGTCCTGTTCTCGGGGCAACTCTCCTTATTGTCGCCTTCCGTTGCAGCTTTTGGGGCGGCTTCCAATGCCTTCGGTAAAGGACTGGAAACTTGAGGCCTGGAAACTTGAGGACTGGAAACTTGAAGAGGCGTGCTCTCTTCTTTGACGAGCCCCAACTCCTCGAGGTCCTTATTTATTTCGGCCGTAGTCGACGTGGATTGGGTATCCATTTCAGGCAACAGAGTGCCATGTACAGGAGAGCCCACAACTACGTCCGTACTGGAGTAATCCATTACGATCTCAGAAGCAGGGCCTGAATGGTCCATGCCATCTTCTGAGACTGGTGCGTTTAAAGGAGCACCTCCCTTATTATTTTTGTTTTTAATTAAATCCATAACGATATATATCCTATACGATATATATCCTATATAATATGATGCTTAAGTTGTACTAAATTTTCTAAAATTGTTATGGAAAATTACTTCCAAATGTCCTAGAGCCTCATGCTATAGCTCTAAAAATCACAAAAAAAATCTAGGCGGCCCCATTCTCCTTTGATTTTGAAATGATGACCTGCTTCAAGGTCAAAGGTCATAAAACCACTTTTTAGTATAGTCAAGTTGACTGCATCGCCGTTTCACCACAATTGGCTCCCCAGTGCCACCTCTTACAACAACTACCCACTAGCGCACTAGGTAATATAAATTTATTAAAGGGTGTTTCAACAGGTGCGCTTCAACTTTTTTCCGATAGGGACGGCGAACGACGCCATATTTTTTATTGTTCTTTTGTCATTTGGAAACTTCATTAGTATACATTTCATCATGGAACGCTACACACGTGAACAGCGATTGCAAATCGTGCAAATTGATGAACGATTGCAAATTGATGACAAATTGATGAACATGATAAACGATTTTTTTTGGCCGCAATTGAATGGAATGGACTTGGACGACATGTGGTTTCAACAGGACGGGGCCACATGCCACACAGCACACGATACAATCGCGTTATTGAAGACTAAGTTCGATGAGCGTGTTATTTCGCGAAATGGGCCCGTCCAGTGGCCGCCGCGCTCGTGTGATTTGACACCTCTAGATTATTTTCTTTGGGGTTATGTGAAGTCGTTGGTCTATGCCAATAAGCCGGCGACGTTGCAAGAGCTCAGAGTCAATATTGAACGTGAAATTGCTGGAATTTCGGCCGATTTATGCGAAAGAGTGGTCGAAAATTGGGTTCAAAGATTGGACTTCGTAAAACGTGCACGCGGTGGTCATGCAAAAGAAATCGAGTTTCATACTTAAATGTATATGTTCAAATTCGTTAATAAAAAAAAAAGTTAGTTCAAAAGTCGAACAGTTTGTGTTTTATTCAAAAAAAAAGTTGAAGTGCTCTTGTTGAAAAACCCTTTATATATTAATTCTAATTTCAGTTATTTATACAGTTAATAAATGATTATTAATTGTATAGATATTGTTAAACATTTAAAAATAATCTAATATACAGGAACGCTTTGCTTATATTTTCAATTTACATCTCAAAAATTGGTAACACAGGAGCCTAAGTGATATAGATGTTGACGATTTGACAATGACATATTAACAACAAACGTTTCGGGTTCTCGATGCTCGTCAAAGTCCGTATTAATTTTATTAATTTTTTTTTTTCATAACGGCATTTTATTGGTTTAATACGAATTGAAAAACACAAAATTTTGTATTGTAAAACAATGAGTATGTAATAAATTTTGTAAAACTGGTAATCAACATTTAGACTGATACAGCAAATTATTTCATTCGATATTTAATCATTTCCAAAAAAAAAAATCGGATTCGATTCTCACCAAGGACGTTTTGCATTTTTTATTTATTTTTTATTTTAATTTTATAAAGGCATTTCAATGCATCATAAGGAATTGAAAAATATATAATTTTATATCCTAAAGCTTTAAGATGGCAGCATTAGACAATTAGGGTTTTTCTACATTTTTTTTCTATCGAAACCATAAAGTAAACCAAAGCAACCAACACGAATGAAACTGACAACAAGACATAATTTCTTTGAAATATTTACGTATTTAAAGAATTCTCTGAAGTGATTGGAATATAGTATATAATTATAACAATAAACTTAAGGAAACCCCGGACTCTGTTGGTCAGGCTGTAACGTACCAAAATAACAATGAAAATTAAATTTGATTTCTTTTATGATTTGGGTTTTAGTGGTATGTACCGCACTGGACTAGGACTACAAAAGCCTTTGGTTCGATTCTCCTTAAAGTTTTTTCTTTCCAATTTTTTAGTTTTTTTAAGTTTTATAATTATATTTTTATTATTTATGTACTAACCAAATATTTTCCTTTAAATTATATATTGCTCTTTATAGTTACTATAGTAATTACACAAAAAAATAGATGGTAAGCTTTTAAGATGCGCCTAAATATATGCAACTACTATTACAAATTATTAAAAAATTCTTATATTGTCAGTTGTAGCACAGAAGAAAGATTAACCAGAATAGACATTGCGTAGATCAAATTTTTTTTTATCTTACCTTCTTTTTTGGACTTTGAAGTATAATTATTTTTGAATATTACGAATTTTTTGAATATTTAATACAAATTATGCTGTCAAAACAAAACTTGTCATATAATTTCACTAACTATACTGTTAAGGATTCTTAATTTTTATTATTTCAAATAAAAACCAGTAAACCAAAGAATACATAACCCAACTTTCTCTTACCTTCGGCAAATCAAGGTCAAAAAAATGAGTCCAAATTTTTCCATACAAAAACAGCGTTATGACTGTTCTGGTTAATCTTTCTTCTGGGTTGTAGTAAGACATGAACATTTTTTGGTAAAACATTTGTCTGAGGTTCGCTTCTGCTCAACTCATGTTAGTTTTGTTTATCCGTTTTTTTTTTTTTTTAAAACCCAGGCTCTGCCTTTTTGACGGTCTGTAAGGTTGTGCGTGATGCCCCAACTCATGTAACATCATTCTTAAAACCCCTTACTCTTTGGTTTAAGGTTTATTAAGGTACAATCATCCTTAAAAGCCTTTAATCTCGAGGTATGTACTTCTACTCGGCTGAGAAATACCGATAAACAAATATCAAACAAATATCAATTAGATAAGATATCAATCAAAACATTACATAACTATAATTATTCTCAAAATTGTATCCGTCCTAGGACGGGTTGTACCCCCTAGTATATATATATATATATATATATATATATATATATATATATATATATATATATATATATATATATATATATATATATATATATATATATATATATATATATATATATATATATATATATATATATATATATATATATATATATATATATATATATATATTTATATATATATATATATATATATATATATATATATATATATATATATATATATATATATAAATTCAAAACGGCTTTGATGAGGCTGCAAACCCTCTATAAAAAATCATTAAAACATTACAAATTCAATTTTCGATTTTTTTTGGTCTACCAGTCCCATAAATATTATTAAAAGTTCTTAAACCTGGCTGATTCAAATCTTCCCGGTGTTGCAAATTAATCCAGATATTCTTAGACAGTAATTGCTTAAATTGGTATTCCAGATATCTAATTAATTTTACACTTAAATATTCCGTTCTTGGGCCATTATTCGTAAAATCCTTCCAAAAAAATTTGCCGGTACTTTCTAGTAAATTATGTCATTTCACCGGCGAAATTTTTGTGTGTCACACCATTTGTGTGAGAGAAAAATATTCCATATTGACGATAGAGACGAGTCCGATTTGAATTTGAAGTATTACTTAGGCAGAAGCTAGTTATAGATAGTTATTCCAAAGATTGTAATTGGGCAAATCAACCCACCAAATGCTTCGATTGGAATGTTATTTCAAAGAGATTTGAAATTTTAGGTTTTAAACTAAAGGTACTTCTTGGCTTTTTAATAGACGTTTTGTGTCGAACTTAATCAAACCAGTCATTAAATACTCACCTGGCGACCGATTATTAAATCATATTTTTATTGAATAACATAAACCCATAATTGTAAATGAAATGGCTAGAATAAATTAATTATCAATTAAAAAACAATAAATAAGACAAAAAACTGTACACTGGTCTGCAAAATTAACGTACCAATTAACACTAATCAATTCCAGTTGGGCTCATTGATAGTTACTTTTAATGCTAGGCCTGTTGCTGGTATACTATGATGCAAGTTGTGCTCTGTGAGGCGTCTCGTTACTATATTCCTAAGTTGCATTTGCAGCTTTCTACTAGTTGTAAATCGCTGTCTTAATGTAATCTTTTGATAAAACGATCCTGAGTGGGCAATGTCAGTCGATGCCTGACCTGCCTCAGGGGTCTCACTCGAGATGATATATGAGTAGAATATTTATCAGGATTATAAAAAATAAACATTAACAATTGCTAACCAAGTTTACGATATTATTTTATTCATGTCATGTTATTGAAAAACGTAAACTCCTAGAAACAAAAGGATGCTTTTGTATCTAAGGCTACTTACTACATTGCCATGCAATTCGAATTGAATAATCTTTTACAATTTAAAAGTTACAGTGAAAAAGTTTTGGGTGCGTTAATTTTGCGGACCAGTGTATATCAATGTTGAGTATAGTATGCGAAAGTTGTAAAATGACAGTCGTGTGAAATATTCAATTAAAAAAATCATAAAACTTTAAAAAAACTTAACCAAAATATTTAATTTTTAGATAATTGTGACATATTGTCGTGTTAGCAATTAAAATTTACAATTTTATTAGGAATTTTATTGATTACTCTGCTACTGTAAGCAATTTATTCAGTACACACACGACAAACGAATTAATTTCACTTGTATATAATTTAGAATTTAAATTTATAATTTATTACAATCTCACTAAATAAAGTTAAAAGCTACAAAATGTCGTTTTTTCAAATTAATCTTCAGCATACAGAGAAATTTTCTTTTATTGCTTGCTAAATTTTGAATTAAAATCCCAAAACGAACATCTAACTGGAACTATTAAATGGTTTCTAAAGTCGTGACATTGATTATATGCTTAGAATTAAGATAAGGCTACTAAAAAAGAAATTAAATTGAAGAACAAATCTATGTAACTCTTTTAGCATATTACAACTTACAACCACATTATCTGTTCCGCATACACATATACAGAGGAACAAAAACTACTTATTTGCATCATCCCACCATCATCCGAAAGATTAAAACAATTTTTTTTTATTTTACTTAAATTAATCCAAGCTAGTGTCGAACACATACTACAACTACCAAACGAGTCAGATTGAGAGATTTAGTTTTGTATCTTTTTGTGATCGGTTTGGTAAATAATTTAAACGAAACAAACCACAAGCAAATTGTTTGTAATAAAAAAAAACTATATCAAGTACATAGTACGTAGTTTGAGTTGTAAAGTTTTTATTATCGCCGTACTTTTCAAATTTTTTTTTTTTTTTTTGGTATGGAATGTCGAAATTTAATTTTGTACAAAAAATAAAATTAATTTTTTGTTTATAGTTAATTAATATTCATGCTACAAAAAAAAAAAAAAAAAAAAATAGTTTTTATGTGTAATTTAAACTGTCTGGTGTTTGTAAAAATAAATTCAGCGTGTGGTCTGGCATATTTGTATATATTAGATATTTCGGTATTTGGGAAGATGTAAGATTTCAACAATAAAATGCTAATTTAATTTATTAGCCATTAAATTTTTTTATTTGTTCAAATGAACTTGCCGCATAAAGTCACGAAATGACTCGACACGGTTTGATTTTCATTTAATTGGTAGTAAAAATAAATGCCAACCAACAAAACTATAATTTATTATTGATGAATTATAGATTTATTTGTTGGCTAGCCTCGTGCCATGTCAGTATTATTGTCTATGGTAATGATAACGTGCTATGCTAAATGCAGCTAATCAATTAAAAAATTAACTGTAAATTAGGGCTGGTTGTTTTGAGTCCTAGAACGGATTGCTGAATTTAGAAACCAACAAGCAAGAAAGAATTGGTCGATCAGATATTCTCGTCCCGTATCCGTGTATTGCGTCTCAGGCTGTCTGCTTTTAAAATACGGAACATTTCTCAAATTATTTGAGTTTTCAGATGCTATGAGATTTCACCAGAGGTGAAACCACCGCCAACTGCAGTTTCTTTACCATGTCAGCAAAGATTTGAATTGCCTTCCTCATATCCTGCGCCGATACCACCGATCTCCTCACACTTAGCAGCAAATCTAAATCCTTTATTGATATCAGGATTACCATCCAATCAAACAGCACACCAGTCATTTATACCGAATCCATTAGATAATCCGAGTGTAAGGACACAAAGTCCACCGATTGTGTCAATAGCTAACATAATGAGGGGTGCTCCTTACGGGAATTACACAACAGCTCTGTCTACTTCGGCGATACCTAATCCTGCAGTAGGTCATCCAGGCATGATATCCGGAATCAGAGGTGTCTCCAATAACCGTGCTTTGTCCAGAACATGCAACCAGGCCTTCGATATCAATTAACTGATCGAAAATTTAATAACGTTGGATACCTGATTGCTAGTTGCACGAGTAGGGCAGTGTTCAAAATCGACCCAGATAGTTTTGAGTCTATTAAGCGATTAACCCATGCAACAGAGCAAGGCGGGTATCAGTATAGGCGAAGGATCAATGAGTTGAGTTATAGCGCTAATTATCACCATCCTCACTATTCAGTTACTCAGGTTCAGCCCATACCATCACCTAATTACAATCCTCATGAGTTTCAAACTACTGGTTAAGAACCATACACTACTGTTGGTCTGCATTATTCAGTTCCTCAGATTGAAGCCATACATTAATCTAAGTTACAATCTCACAGGCAAAGGTACTCGGGAAGATTCACCACACCACCTATAAATAACTACCCGCAATTTGAGGCCAATCAATCCAACATCATTTGTTACAAATGTGACGATATAGGTCATGTCTTCACCGAGTGCCCAATGCCACCATCGCGCTGGTTTTGCTATCGATGTAGTATGAAGGACACAGTCACACCAAAATGCCCTAGATGTAAGGGAAACGATCAGAGGGGGCCGTGGAGAACTGTGAACCACAGTACCCAAAAATTTGTTCAGCCCAGCAACAACCGGCAAGATGCTGCTGCCAATACAGAACCAGCGTGGAGAGTTCTGACCAAACCTGGAGCAACAGCCAATCTGAAATAACTCCTTCTGAGTCCTCGGACTATTTTTCCTCTGACGAACCATCCCCATCTAAGACTATCAACAGCGCTAATTGTAAATGATACTATAGTGCCAAACGACGTTTAAGGAGTCGTATGTATTTTAAAGCCAAACGGACGCATACATCTGAAATAGTATCCTCGATAATTAATACTGACTCGATAGACAAGCGGCCTTATGCAGAGGTAACAATTAATGGTGTCGAGTACACTACAATGGTCTGTTGGATAGTGGTGATACCATAAGCGTGTTAGGAGCTGGCTCTGATAAATATTTGAGCAATTCATACACGGGCTTTCATAGTTTTCCGTGCAACGTAAGTACAGCTAGTGGACAGTCCCAGCGAATATTTGGATACATAGATGCTCTAGTTAACTTTTAAGTCCAGGAAAAACAAATGAAAATATATCTGGCACCTTCGTCGTTAGAACAGCCCCTTTACCTGGGAATTGATTTCTGGAGGTTATTTGGAATTTCACTGAGCATATCTGCTTTTAACTCTGAATCCTTCAGGAGTGATGAAGGCAACACGCCAGGTTTCCATGTCCTCGCACCGGTAGATCAGGCTAAATAAACTAGATAATATTGTAGCACTCTTTCCTTTGCTAAAGTTGGCCTCGGTAAAACGAACCTGGTCACGTATGTCATTGACTTTGGTGCAGCAAAGCCGTCAAACAAATATTCTACTCCGTATCACCTGCGTATGTTATCTTTAGAGGTTGTCGAAGAAAACCAGAGTTTTTGGTGTTCACCTATCACTTTGGTGATTAAGGCTAATGGCAAAGCTCGTCTGTGTTTTGATGCTCGTGAATTGAATAAAGTGAGCGTAAAAGATGCATACCTTTTGGATCAAACCCGTTTTATCTCAAGTATCGACCTTAAGGATGCTTTTTGGCAGATTCCTCTCGCCCCACAATCCAAAGATAACACGGCATTTACTGTGCCCGGATGGCCTTACACGGTCATGCCCCTCGGGTTGTGCAATGTACCACAGACGATGTGCTGCCTAATGCACCGAGTGATGCCGCACGAACTACAAGACCGAATATTTGTGTATTTAGACGACTTCTTGATCACATGTGCCACCCTAGCG
This sequence comes from Tipula vernalis, assembly GCA_958295665.1. NCBI lineage: Eukaryota > Metazoa > Arthropoda > Insecta > Diptera > Tipulidae > Tipula > Tipula vernalis. The sequence continues at coordinate 366,914,157 of OY282558.1, read as the reverse complement.
GAACACCTCACTCTACTTAGCGTAGTAGCTAGTTTTCTGAAACGAGCAGGTTTGATGATCAATGTCGAAAAAAGTAAATTCGTGTTGAAAGAGGTGAGATATCTTGGCTATCTGGTTGATGATGGTTGTCTCCGAACCGATCCCTAAAAGGTTAATGCAATTGAGGAATACCCTGTACCGAAAACCACAAAGCAGATCCGCAGATTTTTGGGGATGTTTGGATGGTACAGACGGCCCATCCAGAATTTTGCAACTCTCGGTGCACAGACCTAACCAAAAAATCAGTCAAACTAAAATGGTCTGAAACAAGCTCTTATGACAACTTCCGTCCTGGCAAATCCGGATTTCGAAAAGCCCTCTTATATACAGTGTGACGCCAGTGCCGCTGGAGTAGGGAGCGTGTTGTTTCAGTTGAACTACGATGGAGATGAACGCCCAATAGCGTTCATATCTCAAAAACTGAACGCCGCTCAAAGAAATTACTCTGTTACGGAGCTGGAATGCTATGCAGCGGTATTGAGCGTCAAAAAGTTCCGAGCATACATATATAGAAGGGTATAATTTCACTATTTACACGGATCATGCAAGTTTACGTTGGCTCATGACACAGAAGGATTTGTCAGGGCGGTTAGCCAGATGAAGTCGATGAATCCGTTCGTGTTTCTTCCCTTAACGGTCAGGTTGAAAATTGTACAAAGCACACGGTAAATCCTGAACATATGGAACCACTTCACATAAATTTAGATTCACCTGCCTTTGTAGAAGTGGAATACCAAGATCAGATTAAAAGGGTTTAGGAACTGGGACAGGGGTGCTCGAATTTTTGTGTTAAGGAGGGTAAATATTGTTCACTCCTTATTTTGGTACACCTTATGAGGAGACGGATTTACCTGCTTGGCGGCTAGTTGTTCCTTTGAAGCTTACCGTTTCGTTGGTAGAACAAGCACATATACCACAATCATCGGCTCACATGGGGATAGCTAAAACACTCGAAAGGCTTCGAAGGCAATTTCAATGGAATCGAATGGCTCTCGACTTAGAGGAATTTATTTCAAAATGCAACACATGTAAAATGAATAAAGCGGTTAACTATTGTACCAAACCTGAGTTTTCATCAGACCAGATTAGATCTTTTAGCTAAATGCTTATATCGTCATTGTATTAGACCATTATTCGAAGTATGTCCTCTTAAAGCCTTTACGAGAAGCGTTAGCTTCATTAAATTGTGATTTACTGGAGAGTGATTTGTTTCTTCTTTTTTCGGTACCAGAATTCGGGATTAGCGACAACGGCAAACAGGTTATGTCAAAAATATTTCAAGAGCTGTTGGATAAATATGGTGTAGCACACATTCGTACCCCTATTTATTCGCCTCAAAGCAACGCGTCCGAACGAGTAAATAGAACTGTTCTATCTGCTATTCGCTCTTATCTTTCGCATTCAACGCATAATGAATGGCATGTACACCTTCAGGAAGTAGCTGCCGCTCCCCGTAACGTGGTTCATGGTCGTACCAAATTTTCACCCCATTACCTTACTTTTGGGCAACATATAACATTGCATGGGTCTGAACACAAATAACGGAGATTACTTTCGGATTCCGCTAATAACGATATAGGTGTAGTCTCCAAATCTGATAGGCTTAACCTAGTAAGAGATAAAATTAAACAGCACCTCACTATTGCACACAATAAATCGGCTCAACACTATAGTTTACGCAGCCGCAATCGTGAACTTGTTACGGGACAGTCAGTATTTGTCCGTTCGTTTGCTCAGAGTGATGCCGCGAATAAATTTGCAAGCAAAAAGTGGGAATTGTAGTATATTAGGAACGTATCATTTGAAAGATATTCGTACCTGACGATTGGTTTAAGCAAGTTCAGGAAATGGAGGAGGCGTAATACGTTAAAATCTAACACTACTAAATATCATTTTAAAACATTAAATTCAAATAAATATTTTGTAATCCAATCAATTTTTTAGTGTTTTATCGTGGCGGAATAAATTCATATTTATCGGTGACTTAAATTTATTTGGAAAGAATTAATTAAAATATGAATAATATGAATTAAATCCTCGATATTTTACTTTTGAAAACTGAATTAAATCCGCGCAAAATTATTTCAAACAAGTAGATGTCGCGGATTTAATACATATTGAAAATTGAATTAACTTTGCCAAACTAAAACTTTCGATATTATTAATTCTCGCGGAATTAATGCAAGCTTCTTATATTTCATTTTTAATGTAGTAACCGAAAACACCAAAAGACCCTAATACACTTAAATGAAAAATGCCACATTTTATTTCAAAGAAGAGAAGAAATTCTGGAAAGGTAGATTCAATTTTAAAATCGTCGGGAAAATGGAGGTCTTATGTTAAAATTAAATCAGATTATTCCAGAATATTTTAAAAACATACCATTCTATTCCAGAATTTCTGGAATAGGGATGCAAATCCTCAGTTTTCAGAAATTTTAAAATTAGTTCTTCCTTCCTCATTTAGTGCTAAAATATTCTGAGAAATGGAGGTTTCCATTCTAATTTTAAAATACTCCGGAAAATGGAGATTTCCATTCTAATATTAAAATTAGAGTGAACAAGTTTATTAATATCAGTTATTTGATTATTTTGTATTATTTTTTTTCATCGCGGATAAATACTCCAAATAATTGGAGCTTTATGTCATTTAGTTTGATTTTTTTTTTCCATTATTTTTGGGGCATTTTTTCATTTCACATTTTTGAAAAAAAAATTCCGAAAACTGCAATTCGAACCAAGTGAATTCAATTCAAATCCACTCTAATTATCAACTCAAGCTAAGTCTAACTCAACCCTCAATGCAAACTTCAAATAAATCTCTGACTAAAATAAAATAAATCTACTTTCGTTAAAATTAACCAACGTCATAGCGACCTTTTCGACAAATCTTCAAAAATTTAAAAGTGAAGAACTTTTGCGATATAAAAATAGAATATGATAAAACTCGCTCTCTAAAATTTATTATTCGCTCTTCACTGATCTAATAATCATTAAATGTGGATATTTTTCTAAATAGATAATTTATATTTCTATACCTTGAGCTGCTTGCTCTATTTCCGTCAGCAAAGCTAACTGTTTTTAAATAGAAAATACTTCCGATTTTAAAAATTTTTGAACCTTAAAACTCTCTAAGGATCGAAAAGGCTCGGTCCTGAAATCTATAAACATTTTTGTTCTTTGGTGCTTATGTAACCACAAATGCTAATAAGAGAAATAAAATAATTTTGTTTATCTATTAGTTAATCTAATTTCCATCGTATATGTATGCGCTATTTTTCATGAAATAGCCAAATTTCATCCAAAATGATCAGAACTTCCATTGTTCATAACTTCTTTTAATCAGTTAAAAAATATCCAAGTTTCATCTTAATTGGCCATATTCCAGAATTTCATCTAAATTCATATGAGAATCGCATTTCATCGCACACGTTGAAATTCATCATATCGTTGAATTTCATTCATATCGCTAAAGAATTAACCAACTTCATCTTTTTGTGTACCCTTAATGTCATTTTGGAACGTGTCATTTAAACCGGAAAATGACTGCTATGATTTTTTCGCCATTCCTTTTTCTTAATTTTTATGATTTCTACAGTTTATGAAAAAGTTTCACATCAAAATTATGTCAAAATTCGATATGTTACTTCAGGATTTCAAATTGAATTTGCGATGCCAAAAATCGATGCGTCATCTCCCAATTCAATGTATCATCGTTTCAGATTTCGACAAGTCACGTTAGAATTAAAATTTGTGATGTCGGAATTCGATAAATTATGTCTGAATTTAATGTGTCATATCCGAATTTGATGTAAGAATTTGGTACATCATGTCAGAATTCGATATATAATGATTGAATTTGAATTTCAGATGTCAATATATCATGCCGGAAATCGATACGTCATATCAGAATTTGATGTACTTTGTCAGAATTCGATATATCTTGTCAATAAACCATACTTTATGTCAGAATTAAATATGCAATATCAGAATTGGTATTTATGAAGTCAGAATTCTATATATTATGGCAGAACTCGATATGAGAAATCGACATGTCACATATTCGAGATATTATGCCAGAATCCGATAAGTCATATCAGAATTTGAATATCAGATGCCAAAATTCGATATATTATGATATCAAGCCAGAATTCAATATGTCATGTCAGAATGTGAATTTATAATGAAGTATGTAAATTTGATATACCAAGCCAAAACTCAATAAATAATTTTAGAATTCGATATATCTTATCCGAATTCGAATTTATGTATGAAAAATCAGAATTCGATATAAAAAGCCAGAATTCGGTTTGTCCTGTCCAAATTAGAATTATTGCTGTCTAAATTCGATATGTCTGAAGTCAGAATTTAAATTTTTGGTGCCGAAATTCTATATAAATGTATATCAGAATTCTACATAAGATATTAAAATTCGGTATGATAGGTCAGAATATGAATTTATAATGTCAGAATTGTATATCTTATGTGAAAATTAGATAAGTAATGAGAGAATTCTGTATGTCAAGCCAGAATTTGTGTTATTTATGTCTTTGAGAATTCGAAAGGTCTTGTCACAATTGGATAGTGATGTCAGAATTCAAGATATTATATCAGAATTTCAATTTTTGGTTGTAGAATTCTACATATATGATGTAAGAATTCACAAGTCAAATTTTATAGGTACTTCATATCAGGATTCGATATATCAGAACAGAATTCGATATGTCTTATCATAATTTGAATCTTCGATATTAAAATTCGATACGTCATGTCAGATTTCGATACTTCATGCCAGAATTCGATACACCACGTCAGAATTTGAATTTTTGATGCCAGAATTCGAGTTATCTTCTCAGAATTCCAGACTTTATGTCAGAATGAGATATGCAATATCAGAATTTGTATTGATGATGTCAGAATTCTATATGTTATAACAAAACTCGATAAGTCATGTCAGAATTTGAATCAAGCCAGAATCCGATATGTCATGCCAGAATTTGAATTTATGGTCATGTCAGAATATGAATTTATGTTGCAGTATGTAGTTCGGTAGATCATGTCAAAATTTGATATACCAAGCCTAAACTCAATAAAAAATTTTAGAATTCGATATATCTTATCAGAATTCCAAATTCGGTACGTGTGAAGTGTCAGATTTTAAATTGTTGGTTTAGGAATTCTATATACAGTAATACCCCGTTTAACGTCAAGGATGCGTTCCAAAATTAAATAACGTAATCCAAATCAACGTTAAACGAGGCATGGATCTCTTGCAAAACAACGAGATAGGTGAATAAAACATATTTTATTAAATTCAAATATTTATTTACATATTAAATAAAATTAGAATTTAAAACATTATTTTTTTTAAATATATATTTTATTTTTATTTTGATTCTCGGAAATTCGAACAAAAGGACCAAAAAAAATTCTTCTAAGAAAAAAAATGTATAGATTGGAAATAACGTTAAAGTGAATCAACGTTAAACGGGGTAACGTTATACGAGGTTTTGCTATATATATATATATATATATATATATATATATATATATATATATATATATATATATATATATATATATATATATATATATATACATATATATATCAGAATTCTACATAAGACGTTAAAATTAGATAAATGATGACAGAATTCGGTATGTCCAGCGAGAATTTGTGTTATTTATGTCTTCTAGAATTCGAAAGGTCTTGTCACAAATGGATAAACCTCTCATGAAGCCTTCAGAATTCCGTATATCATCTCAAAATTCGATATGTTATGTCAGAAATCGAGATGTTATAACAGAATTTCAATTTTTTGTTTTAGAATTCTGCATATGACGTAAGAATGCGGTACCACAAGACAAATTTTATGTGTCACATCGATATTTTAACGATTTTCCGTATTCGACATATTCGAATAGGTCGAAAAGGTCTTATAAAAGTTTGATATGTCATCTCATGACTTCAGAATTCAATATTTATCAGATATATTCGATATTTTATAGCATTCAATACAATTTATTAAATTTTGGTACAGTATATCGAATTCTGACATAACATCTCAAATTTTGGGATGATATATCAAATTCTGAAGTGTTGAGATATTATATCAAAGAATTCGATATCTCATGTCAAACTTCGATAAATCTCTTCAGCGTTTGATTTTATGATGTCAGAATTCGATATTTTATGGGAAAGTTTGAGTTTTGGATGTTAAAAGTCGAAATGTCATGACAGAATTCGATAATCGACGTGGTAGAAATTAATTTTGTGACATCAGATTTTGAGCTATTGTATGTCAGAATTTTGTTTTTATATGTAATCCAAATAAGATATCTCATGTCAGAATTTTATATATCATGCAAAAATTCTTATATGTATATAGATGTATGTCGTAATTTGGGTTCTTTTTGAGTAAAGACCACTCTTTCTAAGAAAATACCTAATATAGCGACCGGAACAACTTCTTTCCCCATAAATTATATTTCCCTGAACATTTCTCAGTCCGTTCCGCTACAAATGTTTTATGAAAATAAATCTTCGGTTGTTTGCATCAAAAAGCATTTCGATTAAAATGTCGTTGTGTAAAAGTGTCGAATGAGAGAACATTGAAACAGTGTCTGCATCACAAATGGGATATCGTCGCACCAATTTGCGTCGAAATTCGTAGTGCGATTTGAAAATATACGCCTACAAAATTGAATTACCAACCGTTTTATATTATTAGACCTGCAACAAAATTTAAAATACGCTCATACGGTCGCAAACATCGTCCAAAACGAAGTAATATTTTGGAAAAAAATCATATGAGTGATAATGCGCGCTTTTGTCTCAGGCGCGGTGTCAATAAGTAAAACAGGCCATATACTGGGGAACCGAACTCCCTTTCGAATTACTCACCAGAAAGTTAAGTTTAACCAAAAAGTGATTGATTGGTATGGGATTTGCTCGGTTCCAAACTTAACCAATTGGCAATCGACGACCTGATGGTCTCATTTCTATAATACTTGCCCTTGAGGAAATGCAATTTTAGTTGTACATGCAAACGAAAATGCTACGCTATAGAGAACACTATAGAGAATCTTTCTATAATAATCTTGAAAATAACGAAATCAAAATTTCGAATACCTACCTTTTGTCAACACTATTCAATTCCGGAAATCTAGATTAATCCAAAAAATTGACTTCAGCAGTGTGAGATCATATAACTTTTTGCTATCTTTTATTTAACTCTAAGCTAATCTGTAGTAATATCGCAAAATAACAACTATTACATTATATTTAACACCAAATTGTCGACATATCAGCAATTTTATAGCACCACGTAACAACAACGCTTTGTAAATTTAGAAAAAATCGAGAAACTCGAGTAGAATTCTAGAAAAATCTTGTTATTCTCAAAATAGTTCGAATCATCCCGGAAATCTCGAAAGAACTTAGAATCCAAGAATAATCATGAAAACTTTCAACACTAATCGCAAAGCAGGAGCATATACCTTTCTTTTGAAAATTGCTTGCTTGCTAAATTATTTGCCCCTACTCCAAAGAAACAATCATCACACCACCAGACAACCATCTCGAATACCTTTAAAATCCTAGAAAAATCGAAAATCCCGATTTTCTTGCAATTCGACTTAGGGCATCCAATACCGGTATACCGGAAACCGAAATACCGGTATACCGGACCTTTTTTCGGACCTTGTGAGTGTTAGAACAATCTAACCGTATAGCTCAAAAACAACAAAAAGGACGTTCCAATAATTTTACTCCATTAATAAATAAAATTAGAAAGATTGGAAAGTTGTTTCGACGATCACCGACCAAAAATGTTAGTTTAAAATCTTACGTTAAACTGAATTCGGCAAAGAACTATATGTAATCTTAGAACCAAAAACAAGATGAAATAGTTTACTTTTTATGATGGAGCGGTTTTATAAATTAAGAAATTGCATCTTAAAAGCTCCGATCGAAGTCAAATCAACTATCAGCTTTACCGAAACGAGCGTTTCTAGAGTATAGAATTAACGCTTTCTAACTATGATTTTACCAGTCAACTGGCAGTAGAAGTGTTGTGTAAGAGGAATCTCACTCTTCTGTCTGTTGACGCTACCCTGGAATTCATGGTTTAACCTTTGGGAGAAGCACCATTAGCTGACCGAATGAAAACCTCTTTTGTCCAGAGAATCATAGAAAGACGAACTTATCTTGCCTTTTACAATATTTGCATAAATGTAAACAAGTCGAAAGCATTTTTGTCTCGGACGTCAATTTTAATCGACTAACTAGAAAAGAAATAGTTAATATAATTGTCCATCTTATAAAGCGGTTTTCTTCAACCCCAGCTCAAGATAAAGCTTCATACTTAACATCAGAGACTGATGTTGATAGTGAAACCCACAAGCGCAAAGGGAAATCTTTATCGATAAGATTGCAAGAAAGGCTTGACGTTGTAATAAACAATGAGGTTAACAAGAAAATTACGCAAAAAGTAAATCGAGATTGATTATGTTTCTATAAGTGTTACATAAACAGCACCGGTATTAATACCGGTATCTCGGTTTTGTCGTCAAGTAATACCGAAATACCGGTATTCACATTTTGGACAGAAATTGAATGCCCTATCGACTACACATGATACAACTCAAGGTCGTCAAAATTCGGAAAACTGGAATTATCTCAAATAATCCCTCAATTGCTCAAACGAATCCGAAAATCTGGACGCCTGAAGGTCAATTATCTAAGCATTATACGATTTTAGAGAATTTTTTTCGAAATTGTGACAAAACCCAATTATGTAAGACATGTTAAAACATTCGTGACTTTTTTTAAAATTGGTAATTGAAAATACGAGCGATACATAATCGACATCCAGAGGTAACTCAAGTGTGTAAAATTAAAATGTCAAAATATAAAGGGCTGAAATCTTACGAGGTGATCAGAACTTCGGTCTGTATTACGTGCGTTCATGACTAAAACTAACTCCCGAATCAATCAATCCCTAACTGAACCCCTTAATCCCTTACTCAATCTAAACTCAATCTTCAACTGAACCCCTAAATCCCTTTACAGTATAACCTCAATATCCAACTCAATCTCCAACTCAACCTCCAATTCAATCCCAGCATAATCTCCAACGAAATCACAAAATCAACTCTTAACCCTACCCTCAACTTAGTCACCAATTCAACTCCAAATTTTCAACCCAACACTCAACAAAATCTCCAACTTAACCCTAAACTTGCTCCTTAACATAACCCTAATTATATTTCCTCGTTCAGTCTGCTACCTCCAATTCCCTCCTAGCTCCAACTTTGTAATGACGCCTGCGGTTGTTGTCGTTCCTATCCTTGCTTTTAAATAAATTTCGATTTATTTATAGTTCTGGGAATTTTTATTCCATATTCCAGAACTATATCCAAAGATCATTTTAGTATCCCATTTCCAATGCACATGTCAAATTTCATCATAATCGATTGAGAAATAGGCAAGTTCCAGCATACTTGGCCATATTCCAGAACTTCATCCAAAAATCATTTTAGAATCCCATTTCCATCGCGGAAGTCAAATTTCACTAAAATCAGTTAAGAAATAGATAAGTTCCCTCCTAATTCGCCATTCATTTAATTTGGTAAAGGTTTAATTTGAAATATAAAAGGTTCAATTTGAGGTTTGAGATATTAACAGTGACCTTTCTTAAGTCTTAAACAATATTTGTGTAAGGTTTGGTTCAAATCGGTCAAGTAGTGTGGATTTGTTTAAATATCATACACATATGATGTATATACATACAAACACTCACTTTATTTTATAGATTGCTACTCTGCTCTCTAAACACTGGTTCAACACCATCTCAATCCCAATTCAACTCGCAAACGGCCCCCAACTCAACCCTCAACACAACCGTAAACTATCTTTCAACTCAATCCTCAAACCAGCATATATAAAAAATTGGTGAACTGCTCACTATATCTTAACCCAACCCCAACTCAACTCCAACTCAACTTGAACCCAACCCGCAAATTGACCCCTAACTTAACCTTCAACTCAACCCCAAACTCAATACCCAACCCAATATTCAAACCAGCATATATAAAAAATTGGTAAAGGCAGGTATTTTGGGTCAATTCGTATGGCAGGTACCTGACCCTCTTGACCCACAGGTTACAAAAGCTTTTCAAATCTCGGCATTGACCATAGAAATAGATTGGCAAAAAAATTCTAAATAGAACAAGCCGTTCTCGAGATACCATATGGGTACAGACATACAGACATTTAGACATTCAGACATCCAGACAGACGAACGAACATTTTTTTTTTTTTGCATTTTTAGACTCAGGGACTTTCAAAACGTCGAGAAAAGTGGTTTGGACCAACCAAATTTTTGATCATTTTTGACAGGATTTCAATACTTTGGTCTTTTTAGACTGAAGTAATTACAATAGTAACTTGCTGTGAAATTGAAATGTAGTAAGCTGATAATTTTTGTCGTGAAATTGTTTTTCCACAAAATTTCGTATAAATAATTGGTAAACATCGCCTAATAGCTATTGGATTATTTTTTGATTGGTACTGTCTTCAGCAAGTGTATGATGGGGTCTATGGAAGGCATTTCATATTTAATTGTAATTTAGTGTAAAATTGCTAAGCAAAATTATTTCGTTTTTTACATGTGCGGAAATTAAAATCAGCAGCCGCCGCTATTGTACATCTATCGTGCACAGTCTATTTCCAATGTGAAAACCAACATTCGAAACGCTGTACCACATAAACGAATTTAACAAATCGTTCATTTAATTATGGCCCACCATGTATAAATTTTCTCATAATTTAAAGATGTCTACAAAAAATGATTTATGCTTGTATGGTTTATTCAATTAAATTAAATTATAGGATTTGTGAGAAGCAGGCCATTTCTCGAATTTCAGAAGTAAGTAGGCTTATAAAATTTTAACGAAATTCTTCTTTCTAGCCATTCGGTGATTCCCCTAAAATGTTGCTAAATTCAGCATTTTTTTAAAATTTTAAATAAATCGCATTCGGCATTTGACAAAGTCGATTGGTCCTTGGAAGGTCCGATTGTTTGGAAAATCGAAAGTAAAATCATTTTAATGTTGTCAAACTTCTTCTCAGTGTCCTGATGTGACTTTTATTTTATCCGTAACATCATAGCTATTTATAATTATCTAATTATAAATCTACTCATTCTACAAAATCTTTATAATTAGAATTTTCTTCAATCTTCATAATTTACTATACATCTTGATTATTTATGCACTCTCATAATGTTTGGTATCTACCAAATCTTCAAAATACATTTAGTCGAAACGTTAAAACAAAGGTGTTATTAACTGGTGAATTTACCTTTCGTTTTATTTTCCAAATTAACATTAAAAATTATACCAGGAAGCATCTTCTTCGAATCCGCAACAACAAACAAAAAGTCGTTTATCGCCATTACTTTAAATAGCGTGAATAAATCCACTTAATGCTTAAGTGCAATTTTCCAAAATTAAAATTCAATATTTACTTTTCCTAATAAAGCACAAAAAGCAAACAAATAAAAAAAACTTCATTCAATTTATAAATAAATAAACTTAAATTTAATTAATTCCGCAAAATTTCCCAAACTATTCATTACGCCACACAAAACCAACTAGGAAATACAAAACGAAAATTTACTTCAATCAAAACAAACATAAACGAAAACGTATAATAGAAAATGAAAATACTTTCTCTCTTAATAGACCAATTTTCCCATTTCCCCCAAAATCCTAAATTCTCTCTCTCTCTCTCATTCTTTGTGTCGTTGAATGAATTCATTTTATTCATAAAGAATAGAAAACAAAAAGCGCTACACTATTTTGTGTTGAGCTTTTTTATTTTTCTATTTTCCTTTTACACCATGTGTACAGTATGTGAAAAACAGGGCAAATCGAGCAAAAAACAGTTTGGTAAATCTTCAGTTGCAATCGAACGGTTGTTATGGTATCATCTCAGTGCGAATAGTTGTGTGTTCGGTATTTAATTTGTCGAGTGGTTTTTAATTTTTTCGGTATCGTAATTATGGATAACTCAGTCGGTGAATATTACATGAACGGTGAACCAAATAAACATGGAATGATGGAAATGAATGGTGATGATTCGGGAATTGTGACGGGTGATAGTCAATCGCAAGAGAATCAACGTGATCCGCCAAGTATTAAAGTATCCCAATCAAAATTTAATCGGTTTACACCAACGTGTGGTACAATAAGGCAGCACTACTATCCGGAAGGTGGTTGGGGTTGGATTATTGTACTTGTGGTGCTTATGGTGAATATTATAGTGCACGGATTACATAATTCGGGGGGCATAATGATTATTGAAATTAATAAAAAATTTCGTTTGGATAATATCATTAATTCAGGTGTGAAATTTTTTTTTTTATATGTTTGTATGTGTGTGTAAAAAATTAAACAAACAACAAAACTAAATATAAGCGCTAAAATTGAAAGCTCATCGGATTTTCATAATAATATGTCGTACAGTATGTGTAGGTAATAGATTTACGCTTTTTATGTTATTGGTCCAGTTACAGTTTCCCAGTTATTATTTTATGTGTTTTCATTGATTTTCATCTATAATTGAATTGTTTTTTTTTTTATTAGATAAATGGGATTTACAGTCGCATGAATTAAATACCGTTTTGGGAATGGTACAAACACGAACGTTTGTTCTATTGAACTGGGAAATTTGGATTGGCGAGGGAGAATTTTTGAGGAAATTTATTCGTTTTGTTTGGGGTGATTAGCTAATAATGACGTGCTAAAAGCTTTTTGGTACTTTAAACAATTTGTGTGGAAAAGTGAAAATGGTTATTGTTGAATGTAGTTCAGAAAGTGGAGAGTGTTTCATATTACTAGTTTTTTACATATTCAAAATTGTTGCCGAAATTATGTAGAAATGTAGATAAAACTTCATTGGATAAAAGTGATTATTTGAGTGCAATTTAGAATAAATAGAGTTATAGTTTGATCGGAAAATTTTGAATATAATCATGAATATGATTAGAAGTGTTTTCGTTTTAAATTCGAAATAATCAGATTATTTCAACTATGTTTTTTGGTAATTGAGTGAAAGTTCTTAGCAAAATTAGCTCAATTTTATTTAACATAATCTTATCCATATCCTTTCAATAGAATCCGTATACACATTAAAACATTCAATCTATTTAAATCGCCTCGTATAATTTATAATTTACGAGATGATTACTTTACCGCTTCCTACAAGAATTCACATTAAAAACAAATCTAGAACTGGAATAGGCAGAAAACCAAATTGTTCAGCATTGCTATTTAATTTCTGGATTGTTACTAGAATTTTATGATGATACATGAATGTTTACTAGTCAATTTCGAAGCTCAAAAATTGCATTCAACGCTGGCTGGTACATCTAAAACAATTCTTGCGGAGTCTTCTAATTCTGGCTTGAGCGTTTTCAATTTATCGCAATATTCTAAAATATCGGTAGAATCACTTTCTTTTTTCTGATTGTTCATAGTAATGGAAGTTACAAACTTATTTAATTGCTCACAAAATATAGTAAATTGGTTTCGGGATCTGTAGTTGTTGCGCCAGCTTGCATTTGGGTAGCTAAATTATTTTCACACATTTCATACAAAACCCAATTTTATTTAAAATCATTTAGGGGCCAACAATTTAATACTGAATTATACTCCTATTGCAATGTAACTATAAGGGGGATCTAAAATTGAATCGATACTTTTGAAAATGGCCAAAGTAGCACGTTTAGTAATGCGATTTTGGTCATTTTCAAATTAATCGATTCAATTGTTGTTCCAACTTGAATTTTGATCGATCAATTATTTCTACATATTTCATTAATTATTTTGAAAATCACTGAGCCTGGGCCAAAAAATATAAAATGTACAGTAAGTTGTTCTCCAGTTGATTAACTGTCTCCGGTTATTCGGTCATGTGTGTTGGGAATACCATAATTAAACCGAATTTTACTATTTTGGTTCCCTTTTTGCGTTTTAAGCTCTAAATCGAAATTTTATTTTTGTAATATTGACTGAAATTTACTAAATTTTAAATAAGTTCAAATTAATTTTTCGAAAAAATCAAAATTCAAAGAAATTTTGTTCCAAATTTCGAAATCAAACTAACTGTATTTTGCCGAAGTTTGTATTGGAATGGCAAAACACGAATTGGATAAAGTTAAGGTGTTTTTAAGGAAAACGTTCGGAAAATTCACGAATGATATGAAACTTGAAGAGTTATCGTGGTGGTAATTCCCAGTATTAACGAATGATTTCTGATTAATAACTGCTAATACGAAAAATTGTTAGTTAAGCCGACCTTAAAAAAACTTAAAGCTAGGATATTACGAAAACATGAGCCCTATAGGTGATGGAAATCGATAACAAGTATTATTGGTTTTTTTTCAGAATTTTTCAAATTATTATAAAAACTCTATTTTACTCTCAGAAATGTTAAGACTTTTAGAATTTCCTTAAATTTAAAAAACGTAACACACATGGAATTTTGATAATTCCTATTTTGAAATTTGAAAATTTTAAAAATTTATTAAGTAAATTAAAATTTTTTAAAGTTTCCAGAACTTTTAGAATTGCCTAGTTTTTAGGATTTTAGCACAGAATAGTTAAAAATTATTAGCAGTATATATTTAGCTGAATATGCTGATACGCAGAATTTCCCTTAAATCTTCTAAAGGATTTAAGTTTGGTGATTGAGCTATAGTCACTTCAAAACGTTCATTTTATTTTATGTTAAAATGTTTAAAATGTTCTTATTAATTTAGGCGTTTTAAATAAATTGTTTCATTATCACTTTTACCATGCGAATTTTACCGAATCGTTTTTCAGAAAATCATCCTTAAACCAGCTCATTCCCTCCTCTAGGTTATAGGTACGCATTAAAATTGATCCAGTCTGCTTTTGGAAGAAGAAACATTGTAAGCCATCCGAATCTTTCAAACCAAGGATTATTATAAAGTTTCGCAAATTCGATTCTACTTCGGTTACGCTTTTCGAGTCCGTTCTACAGCTTTGTGTAGGTAAAATACGATTATCAAAGCCACATTTTCAAAAGTTAATTAATGTATGAATTTGGGACCAAGCGTTATATTACCGAATTTGTTCATAACGTTCAGGACAATTAAAGGAGTTTAGACTTAACTAAACTAATAGAAAAACCAAAACATTTGGCAAAAAAAAGTTAGTTTGCAGTATTATTATTATAAATGTTTTATTTATAAATAATAAAAATAAATAATAATACTAATACTAAAATTCAAGCCAGTAGTATCTTCTTTATTAATCAAAAATTGATTCAAAATTATTATCTGGGCTTTGAGGTAATCTCGTAGCACCATTCCTCTTTTCTAGTGACTGTCCACTATTTCTGAAAGCAACGAACTAAAATAAAACTTTAAAAGAATAGGAAGCATTTCGTTTTAAAAAAAAACGGCATCATGCGGTATTTTTAAAAATATCATCCCCTTCAAAGTCCAGATAACGAAAAAGCAAAGTTTTCTTTTTGTTATTTCCATTTGTCCTTGCATTTGGTAATAATACGGGTGTGCTTTATTAATCATAAACGTATCATTTTCTTAGTAGTATTTTACATATTTAATTTTTTTTAGTTTTATTGCTCCTAAAGGATTCAACTCCCGTGAATTGTATGAGCACTTTGCTACGACAACCGCATCGTTACCTATTATACCATCCGGACTAGCAGATAAACATGGATATTTATCATATATAAAAAGTCCACATTTTTCAACTTTAAGCTGAGTTTCCTGTCCAAATGCAGCTATAGCATCTTCTTCGTGGCCTCTTCTCCAAACTACTGCTTTTGTAAATGACGCAGACTCCGAATTGTAAAGGATTTGCTTTACTTTATTTGGAAAACTATGCTCATTCCGAGGTCACCAAAATGAGAACTTGGTAATCTCAAAAGTCGCATTTCATGCCATAATGTATCTGCGATTGATCGATAGTTTTTATTTGTATATTGTGACGATCGTCCTTTTCGCATTTTAATTTAAAAATAACACTTTGTTTGGACTCTAAAATCTCAGCTTCAGTCATCTCCGACCGTTCACACGTTTCGGTTTCAGTTCCATAGTGAGCGTCTTCTCCTCTAGAGGCCGTTCTACATTTTCTGCTTATCATTATATTCAATACTTTAAATTACCTTTGTCAATTCTTTTTTCGGCAAATCCTTTTCTTTTTCTTTCAATTGAAATAATTCGTTTTTTAGGACTTCTTTTCAGCAAAAATTTTTCATACCAATAATGAGCACTTTTGGTATTATGCTGTAATACGGCCAATTTTGCACGCGAAGTGTACGATTGTCCACGAGAAAAGTTTATGCGTTTTTCACCAACTGTTTTACATATGATTGAGTGGAACCGTTCAACAGCATTGGACTCTACGTCATAAATTAAACTTGTTGAATTATATTTTAGTCTTTTAAATAGTTAGTGATCATTCCCGATTTTTCAAATTTCTTGAAAGTTTCTGTAACTTCACTTTTTTGTTGGTGGCAAAAATACGTGGCACAATCAGTGTTTTCCATAAACATGATACGGAACATTTTTTATATCATTTGCGAGATACTTAATTTTTTCTGCAGTAGAAGTATTCTCTACCTTACGATTTTTGATTGCAGATCGAACTCCAATACAACACCGTAAAAGTCCGTTTGAAAACAGCTTCCGAATAGATGGATTGAATTTCGTATTTGCAGCTAGTTCCCTCGCATGTTTACGAAACACTCGCATAAGGTGATTTCGGCATTCAATTTTTTCAATATGTGTATTCGCATACGGTCTCGCCCTTAATATATTAGCATAAACGCTTGCATCACCATCTGCAATAGCTTTATTATATCGCACTCCATAAAGTTGCTCGCTTTTGCAAAAACCCTCAACTATTGCGGACGTTTCAATACAGGTTGATGGACCACAATAATTTTGATTACAATCATGCTCTTTTGCGACTGTGTTTTGATTTTTGGCGTTTTGGCAAATGCAGCAATATTTATTGCGGACCGTACTCCAAATTACCTTTTTAGTGGAGTGTGCTACTATTGTGCCTACTCCAGACATAGAAAAATAGTTGCTTCCAACTCCATACATATGTCCTCTTGGAATAACAGCCATCTGCTTGTACGGTGATTAGTGGGACACCGTCTTCAGCTACATCGCTTTGTTCTATAGCTATTTGCTTTGCCTCCATTGCTGCTTCAAACATTTCTGCATCACTTATTTTTTTATGTCCTCCTGAACACGTTTTTGAACCTTTTGGTAGCTCCGAGATGACATGTATGGAATGTTCAACACTCCAAAGAACTCCTCTGTTTGCGAATATCCAATTCCTGTCGACACTCCTCCCAATACGCTCTGATAATTCAAACTGTCCAGTGATTTAGAGTCATTATTATTTTGGGTCGATACATTTAAGTTCACATTGCACATATTACATCGAAAATATACCTTATGAGCTAGCCCTATTTTTTTTTCACCAATAATCTTCAAGTTTTTCAGTGTACACCCGAAAGCAATGCTATGTTCGCTTGTTGTTACTAAACTTTGAAAAAGAAACTCAATACCTACAATTCTGTTTCCTTCTAATTTTATACTATTAGGAACATGTAGTTCTTCAGTTAAAATATCACTGTCATCTGTTTCAATTGAATTATTCGCATTATTATTATTATTGTCAATACAGTCAGTTGAATTTTGGTCATTGATAATTATTACATCTACGTAACCGCCATCGTTATTTTCTTCTTTAGTAGTCAATAAATCTGTCTGATTCACTGTTACATCCTCTAAACTGTCTAAATCAATAAAATTTTGATTGTCAAAACCTTCATTATTGGAGGATTCAATATTTCTTCCCCAGCGTTTCCTGTTGCAGAATACCATATAAATATAATCAAAATATAATATATAATTAATAATATAATATGTACGTACCCAATGCGTGCTCTATTACGAAAATTCCTTTTTTTTTACCAAAATTCAATTTTTGTTTCATGTTTTATTGAAATGTTTAACAATTAAACTATGGCTGTCAATTAGTATTTTATTTGTTATTATTAAAATTAGTTTATACCTATGTATGTATTATAAAAACGTATCACTACCGTTATTACTATTATTTAAAAAATAGACTTACATATGGCCTTTATAACAAAATGTTTAATATCATCACTATAATATAACTATTATTTTTCAGAATTCACTTATATTTAATCAAAGTTGTTTCTTATCACGTTATAATATTACACAATAATTTCATTAATTAGAACAAATTGGTTGCGATTTGATGCCAACATTTTTTTCTGTTTTTCACACTAAGAAATTATGTTGTTACAACAATAACAACGAAACGAACAAAAGATAATTATGTATAATTTTTTGTATCATCATTTTTTATTATAAAACGATAAGATCCTAGATACTTACCATAATTTAAGGTTAGCCATCTCGTAGAGTAAAATGAAATCAAAAATTAGCCGGGATCATACCCCTTTTTGACAATAAAACATATGTATATTTATCGATACTCAATTTTTTCGTATCGATAAATATATCGATATTCTTAGTATTTTGATTATATCTTTCTTATTTTAATATTAATCTATATAATCGTCAATTAATCCCTCAAAAATATCTTTCTGCATAGGTCAATATAAAAAATATATATGGTTTAGCGGGAAAAAGGTAAGGAAATTGAATTTTCCATAAGCAACTTTATCGAAAATTTCGTCAACTTTGATTCTTTATTACGGATAAACTATAGATAATTTTTAAATAATCCTGTATTAATTAATCCCTCCAAAATACCTTAAGCTTTGTCAATTGATGTCAATTGAAAAATATTTGTAGCCACAATTTGATTTTTACGATACCCTTATTTTGTTAAAATAAGTACCAAATAGCCTTAATGAATTTTTGAATAAAGCGATTTCTGTGGTTTTTTCAGAAACTAGTTAACTGCATTTTTGTCGATTTTGAGTTATGAAGGAAAATAACTCGACAATTCGCGACCTAAGAATGAAATAGTTCTATTTGTATAAAACTCAATACTGAGAAAATCGCAAACAAATTGTTGGATCGTGATTTCTTTTAAATTATTTACATGGCAATAATAATTCTTGTAACGTAAAATTTTATGAGCATTATAAATTAGTAGGTATCAAATTAACATAGTTTTGGCCATCTGATTAGTTGTAAAATAAATTTTAATTATTTGGATAGAACCTTTTTCATACACGGTAAATAAAAATTCACTATATGTGAGCATACTAGACGATCTAGTTGAACCAAGTAAAATTAAAAATACTAGATTTCTGGTTGTAATAAAATCTGGTAATTTTACTTGAAATACAAATATTTAGTACTGGAAATCAAGTAAACAATACTATGTGTTTTTGCGACTGGACTTCTGGTAAAATTATCAGAAATACTATTTTTTAATTAGATTTCAAGTAAAATCGAATACTAGATTTTCTTCCAAAACTATTAGATATCTTGTATTTATTAAAGTTCTAGTAAACTAACCGGAAAAAACTATGTTCTTTAGCAGAATTCCAGTTAATTCTACGTTATCATTTTTTACTAGATTATCCCTCGATTGTACTAGATTGTCGTCTAAATGAAATTTCAAATAATAAAAAAACGTTTTTTATTTTATTTTAATTAAAAAATTTATCTTTCAACAATTACATAAATAACAAAGCTTTAAAATAGTGAGTGGTTCTGAATATTTTGCACACAATTTAGAATATAATTTCGACACACTAGGCGTCGGAATCACATCTTTAATTAAAAAGAGTTTGTCGAAGGTGCATAAAAAAGTTCTGTAGCCCAAAGAAATTGATTGTGCATCTATTATTACGTCGAAGATTTCTTCGTGGCTCAAATAATTCTCCGATAAACATACCAGATACGGCAGCGACAGCTTATTTTTTGGGTGAGATTTTTTAATGATTCATCTACCTGCAAAAATCAAAAGGTTTGGTTTAATAACAAGAGTAATAATATGAAAATATTATATCAAAATTTCACCGTTGGCTTTTTTTTAACCCTTATTCAACTAAATTAAATTAAACCATGTACATATAAGGCCTTGGCCAAAATTATAAAGCACCCCTCCCAAATTGCAGTATCTACAAACCGAATGAAGACAAAAATTAAAACTCAATATTTTTAGGAAATACTTTTTATATTTTATTAATTTTAGTATTTTGTAGGTCCTCCTTTGGCTTTGATGACAGCCAGAACTCTTTTATTCATCGACCGTACTAATTTTTCGCAGGTATTTCTCGATATATTTTTCCATTACTCTGTCAGCGCACGTTTGAGGTCTTCCTTTGAAGTCATACTGCGATCCTTGATTTTTTTTTTTAAAATTGACCACAAATTTTCAATGGGATTTAGGTCTGGTGACTGGGCGGGCCAGTCCATGACTCGAATTTGTTTTTTTCGAAACCAACTCATCGTAACGCGGGAAGTATGGCAGGGGGCATTATCCTGTTGATAAATTATCGTAGAACTATCCGTTTCCCCAAAGATTTGCCGAATTGAGGCATTCAATGCAGCCTCGAGGACGGTAACATAGTTGGTACTGTTCATCGGACCCTCACAAAACAACAGTTTTCCCACCCCTGATGATGCCATACAACCCCACACCATCAGTTTACCCCCTCCATGCTTTACGGTAGGCACTATACAATCAGGATTGTATGCTTCCCCGACTCTTCTTCTTACGATGGTTGCGCCAGGAGTTCCAAAAATCTATAACAATTCCATCAAATTTAACATTAATTTCTCTATTAATTCTTTTAAAATACATAGCACAATTTTTTTTATTTTTTTTTTTTGACTAATTAGTTTTTAATATTTATTTTTTATATTTACCTCAAAAGTAGATTCATCTGACCAAACAACTCTCGCCCAATCCACGTCATTCCAATGTTTGTGTTCTCGAGCCCATCTCAAGCGACTTTTTATGTTGGTAAGTGAGAGCAAAGGTTTTTTTCTTGCTTTACAACCTTTCAATCCAGCTTGCAGGAGCCTTCTTCTAACTGTCCGTGCCGAAATGTGAACTTCTTGTTCTGTTAAATGCTCTGCAGCTATCTCAGCAGATGTTTTTCTTCGGTTTTTGAGAGATTTTCGCACAATTTGTCGATCGTCTCTTACCGAAATGATACGATTTCTGCCTGAGCGTAGTTTATAGGCATAGTCCCCGGTCTCTTTAACCCTTTTCAATGTAGATTGAACTGCTCCACGAGAGCATTTTAATTTTTGGGATATTTTAATTTGGCTTACACCCTGGGAATCCAACAACACAATTTGTGCCCTTATTCCTTCACTGAGTTGGCACGCTTTAGGCATAATTATCACAAACACACATTTTTTCTCAAAAAACTTACGAAAACTCTTTTTGATTTAAAACACTTTATGTGAAGACTGCACACGATCAAATACAAAACTAAAATAAAAAAATTTTACGACGCTACAACTTCTTGTTAAGAACCTAAAACAAAACAAAAATTGGTGATTTTCAATAATTAAGGGTCGCAATCGGTGGGATGTCTCGTTCGTTAACACCCATTGTTTAGAAAGACATAATATTAATATATAATGCTAATAGATAGGGGTGCTTTATATTTTTGGCCAAGGCTGTATTTTATTCATCATTTTCCCCAATTTTGGACTTTTCGGCTGATCATCAGGGTAAAAATTTTATTATAAAATTACGTTATGTTAAATATGGACGTTACAATAAAAAATACTTAGTACGTAATATGTTATAAAATTCAAATGTACTTCTATGTTCATTAGTTGATAGGTAATGAAAGTTACGTACTAAGTATTTTTTATTTTAACATCCATATTTAACATAACGTAATTTTATATTAAAATTTTTGGCTCCGGCATTTCTAGTCAAAAACATTTCAGTCAAAAATTAAAAGGCAACTCAGTGAAAATAGTTTTAGACGAAATGCCTTTTTAGAAGGAAGTTCAATCAAAAAACTAAAAAAGGCATTCAAGTCAAAATATTTTGACTGGAATTCTTTTTGGATTTAGTTAGTTTTTTTTTACTGAAATGTCTTGTTAGACCTGTACGCCGGCTCCGTGGCCCGGGAAAATATGATGAATATAACGTACATGGGTTAATTTAATTTAGTTAAATATTCTATAAGAAAGTCAACGTTGAAAATTTTAAATGTAACAAGACTATTAAAAAGCATATAATAATTAAAATCATATCAATAAATAATTAAGTACCTTAGTACCTTATTAAGTGCCCAAATGCACTCGCCGGATATGCAGGTTAAAACAAATTGTAGATTATACTTTGATCTTTTTCTTCATATACTCCTGCACAGGATATTGAACTTTAAGGAAACGTTTTTACAAGGAACCTTCCTTCAAAATTTTAAATTTCCAAACCTTCTCCCGAAAATGACGATTTTGACTTATCGTTTTTTGCATGCAATATTACTATTTATAACTGGTTGGTTAAGGTTATGCTGTCTTCATTGATTGGAAACAACTCAGCATTTAAAATAAAACCAATGGAATTATTCTTTATTTCATTCCCGTGTTTCTACAAGAGACAAAATTCAAAATTAATCTGAAATGTTAATAATTGATAGTTAATCTGGAAATAATTTAATGTATATATTTGTCAAAACTTACACAATCACCGTCAAAATCCTTTACCTTGGGAAAATTTTGGATGAATTTCTTCGTGGATACCAAATTTAATTGTAAAATCTGCCGTCGACCAAATGCTAAAATATGTTCGGCAGTAGCTATTGCATGGAATAATAAAACCACGTGCATATAAATCCGCATTTGTTTGATGCATCTCATCAATAATTATGTGTAATATTTCAATATACTTATTTTATATTAGCACTCACTAGTTGTCTATGCTCACACTTTAAATACTTAAACTTTTATTTTTTCACCTGTTCTTCATTTAACTATTCCACAGCAAGAAATTCAACGTATTACTGATACTGACTATGACGACGAAATTGTAAATTAATATGCGAGCGATAGTCTAAATTTACTAGCATTCTAGTAAATTCTAATTGAAGTTAAAATTGATCAGAATATTACTAGAATCTGTTTAATTTACTAGAAATTCCTTGCACTTGCGAACAGGAATTATCTTGTATTTAATTTAATTTAACTAGAATTTTACTAGATTTCAGGTAACTACATTAAAAAATAAACCGTTGCAAAAATGCAACTGGAATTCAAGTAATTTTTATTTTTACTGGAATTCTGGTAATAAAATTTACGAGATTTTCGTTAAATTTACTTGATATACCATTTTATAGAGTAAAACTGACCATCTAGTATTTTTCTAGTAATTTTTCGTGCTAGATAATCACTAGAATTCCAGTATAATTAAAAATATTACTGGAAATTAACTAGAAAATAGTCAAAATCTGGTTTTGATTGCAATTTCACTGGAAATCGGTTAAATCTATTCTTAAATTTAACCAGAAAATTCATTTTTCTTGATTTTTAACTAGAAATTCACTGGATTTTCACTAGAATTTGCAGAACCAGATAATCAAGTAGGCAATTACCAGATTTTGTAATGAGCGTGTAGCTATTATGATTATCAATTAAGTTTAAAGGTTCTATTTGCATGATAGAACCTTCTTGCTTTCTTTAATTATGAGAAATTATGAAAATATCAAAGAACTATTTGTTCAAATAGTTTTGGCTATTTGTTTAAATAAAATCTTTATTGAATTTTTAAATAAAACTAAATTTAGTGGATACATAGATACTTCGTGTATTTACAGTGATTATACCATTTAAAATAAAAAATATAGTTTAAAAAAATATAATAAACATTAAACAAAATAAAGATTATTATAACATTTCGTTTTGTAGTAAATCAGGTACATAAACAAATACTTTATTTGTAAATCTACATAATTTCTAATTCAGTTTTAATTCAACACAGCATCGGTCCTTAATTTTTGTTCACGGTGAGTTATTTTTATTTTGTGTTAGAATTTCCGTTTAATTTACGTCAACTACTACTTGCTGATCATTTTGGAGTCTCACAAATGGGTTTGTCATCTGAAATTTAAAAAATTTATCAAAATGATCGATCACAACTAATAAACAAAAATCTTACCTATCTAGTAATATTGAGAACTACTTTGTAATAATCAATATCTTGCGGCGTCATGAAGATAGTATAGAATAGTTTTTTTTTTTTTAGGTCGATCTTCGGTTTCTTTTTTTATAATGTTGACACCTAAAATGTTTGGCTGCTTTCTTATATTACTGGTTTTGAATTCCTCAGTGTAATCCAGCATGAATTTAACGGCGTACGGTTCTTGACTGAATTGAAGTATTTTAACTTTGTTGAACGGCATTTCTTTAAAGTTATAGATCATTTTTGAATACTCCTCGTAGTCTTTAAAATCCGACGGCTTCATTTGGATAATACAGAATGGTTTTCTTTAATTTATGGTTTTTATAATTCTTATGAGGCCTAAAGGCGACATAAACTCGTTTTATCTAAACACTTTTTCTATTTGAGAATGTGTATTATCTAATTGCTGTATAGCGGAATGACCAGCGATGGAACATTTCATCGTGGTTTCGACAATGGCAGGATGACTATGTATAAACTTTAAAATTGCCGTTGCCATAAAGGAATTTTTATTTTGTGGTACGCACGAATCGCTCCAGGTGACAAGTTTGGTAAACCCTGTGTCTTGGTAAACTTGCTCTAAAATTTTTACTAGTGGTGATACAAGAGCATTGCCAGTGCGCCCAGCCGTGTGGCGCCCAGTGCGCCGTAAGATTGTAGACGTTTAGCTTTGCACTATAAAATAAGGAAGCAATATTGGATATGGGACAATTTATTATCTTTTGTAAATCAAAGCATAATACTGGAATGGTTTCGTTGTCCTGATCCATTTTTCTTCTTTCCGCACGCATATCTTCTTTAAGCCGTTGGCGTTCTTCAAATTCAGCGGTAGATTTCGGTGTGCATTAATTTCCTTTCTATGGGCGACTAGATAGGCTTCACATTTACCACAGAGATCGGATTTTGGTTTGTGAAAATCCAGATTAAACTCTCTGCAGAAGACATCACGATAATAACTAGGTTTAACTGGATTTTCTCCATCTTGGCTACATTGAATTTTATCTAATTTATAATGCGCATAACATTTAAACCAGCTTCGAGATATTTTTTTAGATATTTTGTCCCGACAATAATGGCTTTCCATTGTTCGAAAGGATTTGATATGTTGTTTTATTCTGTTGGTTACTTGTTCCTTAGTTTTTCGGTTACCAATTCTGATTGCGTTTCCAATTTTGATATTTCCGTTTTCTTCTGCGTTTTCGACCTTCATCTTCATAGATTTGACTATCAGGCACTATAATTTTATTTTCGTCTAAAAATACAGGAATAATTTCTGTCGCTTCTGTTATTGGTATATTCTGTAGGATTTCTTCATTGACTATTTCGATCATTCCGTCGCTAGCACATTGACCCAAAACAACATACTCTTAATCCTTTATGCTAAAAGCAATTATATAAAACACATTAATATTTCAAATTAATTAGGATATTATGTAGGAGTATATTATAGTAATTTTTTATTGTCCTACTTACACAAAACACCACCTTATTCCACAAGTTTTAAACAATAACTCATTCATGCACATTAAAAATAAAGGGGAAACCCATATTTCAAAACGTTTTTTGATAAAAAAAAAAGTTCTATTTGCAAAAACAGAAAATCAAAATTTGAGCAACGGTTTTGAATTCTACTGTTACGGAAAAGTCCAAATTGATATCAACCTCAAAAATTACAAAAATGTCACATAGAACATTTTCATTCTTAGGTCGCGAATTGTCTAAAGTTTCAAAAATAAATTTCAGTTTTCCAATATTTTCCTCCATTTCACCGGAAAATTTAAAAAAAATTGAGCAATTACCACTAAAAGCTACTGCGACTTTTAATTTCAAATGCGTACACTGCAAAAAACGTTTTTTTTATAAACCTACAATATACAAGCTCATACTATGTGATAAGTGATTATCATCAGTTAATACTATTAGACGATTCTCATTCATCATTTGACAATTTGACACGTTAAGGCAGCGGCAAAAAACTGATTATAAAAAAACATAAAGTTACTCATGTAAAATTATAAATATAAAGTGACAAAAATGTTTGCCTCAAGTTAAATAAATATGATTACGAAAACATTTGTTACGTAAATGTATGGTCAAGTGTTTAGCCGATATATTAAACTGTTACGCTAATACACATACTTATATATGATACCAACAACTCTCCATCTTTTGAACTCAACTAAATTCTTCAATTCAAAAACAAATAAACAAAAGCCTGTTTAATAAAATACTAATAGGTTTTACCCTCAAACAAAAACTTCAATTTGTTCAAAATAATCTGATTGAATAGTTACACTATTGTTGTATGTTACCAACAATTGGCCGACACTTTACCGAAATTTGTACTAAAGCCACGTGATAGCTTCTTTAAAAAATAAATATATTAGACAAACATTTAGCTTAAACATCTACCAATTTAAGAATACAAAATTTCCATTTTCGTCAAACTTCAGCGATATTTTGACATAATGACAATGTACAAGTTAATTTCTTTATATAATACTAGCTGTACCCTGCGCGTGTTGCTACGCTACCAACTAAAATAAATTTGAAGGAAAGACATTAAACAAATATTCAGTGCGAGTTTACGACCATTTTCTGAACAAAAATTTTCAGCAGATTCAATATATTTTAAATGGAAAACAAAAGAATTATGTACGGAAGGGGAAATTTGTTTACAAAATAGACTACGTCGATTGGTTGCCTGTTGAAAATTTTTCTTCAGAAAATGGTCGTAAACTCGCACTGAATTCATTTTGAGTCATTTTATTGATTTTGTTCATTTCGAAAAAATTGTGACATTGCAGCGTTTCGTTTCAATTCGATATTTATTGAAGTGCTGCTGTGGGATACACAATATTTCTTGTTTTTCCATCTGGTGCGTAAACGAATAAATCAGAAGGTTTTCCGACGCGTGAGCAGGCCACATAGAGCTGCCCATGTGAGAAGCATGGATTCTTCAAATTTAATCCACACACACTTGCAACGATTGTCCTTGTGCTTTGTTGATAGTTATTGCGAAAGCGAGTCTCACCGGGAACTGCAAACGTTTGAATTCAAATGGCATATCTGTGAATAGAAAGTCAATATTTATGTAATTGGCGTTTAAAAAATTTTTATTGAACTCAAATCAAATACAATCCAACTGTAACTTTACCTTACCTCATTAATTAATAACTTCAATTTTTAAATACGTAACTTAATATCAAATTCTCCATCAAGTGGCACATCGCTAGTATGTTCATTTTCTTCGTCATCAACAGACGTATTCATAAGTAGATCATCTTCCTCATGTAAGGCCTCTGTCTCTGCTGTAATAACGTTTTCAATTGAATATCTGTCTGTATTGTTGCAAGTTGAGCCTTCAAAAATTTTACAGGCAATATTGCAAGGGAGGCCGTGCTTTCTGCAACTATAGGACATCAGATTACAATCTCCTGCGCATCCACAGAACATTAGTTCCATAATATTCTTGGGCACAGGTTTTTGTGTCATTTCTACAGGGACCAGTGTGTCGCCTTCCTTTCTCCACCCCCATTCTGTTGGGTCCATGGTCACCTGGTCTCCGTGCAGCCAATCTCGTAGATGTTGTTGAATGGCGTCTAGTGTGGGGAAAATTTTCCCTGAATTAACTCTCCCCTTTACAGCGGTTTTTGTATACATTGGGAACCTGTACTTCTGTAGTAACTGGTCGTATTTTAGCTTGTACTCATCAGGAACATTCGGCTTCCTGAATGACAGTTGAGCACCGTACATTGCCAGGATTAGCTGCGCCCTATTCTCAAAAATTTCTTCGCTTGACAAACCAGCTTCCATGAACTTCACAGCATGAGCTTCAAGGTCTGTGAATTTCTGGAAGGTCTTGAAAAATTTTGTTTTTCCCTGGTAGTACGTTGCTGAAACGGTATCGCATCCCGTTATTGCGTGAAGCAACAAAATATTATTCGCAACTACTGGCATATGAGACAAGCTAAGTGAAGAGTATACTTCTTCGGGTTGATTGAGCCTTGGAGGTTTCTGTAGAAATATTTCATTATCTGCCGGGCAGAGTGCGGTCAATATTACGGCAACGTCTATATCTTCGGCGACTATGACTACCTTTTTTGTAACGTCCCTGGATTCTTTCAGAGCTATCGTTACAATCGTACGATCAGCGTCCGCTGCACATTGGTCTGAAACTATCCCGACTGTGGTCAGTTTGGCCCGGAGCATTTCAATAATCTTATTTTTATTATTTTTATTTTGTAAAAATTTATCCTGTTGTATTTGTAACGCCATATTTTCGCTAAAACGGACGTCTGCTGAACTTTCCCGATTAGCGCGACGGTTTCTTTCAGATTCTTTGGTACTGAGGGTTTGGTAACCATCAAAAATAATTATCGCGCGTCGGCCGTAATGGTTCAAAATATACTTTATGTAATTTTCCATAATCGCCGAGAATGTTCGACCGATTGTCCATTTGACTTTATGAATCAGTAATCCTCCATCCAGAACAAAAAATGTCCTTTCAGGATCACGAATATTCGTGGAAGTTTTTCTGAACAATGAATACAAATCGGACTTTTTATTCTTCAGCATTCCAAAATTATTGGTAAGTATGCCTGAGGGAATGGAGACAACTCCCACTTGAGGTAGTCTATCATTTCTTCATGACTTTTTTTAATGCCCATATTCTGTGAAAGAGGACGTCGGGGTCAATTTCTAGCACTTTATTGCCGACTTTGATTTTAGAGTTGCAAGAGGCGACAGTTTTAACGATTTTTGATCGTGATAATTTTAGATCCTTGAAATTTGATCCCGAAATATCTTGCATAACCCTGACACCTTCTTCAAAAGCATTGTGGCAATTGCTTTCGGGACTCCCACTCATTCCATTAGCTATGTTTATGAGGCATTCTATGGATTCAGGGAATGGATCGTATTGCTCAAAGAATTTCTCAATCAGTTTCAAAGATTTCAAATCTGCCTTGATCCTGGAATCTTTTGAATCCTTATGTTGGTAATTTTTAGCAAATGCACATTTCGTGAACTCCTCCACGCCCTCGATAAGATCTTTGGTGAACTAGAAAGTTTTGATAAATTGGTGCGCAACACTTTCAGTTACACCTCTACGAAATAAGCCTTCTCCAAACTTTAATAACCTCATAAGTGTTTTCTCAATAGTTTGGTCCGTTAAGATCCCACTAAAAAAATTGTCGCTCCTGCGAATTGTCCAATACCCTTCCGTGGTAAATTTTTTGTACTCGGACTCACTCATATGCTTCTCGAGAGCTTTCATGTCTTCTAAATAAACAAGAGCAGATTTTGCATATGGAAAATGCCCAGTTGTATGGAAAAAAGGTAACATGCGTTCAATTGTATCTAAATGTAGTTGCCAATCACCACTTTTTTCCGCATGAATGAAATCTTTAACTATGAATACCATTCGACAATATTGAACCCGAGTTTCTCTCCTTCCCCGCGTGAATTTTGGGAGAGTCCCACGGAGATGACGTTCATCGGCGTTCCTGAGCTCCAGGTCGGCTGTGGGTCAATTTGAACATCATAATAACGATCAGCGACCTCAAAAACCCCCGGATACCCGATTTGGGCCAGTTCTGACTCTTATTTACAAAGTTATTAAATCTTCCAAAAGGCGTCTCAAAAAATGAATTTTTTGAATGCATTTTTGGCTGCAGCAATGCAATTTCCGGTTTGTATAAGGTACAAAGTAGCCACATTTTTAAAAAAAAAATTTTGGAAGAGAATGCAATAAACCGCATTCCGATCCGTCCTGTACTAAAAACTTCCGAACTTTTGGCCTTTTTAGTAGTTCATTGCCTCGACTATTTATACAATAGCCTCTGGTATGATCGTTTGTCAATTTTTTCTGTTTTTGAAATTATAAATAAAAAAAGTAAAAAAGAATGAGATAAAAATTAATAAAGAAAAGGAGAAATCTGTTACCCGAAACACGAAAATGAAATAAAATATATTTTGCTTCATTTTTTCGAACGTACGCAACAATGTTCCGGAATTGCCGTTTGGGGATAAAAATTGTTTATCGGGTATCAAATCGAATGGCTTTTATAATAATTTGTGAAGGCTTATTAATTTTTTTTGTATCAATTTTCTTGAATTAATTTTGTCGGGTCGATCTCAGAGTTGTCCAAAAGGTGTCACCACATACATACATTAAATAACTTGACCAAGCAGTTATCGAAATTGCCTCCTCTGATTGTCGGCTAGTGAATTAACAAACTATTTAATGTATGCTGGAACCCTTTGGACAATTCTGAGATTGACCCGACAAAATTAATTGAGCAAAATTAAAAACAAAAACATTTTGAGTGTATGCCGAGTCACAATTTATTATAAAAATTATGCGATTTGATCTTTTTTTAAAATTTTTAAATTTCGAATTTCCTTCTTTAACAACTTTTTAGGTTTCGAGATTTTAGCATTCGGTGATAATATCAAAATTTGATATTTTAAATTAGAGACAATTTTTGTTGTTCGATTTTTTGTCTAATGTGAGAATTCAATCACAATATTTGTCTTAAAGGGGTTGGTGACAAAATTCCGAATTACAAAATCGCGGCAAAACAAAAACTCGCGAAAAATCAAGTTTTTTAAATATAACAAATATTTGAAATATTATTTTAATTCGTCTTATACCTTAGAAGATGGAGGCTGTTGCCCCAAAATCCCCCCTTTGACGATTTATGTTTTTTAATAAACTAACCGCTTAGTCCTTTCCGCGCAAGGATGACATTGAAATTATGTATATTCCTTTTTTTTATTTTTTTTTTTTTTATTAGGCTTAGCTCCGAAAATAATGAGCCATGTTGCCAAAAGTCAAATTTTACAATTTTTAGTTTTTTAAATTTTTATGATTTGAATAAATTAATCTGTTTTCTAATTATATTATTTCTGAAGGAACCAGACCATCCCCTTACATATCTGGCTAGTAGTTCCTTGTATGGTTGTTTATCATTAAATTGCTATTCCACTCATTCTAATATATTCATACGTTTCCTTATAAACCAAACCTCTCTCATTCATTACTGTCGTTAAATTTCTCGAATTCTGAAGGATGTTGAACTTTGATCTGTATTGACTGAATTTTGAACAGGCCAAAATCAGACGTTCAATATCCTCCACACATCCACACAAAGCCCAATATTTGTCCTCACTCAATCGACGTTTCCACAAGCATTCTTTCCAATTACCATGGTTCAGGCTGATTCTCTCGATCGTTCTCAACATTTTCGTATCTCCTTTGAGATCCTTATAGAAGGGATTTCTTAAAGGAATACTACATAACTTTCTGTCCCATTTTCTCCACAGATTCATCTGAAACATTCGAAGTACATCTCTTGCATCCTTCCTTTCATACTCCTAAACCCCGTCATTCCCTGTAGCCTTTTTAGCTAACATATTGGCTCTTTCATTCCCTTCGATCTTCCTGTGTGATGGTACCTATTGTATGGTCACATCACGTTGACAGATACGAACACATTCAAAAATCAAATCAACATACACATTGCCTTGCCTTCCACCTCCACATTTTAACAAACACAACCACTCTAGGAATCTGAAAATATTACTATCTTCTTATTTCCCTCATTCTCAGCCAGATTACTTTTGTTTTCATATTGTGGTTAACAAACATTTAATGGGGTGTTCCTTTTCGATGGGGCACTTTATTTTCTAAGTTTCTGGTTTTTTTCGGATTTTTTCGGGAATATGACGTTATCCGTATCTCGTCTAAAAGATTATATTTGAATTAAACATTAAATTTCATTAAATTAAACTACGAACAAAAAATTATTTCTACTTGGATTTAAAATAATTTTAAAAGGATTTTTTTTATCTTTCGCGAATGTAGCATTCGCAAAATCCTTCGGCAGTATTCTAAAATTCGTTATTATAAAACCGAATCAAACATTTTATTCGAAATATTGCTTATTAGATATTTTGATTTTGCTAGATTTTAAAATATCTCTCCAAACAAAATTTTATTGTGGAATACTTTTAAAGTGTCGAGATTTTTTTTTTTTTCTAGATTATGTCTTCCGAGATTTTTTATTTTCGGAGTTTTGTTCCATTCGTGATTCTTTCAGTCGAGATTTATATTAGCAATTTTCAAGATTTTATCCAATCAAGGTTTTGTTCTCACATCGACACATCGAATATTATATTCATCAATTTTGCTAACTGTTATTATGTTTTCATCTGCTGTTTGCCTAGGTAACGGTTGAAAGGTGTCTTCCAAGTGAGCTGCAAATAAAATAGCTTTTTGCTTGTCGCTTTTGGCCCAGGTTCCTTCCCCATTTTTAATAGGCGGCACATGCGTTTTGGTTCTTTTTAATCCCTTTGTTGCTTTCCAAAGAGAGTAATCAGTATCTTTATGTTCGGTGAGACCATTTAAGTACTTGTTAATAGTTTCATTCTTAATTTCTTTTATAAGTTGTTTTAGTTTATTGCATAGAAAATTGAGGATTTTTTTTGTTTTCCGGGGCGCGTGTCCTTTGCCAGGTTTTTCTTGCCTTCCGTTTCTCTCTAACTAACTCCCTGACCTCAATAGGATAATTTTGATTCCTACGGGATTCGGTGTGACTAGCAGGAGAACTTTCCCATTCTGCTTGTTTCATGTCAATTAACAGAGCGAAAATTAGGGTGCAAACTGAAGGATATGTTAGAATACATCAAAATTTTCAAAGCATACTTTTCTTAAAAATAATAAATTTGGATATTCAAGTTACAATTTTAATACTGTATCTGTCAATTGTTACAGATTCAGTGGCCAATTTGTCAAATATTCTGTAAGGAAATAATTTCGTCAAATTCTGTAAGGATTCTTACTGATTCGGTTAGCCCTTAAATAATTGTTTTTCGTATTTTCCTGTAAATATCTTAGACATCTCTCGTACACTAGTAAAACTAAAGATAAATTTAGCAAGTATTATTTTAATTCGTCAGAGTCAACTTTGATGTATTTTTCAAAATGAAAAGTAGATTTACCATTACCTTTAAGTACCCATGCGTATTTAACCGTTATATTTTGTACAATACCAAATATACAAATCTGTATAAAGAAGTATTAACTAATCAAATAAGGCTTTAGATGTGGGATAATAATTTGGGGAAAAGGTAACCTGCTTAAATCATTTAAACCGCCTAATTTAATAAAAATTTCCTATACATACGCAGCTCTCAATATCTGCAGTAAATTTACATCGATTTGAATAATTTTCAAATACTGTCCTGGGTACAATGTTTTGTAATCCAATAAAAATGGTCAATGACTGTATCAGTACCACAAAAAAAAAATCGAAACTTTCTCATGATATAGTTTCCAAATATATAGCACAATATTTATTCATAATTTTATTTTTATCAGTTAATTTCTTAATAAAAAATGTTAAATTTCAAAAATCTAACACAATTTATGGTAATTGCAAAAAAAAAAAAAATGTTTAACACCCTGTTGCACACATTGTTTGGTTTAGCGCGCACTGATTTTATCACGAGCAAGAATTTTTCCCAATGTAAAAACTCAATTGAACACACCAGATACATCGTAAAGCGTAAAAGCTTATTAAATGTTTTACAACACAGTGTCATCATTCAAGTTGCGCCATAAAACTTATTGTTAACAAACATTATTGCACACAATAGTATAGAGTAGCATAGAATTGTACACTAAAAATAGTTTGTTACAAAATCAACGAGAAACAAAACAATAAATTCAATTATATATACTATATTCAGGACATTTTCGATGTACACAATAAACAACAAGTACGTATACCAAAACAATGCACTGTACAATTATAGCTGTCATTGTTATATGTTGAAACAAATTGAAAAATAAAAATTTTCATTCAACGCTTTTGAAGCTTTTCTTCCACAAATACAATAAAAGTTGTTAAAATTTATTATTTGGAATTTTTGGATCATTTCTATACATACATATAGTATATCTAGTTTTTGTCTGACATACGTATGTATTTAAATTTTACTAGGTACAGACAGAAGAACGATAACAATATGAACGAAGAAGAATGAATTTTGTTAAAATTGAATTTTGGGATTGTATACAATAAATTTTAATGTGGTGATATTGCCTTATGCTTTAAATGAGCCCGAATTGATTATGAATAGATAAGGGTAATATTTATGGCCTAGACAGATATGAAATGTGGATAAACAAAATATCATTAACATTTTTTAAGGTTAAACATGTGCGATGCGATGTAGAGAATTTTTGAATCAAAGAAGATAAATCAACCTGTGCAATTAAAAGTATTTCCTTTTGACACTATTTACCAACAATTTTCAAAAAAAAAAAAAAAAAAAAAAAAAAACAAGCAAAATGTTAAACAAATTACATTTTTAAATTTAAGACACAAAATAAAATAAAAATGTTTTAAAAATATATAAACACAACAACAACGGCGCGAATGATGTATTACCCACATGCATATGAATTATATCATGCAAATTAAATTTTGTTTCTCCTCTTGCTGTTTTCTCTTCCATAATGTGTGTTTTTCATTTAAGAAAATGGGAAATACTTTATTTTAGTTTGGTATGCCAATTAATCATGTGTGAGCAGTATATTTTTGTTTTGTATCTATAGTATATTAGTAATATCTACGTACGTATATATAGTGACATTGATTTGTTTACAGAAATTAATAACTTGATAGCAATAATCTCACATAAGCTAAGATTAAGATTTTGTTTTTAAAATCGATTATTTACAATTTGAAGCGGATTTACGTTTGGAGATGATTGAGATGATTTTAATAAAGTTTATCGGTTATTTTGTTAATCGGAAATAATCGACTGGAAAATTGGGTATAATGCGATACCTATCGGATAAACGATTCCTACGCAACATTTATCTAGAACTTTTTCTATTGGTGGATATATTTTTTGCAGTGTACCTATTCTTTTTTTTCCGGCTATTAGCTGTTTCATCAGCAAAAGCTATGATTTTACCTTTGAAATTTAGTTTAAACAGTGACATGATTTATACAAAAAAACAACAGTGTCTACGTTTTGTTGTGCATTTACTTTATCATACACTTTTACTCTTTGAGATCTTCCTGTCGGATAGAATTTAAATAGATCAAAGGCCACACCAGGTATAACTAAATCCATCATTTTATTCCAAGCTTTATGCACTAAATTCC
The DNA here is from genome assembly GCA_958295665.1 of Tipula vernalis. Classification (NCBI taxonomy): domain Eukaryota; kingdom Metazoa; phylum Arthropoda; class Insecta; order Diptera; family Tipulidae; genus Tipula; species Tipula vernalis. Next base: position 366,878,687 of record OY282558.1, on the reverse strand, counting down.
GGTTAATTGGGAAACATCGAGACAAAAGAAGCTTTATACACTATAGATTCTAGTTAAATAGGACACATCGGAACAAGAGAAGCTTTATATAAAAAATTATAGATTTTTTTGGTTATTCCATGTCTATTATGTATATATGGCCATTCTTCCCTTAATTTAACATATTGGAAATTTTTGTTTGTATTCTCAATTGGAGTCCGCTTTGCAACAGATGAACCAAATAAACGGAGGTCTCGTTTAACCGCTGGCTCAATCAATGCCGTCTAAAATATACAAGTCTTGCTACTGACTACGTCACTCAATTTATGTCGACAGTTCCATTAATCTTCTACAGATGGCATTAATGCTAGAAAAATGAAAGAGAGCAAAACTTTAAAACGAAGAGATTAAAACATATGAAAAATATAAAAAAAAAATGAGTATTAATCCAAGCGCAATAAAGGGAAGTTGTACGTCGCGTATTTTTTTCATAATTTAAAATTATTAATAAAAAATAGTTCATATAAATTTTTCCAACTCATGTTACGTTTTTAGTTAATATTTATTTATATTTAAATCATTAGTTTATTAATAATTTTATAAGTTTTAAATTATACAGAAAATTAGCAGATATAAAAATATGGACAACCTTCCTTTCATACGCATGAGATATTACTAAATATATTTTTATTTTTGAAATGTTTTATTCTCTGTTTCTCTCTACTCTTTCATTTTTCGAACGTTAATTGCCATCTGTGCTATTTCGGGGAAAGCAAAAGAAAAAAAATATTTGCTTGCAGTAGTAGGGCTTGTATATTCTAGAAGGCATTTATCCTTCACTCTGTGTAGTGGGGTCAAAAAAACGCCAGTCGTTTTAAAAGTAGAAAAAAACTAATATATTTTACATTAAATTCAATGGAAAGCGGGTCAATACCAATTAAATTTATGACATTTAAGATAAGTTGAAATGAACCAAGCAGATTTCGGTGCACTGGGGTCAGAATGACCCCAAATTTTTTCTATATATTGTATAGATAGTAGAATACCGATTTAATTTTTCTTCTTAGTGTATGGAATGTGAATGTATTGTATTGTTATTTGCACAATTTCTCTCATAAATAGTAAGAGACAGAGAAAATGAATTATTGCTAAAACCAACACTAATATACTACAAGCCTGATTCGGTGATGACGCACACAGATACCCTCTGACATTTTATCGCTTATACTTGAAAATATTCGTCCGTAAACTCTTTTGTTTCCTTTGTATCCGATCACCAATACTTTCATGTACAAGCGAAAAAAACAAATTATAGTATGTGTGACACTCGGCTTATAGTACATTATTGTTGGTTTTGATTATTGCGTTGCCATGTACATATGGATTTGTTCATTGCTATTTACGTTATATACTGATGATCCCGTTACCTCATTTTTGTAATATTTTCAACAATATTTCTGCTTATTTATTGTGTAAATTTTGAGTGAACCAGTCGATACAGTAAAAATAGAAGGATCATTTTTTATAATTTTTTCATTTGTATGTGCAACATGGTTATACTGTTTTGTGTGATGGCAGGGAAGAGATAGTGCAGTCAAGAACTGCTTGAACTTTTCGACAGCGTTACAACTCCAGAGACATCGGACGAAGAGAAGATTGCAAACGATAACATAGATATTGCGTTTTCGGATTGCGATGAGGATGACCAAGTGGAGCAGATAATCACAAACGTATGTAATACTGATGACGATGAGGGTGTCGAAGATATCACTGATGAACAAGGTGAAAGTGAACCTACCACCGATGAACACTTCGAGGAAGATAGTGGCAAGTATTATGCCCAAAACAAAAAATTTACAAGAAAATGGAGTACAAAACCTCCTAAAGCAACAAGAACACGTGATTTTCTTATATATATAGAGAGAAGATGGCTTGACATCTCAAACATCACAAAACCTGAACACTCATCTACTAGAATTTCAAAAAGTTGTACCAGAAACGTTAGTCAATATTATTGTAGCTGAAACAAATAGAAAAGCACGGCAATATTATACTTCGAAAAGTAATACAGCGAAACGACAGCGTCTTTGGTATAATACAAAATCCGAGAAAATGTATGCTCTCATCGGTATTCTGATTTATGCTGGCGTCCATAAAAACTGGAATGAGCGATTAGACGAATTGTATCGTATTGATAACCGTCCATTTTATAGAGCTGTAATATCGTTAGAGAGAGTACAACAATTATAGTCTTATTCAGATCTTAAAAAAAATGTGTTTAATATAGTTTTGCGCAGCCTTCAGTGATGTAGTTACAAAAATTATAAAAACTTTGATGGGTCGAATTTATTTTACATAATAATCCTAAATAAAATAATAAATAATGATTAAAATGTATTATATTTCAGTTTCAATACACAAAACATTCAAAATGATTATGATTTTATGTTATTGCAATCATATTTCATGTGAAAATTAATAGGTGAAAAAAAAAATTGCACGCCTATGAAAACAACGTCTTTGGAAAACTTTTGCCACGAACTAAGGAACCTATGTATTTTTTCTGCGCGTGAACTGTCAGAATTCCAGCGAGAATTGAATACTACTATACTAAGGTTTCTGCGGTTTGATAATTTTCAAACCAGATCAGAGCGGTTGAAAACTGATAAATTAGCAGCATTCTTGTCAAATATCCGTTGAATAATAGTTGAACAACTGGTTTTAACAAGAGGAAGATGTGGCTTTAGACAGTACATACCGTCAAAACCAGGCAAGTATTGAGTTAAAATATTTTGCGTACCCTTTGAACGCCAAGATGTATGTGGGTAAACAACCAAACGGTTATCTGCGCCGTACCTAAACCAAGGTAGAACAATTACAATGGATAATTTTTTCACTAGTTGCACTTTGGCCAAATAACTATTACAGAAAAAGACCACTTTAATTGGAACGATACGTCACAATAAACCTGCTATTCCCAAAGAATTAACGTGCAAAGCGGAGCTGAAGAAAAGAGAAGTAAATTCAACAAAATTTGGCTTCGATAACCACCTAACTCTGGTCAGCTTTGTTCCAAAACCAAATAAAAACGTACTTCTTTTATCCACTTTGCACAACGATGGTGGAATTGAGGGCGATGCTAAAAAACCAAACACCATACTGGACTATAATGCAACGAAGGGAGGGGTTGATACTCTTGATAAACTCGTCAGAACATACACCTGTAAAAGGAAAACCAAACGATGGCCAATGGTATTATTTTTTAATATGATCGACATCGCAGGGGTAGGAGCTTTCAATTTATATAAATGCGCTAGCCCACAATTATACGCAATCCGCAGCACCTCCGAAAAAAACATATTTCTGAAACAATTGGCAATGGAATTGGTGCATGCAAATATCTTGACGAGCGTTAAAACGTAATGTGAAAATTGCAATCAACCAAATAGATTACAAAGTGTTGAACATAAACCCAGTTTCAACAACCGAAGAAGCAGCGACGAAGGCAAGAGTTAGTAAACGTCCGCGATGCTACTTGTGCGCGCGATCGGCTGACTTTAAAACAAAAACAAGGTGCCATAAACGTGCCTAAAAAAGTTTTAGGCCTGTAATTATCCAAATTTACACGTAATTCCTTTTTATAAAGCGGTAATGCTAAACCATATTCTTAACACATAACTTAAAAATATAAGTTAAGACGTGATTAATTTCGGAAGTGTTTTTTTTTTACCATAAACGACGAAACTGCATTGACCCCAGTGGAACAATAATTTTTAAGAGATCCAACTACTTGTCTAATTTCCTTTTCTTATGCTGGTAAAAAAAAATGAAGTGTGAGAAATAACAGCTCCATTATATAAACCAGTTTCCATTAATTAAATAATCAGGTGACTTTTTCATTTGCAACACATCATCAACTGCTTTCCAATTGTCCTTAATATTGTGAGGATTTAAATTGATTACTGTTACATCTACTGTTTTTATGGTTTTACGATTTCCTGGATGTTTCTTCAGTAATTTCAACTTTTTATTTCTTATTTTTATTTTCACTAACAGACTTTCGGTCATCCATGGCTTAATCTTAAAATCATTCCTATTTATATGTTTAGTACCAGAATAATTGTCAGTCAGATAAGCTAGTTTCTTTAAGGCATTCATTTTCTAGTTTTCCCATTTAAAGATTTAAACTTTTGGCATTTTCATGCCGGTAACTTCCAAATTTAAGCTATTTGTAATCATTGTTATGTTGTTATTCCTACGGTGGTGAGTCGTTGATGCTCGAAGAGGATAGACGTGTTTTTTGTCGTCCTCTTCGTAAATTTAATTTAATTTTAATTTTAATTTTAATTTAATTTTGTTTTATTTGTTTTATTTATTTATTTTAAATATGTAAAGTGTTTTGTGTATATTTAATTGATTAATCAGTAAAGTTGTAGAAAAGTGTTGTGAAATTTTTGTGTATACATATGTACATATATATACACATTATATATTGATGGAATTTAACTAAAAATTTCTTGTGTTATGTGTTTGTGATTATTAATAGATTCGTGAGTGTTTTAGTGAGTGTTTTTGTGTGTGAAAAAAAATTGTTTTTTACCTTGTGAGTGTCGCCTAAATAGTTTAAATTTCGTGTGAAAAAACATTTTTCCAACTGGTAATTACCAGTTTTAAGAACAAGGAAACATGAGCAGACTTGTTCAAAAAAGAGAACACAAAAAAAAAAAACGCTCAGTTACCATTAAACAGGTATTTTATCATCACACATATTGTGATACACATACATACATATTTGTGATGATGAATTGTGCAAAAATTTGTCTTTTATTTATTAAATATTATTTCTTGGGTAACGGAATTTTTGGGTGCCTTTTTGTTGCACTAATGTAAAATAGTGATGTTCGAACTGAGTCGAACCGAGTGCTTTTAATCTGATACTCAAAAGGTTCGAAGTATCAATTGAGTGCTTTTCAAGGTATCAGGTAAAAAGTATCAACTCATACATTCGACGCTCGAACAAAATACAACCAAACAGTTGTTTTGGTATGGTTTACTTCCTCATACAATTTGTTATGCGAGAAAGAATGAATTGTATATCAACTTATGATATTTTGGGATGTTTGCTACTGAGAAATAGAGACAAATAGCTATGCATATATCAACATAATATGTCTACCTATATAAATGTATTCATCTCTCAATTTTAATATATACGTAAATGCATCTCATTCTTACGGGTAGTGTTATCAATGCACCAAAACAGATCAAATATATACTCGTATATGTTAACGTTTTCCTTTCACATTGAACTGATACTTGTACCGAATTGATACTTTTGATCGAATTGATACATTGTGCCGAGTTGATGCTTTTCATCGAGTTGATGCTTTGTACCGAATTGGTACTTTGAATTAATTGATCCTTTTGCGCTACATTTGTGTGAAGCTTTGGATGGTTTTTACGATATAATTTTTTTATAAATTTAACCAAATCTTCTCGATTCCTATTTGTTTGATTTATTTATTGAACTTAATCGAAATAAAGATTTATTTACTAAAATAAAATGTATCTGAAAAATATCCACCGATAAACATTTCAATTGAAAATTAATTTCGTTAAATGATTTAAGCAGGTAGGAGTACAGAGGTTTGGTTGGATTTATAAGGGAGTTCGTCATAAAGATTATTTAAAGGTGTCATGCAAGTGGCGCAGAGGAGTCAATTTATTCAAAAGTATCGGTTCGATCCCAAGTATCGGTTCGGTTCTGAGTGTCAGTTCGTTCGGGGGTGTCAGTTCGGTGCAAGGTCAACTCGGTTGGAAGTATCAATTCAGAATTTGGTTAAAAGAGTAATAGTAAAACCATATTCAAACGATTGTCCTCTTTTGGTGCATTGCTGATATTGGTTTGTGAGAATGAGAAGTATGTAGGGATATTACAAACACATGCTGAATTTTTATTATTTAAAAATGATGTAGGTACATAGTATTTTGTATATTATGCAAACAAAATAATTATGATGATACATATATCCATATTTATTCCAAGATTTCAAGAATAATTTATTATGTTATAATTTTGATTTAATTTGCCACATTAAACAAAATTGGCATAATTTTACTCGAAAAAATTAGGTTGAGCGAAAAAATCGAAAAATGTATCAGGTTCGAAAGTATCAGGTTAAAGGTATCAGGTTCTTGACTCAAAAGTATCAATTGATACTGATACCTAAAAGCGTGACCTGCTGAAGTTCTCTCTTTGGAAAGCCCAATCAGGTGTATACTGGTGCTGTGGAAGTATTCTGTACTGATGAATATATTTGTGAAATGACAGCGTATATGTGTATGGTTGTGAGTGCAGTGTGGAAGGCATAAACATTCGCATACTATGAAGCTGGAAGAGAGTGAAGTCTAGACCAATAAAAGCGAATCATGTGCAACAGTCGTTTTATTTAAATATTTTAATTTCCGCTTATTTTAAATAAAACCCAGTATTTAATTGGAAAAACTTAACGGTTTTTAACCTTATATTTCGACTTATTGGTCAACTTCTGAGGCGTTAAAGAACTATTTTTGTAATTAAAAAATCTTGGAAACTATTTTTGACATAATTGTTTAATTTTTGAACTATAAACGGTGTATACAGAGGGAATTTTTCTTTTTAATTTTTTTGTAACGATTTTTTTTTTATCATTCTCATATTATTTTGTTGCCGTCTTACTTTGGTGACTGGAATATTAATTGGTATATGAATCAAGGTGCAAATTGTGCTCAAAATAGGAACCGAAAATGATTTGCCATTTTTTCGGCACGAAATTTTTCCAACTCGTGCGGTTTTAATTTCCTTCTCCGTTTATGTTTTCGTGGCTCCGTCTATAAATATAAAATGGAATACACATTGATATGACAAGTATTATAATTGATTCTCCACCGTTCTACATTTGCTTGCAATCGATTGTCTCTTCACGACCGTATTCATGTCACTGTGTTGAATTAAATCTAGTGACATTACAAATAACTCGTGACAGACTTGGCAGTAATAAGGTGTATTGGAATTTCCCCTTTTGGTGTCAGGGCTCGAGTGATGTGATCGTAATGTACTGAACAAACGTAAGGTTTCTCACGTGTATGAATCCTTTCATATTTTCGTAATGTCCCACAATCAGCAAAAGCTTTCCAACAATGACGGCACCAGTAGGGTTTCTCACCCGTATGAACACGTATATGAGTTTGTTGTGGGCTGCGCGAGCCAAGTATTTTGCCACGCTCGCGACAGGGGAGTTGTCGCCCTGTGGCGTTCGTATGCGAGTGACGATGATTCATGAGGGAGCGTCCATCGGGAAATTCTTCTCCGCACTTCACGATTTCTGAGTTTTGATCATAACCTCCTGAATTTTAGCAGGTTGTGGTTTTGATTTTGACATTTCGTAGAGTTGAGTTTTGTTGTGGAGGAGGAGCAAGAGACGGAGAGTAAAGTGCTCAGTTGTTGGTTGATGTTGGGTAGTGTGTGATGTCAACTGGAATTGGTAGTGGTGGGAAACAAAAAAATTTGAATTTTTTTGTATGGTTTTTTGTAGTGACCAATACACTCTTCAGTATATATTGTTGGATGTGTGTGGGTTGGCTGTCAACGCGGTCAGGCTTTCTAAAGAGAGAGTTTTAGCAGGTTGTGCCTAAAAGTATCGATTAAACCCATCACTGATGTAAAACACCACACATACATAGACTAGACAATCTAGTTGAATAAAGTAAAATAAAAAATACTAGAATTCTGGTTGTAATAGAATCTGGTAATTTTACTTGAAATACAAATACATTATGTAGTACTGGAAATCAAGCAAACAATACTACTTGATTTTGCGACTGGACTTCTGGTAAAATTATGAGAAATACAATTTTTTTACCTACTAGATTTTCTTGTAAAATTATGAAATATTTTTTCATTAATAGAATCAGGTATTTTAGGAAATGATAATAACCAAAATCTAATTAAGGGGTAGTTCTATATATAAAGCAATGACTAACATGTCTAAAAGTTGTTCGTCCAAATATCTTAAGCAAAGTTTGTAATTTGATATAATAAATGCTAAATCTGTAGTTTTTACAACAATACAGTTTAGTAGTGATTATTTTGCTCACTGGTATGGGCTATTTTGAGAAATAGGTGTGTACCCATAAATATAGTTACTTTATATCACTATCAAACTATTTCCAATTTATTATAATGGTTTTTCCATTCAAAAATAGAACCTTTTACCTACCTTTCCAGGGGATGGTTCTCATATCCAATAAGCATCATAAATTACACTTATTTGAATTTTTGTATTCTAGAATTGAGCAACTTAATTTTAAAATATAATATAAAACATTACTGCATTTGATAGGAAACTTGACTAATGTAGATAGATTAGTTTAAGTTATAATTTATGTTTTGAATGGTTTTAACGTTTAGTTAATTATTGTTGTAGTATGTAATAAATAATTAATTAGATATAGAAGGTCCATAAACGATGAAATAGGGGCTGTTCATTTAAAATTAAATATTTTAGTAAGTTTTTATCAGGTAAACTAGTGAAAGGTGGACAGGGGTAAAACTACAACATTAATAAATTTTAAGCCCTGATTTAGATGTGGAGAGTCCTGAGTATCCGGCTTGGATTCCAGAGAAATGAGCACAAATAAAGTAGCTAGATTGTGCTGTCTTGTATTAACTTTTATTATATATTCCACTAAAAATTTACTAACTATCGATCGCATTGCGGTCTGTAAACGGGTCGAGTCTGTCCCAACTAATACAAAAGATTCTGTTATATTAATTATTCATTTAAGAAATAAAATTTTGCTATTAGGCTGTTTATTAATTAAATTTAGTTTTCAGAATCGCCTGGGAATTGCATATTAATTTTAAAGTTTAATTTCAATTTTATTTTATTTTATTTTAATTTTATATTTATTGTTATAAGGATTAATTATAATCTTAGCTTAGTAATTTTAAATTTCTTAAATACTTTATCAGGTAAATTAATGAAAGGCGGACTGAGGGAAATGGCAACATTAATAATTTTTAATTAAGGTTTAGGGTAATAAATCAATAACCTATATCGGTTTTGGTTGGTATGTGAAAATGGGTGTATGATGTGTGCATGGGGATGCTAAAGATACGGTTACATAAATTATTCATTTAAGTAATAAAATTTGGTATTATGGTGTTTTATTAATTGGATTGAACTTTCAGAGTCGCCTGGGAATTATAACATTAATAATTTTTAAGTCCTGATAAAAAAGTTAGGGAGTCCTGAGTTCCAGCCCCCGGATTCCAGAGAAATGATCAACTAATAAAGTAACCAATTGTGATTGTCGAATACTAACAGTAGTTTGAAACTGGCCACCGGGAAACCGGACCAATTCTGTCATTACTAACATACCTTTCCCATCCTACCACACAAAATTTACTAACTATTGACTGTAACGGTGTTTGTAACCTGGTCGATCTCAAACAATTACTAATATCCTTCCTCATCCTTCCAAGTAAATGTAAAAATGGGTGTACGGTGGGCTCGGCGCTTTCCGGGATCTCCTGCTTAATGCTTGGCCGTACATTCGAAATCAATCAATCAATCAATCAATCAATTGTTATGTTGTTATTCCTACGAAATCTAACAAAAATATGATCAATGCAACACAAAGGTCCATTATAGATAGCATTGATTCGAACCCAAAAGCAGACAATAGCAACAGATATATTCATTTATTAACCTATATTTTTTTTAAATATTAATGTACATATCGCTTGAAATTTTTGGCTTTTTCATATTGCAAGAATTGAGAAAATTCTTCCAGAACTGACTCAACCGGAACAAAGTGAAAACAATGCATATCCCAATATTATTTAAACGGCAACACCGCCTACCTTAGAAATAAAAGTTAGTTATAGTTGTTAATTTCTTGATCGGTAATCCAAGTTTCTGTTAAAATGATTGTTTCGAAATTCTCCCTTAACGCAGAAATATTTACTAGTAGTAGATCGTTGTTCCTCCTCAATTATTTTCTGAATTTAACAATTCAAATTGTAAAAATTTACACTAAAATTTTTATAAGATCCTCTTATGATCCTCTCTATTTTTCTTTAACTTAATAACTCCACATTTTGTGTCCATAAAGTGTCTCGCCAAATTTAAAATACTCTTGTTCCTGTAAGCTAGACCTTCATACAAATGTTGGTATCGTTTATTACGCAATGCATCTTCAGTATCATTTGTAGTAGCACTATTTGGGTTACTCGAAGGAGGTTTCAATAATTTAGTTGTTAATTCATTATAATTCTTTAACTTAGAATGAATGATGTTATCTTTTAATTGAGTCGAAGAAAGTTGTACGTGGAAGTGTTCGGTTTATTTTTCGACTTCTAGTACGATATGATTTTTTTAAAGAAGTTTCGTTTATATTCATTAGTAAACCGACTCACAAGATGTTAGTAACAACATTTATAATGTTTTCGTCTGACTCCAAAGGGACTCCGTGAATTTCAATGCAATCGTCCATTAACCGCTGCTTCAAATTTGTAATGGGATTGTTGAGGTCGACAATTTCTAATTTCAAGGACATATTTTGTCATTTGTCAAAACCTCTATTTTCAGGCATTGCTTTTTTTAACAACATATGTACTAGCAAAATTAAAAAGTATAACTACTAATATACAAATACCAACCAGTTATCTAAAGAAAAATAGTTTTTAACATAAATTACTATACGTAGCTCTTGAGAAAATTTGAATAAACACAACAACAACAACAACAAAAAATCAAATAATGACGCTAAATAAATTTGAGACGTCTGGTGTTTCAAATAGACAATCTTTAACGTAGGATAAGAACTGTTTAGAATAAATGTGATGTCTAATGTGCTCAGTAACAACGTATATTGTGGGAGCGGTGGAAGTGCTCATTATTAAATTTGGGAACATTATAAAGAAGACGATGATTAGCGTAAAAGTTATATCGAGCATCACCTGCTGTGCGAGCATCACCTGCTGCACTTTCCATGCTGACTATTATGCTTAAAAAATACTCTTAAAACCTTGTAGACGTACAAATGTTGTAAATATAGAATATTACCATGCAGATGATTCCAATCTGTTTTTCCTCAAAATAGTTCGCAAAATCATTAACTGTTGTACGTACAAAGGTTTAAAGTACTTGGATAACAACCACCCCAGCAAGGCAAACCGTATTCCAATTTAGCCATTACCAAAACATGAAACGTAATTTTCAACACGGAAATATTAATTAAATATTATTTACCATTGTTAAGTTAAGACTATTATGAAATAGGGCATAAATCACGGAGGGGTAAAAAATACGTGAGGCAGATGCCATGTAATTTTCTCACTTTCAAATATGGATTTTCCAGTTAAGGTTAGTGTCCAAAAATTCCAATTTATTTAAAATATTCAAATAATCCGTATGATAACTAACAGAGGTACATACGTTTAGAAGCACCGTGATATGCTACTTGGGGATGAGTAGAACCAGGTGGAATGCCAGAATTTTTAAACCATATAATCTTTGTTTTTTCACTTAGTATCATGAAATGTTTATCAAACCATTTGTGTAAGACATTTAAGTCCGAATTAGCCATAGAAATAACATCATTGGCAGATTCCGCAGAGTATGCTAAAGCAAGATCATCAGCAAATCCTTTACTATGACCATTCAAATTAAGTTTAAAAATAGAATTCGTATAAATAAGAAACAGCAAAGGACCAAGCACCGATCCTTGCGGCACCCCCACATTCACAGCTCTAAAATCACTAAAAGTGTCATTAACATGGACCCTCACTGCTCTATCATATAGGTAAGAAAAAATCACTTGTGTGACACACCTCTAGAACCAACATCAAACAAAATAGACGACAGGAGTTTGTGATCCACCATATCAAATGCCTTAGAAGGATCAATCAACAAGCCAGCACAAATCTTACTATTAAATGATTTTTAATATGTTTCGAAGATTGTAAGAGAATTCAATCCAGTTTCGAACTGATGAGCTTATGATTATGAAAAAATCAATCTTCTCATTAGGCCGCGGCGACTGAAGTGATTATACCACAATTTACATTCTATATATACAGAATGTGCTGTGCTTTAAGTACTAGCGAATCGTACTAATACAGATGAATTCTCTTACAATTTTTTTTTTCTTCTTCACGATACTCTACACTTTTTTTATTCTTCACGGAATTCAATTATGTCTATTAGTCGGTTTCGTTGAATTACTGTTCGTAAATACTAATATACTTCTCGTGTTAATCGAAACACAATTAAAATGGTCTAACCACCGGTAGCATATTAGAAATTACATGAATTAATTAACATTCAACAAAAAAAATTGATAAAAAGTAAAAATCTTACTATTGTTAAGGCTATTATGAATATGTAATATCCAAAAAATCCAACATAGCCGACTCAGTTCTTGTACCTTGGCGGAACCCATGTTGGTGAACGCTTAGTGTTTTACACTGATCTCTGTTCTAACTGCTTTTTTTAAAGAACTTTGAGAATAACCGACTGGAGTGCAATGGTTCTATAGTTACCCTTATCACTAGGATCACCACTTTTAAAAATAGGAACAATAGTAGCATATTTAAGCCTCTTAGGTACTACTCCCTGTCCAAAGGAAAGATTGAATATATGAGCAAGAACAGGGCTAATAGACTAAGAAATAACTTTCAAAATATTGTTACTAATCCATTCATTATCTAAGGGCCCTTTCGGCTCCAACAATTCGATAATAAATAAAATTTTACTATTAGAAAACGGAAGATCGTGATTTATTGGTATGATATTCACGAAAAATTTAGTCCTTAACTTGTCAGCAACGCCAGTAAAATAACAGTTCAACTCATTAGAAATTTCTACTTCATTAATTAGTAAGCAGAGCACGACTATTGGATAAAATATTTCTAATCGATGATGCTTTAGCCTTTTTAGTTAAAATTTCATTAACAAGGGTCCAATTCTTCTTAGGATCACCTCCATTAATTAGGAAACGTTTCAAATATTACATTTCCTTCTCACTCTTAACATCAACATTTATTTGTACATACAATCATATACTTCCCTTAGATTCATATTATTTGGACGTTTTTTTTAACTTTTTGCGAAATTTGTTTCTTTTTCTAATTCGACGGGTAGGATTATTTGAGATCCAAGGCTGTAATAGTCTGATATTTTTGACCCGAGAATAAATATAACACTGCTTCAAAATGTTCGAAATAATGCTAGAAAATGTATTAAGAACTAGAGACGGATCACCTAGATTCAGAACAGACGTCCAGTCTACCTACTCGACGAATTCATTTTACAAAACCATATTAACTATTTTTTTCTGAAAACAATAAAAATTAAGACGGGATGTCGAAACTGTATCAAGTTTAAATAATATCTCGATGAAGTGATGATCTGAAATCGTAAGATCAATTTCAAATGGCAAAAGGCATGAAAGATCATTTGATCGCAGACGAGCAAAGAAGTGATCGATGCAAGTGGATGATGAAGTTGTCATCCGAGTTGGAACATTAACCAGTGATCAAGGCCAAAGGAAGACATGCGAGGCACTGTTATTCATGTCAATCATTTTATTTTGTAAATCCAGTGTCTCGCTTTGCTTATCAATTTTACCTGTTAAATTAGCAATTGCCTTTAATATATTATTCATAATATCACTATCAGGAACTTTCGATTCGGATTTATTGGTTTTCGATAAGCACTTTACATATTTGAATGTTCTTTTATTCTAAGTAACATTTTCGATATCAGACATATTTAAAGTAGTGCAAGAAACATGGTATAGTAAGGCCATATTGATGAGAAATATTGTTGCACTGCAATATTACACTTCCGACATTGTGATATGATTAAAACGGATTTCTTGTACTGTACACAAATCACAAAACTTATCGAGGGTTTGTTCGAAATTTGATAAAGGAGTAACATCTCCGAAACGATCGTTATTTCAATTTCAAAAAAAAAATAAAGACCACATTAAGAAAGTGACAAAACGAAAATATTATAACGGTGACACCTAGTGTGTAATAGAATAAGTTAAATTAATAGCTCAATGTTTAACTGTACTAAAATGGAATTGTCCATGATAAAACTTTTCTAAATGTTTCTAGACAATTCTTACTGGATTAGTCATGAAATTTCTAGAAGTTTGGTTCAGATGCACCTCCCATTTTATAGAATATAATTATGTAATGATACGTTGTCGTTGTCAAAAGTAATAAATTGGTCGTTGTTGATTTTTAAATACTTTTGATTTTTGAGGGCTACAACCATAAAATGTAATTACGTCTAATCAGTAATCATAACTTAGCTATACTTTTTTACAAATAATCAGTAAAATGATCGTAATAAACACGTTAAGTAATTCCGTTTCTGTTTCTATTTTCTTTTCTAAATACCTATTTTACATCTAAATTTTAATTAAGCGAGTACGATACCATGTTATGGCCAAACTCCTAAACGGCACATTGTCGTTGACAAATTTATTAAAATCTCTAATACTTGTGATTTTGGAATTTATTTACAAACGTAAAATATCTGTGTACACACACAGACTTGTTGCCAAAATCGTTGTCAAATGGCTTAATTTGACAGACCATTTTTTCTGTTTTCCAGTATTCTATGTTTTTTCGATGTTCGTAAACGTTTTTTTTATCGGAATAGGAATTTGACAAAAAAGAAACGTTCATGTTAAGGAACATCACGTTACCCATCACGTTTTTGTTAATTTTTTCAGAATATGGTACAGCTGCTGTTATTTTTCTAAACGCTCGTTTTCTGGACTGTGTTTTTCTGTACCGTAATGATTCGTTTTCTGGACTGAAATCAGACACGTAAACGTTGAATTTCTGTACAGTATGAAATAAATATTTTTACAGATCTTTATGAGCTTTTAAGGTTAAGCTAAGCTTATTCGGTTTCAGATTCCAACATAATTTGTATGCCAATGTGATAATGAAAAGTTTTACCATTAAAATGTACAGAATAGGAAAATATGGCGAATCCTTAAGGTCTATTATTTATTCGGCTCTGATTGAATAGTTAACTTTTCTCAAATTCCTAAATGGTACATTGTTGTTCCAAAATATATTAAAATTTTAAATACTTGTGATTTTGGAATTTAACAATCTAAATCCGTGTCAATAGTAGTACCAATTTAGTTGTAACAAATTGTCCAGAACTTTATGAGTTTTTGAGTATAGAACAAGCTTAAAACAAACCACGAAATAATTATCGCAAATAATGAGTGATCAAGGCTTAGATTCTACGCATATGTATGGCAACATAGTATGATATTACGTAATTGTTATTAAACTCCTAAACGGGACATTGCTGCTTTCAAACCTTTTAAAATTTCAAATACTTATGACATTAACAATGATAAAACATATATTCGCTGGTAGTGGTCAAATTCATGTTTGCATTTTAGTTAAAAACCATCTATTTGATAAGCTTTCTAATCCGAAAACAGAGCTGAATGTTTACATAATTGAATTTAAATAGAATAGAGGAAACTATAGCCCGAAACTGAGACGTACCTTTTAGCCCGAGAAAATATCACTACAAAGGCGACAGTATTTGCACTCACTGTTTGCAAACTAGTGTATAAATTACAAACATTTATAGAGTCCCTGCTTTATGGCCTGGTGTCCTGTTATTTCCCAATCGTGTCAAGTTGTATAAATTCAGCTCAAATGGATTTTAACCAATCTTCTTTTCTTTGCGCAAAATGTCTTATTTTTAACTGATAAAGATTGTTACTTTGCAATCTTCAGTATTATGACATATGCACATCCTAATTTTATTTAAATCTGAATTAGGAAAAAGTTTGCATAATTTAATAACTTTGGCAACCTCAACGTGTTATAGTATAAAACTTATATACAGTATACACAATCATTTTACGATAAATAAAAAAAAAGTTTTTTTTTGCAGCGAAAAGGATACAGAATCGATAAATCATCAGCATTTTTTATTTCCAATTTTTTTATTTTTTTTTATTACTTGCTAGTATAATAATAAATAGGCTATAAATAGTAAAAGTTTTAAAGCTATCTGATTTCAATTTGAATGAAATTACATAATAAAATTAATTATTTAACTTTTGTTTTTAGAGGAATAGCGATAAATATTGTTTAGCTTAGACATAATAAAAATAGAAATGAGTAATGACTTTAATAATTTAAAATGTTGTTAATTTTATTGCTTGAGTCTCCGTGATAAGTCTAGAAGATTAACGAACTACGAGTAAAATAATTGTTGATTGATTCCATATTGTTTTATTGAAAGACTGGTTTATGATACATAGGAAGGCTATATAACTCCAGATGTGACCTTCTTGAAATCATATATTTACAAAAGCTTGCGAATATATCCAGAGAGATTTTCTTTTACTTTTAAAACTTTTTTTAAACCCCTTAAGCGTGAATGACGTATGCCGCCCGCAGATATTTTCTATGCCAAACTTGACCGTCAACGACTCCCGCCGCCTATTTAAATATTTAAACACAGTGAGCCAGGCTCCCTTCGTCGGTGACGAATGCAAATGTAATAAATAAAAATCGAAGTGTGTGATGGGCCCGGTTAGCAGAAGTGGGACTACTGATATAGTAGTACAGGCTCTCGGAATTAAAAGAATCATTCTTGGACCTTATTTCCATCGTTCATGTTCATGCTAATTGGTAATATTCCAGAACTTCGTTTAAAAATAATATTTAGAATCTCATTTCCATAGCCAAGCTTAAAATAGCCAAGTTTGTGCAAGTTTCTTTGAAAATATAGCAAGGGGTTAATAAAATGAAATGAAAATTTCTAGTAACCATACGAAAGGATAGAGAAACAGTTATCAGTGATAGAGAAATTTTCACTTTAATCGGGCATAAATCGTCTTTAATAAGATAAACAAAGCGTACTAATGGTTTATACGAATAAATTTAGTGCATTTTTCGAGGTTTTGTCCAAATTTTATTTAATCTCGTAACAGGATTTTATGAATTTTCAACAAATAGAACGCAAATTTCACCATTTTGACACTTCCACTTTCAATTTCAATTAAAATTAATTTAAAAATGCTTCACATTTTCCTTCAGATCATTATTCACATCATATTTTGAATAGACGCACGTACAATGTTTAATATTATTTTGTGCGTACATTAATTTCGTAGCAGCGAAAATATTTTGTTTTATATTTAGTATTTTTGACGTGACGTGTTATCATGAATTGACGCGATTTTTGCTATGATGTGATATAGCTAGCTAATCGATTTAAATTAATTATTTTAAGAGTATTCATTTGAATGAAATTTTGTGCTGGTGAATATTCAATTGAATTAAATTACATAACTCCTTTATTAGTACATTATTTATGTACGTAAATGGCTTTCAATAATTTGATTGAACTAATAAAATTGATAGTACTTGTTGATAAGCTTAAAAAATCAGGACGCACACGCATATTTATATTTGTATACAAAATAAATTTGTGATAAGCTTAGCTAATACTTGATTAGTATAAATTATGTTTTAAACTAGGGAAAACCCGTCAAAAATGACGGAATTAATTTTTTTTCGCTTGAGCCACAATATAAAATCGCGGCTCTTAAAAATTTTAAGGCAAAATAAATATTTGTTTAGGATAAAAGTAATTTCAAAAAACAGAGATCTCTATTTTTTTATTTAGTTCAGGATTTCTTTTTCAGCAATGTTTCTTGTAAATATTCCCGAGTTCTTAAGTAAATCTCCTTAAAATTCAGTATTTTTAACTAACACTTTTTAAATTTCCATGATATCTTCCTCGAAATAAAGCGACATATAGTATAACTGTCCCTGAGCGAAAACTTACTCTGGAAGATACACACCGACATGGTCGAAAGACTGGCCTTAGAGCCGCAACATCAATGGAAATTGGCGAAGCTTGATTCTGAATGGCAAAGTACTCTCGCTAGGAATGCAAATTTCTTCTCCCTTATTACTTCCCGTGATAATTTCTGCTTTTATGCAGTTTATATTAAGAATCCTGACTATTAATCGAGTTCCATTCAACAAATCTTTTTTGGGTTTAGATTTCGAAGAAGCATGATGAATACACCAACTTTCAATTTCAAGGTACGTGGCGGCATTCCCGATGGACATTGTGCGTTTGAAAATTCAACAGAAAAATGAATGGATCATTCGGATTTTCTCGAATTCAGAATCAAGTTCCAGTATTTTGAAATTGAGTGCTGTAGCATAAATGTTTTTGGTGTAAGAATGACTTTGTCGGTAGTTTCAGCAACTTCATCAGGATTTGATGTTCTTATTGAACTGCTAAATATTGAGTTAATAATTTGTTCCTTTTCCACAATTGCATCAGGAATTTCAACCAATTCGGGATCAAAATCGTCATAATCCTTTGTTAACTCGCCACCACCACGAGCGCAACACCAATTCATTATATTCATGTTGTCCTGCTGAGCACATGTTGATAGTTAAAATGCGTTGTACGACATGACGCCACAGTGGAAAACTCTTGAAGAACAATTCAATGATGTCAATTACAGTACCATCCTACAATTCAATGATGTTAGTTACAATACCTTTTGGCCTTTCCGAGCTTTCTTTAGTTTGTTAGATTCAGGTGATGAAATTTTCTTCTTTGAAACAGATGTTTCATTTGCCGAAAGTGGAATTTTGAATCAACTATGTGCTGTCTGACCACCTGCCAATAAATCCACTGTAATTCCTGTGAATCAAATGCTTCAACTTTTTGTGCTTTTCCTCTTACGTAGCATATCAGTGTTTTGTAAAGGTATGTTTGGCCTTCTCCTATCTACTTCAAACGAAGCTGATATCTCATCAAATATCTGTTGTTGTATAGGATTGAGTGGAGAGATTAGACAATTTGCTCTGTCTCTCGCTCTCTCTCTCTCTCTCTCTCTCTCTCTCTCTCTCTCTCTCTCTCTCTCTCTCTCTCTCTCTCTCTCTCTCTGCATATTCAGAAATATTGAAAATATGTTCGACATTGGGGATCGGACAGAAATTGAATCATTACATTTCACTACATGCATTCCCATCACTGCTTCAATATCTTACAGTACTTTGCAATAATCCCGTTTACTTTTTCTAGATCAGCAAAGCTTTGTGCACATATGTAAATAGCATAAATATAAGGCATAAAGTCGGATGATGGCTTTATCTCCCTACTCTTTGTCGAACTTTCCAAATACTACGTGTTTTATCAAACAAAAAATATTCTGGGATTTCTGAATACAAATATCGCATTGCATTTTCATGTGTCTTATTTAAGCTGAACCATGCTGTCAAATGTGTAAAATGATCTCAGCTGTCTCAATTGCTTGTTCCTCTTGTCCGTCTTGAAAATCTACCATCTGCTCATCAGGAAGGTGAACTGCAAGGCAATAAATGGTGTTTGAGCAATCCTGCATCGAATTCTCAAGAAGTCACCAAATTGCTTCAGGAGCGCAAACGTATCGTGCATCGTTAGGATAGCCATTTATTTCGGTATGAACAACTGTTTCATGCAATTCTGGCTCACGATGATAATTAGGAATTTCAGCGCAAATAAAGCAATTTGTCTTTTCAGCTTAATCAATATTACATTCATCTGTTAGAATGTGCGTGTGGCAATCCACGTTTTTGAAATTCTTTTGTGTAAACAAATGCTTTTACAGTTCCAAAAACTCCCTTTTTGGTGATATCCAAAGGTGGGTTAATAAGTGCTTTTAACTTGATTCTGAATACGCACGCTATTAGATCCGGTCTGGCACTTGGTTTTTTTCCTTCAAAAAAATTATCGCGAATTTCAGGCCTGCAAGTCATTGTAATAAAAAGATCAGGTTTTCCAAATTTAGCCACATTAATCGCCATGGCGTCGTGGTGCTTCTCTCTCAATATTCGTGGTGAACCTTGAAAAAATTATGAAAGAATACCTGAGCGGCCAGCAATTTTTTCTAATCTAACAGCTGCGTCCTTCAAATGATCCATTACTCGTCGATACTGTTCTATAAACGCAAACGTTAATATGATTGATTCACCACGACTTGAATGTGTGAATCGACAGCCTATTGTAGACATAATTTTCCACCATGTAATATCAAATTGAAGCCACCAACTCTGACAGCTATTTGAGCGACTTTCTAATGAAGAAGCATTATTTGTGTTCTCACCCTACGAGGAAGATTGTCGAGATTAAATTGCATTTTCGGTTACCAACCTGCTTCACCATATAAGGATAAAATAGAACATATATCATGCGATCTAAGTGTGGACTCATAATATTTAAATTGATATACGGTTGTGTTGCATCTCGTGGGTATATCGAAAAAGTAACAGAGCGAAAGATCATAGCGACTTCATCGACGATTGGTAAATTGTAACGTCATCCATCTATCAGTGTTGAGATCAAGTTTAAACTAAGTACCATGTTTACAGCTGGTGTCGAATGATTATTAGTAGCAGATCGGTGTTGCTCCTCTTGCAATACTTCACCAAGCATGCGATAAGCTTTTACGTAAACATTGTGTTGTGGAATTAAACGGTCTAGATTCTGAACAATAGTGACGTTAAGTCGTTGATTTGCCGGATGTTGAATCCGATCAACATTTTGCCATTGTGTGATCGATAACGCAAAATTGATCATATTGACATTGTACACCATCTTCAGGATGCATGTGTCCAGTGCGATGATAAATTTGTCCGTGCACACGAAACATATATGGGGTACGTCCAACTAAGTACTCAATTTGTGCGCCCATGGATTAAAAACTACGGCTGGCTATGGAAACTTTCATGAAAATTTCCATACTGAGGATGTGCTGTATTAGTTAAAAGCTCCTAGAGTTATGACGAAAAAATACATCCTTGCTGTCCATATGATTCAGAAAATTCAGAGAAAGTCAATGGATGCATTCTTTGTCCATAGAGCCACCACTGTGAATAGCCCCTTGGCATGGGTGTGCCATGCGAAATCCTTGATTTCTCAACTATTGTCTTTGTATAGTAGAATGTTGACGACATGCTGCAGCCTACTCTTCAGATTCTTGAGCTTGTCGGATGGCCCTTGATTGCTAAACTTGATCAACTGCTTGCTGAGCAACTGCTTGTCTGGTTCTTGATTGCTGTCTATGTTGAAAAGCTTGATAGTCAAACTTGATCACCAATTTGTACCGTACGTTCGCTAGCTACTCCAGGGTCCTCACGTGCAATCCGCGCTGTAGCGTATCATAACTTGGACAGTCTCTCCATCTTTGCTGTCGCTCACGATTAATACGCAATTTACGTTCTTCTCCACTTTTATAGCTATTGTGCACATAAAAATATGGGTAAGTTTATTAGAATAAAGGTATAAACGTAAATTAGAACAACTTTTTTTATTAAATAACTTACAAAAAAGATAAAAAACTAACATAAAAACGTTATTTAGTTAGTCAGAATCTGTTTCTAATCTGTCTATTAGTATCTGCCTCAGTCAATTGTATCCGCTGTCGTTTAGTTTCTTCAAGTGGCATTGCATTATAAAATGCGTGGTAGATAGGTGCCATACGAATGGGAGAAGCTCCTGCAGATTTTTGTATTTCATTTCCTTAATTTTGGGTAACTGAAAAGGGCTGCGTAAAGTAGCGTGATTTGCCTTCCATAAGGGGGGCTTTTTTAATTGCGAAAATTCCATGACAACAATTGTATTGTTTTTATAAAATTTCATCCTTTGATTACACTTTTCAAAGAATATCCACTGCAAATAATGAATACCCTGAAAGGATTTTTTTTTAAATTATATTTTTAGACTATCCATTCCTTACGTTATCTAGGAAAGCTTCGCAATCTTCAGGAATAAAGATATCTTGTTCAATCCTCTTCTTGGCATTCTCAAAGAAATCAAAAATTTGATTATATTCCATACAGGAATGACCAGATATCAGGAACCTGTGATTATAGGTTCCTCCACCTAGCATTGTCTCTAAATGACGGCAGTGATTTTATGAATTTTAAGAGACAAGGTGCAATTTCTTGTGATCCCCTAGAAGCTAGGCTTTCGTTCCATATATTCATCGCTGCATTACCAGACGCCAGATCGTGCACGCAAAAATCGTATGACCATAGTTGCCTTGCATAATAAACTCTAGAACAACTTTAACCTGAAGCAGGTAACATTTTTTTCAGGTCATAGCACATGCTAACGGGACTCGAATCAGCCGTCACCTCTTCAAGAAAGTCTCAGCTTTACGTAAATGTTGATCTATTTGTTGATGGGCTGTAATTTGGGCGTCTGGCTCAGTATGTTCTATTTCCATTTGTAATTTATCACAAGTAACGCATGTATCCGTTTGTGGCTTGTGAAAACTCAAATTAAAATTAGTATTCAAAATATGTAGAAACTTTATTTTACGGGCGTAGCTTCCCTTGCGAAACAAAATTCGGTGCACAGAATATACAGATTCATTAGGCTTAGATTCGTGTTTAGCTATTTTCATTCAGATGCTTTTGAACGCGAATAATGACTAGTGCAGCGTGGAAAACTGAATGTAGTGACTTATTAATTTCACAGATTCTTTTGGAATCCTATTAGATAGAATTTTCTTCCCTCTTTCGGTGAAATGTCGGTATTAGAATTTTGTCTTTTTATCATAGCATTCCAAAGTCTCATTAAGCGTATTTTGTTGACCAAAATTGAATTCGAATTATTTTGGGTTTATTTGTTTTCCACGAAAATAGCCAATTTGATTTAATTGACAAAAGCCAACCTTTCGAAATAAAATACAAATTTAATATGTATTATGACTCTGGTGCCGGGTATCATAACCAAGAATTAGAATTATGTTTAAATAAACCCAATTTTTTTTTTGGGTTAATGTTATTCTTGCAGGGATTTATCCTATGTAATTGTTGTTGTAAATTTGTCAAGGAAATACGCTAATTGATGATTTAGTTAGAGTTTTTGTAAAAAATACTTTACAAACACAATGCTTGTCGAATTTTTCACAATTTCGTAATTTTGAAATTCGTTATTTTAAAATTCGAGAGGTGGATTTTGGGATATACCTTTCGGTCATCTATACGATACCAAACCCGAAAAAATCAGTGGTAAATATCCTTAAAAACTGCTATGTATCGATTAAAATTATTATTCCTATTAAATCAGAAAATCAAAGTGCGGTTTTTCAAAAATGCTAAAATTATTTAAGCTTGAATCGCGATACATAACGTTTCACATTTAATTTTATTCAACCAATTATATACAACAGGGGTATTGACTAAAATATTTATTTGAGAATTTCCACAAAATTCCACAAATTAGGCTCAGGGCTTTTGTTAATTAAGCCATCGCTAAGTTGTAGATTTTGTTCTAAATAAGGTTCTATTGGTATGCTGTAGATTAGCTAGCAAATCTAGATGTTCTTATAGTGTGAACCACACAAAAAATTGATGGATTTGGTCTGTAACCTTGGTTAAATTATTACAGCATTTAAAATATTGCGTTAAAAAAAATTAATTAATAATTTCAATAATTTGTTTAGGTTGTCATTGGTTAACAATAGTAGACAATTGATGAGATTATTATAAAAGATTTGAAATAATAGATGTTCTGTGAATTATTTAATAGAAAATAACCCTAATAAAGAATAGGATTTTGAACAGTTCTCGACAAAGCCACTTGATGCGCGCCATTTTTCATTCCCGATTAAAAGTAAACTTGATTAGGCAAATATGGATCATTAATCCCTAGTCTGAAAAACCTATTACAAATTTTAATGAATACTATAAAAATTTAATCAAAAATCCGCATAAACTGCAATGCTCGTTTTGGTTCCTATGAGACGCTGCCACTGTGATAGGTTCAATTTTAGAAAGATTAACCGACAAATTGATAAAAGACTTTACCAAAATTTTTAAGGTTGCTTATTGCTACGTATTGATCAAATGAATCTCGAAAAATTACCAGAAAATATCGGGATCAACTGTATTCAACCGTGCAGTTTAAAACAAATGATTCCAATCTTTTTCAGTATTTTTCGTAATCTTTTGGGGGATATCGTTTTTCGGGATTGATTTGAGAAATGTTGTATTTTATGTGTTTTATTTTGCGGTATTTTATTTTTCGGAAAATTATTTGTCGGTATTTTGTTTTCGTGATTTCGTTTCAGGATTTTAAATTTCGGGCTAACAACACCAATCCATCAAAGGAATTTTAAACCCCAAACGGCATCGAGTGTCATTTTGATACAAGATATAATAAATTCTAATTAACTCAATGACCAATTTTCAATAACAATTGCACTAAATAATTTGGCAAGTGATTTAGATTAATCAAAAAAAAATTTGAATTTATTTAATTTTAAATAAATTTATAAATTTATTTAACGCAGTTTTACCCAAGATGTATCTTTTTGGAATACCATCATATTCCCAACAATATAAATCCCAAAAAAAATCCACGAAATGCAAAATAAATCGCCCCATTAAAAAGGAAGACCCCCATTATGTTTTTGTTAACTACTATATGAAAACAAAAGGAAGCTACTTAATTTCTTATCATCCTTTTGCAGAAAGGACCAATGCTAAGCCAAAATTTAAATATTTGTGAAATTTTTCTGACATTTTCCTGTCATACGGCTTTGGAGAGTTCTCTATTTTTTTATGTGAGTTATTATTAAAAACCACAAATTTTTCTAAAAATGTTCCAATTTCTATGGAGGTTAGAATTTCAAAAAATTGTCAAAAATCGTCTGGTTTGGGGGTGGCAACCCCACCCTTTTAGCTATAAAACGGATTACAATATTATTTCAAAAATTTGTTATGTTTAAAAAATTTGGTTTTTTGGGATTTTTTTGTTTTTTTGGGATTTTTTATTTTGGATAACGATACCAGCCCCAATTAAATACCTATGTGTTTTTCGGGATATTTTTGGGGGATTTTTTTGTATTGAGAATTGGAGGGTATCTGACCGAATTTAGAATAATGTCGAATTACGATGAGTTGTTAGAACAAAGGTCGTCCAAAACCTTATAATAATTCGAGATTTTTGTTTTTGGGATTTTTCTTCGAAATTTTCTGCTTTTGAGAATTTTTCGAGATTTTGTGGCGTCGATATTTTACTTTTTGAAATTTTATTTTTGAGGAATTTGTTTTCTAGATTTTTTTATGTTTTTTCTGGATGTCGTGGTAAACCCGGGTTGCTATCGTTATCCAAGTTTTTAAATATAACAAATTTTTGAAATATTTTTTTTTTCATTCGTTTTATACCTTAGAGAATGGGGACTACGGCCCCCAAACCCCGCTTTCACAATTTTTTCATAGTCTAACATTCATGGACATTGGAACATAATTGAAAATTTTGGGTTTTTAAGTGAACTACCCAAAACCGCTTTGCAATGGACCCTTTGCGCAAGGATCACTGGAAAACATTAGAAAAATTTCAAAAATATTTACATTTATAATAATATTTACTAAGTATTTCACGTACTAAAATAAAAAATTCACCAAAGCCGCTTAGCATTGGTACTTCCTGCGCCAGGATGACATAAAATTATGTAGCTTCCTTTTGTTTTCATATTGTAGTTAACAAAAATTGAATGTGGCCTTCCTTGTGGATTTAAACCCATTGGGAATTCAGATTGAAATATCGAATTTCAAACTAATTTTTCGAGCTCCCCTATGTCGTTGCCGTATCTATGCTTATCCAGTTCCCTCTTTGAGCGGAAAAGCCATTTTACATTGAGTCCTTTTGCAAAATTTTTTTTTTTTTTTTTATTTTTTTTATATTTAAAATAAATTTTATTTATTTATTTTATGTAATTACAATCTAGTGTCCTGGACTAATGAGCAATTTGTTTCTGACTTAATTTACTAACTTAAATTAATCTATGGATTCTTCCCATTGGCGTTCCATAGTGTTTGGTAAATTGAAGTAAACCACATCTTTGTTGTGGATTTTAGATCAGCATAATGCTGCTTAAACTGACAATCACACCAGCTCAAAAGGTTTGGTTCTTTTAAGTCTGCGAACTAAATTCGTGATGCTTAGGAACTGAGTTGCCTCAATGTTCACATGTTGGCGGAGCCTTTCTTCGTGTCTCCGTGCTTTTTCCTGGATTTCATTTAAGATGAGGTTCATTTTAAGGTCCCTATGAAGGTCATTGTTCCTGACATACCAAGGTGCATCAACGATGTTCCTTAATACCATATTCTGAAATCTTTGGATGATATTTACGTTGCTCTGTTTGGTACAACACCAAAGCTGAATACCATAAGTCCAAATCGGTTTCAATATTTGCTTATAAAGTAGAAGCTTGTTGGATGTTGATAAAGAAGAGTTCCTTCCCATCAGCCAATACATTTTTCTGTATTTAAGTCTTAATTCTTCACTTTTCTTCTTGGCGTGTGCTTTCCATCGTAGTTTAGCATCCAGGGTCATGCCGAGATACTTAGCTGTTTTCGCATGCGGTATTATTTCCCGATTTATGGTAATCGGAATATGTTCGATTCGTCTGTTTGTAAAATTGATGATGAACTGATTTAGCTTCATTTAGTTTTATTCTCCATCTTTTTGTCCATTTATACATATATTTGATTTATAGCTGATTGTAACTTCTGTGTTGATTCTTCGTTGCTTTTTCCAACAGCTAAGATCCCCGTATCATCTGCAAAAGTTGCCACCGTGTTGTTTTCTAATGTAGGAAGATCATAAGTGTATAGTAGGTATAAAACCGGCCCTAATACATTGCCCTGTGGAACTCCTGCATTGATTCCTTTCAATTCAGAAAATGTATCATCTAACTTAATCCTGAAGAACCTATCTTTCAAGTATGTTTCCAGTATCTTAGCAAATTGCATTGGTAGAAGATTCCTTAACTTGTGGTTAAGTCCTTCATGCCACACTCTATCAAACGCTTGTGCAACGTCTAGAAATACTGTTGAACAGATTTTTTTCTCCTCTAATGCTTTCTCAATTATACTGGTTATTCTGTGTACTTGATCAATTGTTGAGTGTTGGTTGCGAAAACCGAACTGATGATTTGGGATCAAGTTTTTACTCTCGATTATCGGATTTAATCTTTTTACCAGAAGCTTCTCAAAGAGTTTGGACATGACTGGCAATAGCGAAATTGGCCTATAAGACGATGTTATGTGCGGTGGTTTCCCAGGTTTTGGGATCATAATTACTTCTGCAATTTTCCATAAGCTTGGTACACATTTGATTCTAAATGCTGCATTTAGAAGATTGGTGAGTTTCACCAGAGCTTTCCTTGGCAGTTCTTTTAAGATTTCTGCAGTAATAAGATCGTACCCAGGAGCTTTTTTCGTATTCATATTAGCTGTTATCTCACGCACAACTTCTTTTGGTGTTGTGGGTAGGATTTCTTTACTTTCTTGCACAGCTTGTTCAGTTATTATCTCGGCTTCCAACGTTTGGTCTTCATGTGGCTGGAATATTTTTTCGAGGTGTTCGGCAAATTCTCGAGCTTTGTCTTCATTATTTCTAGCCCATTTCTCACCTGCTATTTTTATTGGGGGAATCTGCATTATTGGTCTTTTGATTCTTTTGGTTGCTTTCCAAAGAGAATAATCAGTACTGTTATCATTAGTTAATTTTCTTAAATAGTTGCTGATTGATTCATCTTTCAATTCTTTGATCTCTCTTCTTAATTGTTGAGTGAGATTGTTCAAATGAGTTTTATCTTGGGGGGCCCTTGTTTGTTGCCATACTCTTCTCGCTCTTCTTTTTTCTGCGAGGAGTTCCCTAATTTCCATAGGGTAATTGTTTCCCTTGATTTTCGTTTAAATTTCAGGAGTATTTTACTAAGCTGATTGCTGTATATCGTTTACAAATTTGTGAACTTCTTTGTCTAATTGTTCTTCAGTCTTTAATGGAACCATTAAGTTAATTTTTTCTTCTAGCGATAGTCTAAAGCATACCCAATTAGTGTGATTATTTAGTACGAATGGGTTTCTTTCTTTCTGAATGATTTTTTCACTTAACGTTAGAAGTATTGGTGAATGATCAGAGTTTATGTCGTGGCTTTCATCTACTTGTACATAATTTACAGATATGTTTTTTATTATAAAGAAATCAATCAGATCTGGTACTTTGTTTGGATCAGTTGGCCAGTAGGTTGGTTTTCCAGTTGAGAGGGCTTCACAACTGTATTTTCTGATAGCTTTTAGGAGTTCTTTACCCTTAGTCGTTGTTAATCTGGATCCCCAGTGGACATTTTTTGCATTAAAGTCTCCTCCAAGTACAAATCGTTTTCCTAATTTACTGTGGAACTCGAGATAATCTTTTTCTTTCATTGAGTGCTTCGGTGGGCAGTAAATACTAGCAATACAAATAGAACTACTTTTGGATTTGACAATAACAGCAGTTGCTTGTATTTCTTCCGTTTCATATTTTAACTCCTCATAGTGATGAATACTATTTCTAATTATAACAGCACTACCTCCTTTAGCAGTGTTTCCAGGGTGAATAGTGTGATATATTTGATAATTTTTAAATTTAATGTTTGATTGTCTAGTGAAGTGTGTTTCCGTGATGAGAAATACATCGATTTTTTCTGTGTCCAGGACCACTTCCAGTTCTGGTTGATGTTGCATCAGTCCATTGGCATTCCAACATAAGATTCTAAGATATTTGGCCATTTTTCTGTTTATGGATGGCTCCCTTAGTGCTGTACTCTAGTTTCTGTAATCGCTCATCAAATGTATTTAGTCTGCTTAAAATTAATTTAAGTGTTTGACTTATATCGTCATTTTGAGCAGTTTTTCCTGGATTTCCGTTGCTCATCATTACTTGAGCATAAGTCATTTTACCAAATTGTCCTTGAGTAGTTCCCGACACTCTACGATTTACTTCGGGTCGGTTCATCTTAACCGCTTGTTTCCTGAATGAACTTAGATTTTTAGCAATCACGTTCTTATTTGTGATATTTTGCAGTTCAATAGCAACGCTGCATCCTCTGTAGTTAGCCGGATGGTTTTCTCCACAGTGAACGCATTTAGGTTGAACATTTTGGGCTTTTACACAATCTTTGGTATGATGTTTACCTAAACATTTGACACACCTAGGTTCCCTGTTGCAATATTTTTGTGTATGTCCATAGGCTTGACATTGTTTACATTGTGGTATAAACTTAGATCTTCTTAGAGGCTGAATAACCACTTTGCACCCCAAGATGTACTTAATTTGATAAATTTGTTCGATATCTTCATCAGTATCGAAGGTCAACATAAACATGTTGAGAGGTACTTTGCCTCTCCGTTTTAGCTTAATCGATGCTTCAGTTGCCTTAAATCCTTTTGCTTTCAGGTCATCAATTATTTTATCTGGTTTACACGTAGAGTGTAAGTTTTTAGCCATGACCCTAATTGGTCTGGTTTGTTTATCTTCAAACGTGTGCCAAGCACGTTTTTCTTCATTTAACATTTTTGTCATTTTTCTGTATGTTTCAGCATCTTCTAAGTTTATTTTGTTGGTGTTTCCATTCATCACCTTTGCATTAAACTTATCAGTAGCAGTTATTGTTTTTATTTTTTCATAGAGTACATCGTAGTCTTTGACTTCATCTATTACTATTGGTGGTGGTGGAGGTATTTTTCTTTGGTTGTTTCTGGATAATATTTGGAACATTATCCTTTAATTGAGGTGGGGAGGGCATATTATTCCGTCTCCTTTTTTTTCTCCCACCTTTAACTCTAATCCACTCAGTTTCTCGAGCTAGTTCTTCTTCATCCGTATATGATACTCTTGTGGAGTTGTATTCTGGTTAGGAATAGAACCGATGTCCTCCTTTGGCTTAAGAGCTTTAACTTCGTTTTCAAGCGTCTTCATACGCTCCTGCATCCATGCAATTGTAATATTCAGTTGCTTATTTATATTGTTGGCTTCAACTAATGCATTATTAGCTTTACACAATTCATTGTGAAGCTTTTCTTCGTTTGTAGAACGAGTGATGTGGCTGCTGGCCCCAATGGAGGGACTACCGCCTCTTATCGGAGAATACGCGACTTTGTTACTCCTCTGGAAGGGATGTGAATTATCCTTTTCTGTTTCACTCAAATAAGCTTGTTTATTCACCAACATGTCTTGGGATTGGTTAAAATAATTGTAGTATAGCAATAGCTGGTCTCCCCCAGAATCCATGAGACCGACCTCCGAAGAGGGTGGATTTACCTGAGCAACAGGTGTACCACCTGGGGTATTAGTTTCCTTATTTGTTCCGCTCATTGCTCATTTATAGTGTACTGCACTCGCCTCTAGTATTTCGCCGATGCTTCACATCGTTGCCCGGGTGTTACCACGTGGAGGTATACTAGACACATTTGGTGGTTTCTACATAGTTGCAGCGTTGGAATATAGACCACGAGATACATGGCTATAGACGGTCAACCCATACCCTATTGAGACGCACCCAACACCCAACTAAAAATTGAAAAAAAAAAAATAATACAAAATTAAAACAATTTCCACAATCATAAAATTATACTTATTTCCCGACAAAATATATCGCCCTACCCTATTCGTGTATACCATATTCCAATTTAACTTATTACAACGAAATCATCATTAAATAGTTTTTCTAACAGACAGATACACAAAAACACAAAACTAAATTCCAATATTTAGGTCAACTTGTCTAAAACTAGAAGAGCTTTTTTGTTGGTTTGTTGTCGAAATTTAAAGAAATATAAACCATTAGCTTTTTTCCCCCTTTTGTACATTTTGAATTATCGAATATTCATGTGCAGGTAAAAAAAAAGAAAATAGGAAAATGTAATTTAGTTTTTTTACCTCATTGATTTTATAATATTCTCTAACCATACATCGCTAATAAATATTTGAAGTAAAAATACGGGAAATGTTTTTTTTTTTTTTTGGAACATGATAATTTTTCCCAATTTTATTTTATTTTATTGTGTTTTTTTTGTTAGCATTCAAGATTATGTTGGAATACACACACAACGAATCATTTTGGCATAAAGTCTACATTAAAGTCTGTTTAATGGATTGTCCATTATTTTTATGTGACACACTTTACAGTAGTTTCAAAATTGAATCTTTGTGTGGCCGTATAACCATTAAAAATACCATTAAGTATTATACCATCTTATTCAAATCGGATTTCTTTATGGCGGCGGGTTCTTTATAAAACGAACATTAAGAAAAAAAATTAATTCAATTTAAAAGCATTTACCTATTGATTATTTTATCTTATCTTTATGTATCTAGTTTCTAGAAAAAAAAAATTAAGATGGTATACCACAAACACAATGCGTTTCGAGTTTAATTACAAATTTGACGTCTACAAATTTGCAATGTGAATCAATGAAGCGAAACGAAGAAGAAGTATTATGCTGTATATCAACTTGTTGCGTTCGTACATAAAATATTGAATTCGCTAGAAGAAAACAAAATCTCTTAAACCAATTTGACTTCTTATAAGTAATCTTCGTCGGCTTCTTTTATTAAATGAATATTGTTGTATATGTATACAGTATTCTTATGGAATTTTAATATTAGCCGGATTTTCATTTTAACCTTATTTTTTTGTAAAATATTTTTGCCGATTGTTTTCATACCACTTTCGATCTTAAAGCGTGAATCTGTATCCTTTTATTATCATACACAATATTCTGTTTGCTTTAATATTTGAAATTTCTCCTTACTAATAGAAGATTTACAAATTTTTTTTCTATTTTTGCAAACATTTTATATATGGTATTTCGTAGAACCGCATGAATAGTAAATAAATATTCTAATCTCGCTTAACTGCTGTTTCCAAATGACTTGTAAGGCATTTTCGATATTATATAACACGTATTTTTTGAGAAATGTAAGGGGTGTGAGAGGCATTCTGAAATACAAGAAAATGACATTAAATTTTACATATTTAAATTTTTCATATTGATATTCTCAAAAACGTGAAAAATTTTAAATTTTGATAATTTACATTTTACAAAGATTTTCCGTTATTTTGAGCAAGGTTCTTCATACAAGATGCTACGTGTTTTCTTAAATTTGAGATTCCCTCCCCAGTATTACAATTGGTTATGACTAGGCTTAGGATTCTTAGGTAAAAAAATATTCTTTTTGGGAAATCCAAACCAAAAATTTGTTGGATAGTTATTCTTTTTAGAACAAATAAAAGCAATGACCTCTATGTGTTACCACATATTTTAAATACTTTTGCATAATCACATATTTTTACATATTTCCACTTATTTTACGTTTTACCACATACTTTAGGGTTTATTCCAAATATTTTTAATTTTTCTTCAAGAATAACGTAATTCGCCAAATTTTAAATTTAGGCCAACAAATATTTTTTTTAAAAGGTTAAATGTTTTACTTTGGCCTAAACTCCGCTAAGTTAGATCAATAAATTAAGAACAAAATAAACGTCACATTAAAATATCTCAATAGTTTATTGCACATTATTTGACGATCAGAGTTGTTATGTGTTCCCTATATTAACACTCCACTATATTCGCAAGGTTATGTTCACTACACGTGTTTTATATTAATCGGAAAATGAATTACACCAATTGTTGTTTTGTTGAAGGTTTATTGAAACCGTTGATTCGATACCTTTGACCAGCAGTGTGAAATATTTTTCGTTGCGTTTGACTAGCGGAAATGGTCCCTCGTATGGAGGTCGTAGAGACTGGCGATCTGCGTCTGTCCGTAACAGCGCGAATTCGCAAGTTGATAACTCTTTAAATACGAAAATTTGTTCTTTAGCATGTCGTGATGTCGATGAGGGTTGAAAGTTTTTAAACTGGTTCTTCAACTGTGTGACGAAATCGGATTGATGAATGTTCCTGCTTAGTTGAATGAAATCCGCGGGTAGTCGTTTATGTTCTCTTGGAAAGTTCATCGAACAGCGTTGCTTCGAACTGTACACCTCTATCAGTCACGATGCTCGATGGCACTCCAAATCAGCTGATCCATGTTTTGATTAATGCATCAGCTATGGTTTCTGCTCTGATATTCGGAATTGGTGTAGCCTCTGGCCACCGTGTATAGCAATCAATCATGGTCAAACAATATAAATTTCCGTCGGATGAAGGTCACGGTCCGACTATATCGATGTGGATTTCGTCGAATCGTTTACTGGTCTGTTCGTAAGTTCTAATTTTACTTCTGACGTGTTTCGTAATTTTACACTTTTGGCAGCGTATGCAGTGTTTGGCCCAAGAGCATATTTCTTGGTTCATCGCTGACCACACGAAATTTTACTGAGTTGTTTTGCTGTGGCGCGAATCCAGGGGTGAGAGATATTATGCAATAACTCGTAAATTTGTCGACGAAATGATTTAGGGATAAACGGTCTTTGTGTTTCCGTTGAAACATCGCATAAAACTTCCTTATCGGTTCCAAAAAGTGGGAATTTTTTGAATTTTAAAGACGCGTTTGATTCATATTGTGCTATAAAGTCTAAGTGTCGACGTTGTCTAGGCAATGCTTTTTCGAGACATTGACGTAGTGAGAATGTCAATGGTTTATGGTCAGAGAATAGAATGAATTCTCGACCTTCGACAAAATTTTTAAAATGTTTGGTAGCTGAGTAAACGGCAAAGAGTTCCCTGCATACGTGCTGTAGCGGGTTTCGGTATCACTTAGCTTTCGTGAGTAGAAGAATACCAATTTCCATCCTTTTTGTGTCTGTTGTTGTAATACTGCTCCTACTGCTGTATTCGACGCGTCGACGAAAATTGCAAATTTGGCATTTGGAATCGGATATGCTAGCTGATTACCCTGCGCCAGCTTTGTTTTGCACGTTTCGAATGCTTTGGTAGATCCGTCGGTTCAATTTATTGGTGACTTATCCTTCTTCTTCTTTCGCCCTTTTAAAAATTCGTATAAAATCCCCTGATCGTTTGCTGCATTCGGTAAAAAGATTCGGTAATAATTTATCATCCCCAAAAATCGAAGAATGTCGTCTTTTGTAGTTGGTCGTGGGATATTTTGAATGGCTTCCACTCTGTGTTTATCAGGCGACATGCCGCTTGCGGTGATATGAAATCCGAGGAAAGATATTTCGTTCTTCATAAATGCGCACTTGTTAAGATTTATGACTAGTCCCGCGTCACTTAGGCGATGGAAAACAATCTATATGCGTTTCAGATGCTCTTCCGAGTTTTGTGAGGCGATCAGTAGGTCGTCGATATACGGAAACACGAATGCCAGATTTCGAAATATTGCGTGAATCAAACGTTGGAATGTTTGAGCCGCGTTACGTAATCCGAACGTCATCCGGGTGAACTCAAACAATCCGAACGGAGTGATGATTGAGGTTTTTCCTATGTCTCGTTCTTCGATAGGGACCTGGTGATACGTACGGATGTGCGTAATTCGAGTTGATGTGTGAAATCGGTCACAAAGGGAATCGGATAACAGTCAGGTTTTGTTATCGAGTTTAATGCCCTATAGTCACCACATAATCGCCAGTTTCCGTATGGAGCGGACTTGCCCAATTGCTGTCAAAGCTTCGATCTCAGCTTTGACGATTTTCATCTTATCCGCTTTCAACCGACGTACTTTTGCATGGCGTGGTTCACCGGATGTCTCGATACAATGCGTGATGTTGTGCTTCACAGTTCTGAGATTTGTCGATTCACGAGCTATGGTTCTGAATTCGTGTAGTAGTTCCAGAATCTCAGGAAGTGTTGAATCGGACTTTATTGTTGAAATGCCATGTGAAGGAATTTGAATTGGCTCTCCTTTGATGTCGAGGTTCGTGTTGGGGTCGATGAGCTTGTTATTTTTAATGTCGACCAATCAACCGAAGATAGGAAGTCAGCTCGAAGAATACACCGATCGACTTTTGCTATGATGAACTTCCATGTCAATGGTCTACGAAAACCTATGTTGAGGGTGAGGTTTTTGCAACCGTATGTATCAATCGTTGTAGCGTTCGCCGCGAATAATTTAAATGTGGACAAATTGGACTTTTCGGGGTTTGTTGGTGGTATTACTGAAACCAAGGCGCCTGTGTCGATCAAGAATTGTAGCTTGTTTTGTGAATCGACTATGATTAGGCGGCTGTTTGAGATTTGGCTACCGTCACTTGCCGCGTGAAATGCGGTGCCAACCGGTTTCCCGGATTCGTTGTCGGTTGGCTCAATTCGTTGATGTACCATGGTTTTAGACACCTTCGCGCTTGAAAACCGTATTTGTGATGCAGCAATTCGGTTGTTTTGCCACTTATTCCTTTGATCGCGAACTGCTGCGCCGACGATTATTGTCATTCCAAATGACCGAACAGTTCTTCCACTCGTTGTGTCAGGATGTTGATCTGAGTTGTTAAATTGTTTTGTTGTGCTCTGTCGTCGTCTCGTGTCGAGGCTTTCAGGTTGAAGATACTAGCCGGTTTTTGTACGTCGACTATTTTGTCTGCAGCGTTTGCAAGTTTCTGAAGGTTTGAATTATCCATGCAAGACAAAATTTCTTGGCCATGTGTTGGGAGTCGCTGTAATCACAGATTTCTTATAGCTGGCTCAGTAACCTGATTAATAGATAGTATTTCCATTTCCTTCAACAGTTGAGATGGTTTTTTATCGCCGAGCTGCAGTCCTGATAGGAGTCAATCGAGTTTTATTTTTGCTGATTCGCTTAAGCGTTCGATTATAACCTTTTTTAATGTTTCGTATTTGTCGCTCTTTGGCGGTGTGAGAGTTTGATCGCGCACACATTTCACTGTTTCTGGATCGAGAGCTGCAATAAGATGTCCGTATTTGGTGGAATCGGCTGAAATAGCACCAATTTCAAATTGTGCTTCCAACTGCGTAAACTAAATGTCTGGGTCGTCTCGATTGAAAGGTGCGTATTTTATTGACACCTTGCAGACGTTAGTTGTCCCAACTATTTTGGCTTTCGCCGCACCGTTGTTTTCGTCGTCACTCATTTGGGAATCGTTAAAACAATTAAAAAAATATTTAAATCTGAACTGGTAATAGGCGTAATTATTATTTTTCTGCGAATGATTTTATTGTTTAATCACGTCGGGGTCGCCAATGTGGGTGTGTTGATGTGAGTTATGTGTTCCCTCTATTAACACTCCACTATATGCGCAAGGTTATGTTCACTACACGTGTTTTATATTAATCCGAAAATGAATTACACCAATTGTTGTTTTGTTATTAATATTTTATTAAGAATTACAGATATAATCAAAACGTTGATTGATTTGCAGTCATCTTATTCCGCCTTTTTTTATTCGCTCTTCCTTTCTTTTCGACTCCTGATTTTTAAATCAACATTTTAGAATCACGTGATTTTAGAATCACGTGATTTTAGAATACCGTGGTTTTAGAATAACGTAGTTTTATCAACCCAGTAAACCGAAAAAGGTGATGCCAATTTTACTTGCATCGACGGTAGTGTGGCCGCCACGCTTCTACAAAGCAAATTTTGTGATTATTGTTTTTATTCGTTAACGTATCAAAAATGAAATAATCCACGTTGTGACATTTATGAAATTCATGTAAAAGGATTCATCGGAATTTAAATGAATCAAATAAGCGTTAAAATTCCTTAACTATAAAAACCTAGTAAATGCAATTCTACCATATTTATGGTAGGCAAGTGCAATTCTACCATATTTATGGTCTATTCATATTCAAAATGGACTCGAACGATAACTAGTTTTTAATCCGAAAAGTTCCAAGTTATTATGTCGACTATCTGCATTATTTGACCAAAATGGTAAATTAGAAATCGATTTCGAATTACAATTAAAACACGATGCATTTGACCAAAATTAGAGGAAATCTAAAGGTAACAAAATTAGCTTCAATTCTGAATTGCATTCCCAAATGTAATTGAATAAATTCTTGAGTAGGAACCTGAATTGGATTTATAAATTTAAAAATTGAATTAGAATTACAAACTAGTTTTGAACAACTTCTTGTGTTTAATTTGAATCAAAATCTAATCGTAGTTTTCAGCAGAAATTTAGTTAGAGTAAATAGAGTTTGAATTCCAACCTTTGAATAAAAATTCCAACCCAGGGCTTGACTAAATATTAAGTGAATTTAAAAAAAAACTCTGATTTTAAATCCATAAAATTTCAGTTTGAAATTAAACAAATACAATTTTAATTGAAATACAATTCGAACTAAGACGCCAACAACATTTTGAGTGAAATTTAAAATAGAAAGTAACAAAATGATATTAAATAGTGCAAATTGTTGTACAGTGTTACTTGGGTTAAAAATTGATTTGGAAATTTAGATTAGAATTGATTAGCACATTCTGCTTTGTTTTGAGCAAAAATTGGAGTGTAAATTTGTTTTTCGAAACTAGATTTAAACATAATTTTAATTGCAATTAGGTAAGAGTTGAGTTGCAATACGAGAATTGATCTCAAACAACCAACAAAATTTCCTTTGAATTTAGTTTAGAAATTTGAATCGGAAAATTTATTAAAACTTGAATTAGGAATTTAAATTTAAAAAATGGTTTTGGGATTTCAAACCAAATAAAATTCTTGGTATAAAGTATATATAAAAATTAAGTTACAACTCGAATTTTGAATTCACAAAATTTTGAGGGAAATACAAGTTCACATTGCACAATAGATGTGGGGGGTATTGAGTGAGTTTTCAATTTGAAAACAAAAAAATGATAGCAAATTAGGTGGAGCAAAGAATAAGCGAACACCAAAATACATATTTTGAAACCAATGTGAATTGGATATATTGTACTTTTTTGCGTATGAATGACGCCAACACGAGGAATTGATAAATATGAATTCACTCACTTTAATCACAAACTAACAATTTATTTATCAGTCACCCCTATTATGTTTGACGAGTCGATTGACAATCGACATGACTCTGTATTGCGTTTTCGCTTTTTCATTTGATAAACACAATACGAAAAAGGAATAGGCAATAGAGAGTCGTGTCGGCTTTCGATCGACTCGACAATCATAATAGGGGTGATTATATATGAGAAAATTCAATTTTACATTTGCTTAAATTTAATAAATCACCATAAGCTAATTTTAATGAAACGTTATATATGGTATAAGAAATCTGTATCACCAGAGTAAAATCGACCGTATCAATGATAGAAAATAATTGTCTCTTTTTTTGATTGCTTTCTTCTCGTTATGTTGATACCCAACGTGCAGCTGGGTTCATGTAGAAAATTTATTTTTTTTAATTTTTTTGTGTTGGCATACGAAAAGAATCGCATGCCAAACTTCGTTGTTCTATTAATAACGAAATGGAGACACAGAGAGAAAAATGACAAATTCGAATTATATGCTAAAGAAATATTGGAAGCGAGATGAAGTAAATATCACAAAATATAATTCAGTGTTCAATTATATTTTGTGTCCATACTATTTCGCTTGATGACAAATAAAAATGTGTTACGCAAAGAAATATCTTATGCGCAAACGCTGTGTGTATGTAATGGTGAGCAAATTTCAATTTATATAACAAAAATTTGTTTTATATACATAATTGAAATGCATGAGCCGCTACAGGACTCCCCCGCAAGTGAGTTCCCTTCCCTAAGGAAGTTCAGTGTTAGGCTGAAAACGAACAGATTTATGTTGGCGATAAACTGATTTTGCATCAGTGGAACATAGTATGCCATAAGCCGGTTTGAGCCGGACATAAATCTGTACATAAAATATTAGACTGGAAAAGAAAATAGTTTTAATGAATTCGAATAAAACCTTGGATGTATCCGGAATAAAATTAGACTACAATTCCATCTGGATTTCAATAAACTTTGAGTGACATTTCAATAAAACTGTGACATAAACTTCCAAAAAATTTAGTGAAATTTAAAGTTTGAACGAAGTTTTAACAAATATTTAGGTATTCTACTAACTGATTACTAAAAATTTCCTTTTAATGTGTAAGTGATAAACAGACCAGTAAGTTAGTTTAAAATCAAAATGGATTCGAAAAAAATTAAGATTTTTAGTCAGAAATTTAGTTCCAAGCTGTTTTCGAAGTTGCATAAAATGATAAATGGAATTTTGAACATAAATCTGGTCTAAATTGGTCAACTGCATTCGACAAAGAGGAAATTGATTAAGATAACGAAATTTTAAAGAGAGAAAATTAGCTTGAATTCTAAACTCTATATAATGAGTTTGAGTGAAATTCTAAGTAGAAATTGTCTATTTTATATTGCATTTCAGAAACACATTTTGAAAACAATTTTAGCAAAATATTTAGTGCACTTTATGTGACTTGATTGATTGATTGATTTCGATGTACGATCAAGCATTAAGCAAGTCTCCCGTATTATAAATGCGAATACCACACCACTATACCCATGTTGCAACACGACACCATAAACTCTCCCTTACCAAGGAAATATGTACCATCATACTCAGCTTTTCATGAAGCCAACATAGCAATATTTCACCCTGTAAAGGAAGGCGCCACATCGATAACCACATAAGTCTAATAGTTGTGATATCCGCCCCTGGCCTGGCCGCCGTCGTACACCTTTTTACATATAACAAAATCGAGGGATGGGAAAGGAATGTTAGCAATAAAGAATCAACCCGGTTCCAGACACCTAAGTAGTTGATAGTTAGTAAATTTGTTATTTATATATTTTTAGTAATTTATTTAGCACAAGACAACACAATTTACAGTTCATCTACTGCTTCAACTCATATAAGGTTGTTTCAGGTTCTTCAAGACATTCCTAAATTTAAAATATGCATTAATTCTTTATAATAACTATTTTAAAATTAATTGAGTGTAAATTTGATTCTCTGAAATAAATTCTAGATCAATCCCTATGTACCATAAATAAATAACCATTAATAGTTTGACAATCATTCAACCAACTACCTTCTAGCCATCGTGCTGTCATCACAGCCATTGTCATCTTGGTCGAGTTTCTCAGGAGTGTTCTAAACTAAAACCATTTTAACTAACCAATATGAATACTAATACCAAAACTATCATTAACAATTATACCAATAAGTATGAACATTAACACCAGTACGAACACCAATACCAACACCCACTTCAATACCAATACCAACCTCAACCATAATATTAAGCCATATGAATAATTCAACATCAACTATAAAATTCTACGGGAATGTTAAAAAATTATAAATTGCCAAGTTACAATTCAGATTCACAGCACTCGTTTCATTAGCCCCCGTTCTCCTGTAAATAGTTAATTAATGGTTTACTTACTGCAACTAGATGATTCACAAATAGAAGCTGAAAAAATATATATTTTATATATTTTACCATACTATTAAAAATTCAACTAATCGGCAATTTCCTAAAAATCTTGCAAAAGGATATTAGTAATGCTTAAATTACTTATTTATTTACTCAGTTAATGATGTTTAAATTAATTATTATATACTACGGAAAGGTTTAGAATATTAATCGTTTAGTTAAATACTACTTGTACCTATATATGATATTTACTAATAAGACTCAAATAGAGTTTCCCAGGTTACTCTGAAAACTAAATTGCTTTACTACTTAATTAATAGCAATCAACTTATACAATTTAGTTATAGTAATAAAATAAATAATAAAATAGATATCACAAGCTAATCAACCTCCACGCCACACAGCTGCTGTATGCTTGGCGTTTGCGGGGGTTGAGCGAAAATTCACCATTATTTCTGCAGCTTGGAGATGATCTAACAATTATATATAATTTAGTGTAACCCATCACAACCACACCATCAGACAAAGTACTTGAACAAACTATGACACTTTGATATAATTAAATTC
The DNA here is from genome assembly GCA_958295665.1 of Tipula vernalis. Taxonomy (NCBI): domain Eukaryota; kingdom Metazoa; phylum Arthropoda; class Insecta; order Diptera; family Tipulidae; genus Tipula; species Tipula vernalis. The sequence continues at coordinate 366,837,904 of OY282558.1, read as the reverse complement.
AACAACCAAAATGTACTGAAACGTTTTCATCAATACCTCAAAATTCTTGCAATACAATGTAGTACACAATATCATACAAAAGGAATTCTCCCCCATCCTAGATAACGTGCGATGCTGTTCATTCAATCAGTATAGTGTGTTTATTAAAAGCCTTATAGAAGTTTAAAAAAAGTTATCAAAAGCTTCATAAAAGTTTAAAAGTTTAAAAATTGAAAAGTTTAAAAATTCAACAATTTAAAAATTTATAGGTATACAAATTTAAAAGTTCAATACAAGCTTAACAAAAATCTTACAAATGCCCATCAAAAGTCTATTATAAGTTTAGTAAAAGTCTAATAAAAGTTTAAAAAATTTAATAAAAGTTTAATAAAAGTTTAACAAAACTTAATTAACAGTTAAAAAGTTTAAAAGTTTAAAATTCCAAAAAATTAAAAGTTTAAAAGTATAAAAGTAAAGTGTAAAAATAAAAAAGTATAAAAGTATAAAAGAATAAAAGTATAAAAGTATAAAAGTATAAAAGTATAAAAGTATAAAAGTATAAAAGTATAAAAGTATAAAAGTATAAAAGTATAAAAGTATAAAAGTATAAAAGTATAAAAGTATAAAAGTATAAAAGTATAAAAGTATAAAAGTATAAAAGTATAAAAGTATAAAAGTATAAAAGTATAAAAGTATAAAAGTATAAAAGTATAAAAGTATAAAAGTATAAAAGTATAAAAGTATAAAAGTATAAAAGTATAAAAGTATAAAAGTATAAAAGTATAAAAGTATAAAAGTATAAAAGTATAAAAGTATAAAAGTATAAAAGTATAAAAGTATAAAAGTATAAAAGTATAAAAGTATAAAAGTATAAAAGTATAAAAGTATAAAAGTATAAAAGTATAAAAGTATAAAAGTATAAAAGTATAAAAGTATAAAAGTATAAAAGTATAAAAGTGTTGCACATATAGGGTTAACAATAGCAATAAATATGTATAATATTGTATATAGTATAAATATAAATTCATTTATGTATAAATATTTAGTATATAAATAAACACATTTGTATTTGTGTTAACAAATCTATTCTGCATGAAATTTATATTTGTATTGTAATAATTGGTTCGAAATATGTATATTTTATGTATTATTATTAGCTGAGGATAAACTTGAATAAAAATTGGCAGTCGTTTGCTGATTATCCAAAAAAGCACATTAACCATACTGATTAATAAAATAAAATAATAATAAATTTATATTAATGTTGAAAATTAAAATAATGAATTAAAATTACATTTATAAATGTTAAAATTTAGTAGTTAAGAATAATAAAACTTTAACAAATACACCAAGAGTGTTTAAAACTGTGTGTTTTTATGTTCTGCCGATTATATACAACATAAATTGGTGGCAGCGGATATTTAATTGGGTGTAGTGAGCTATTATGTTTGTATGCAATTAGCTTTTACGCCAACGTGTTGAAAATTGCAGAACAAATAAACAGTTAACATTCTTATCGTACGATGTAGCGGTGTGTATATCATTCGATTTAGTGGCAAAGTGCATTTTTAGTGTGAAATTCATCAAATCTTAAATTTTGAATTCTCCAAAAGTATTCAGAAGAATATTTTTATCAAAATATTCATCAACGAACTCATCTCACAGTATTTAGTGCTAAACATCGAAAAATATTCATAATCAGCCGAAATTAATACTTTAATTCATATTGAGCTGCAAGGTCATCGAAAGTATGAACCAACAGCTAAGTACAACAAAATTCATCATAATCCAACTGTGTAGTGCATCTTTATCCAGTTATCAATAACTATAATCAGTAATTCAAATATTAATAATCAAATATTCAACTTTAAACCAGATTCAGTCAACTACAGTCAACTATATTAATCCAGTTACACATCTGTATTAATCGTTATCAAATTTTAATTCGATAATCAATATTATTCATCATCAATTGATATAATTGAACTTTATTATACAACGTTAATAAACATAATCATTCACCGATATTATCATCATCATCATCATCATCATTAATATTGATATTTAATATCATCATTCGTCGGTATCCAGTAATCAACATTATCCAGTTATCAATTTTGAGGTCATCAATTATCATACCATCTTTATAACATACCGTAGTTCAACATTACCTAATTAAAGTTATGTATTTCATATAATTAATGTAAATTTTAATTTTAAGGTCTCATTTTCTTTTTCTAAAATTTATTTTAGCATTATTATCAACATTTAAATTTAAATTCATGGGAGAGAACGAAAAACCTACTTTAGATTTGAGAAAACGACAAGTCATAAGAGAAGATCCAAAAGAGAGTATACCAGAGGAGAGTGTACAAGAGAGTGTACCATCATCTTCAACTACAACTGTAAGTACTGATATCATTCAACAACAAATAACTTTAAATCTGGTTGATTGTTCAAAAAATTCTAACATTCCCTTTGTCAAAGACAAAAGTAAATCTGATAATAATTACCCTGAAAACTCTTTGCAAAATAGTTCAACTTTAAACATTAATGAAATTAAGCTCAAAAAAACAAACATGGGGTTAAATATTGATACAATGTTAAAGATTATCCCTGATTTTGATGGAACATCATCAAATTTGCACAAATTCATAGCTTGTTGTGATACGGTCTACAATCCTCTTGATAAAGCATCCGATAAAGAATTATTTCTGAATATTCTTAAATCGAAACTTTCTGGACGTGCATATGATTTAATCAAATATAATGAATATGAATCTTGGACTAAATTAAAAGAGGACATTTTATTGAATTTTTCTGATACACGATCCATTGAATATCTTCAAGTTGAATTGGTTAAAGCCAAACAATTAAAAACGGAAAGTGTAAAAAATTTCGCTAGTAGAGTAGAAAATATTTTGTCCAATCTTAATGACGTGTGTATTACAAGGGAAGGTAAAGAAGCTTCAAAATATATCCAACATTTGAATAGTACCACTGCTCTTCGCTCATTCCAAGATGGGTTACAAGATCCAATCAGAATAATTGTAAAAGCATGCAGATTCACTTCTCTCAAAGAAGCAATTTCGAAGGCGATTGAGGAAGAGAGCTCTTATCAAGAAAAAAATTTACCTCAAATAAATACCAATCCACATAAAGCTAATATCATCAAATGCCAATTATGCCAGAAACTTGGTCATTCTGCAAATAACTGTTTCTCATTGACACGTAAGGCTTCAAATATTCCCGTAACTCCACAATATCGTCCACAAAATTCAATACGCCAATTCAATATAACGTGCGCTTATTGCAAAAACCAAGGTGATCATATCAAAAATTGTCGTAAAAAGAAGTATAATGATGAATTACGGCGATCTTCATCAAATGTACAGAACTCCTCTAATGTTGAGCAAAACGTTAATATTCCTAGTTCTTCTAAAATTTTTGTTAATTCACACATAAATAATAGTTCGGAAAACTACAATCCACTCGAGCAAGAACCAATGAACACGGTTGGTCGAGTGATGGTAAAAAATCTAAAATAATTCCGTGTTCTTCCACTGAATCTGTTGATAATACTAATTACGCATTCAATTCTAATTCATCTACCAATACAACTATTCTCAAAAATCATCAACAAGATCACATTTTATCTATGAAAAGTGTTCCTAGCATTCATAATTCATCAGTCATCGAGACGTCGAAAAGTAATTTTGTGTTACTCGACATAGATTTCTTAAAAACTTCCAAGGCATATTTTCTAATCGACACAGGTGCAGATATTAGTGTAGTCAAAAAACAATATATTAATTCTAACGTTGATTGTTACCCTCGTGAAAAATGTCTTGTGAAAGGAATTGGAGAAGAAACATTCGAAACTCTTGCAGTATGTCCTGGTAAGATAATTATTGATAATCTTTCTATAGACCATTCATTCCACATTATTCCGGACAATATCCCATTAAATTTCGCTGGAATTTTAGGGTGTGATTTTTTAAATTCTTATAAGTGCATAATAGATTTTGAGCATCGTTGTATGAAATTGAATGTCAATGGAAAAATTATTTCTAAAAAATTATCTGTTCCTAATGATCATGAATACGTTATTCCTGGAAGATCAGAGAAAGTATGCAATGTTACTCTTGATGTTGATAAAGACGGAGAATATTTTTGTCCTTCTCGCGAAATTTATCCTGGTGTATTTACTGCCAATACTATTCTGACAGTTACAAATAAATCATCTCACATAAGTATTGCGAATAGTAATGAAAATCCAGTAAATATTCTTGATTGTAATATTGCCTCTGAACCACTAGAGGACTACGAAGTATGTTATCCAAACTCATGGGCAGATCAACTAGAGCAAAGGTTACATCTTCTTGAAAATATGCTAAATTTTGATGGATTAAATGTCGAAGAAAAAACATCCATATTAAATATTTGCCGGCAATACAATGACATTTTTTATTTACCAGGAGACAAACTAACTATTTCGAATTTCGGTGTACATGACATTCCTTTGACAGAAAATACTAGACCAATATATATAAAACAATATCGTTTGCCGCAAGCGGCAAAAGAGGAAATTAATGAGCAAGTAACCAAAATGCTTAATGATGGTTTAATCGAACCCAGTCGCAGTCCGTGGAACTCACCACTGTTGCTAGTTCCCAAGAAATCAGACGATAAGACTGTAAAACGCTGGAGAATTGTAGTTGACTTCAGGAAGCTCAACAATGTTACCATAGGCGATGTATTTCCTCTTCCCAACATAATCGAAATCCTTGATCAACTGGGCAAATCGAATTATTTTTCAACTTTAGATCTAGCTGATGGGTACTATCAAATTCCGCTCGAACCGGTTGATAGACCCAAGACTGCTTTCAGCACCCAATTTGGTCACTACCAATTCTCAAGAATGCCGTTTGGGCTGAAGGGCGCTCCAGCGACCTTTCAGCGTATTATGAACACTGTCTTATCTGGTCTAAATGGCGTTAAGTGTTTCGTGTACCTGGACGATGTCGTCGTATATGGATACGACCTACAAGACCATAACAAAAAATTAATTGACGTCATGCAAACTTTCCGTAATTTCAATCTCAAACTACAACCAAAAAAATGCCAATTTTTGAGAAAAGAAATAGTTTATCTAGGTCACAAAATCACCGGCGAAGGCGTTAAGCCCGATCCAAAAAATATTTCTGCAGTCTTAAATTACCCACGACCTAAATCTTCAAAAGAAATTAAATCATTTCTTGGGCTCTGTAGCTACTATAGACGTTTCATTCCAAAATTTTCGGACTTAGCAGAACCCCTTACAAAATTACTACGAAAGAATATTCCTTTCTCTTGGGATGCATTTTGTGAGGAATCTTTCGATAAACTTAAGCATAGTTTAACTTCGTTTCCTATTCTTCAGCATCCCGATGAAACTCGGGTCGGGTTAGCCCAAAACTTTATAGGCAGGAATCGCCGCTGTCGAAGTCCTAAATCAAAAAATCAAGCTGAAACTGCTTGTCAGAGTACTAATGTTCTGAGACCTGAGACCACTTGATTGGCATAGCATGGGTTTGCATGAAATTGGCATTTTATATTTTCAAAATTCCAAAATAACAAAATGGTCCAACAAGGGGACGGAATGCATTATTCTAAAAGATAATCGTTTAATACAAATATGCAAATAAAGATGAAACACCACCATGGATTTGAATAAGTGCCGCTATTCTGAAGCAATTAGTTTTATAGCTTTTCTTTTAAAATAATTTATTATGTTAATTCACTTCATGCTGCACAATCTGTTGTGAATGAGCTACAGCTCAAAACAGGGTGTGTTAGCTTGGAGTACAAAATATATGTATCTAAATAAAACAAGCAAATAAAACAAGCAAATAATAAATAAATAAAATAGAATATATAAAATAGAATAAAGAGTTTATAGTCTCAACCGATGCTAGCAATGTTGCTGTAGCTGGAATTCTATCCCAACGTGTTGATTCTGCGGATCTGCCCATTGCTTTCGCAAGCAGAGTATTAAATAACGCGGAACGTAACTACAGTACGATAGAGAAAGAGCTCCTTGCGATTGTGTGGGCGGTTAAACGATTCAGACCATACTTATATGGCCGACATTTTACTGTTCACACTGATCACAGACCACTAACTTGGCTTCACAAAACATGCAATTCTACGTCTAGACTAGTGCGATGGAGGCTCGAATTGGACGAATACGACTTCGACGTAGTGTATAAACCTGGTAAACAAAATACAAATGCTGATGCACTGAGTCGAGTAAATTCTTCTAGCGAACAAAATAATGACTCCACTTTACAAGTAATGACTAGAGCACAATCCAAAACATTCCGAACAGATGCTAAGCCTACTACTTCTTTTAAGCATACAAAATCTAATTTTAATAATACTAATTCGTCTCCAAATCCTGACGCGCCAAATCCAAATTTACCTCAAAGTACTAACCCTAATATTCCTCATGCAGCAAGTATTCCAGATAACCATCAAAAGGATGATAATTCTTCTCAAACTTTCAATCAAACTGACACATTCCCATCAATTCAGTCACCGTGCAATAAAATTATATTTTTGTCTGATGAAGCTGAAATAAAAAAGATAATTCACGAGTTCCATAATAGTCCTTTGGGTGGACATCAAGGTATCATAAGAACCTTGAATCGGATAAGACGTTACTATATTTTTCCTAAAATGTTGAGTAGAATAAAACAATATATTCGGAGTTGTGAAACTTGCCAAAAAAATAAAGTGTCATTCATAAATAAATGCCCTATGAAGATTACTTCCACAGCCAAAGTGCCATTTGAAAAGATCTTTCTCGACATAGTAGGTCCATTAAATGTAACATACGAAGATCATAAATACATTCTAACAATGCAGGACGATTTGACCAAATATTCGTTGGCAGTCCCAATCAGAGATCAAGAAAGTGAGACGGTAGCTAGAGCATTTACTGAACATTTTCTATGTAAATTTGGAACACCCGAATCTGTAGTAACCGATCAAGGCTCTAATTTTATGAGCGATTTATTTTGTAATATTTGTAAATTATTAAAAATAAAAAAATTGAGAACAACCGCTTACCATCCACAGTCGAATGGTAGTTTAGAAAGAAGTCACCGTACCTTCTCGGAATATCTTCGGAACTTTTGCTCCGAGGACCCAAGGCAATGGAATAATTGGTTGCCTTTTGCTATTTTTTCATTCAATTCCACTCCTCATACAGCAACATCATTCATGCCATTTGAATTGTTGTACGGATTTAAACCAACATTACCGACTTCTTTAACAAAACAAATAGAGCCATACTATAATTATAACGACTATTGTGCTGAATTGAAATTTAGATTACAAAGTTGTTGGGAGCTGGCACGAAGTAAACTATTACAAAACAAAAACAAATCTAAGGAGTTATATGATAAAACAAGTAATGTAGTTCAATTTTTTATTAATGATAAAGTCTTAGTACGAAATGAAAGTAAATCTAAAAATAAATTTGATCCCATCTGGACTGGCCCATTTCTCGTGACCAAAATTAATTCAACTGAAACTACGACTGTTAGAATTAAAAATAAAAACAAAGTCATACATAACAATCGTATGAAGTTATTTGTTGAGTGAAGTATTGGTACATATAAAGAAGATTGTTTAATTGAGTCCTTTGGATCTAATCTTGAGTTTCTTAGTAAATTATAGTCAAATATTTTTATAAATTAATATTATTACAATTAAAAATTGTCGAATTGAAATTTTGCCTTTTCCATAAATTTAAATTTAAAAACAAAAAAAAATAATAATAATTTTTATGTAAAATTTATTTCTATTGTATTTCTATTTAATTATTTTTTTTTTATAATTAAGCCAACATACCTATTTAATGTAATTCTCCAAAATATATAGTCTTTCCTTTGGGGAAAGGTATGTTGCACATATAGGGTTAACAATAGCAATAAATATGTATAATATTGTATATAGTATAAATATAAATTCATTTATGTATAAATATTTAGTATATAAATAAACACATTTGTATTTGTGTTAACAAATCTATTCTGCATGAAATTTATATTTGTATTGTAATAATTGGTTCGAAATATGTATATTTTATGTATTATTATTAGCTGAGGATAAACTTGAATAAAAATTGGCAGTCGTTTGCTGATTATCCAAAAAAGCACATTAACCATACTGATTAATAAAATAAAATAATAATAAATTTATATTAATGTTGAAAATTAAAATAATGAATTAAAATTACATTTATAAATGTTAAAATTTAGTAGTTAAGAATAATAAAACTTTAACAAATACACCAAGAGTGTTTAAAACTGTGTGTTTTTATGTTCTGCCGATTATATACAACAAAAGTATAAAAGTATAAAAGTATAAAAGTATAAAAGTATAAAAGTATAAAAGTATAAAAGTATAAAAGTATAAAAGTATAAAAGTATAAAAGTATAAAAGTATAAAAGTATAAAAGTATAAAAGTATAAAAGTATAAAAGTATAAAAGTATAAAAGTATAAAAGTATAAAAGTATAAAAGTATAAAAGTATAAAAGTATAAAAGTATAAAAGTATAAAAGTATAAAAGTATAAAAGTATAAAAGTATAAAAGTATAAAAGTATAAAAGTATAAAAGTATAAAAGATTAAAAGTTTAAAAATTTCAAAGTTCAAAAGTTCAAAAGTTCAAAAGTTCAAAAGTTTAAAAGTTTAAAAGTTTAAAAGTTTAAAAGTTCAAAAATTTCAAAGTTTAAAAGTTTAAAAGTTCACAAGTCCAAAAGTTTAAAAATTTCAAAGTTCAAAAGTTTAAAAGTCTAAAAGTTCAAAAGTTTAAAAGTCTAAAAGTTTAAAAGTTCAAAAGTTCAAAAGTTTAAAAGTTCAAAAGTTCAAAAGTTTAAAAGTTTAAAAGTTCAAAAGTTTAAAAGTTTAAAAGTTTAAAAGAAGTTTAAAAGTTTAAAAGTCCTAAAGTTTAAAAGTTTAAAAGTTTAAAAGTCCTAGAGAGTAAAAGTTTAAAAGATTAAAAGTCTAAAAATTCAAAAATCTAAAAGTTAAAAAATTTAAAAGTTCAATAAAAGCTTTATAAAAATTTAATAAAAGTTCAATAAAACCTTAACAAAAGTCTAATAAAAGTTTAACAAAAGTTTAAAAGTTTTAAAAGTTTAAAAGTTTAAAAATTAAAAAGTTCAAAAGTCTAATAAAAATTTAATAAAACCTTAATAAAAGTTTAATAAAAGTTTAAAAGTTCAAAAATGTAATAAAAGTTTGAATAGGCCCCTAAATTATTTAGTTTAAAAAATTCCTAATCGATACGAATCGTACGTTTAATAAAAGTTCTACAAAAGTATTTTCTTTGAAATCATACCTTAACTTTAGAACGCCATATTCCGTTTTTAATGAACACTTAAAAAATAAATAAATCAAAATTACTTTAATATCGAACGAACAAGAATTTGTAATATTTTTTGTTTTGTTGTAATTTAGCTAAAGCTTGATTTTCTAAAATCATTTTCAAAATCCTACTCAATTGTTTCAATAAATAATACTCAATTTTCCTATAAGAATTTGTTTTGACAGTGTAATACATACTAATACATTGATACACCTCTGGAATGTCTGGGGTGACATGTTACAACCATCACCCCTCTCGCACCGATGCAACCCCGACAGAATAACTGTATTCCATTGTTAAAATATAAAATTTTAAAACAATTTAGATGTAAGATACCGCTACTCTGCCGAAAACGCATCGAAGCGAAAAAAGTGATGGTCACCCCTGGAAAACTTCACACTCGTGTATCATCATTATATTTTAAACAAAATACGGTTCACTTCCCCATTAATTAAAATACGGTGGCACGCACTCACAATACGACATGCTTTACAAACTTGTTTCAACCAAAATCAAACAAAAATACAACATGAAACAACGCACAAAATACAAAACAAATCTACAACATTTTTCTGTTTTTTTTTTTTTTTTAATACCAATTTTCAACTAGTATTTACCGTAGACACTAATACTAATATACCCTAATGGACAAAAAATTCCTTACCCAAGCCATATCATTTAATAAATATAAAGAAAAACTGTACACAATTCGTCATCACACATATGTATTTCAATACGTGTGATGCGAAAATACCTGTCTAACGGTACTAGAGAGTACCGTTAATTTATTTTTGAGCACGTTTGATCACGTTTTCCTCGATAATCACTTCACCTTAAAACTATTAATTGCACTACACTTACATACATATATGTACATAAAAAACAACACTTCTGCACTACATATTACAACACACCACATCACATCAAAACTATTGTTTCAATACACTATTACACTGCCTAACAACACAACACATAGTAACACTAATTTAATTAATTTTAACTAATTTAAATGAAATAAAATAAATTTCACTTACGGAGACAGACTAAAACACGTCCATCTCCGCCGTCGTAAACAACATCCATTTAGTGCACTTTATGTGACTGAGCTTAAATTCTAAACACGATTTCAACATTTTTTTTTTAAATCAACTAGAAAATCAAGAATCAATTTTGTAATTGGATAAAATCTTAAGTAGGAACTTACATTAGCAATAGAGTTTCAATTACAATTTGATGTAAGTAGATATATGAGCTTAAATTAGCTTAAAACTTTAATAACAGTTTGAGTGAATTTTAAAAATTTAGTTAAAATTATTCGAGCAAAATTTTTATTAGAACGGAGTAAAAAACAAGATTTGAACAAAGTTTGGACTAAAAATTCAATTTCAATCCAATCGAGAGTTTCAGCAAATATTTGGATGCAATTTAATTATAAAATATTTAAAAATTGAGTTTGAATTCAAAATTTAATTAAAACAAAATTCTGGTTGCAATTAAGCTAGAAATTTTATGATATTTTGTTTTTCAAATTAAGTAAAAATTCCAATCTAGATTTGTCTAAATGTGCTTGATTAGAAATTTGGAGTACAACTTCAGCTTTAGTTGCAAGTGTATTTAAGAAAAATTCGATTGTTATTAGAAATGCTGAGTTAGAGTAGAATTTAAAGCTCTAGTTTGCGTCAAAAGATTTGTTAAATTTTAGAAATTGAGTAAAATGTGAATAGAAATTGAATTTGAATATTAATTTGGACCTGAGCAAAAACATAACTGTAATGTAGTTTTTAGTTTAAAAGTTGAGTTTATATTTCGAATTGGACTGGCAAGAGAAAAATTAATGATTAAGTTACAGTTATAAAATAGATGCATAGCAAAATGTTGTTTTTGAATTCCAAAATTTTGGTTACAATTAGATCGAAATTTTGTGATATTTTAAATACAAATAGGCTAAGTTCCAAACTCGGTTTGACAAAATACGAAGAAGGAATTGAGTTATAATTTTGAGTGAAATTTAAAATACAAAATTTACAGTTTAATTTCAGTTTTTTTTTTTTTAATTTAAACGAGAACTGTAAGTTTGATACTCAAAACTAAATTTTAATTGAAATTAGTAAACATTGCGTTACGAAACATGATTTCAATAAAACAACAAAATTATTTAGTATGAGCACGATGTATAAAGGAATATGAAGGCAACTTATATTAAAAGTTGAGTTTGAATTACAATTTGAGTTGATCAAAAATATGAGCGTTATTTAGTTTTTCTTAGTTTAAAAGTTGATTTAATAACGTGAATATTTTAGTCTCAACCGTTACGGTGTTCTTTTGAAGTAAGTATCGCTTTCCAGTCCAAATTTTTAGGTGTATGGAATGTGTAATTATTTTTGGCTACTTCTGCAGCACTTTGTAAACCAGGAAAGTTAGTTTATCCAACTTTATAGCCAAAAACATGAAACTTTTTCTTAATGAATGAATTGAAATTTTGTTAAGATAAGGTCTAGTTTTGGTTTTCTTTTCAAAAATTTGACCACATACTTTTCATTTTAATCACACATTTTACCACATATTTTGCAATTTTAGTTACATATTCTAGGAACATATTTTTGATTTCTTAGAACCTAAAAATCCTAAGTCTAGTCATGACTAAATAAATCTTCTACCCTGAAGCCGCCGAATCACAAACTCATAATCAGTTTTAGATTGCTTAGAACTGAGACTTGTTGAAAGCATTCACCGTTTTTAATCTTCAAGTTATACATATCTCGTATGTACAGTTGAAAATTCTTTAGAATTTAAATTACTCCATTCAGATACCATTCACAATGCCCAAAATTTATTTTCTGAAAATTTGTTGCGCTTGTTCAAGTCACAACATTATGTGAGCAACATAACCGTACTCAAACAATCTACATGCTGCATTCTTTTACCTTTTCTGTGTTTGATGTTATAATCATAATCCTGCAGTTCTAATTCCCACCGTGCGATTCTTGAATTGATAATCTTCTTATTCAACGTCAACATTAGAGAATTACAATCACTAACGATTTTAAACTCTCGCAATACAATAGCAAAGACAGCCCCAGAGCCTACCGAAGATGTATCACAACGCAGTTTAGTATCATCAAATTGTGAAAATATTACCAACACCGGTTATTCTATCAATTTTCTTTTCAAGCAATCGAAAGACTTAACTTGTTCTTCACCTAATTCAAATTTTTATCCCATGATGATTAACACCAAAAATGTCACGTAATTTGGCCAAACCTCTTAACCCAGAGATGAAAATTACTTTTCCGAAGTTTTTTGACGCGCTGAATTCTAATCTGAGGTCAAAATTTCTTTAATGGTTCCGGTTTTCGAGACATTAAACCTAAAAGTGCAAAAATCATGGTTTTTCGAGATATTCGAGGTTATGTTACATCGAAAGGTAATTTTTTTTATAAAACCATTAATGGGGTCCGAATATTTTGGCATTCAAATTAAATCTCTAGTTTGGAAGGTGCTACAGACACACGTATTTTTTCATGTGTATAATGAGACCAATCTAAACACAAACATTTGTAAGACAAATCTGTAACGATAGCACAGCCAACTTTAATATTAAGAAACAAATTTATACAAAATAAAATTGTTTTTATATTGAATATCCCTACGGTCCATTTTGATATAAATTGGTGAGATAAATTATGCTTTTTACTCCCAGACAAAAAACATTATTCGCATAAATGTGATAACTAGCAAAGTTGCAACCAGAATGAATAATTGAATCGATTTTATTAAACACCTCTTAAGACCAACAAAAAAAAAAGCGATCGAGCCTAATCGTCTTTATCCTAACTCTTCCAATCCAATAACAACAAATATTTATCTCATGTCACAACGGTTATTCGTTATACATACAATACAAAATTTTTTTGTATGTCATACATGTTCGATGTATCTTTACCAATACACAGAATGACAATTTCCCAATCATTTTTGTTTTGGTTGCCTGATTTTTCTCCATTTAAGTGAAAAACATGTTATGATTTTTATCTTTATGACAGTCGACATCCATAAATGACTCAATAAGATTCAGAAACGAAAGGCAAAAAAGAAGAAAATCACAAACTTTTTTCTTTGGCTAAATATATTTAGAAGAATACTCTCGCAAGCCGAAACAAATGGAAAACTTTTTTTTTGTCAGTTTAACTTTGGTTTAAAAGTTTATTTTTAGAAATTTATTGGTAAGCCCTCAAAATGTAATAAACAGATTTCTTTTTTTTTTTTTTGTTCGTGTGTGTTTGTGTGTGTGGTTATTTACTTATTCTGCACAGTCTTCAAATTCGATTGGGAGTAAATAATTTTTTTTTTTTTGTTTTATCTGGATTATTTGGTGTTTGACTTGTTCTGCTGTCTGTGAAAGATATGGATGACGTTACACGAGTATTTTTATACAAATTTGTGGGTTTCTTCTTGATACTTGATTGTAAAATGTTAGAGAAAATTGAAAGTAATTGGAAATAGCTGACTTTTGCCTTAGTAATTTTATTAGGTTTTTTTTTCAATTGAAGAAATTTACAAAATTTAAATTGAATTGGCCTTATTATAGATTTAATCTTAGATAAGCTTCGAATGATTAAGTCAACGAGCTGGCAGCCTTACTTACCCTATGCATTGATAATTTTTTAAAATTCTAACATTCATACAGATTGGAGCATTTTACATTTTCACTTTTTTTGTTTTTCTTTCAAGAATATGAAGGCATACTGTTCAGCTGCCACAATAATACCTTTAGAAAGATTTATGACAATTAATTGAATAATTTTATTTAAAAACGTTTTAAATTTCGTTTTCAATTCGTTTAAATTAGCAGCCCGGGCCGCGTTAAATTGATGAAATCTTCATCTTGGTACATTATCATTGTAAAATTTGAATAAATTTGGAATTATTTTTGTTAAATATTTAATTACTTTTTACTGTTATAGTCCTCTGTGGTATAACAGTAAATTTTAACAAAACACTGAGTCCTTAAAGCGTGTGGGCTCCACTGTTATAAATGAATAAGTGTTCAAAAACCACTTTTCTCAAGTATACATTTCTGAGTAGATCGTAAATAAAAATCGAAGCTCTCAATGCTCAGTTTATAGGCAATATACTTGATTATAAACAGTTCGTTTTTGTTTTTTTGGAAGAAATCTAGAATCGAACTACTTCATATTTGATGAGCATAGTTTTGAAAGTTGATCACATTATTTAAAGATACCTAAATAAATTTCAAATGAACCAAATCTTTTGAAGTATTGGCAATAACACGACCTGTCGTTTTTTATATAAAATGTGACCATTATAAAAGAACCACTCAAATAACTCCCTGGAGAAGGCCACAATCAAAAAAAGTGTTATTAAAAATTTGTCATGTTTTTAGAGGGAAATTAAATGGAAACCTCGAATTTGATGCTGATATCAAATTTCAAGGTCAAATCGGTTTTTTTAATGGAAACACCTTGTTGCGGCAATTATTGATTTTTTATTGCACGAATAGCAGTGGACTGTATTTTGAACTTTTTTAACTAACAACAGCAATTTAGGTTAATAATTTCAAACTTTATTTTAATTTTATGATATACAAAGTAAAGTCGATGTTCCATCGACAGAAGCATACAAAAAAAACTTATAACTAAAAAAGCAAGATGCCGGAAGTTGTTTTTTATACATGAACAAATGTTGTAATAGATTATTATAAATTTGTATAGTAGGTTTTTAAAGAAATACGTAATATATTTTATTTTTTGACATTATAAAAATTACATTGACACAAATGTTTACAAATGAATGACAGTAATTAGTTTTGGATTTAACATTCCGGCCACCTTGAAATAATTTTTTATTTATTATTTTATTTTTAAGAAATTATTTCAAAATTAATAATTACTACATAATAAAATAACAATCTTTATTTTCAGCGACAGTATTATTATTTGAAAACCAAAAACTGTATACAACCAAAATGAATTATACGGCGTTGGTTAAATTGGTTTGAATAGACACTTCTTCGATCGGAAGAACAGAAATGTTTGTAATTGCTCTCTTAAAATCTCCATTAACGGTTTTTACAGTCACAGCATGTACAAAATTATCCTTTCCCGGATGAGTATGTATAATTTGACCCATGATCCACTTCAGAGGTGGAACATTATCCTTATTAAGAAGGACCAGGGTACCGACACGAACATTTGAAGTAGACTGTGGCCATTTTCGACGAGGTTGTAGTTCCGCAAAATATTCTGGTGACCATCGCTGCCAGAACTTTTGAAAATTATATTGTAACCGTTGGTATCTTGTCAACCGATTAAAATTCAAATGTTGCAAAGATAATTCGGGAAGTAAACTGAGAGGTCTTCCAATAAGGAAGTGGCTTGTAGTCAGTGCAGAAAAATCTGATGGATCGTTCGACAAGGGTGTAGGGGCCTTGAATTAACACAAGCCTCTATTTGAGTTAAATAACAAATGTGTTTAATTCTTCATAAATGCAGTTTTGATTAAGTAGCATGCGTTTCAGTAAACCTTTGGCGCTTTTTACAGCGGCTTCCCACAAACCACCGAAATGGAGGGATCGGGGAGGAATTGTACACCAACGAATACCTTCTTCAGTGCAATACTTTTAATACCTCATGTTTATGAAGTTGTGAATCAAAAAGTTGTTGTAATTCTCGTAGATTTCCTTGAGCACCCATAAAATTTGTAGCATTATCACTAAAAATGTTGGAACATCGTCCTCTTCTAAAAACAAATCGCCTGAGAGCTTGCAAAAAAGAATTAGTCGTCAGATCTTGAACAACTTCTAAGTGAGTTGCTTTTGTAGAGAAGCAAACAAAAACAGCAATATATGCTTTTGTAACAACATTAGAACGAATTTTGGGAACAATGTTAAACGGACCACAATAGTCGATACCGATATTATCAAAAGCACAAGATGGTAATTCACCCATCAGTTGGTAAATTGACGTTGGTTCTGTTCGGAAACATAGATGCAATCGTGAACTATTTTTTTACATAATTGTCTACCTCCTATTATCCAGAACCGTTGTCGAAGCGAGGATAGCAGAGCTTGAGGTCCAGCGTATAAATTCCGGATATGTTCGGTGCGAGCTAACAACGTTGTAAATATATGGTTGGACGGAAGAAGAATTGGATGTTTTTGATTATACATCAAGGAAGAATTTTTTAGCCGGCCACCAACGCATAATGTGCCGGTGTCGTCGATAAACGGATTTAGTTTTAAGATTGAACTTTGCTTATTAAGAAATTTATTAGCGTTAAACAATTTGAGTTCTTTACAATATATTGTAGACTGAATAGATTTTACTAGCCCGTTGAGGGCATTTTCAGTTTCCTGAGGTGATATATGTATCATCATACTTACGATTTTCAGCTTTTAGTTTTGTATTTTGGCAAAATCGTAAGCATAAGGCGGAAATGCGAAGCAATTTATTTAAATCTGAATAACGCTGTATGAGATAGTTTTGTGGTTCATTGATTTCTAATAATGTTTTAGATTTTAAATATTCATTATCATCTGAACACGATAGCTTTATTTTTGGTAGCTCCCAATTTTCTTCGTCTTGTAATAAAAATGGAGGACCATTCCACCATAGTGCTGATGCTTCTAATTGTGAGGGCATCAATCCACGCGATACCAAATCTGCGGGATTGAAATTGGTTGGAATGTATGCCCATAATTCCGGTGGAGCAATGTCTTAAATTTGAGACACCCGGTTGGCTACGAAAGTTGCATAACTTGATGGCGACGAATGTATTCTGCGTATAGTGATTTCCGAGTCTGACCACAATTTGACTTTGTTGATCGTAATTTTCATAGACTCCTTAACCCTTTCATACAATTCCGCTAATAATAAAGACGCGCATAGTTCTAATCTTGGTATAGTTTGAGTCTTAATAGGAGCTACCCTTGAGCACAAAGCAAATTACAATTATAAGTACCATTGTTATTTAACGTCCGAATATATATACAGCATCCAAATCCTAATTCGGATGCATCGCCGAAACCATGCAACTCCATGTATTTAATATCATTTGGATTAACAATACACCTAGGTACCAGAATCGTTTGCATATTGTTTAACTGCTTAGAAAATCGATCCATTCTGATTGAGTAAGTTGTGGAAGGTCATCATCCCATTTTAAGTTCGGAATTGACCACAAATTTTGCATAAATTTTTTTGCAATAAAAATTACTGGGGCACAAAGGCCTAGCGGGTCAAATGGTTGAGAAATTTGTGACAATACCGTTCGTTTATTAAGAGATGATTGAGTTTGTATTTTTCCTAATGACAATGGAATTGTATCATTCTCAATATTCCAACTCATTCCCAAAACGTTAAGTTAACGCTATTGTTAAGTTCGAAATCAGGAATAACTTCAGTATTATTGCAAACCCATTTTGTTAACTCAAAACCTCCTTTTGCTAATAATGAAGTTAATTTAGCTTTGATAGATTTGGCCTCTTTTACTGTATTTGCGCCCGTGCACAGGTCATCTACGTAAAAATCGTCAAGAAGTATATGTGATACGTCCGGAAAGTTATGGTTTTCGTCGATGGCTAGTTGCTTTAAAGTTCTGATGGCCAGAAATGGAGCACTTGCAGTACCATATGTTACGGTGTTTAGCTTATAAACAGATAATGGCTCACCTGGATTACTGCGCCACCAGATTTTTTGTAGAGCACGATCCGATTCTTGAACGTTTATTTGACGGTACATTTTAACAATGTCCGCCGTTAAAGCAATTTTAAATTTTCGGAATCGCAAGAGGATTGAAAAAAGTTCCTGTTGAATTAAAGGACCTGTCAATAGGGTGTCATTTAATGACAAACCCGAAGCGGATTTTGATGAAGCATTAAACACTATTCTTATTTTTGAATTAGTCTCATGTTTTTTAAAAACTCCATGATGAGGAAGAAAATAAGATAGTGAATCAAATTCTGATGATTTCTGCATATGGTTTAATTCAATGTATTCATTAATAAATTGGCAATATAGACTTTTTAATTCTGGGTTTACATTAAGCTTTTTTTCTAAATATAAAAATTGCTTTAACGCATTTTGTTTATTGTCACATAAATTTAACAGGTTTGTTCTGGTAGGAAGTGCTACACTATATCTACCATGAACATCTGTTTGTAAATTTTTTGCATAATGAACCTCGCATGCTTTTTCTTCAATCGAAAAATTATTTTTTGTCTTTACATCTTCTATCTGATAAAAGCGTTGAACTTCTTTGCGTAGAACATCAACATCACAACATAACAATGAAACTGATGATGTTTGAGTAGAAGTTTTTTCTTTTCCACAGACAACATATCCGAAAACCGATTCATTAAACGCAGGAAGTTCTTTGCAAATTTTTAACTTATTGCCGGAAAAAATTTCGTCATCCAGTTCCGCGCCAATTAAAAGATCAATATGGTTTGGAACGAAGAATTTCGGATCGGCCAATTGAACATGCTGTGGAAGTTTCGTTACATCAAATTGAACAGGATGTAACGGTAAGTCCCCGGTTATGTTGGGAACAACTGAAAAATTCAAACTTCTTTAATAAGAATTCAAACGGGATTGTATGGAAAGACTAACTTCATGACTTATCTCAGTCATATTTTTATTTAAACCTGGTACAGAAGAAATATTAGATTTTCTCTTAGGATTTAATTTTTGACACATACTTTCTGTAACGAAGTTCGAGTGAGAAGCGCTGTCCAGCACTGCACGACACGGATATCGTGTGCCACTAGCATTTTCTATCCATACCACAGCAGTCCCTAATAATATTTGAGATTGTCTTGAAATTAAACATGTGTTTTGAGCGGTAAGAGAATTTGTGCCTAGACTATCACCATTATCAATTAAAGCTAAAGAAGTCGATGAACCAGAATTTGCTATGTTTGACTTTGAATTCGAAGTTTCTGAGCTTTGAATATTTGCTGCGGTTTGATTAACATTAGACTGATGATTTTCGTTGTTTGGCCTATTATTAGGTCGATTTTGACTTGTAAAATGCATTAATGTATGTTGTTTATTTTTGCATTTAAAGCAGGAACCTTTGGAACTGCATCTTGAAATATGATGAGTTCCCAAACAATTGTGACATAAATTATTGTCTTTGACCCATTTACTTTCATCGTTCCACTGTAGTGCTATGCGCTACACTCATATTTTTACGTTACAAAAACCCTGAATATTGTGAAATGATCGCGTCATAACAATATCAAAAAATCTCCGAATAATCTAGAAAATGTGTAACAAACTCAAAAAATTACCACAAATCTTCAACAATGCTGAATACATAATCTGTAACATGAAGCGAGTGACATCTCAAATTCGATAAAACTCGAAAATCTCAAAAACCTCGAATAATGTTGAAATGAAGCAAGATCTGAAATTCGCAAGATCTTGGAAAGTTTCAAATATTCTAGAAAATTTCAACTAATGAGAATATGAATTGGTTTATGACTTGTTAACTTGAATCACGAAACCTCAGTAAACCGTTGAAAATTTCTACTAATATCAAGATGAAAAATATGAATAATCTCAATTTTGACAAACAATTTTCAATATGTCCGGAAAATTGAGGCAGGCAATTTTACATAATTTAAAAGCAAATCTGGGAAACATAACTGACAAACTCTGAATAGTCTCGAAATTATTCATTAACGTATTTAATCTCGAATACGATGCTCAAGCAAAAGCAATTAAGCGCTATTCAAATTCGAAAATATGAGTAACTACAAAATATTCTAATTTCGAGAATATCATCTCTCTAACATCAAGTTACTCGGTACTATGAGCATAACTCAACTAAAGAACTCGAATCACACTCGACTCAACTAAAATCTCGAATAATCTGGAAAAACAAATTTAAATCTCGAATAATACCGCTTCAACACCGAATATATCTCGAATTAGTTCAAAAACCTCGAAAATCCTCATCAAATATCGAAAATTTCGATTTACTGCTAATTTTGAAACATCATGCAACTCAACGCCGTACAAATTTTAAAGAAACTTGAATAGAACCGAATAATCTCGAAAAGCTCGAATAATCTTAGAATTCTAAAATATTCTCAATATTCTCAAAAAATAACGAATGTTCCAGAAAATCTGGAATAAACTTAATACCTTAACTATGTTGACCATTTCGAATAACTTCGATGCGGCCAAGCAACTTATGTAACGTTAATTAACCCCGGAAATCTAGGTTATTCCAAAAATCCCAAAATCTCGATTTGGTAATCTAAACCCGAGTAATACCGAAAATGTTGAATTAAGAGTATGACGCCAAATCATTAAAGTCTTAATTAGTAAATTTGGTTTTAGAACTTAATATCAAACAAATACCGAATAAATTTAAAAACCTTAAAAAATCACAAATCGCGAAAGTCTCGATATATATATGCGGTTGAGAAACTCTAATAATCTCGAATAATCCCTGTATTCCGGGCGCCTTCTATAATCCGCACGCATGTGATCGATTATGTTAGTAAATTGCTACCAAACACGATTGTGGGAAATTTACCGATTTAAGTTAAATTTTTCCGAGAATTGGCCATACATCCTCGATAAAAGTCGATGGATATCGGATCGATTTACCGAAAAGTTTAACCCTTAACATGACGGAGTTCAAAACTAGTAATCTCGAAATCTAAAAATCTTCCGTACCAACTTTTCTCAAATCAGATCAACTAATTTCATAACTTAAGCAGTTTTTATTTCACAATAAGTGATATCTTCAGCAACTATTCCTCGAAGCGAGCTTTTTAAAATAAAAATAAAAAATGTGTCATAAGTTCGACAACGATGAGTGACTTCTCCCTTTGGTGTCTTCACGGTTGCTACTCGCACTTTGGCGTCATCTCCTGCATGCACGCTGATGATCTACCAACGAACCGAATTTTGGCCAGTCAGATTGAGCACCATTACGCCTAGAATTTAAAATGGCTTCTATTTGTGAGCTTACTGTATTTAATTGGCTCAAATGTTAACGATGCAATCGCAGATATTTGTATGATTTAACATTTGGGAACCACAGTCCGCCAAAATACATATGTTTGTTTCAAGCACGATGTGATTCAACAGGTTTCTACAAGTTTTGGTCAAGATGACTCGAACGGCTTGGATAATCGGCCAATCTTGCCACAACAATTTGGGAGTAGGTTTACACAAAAATTTGATCATAAGACAATCGTAGAGGTCGATTTAAATACTTGTATAGTTTCGTTCCTAAGTAACTTTTAACACTATTGACTCTGAATTTTGCCGTAACTATTCTACCAACAATGTTATGTATCATAAAATATGTGTAGGTTCTTATATGTTGGTTAATCAATTTTTATACAACGTTTGATTTTAATTGACGTTAGTGGGTATTTCATTAGTAATATGATAGAGAGATGCACTAGACGACGTCTTGCACGAACCATCGAATATCAGACACAATTTCATGGTAGTGCTTTCTTCCTTGCACGCAACACGTGATGCTTGCAAAATAAAAATGCGGTTTGCTGGTCTAAACTTCATTATCCGATATATTCTAGCATAAACTTGTGATACTGCTTCGCAATTCTACTTTCTTTGAAATGTTCAATTCACTGCCCTAAGTCGTCGCTCTGCATTAAAATGTGGTATACCTTGTGGAAGTCGGGCGGATATCGAGCATCATTTTCTTGACATGTTGTTGATTGGAATATTTCTTGACATTTTGCATAGTCCGGTTTAATTTGTTTCTCAGTGTAAATTTTTTCCAACCGCCAACTGCAGATCTTCCCGGTGTATCATTGTTGTCGTGTATAATACTTGCACCACATTGTTCGTTTTATTTAATTGTTTTACAAATCTGTCTGGCAATTAGATCTCGAATACGTCGTTACCTAGTATGATATCAGTATGTTCCGGTGTAGAAAATTTTGAATCAACAAGTTTCAAAGGGCACAACTTTCAACATACGACAATTTGAATAAATTGATCTTAATTGGAGCGAAATACATCCACGAGCTGGAGTTACCATTTTAGCCGCTCATCGTGTGTTAATATACATGATCTTGGTATGCGTTTCTGTAACTAGTAAATATCTTGCTTGTTCTCACCGATTGCATAACATTGCACTATAGTTAAATTGCTCGAGATGATAAAATTTAACAAATGTATGATATAGTATGCTCAAACTATTGTGAAATAATTGTTCGTTTCCCATTGATTGATCACTGCTAACAGTAATACTGGTTGAATCAAAGGCGTGTGACGGGTTGACTAATGCTTATTAAACTTACTATTATAGCATCTTCTAATTTGTTGATTGAAAAAGTTATTGATTCGGCATCCACCGCTAGATGATTAGTCGTAGTATTCTCGATAATGTGAAGAAATGTGATGTGGCTATCGGAACAAATTTGACATTTTCGGTCGGATTCACAATAATTTGCAAACTGGTCAGCTCGTAGGCACTTTCCACATAGTTTGTAATTTAACACGAACTACGTATATAGCAAGTAGTTTAAAAGCCTTAAAGTTATAACACCGATACAAGGGATGGTTGCGTTTACACACGATGCAGGAATCAAGTGATATCTCATTATTTGTAGGAATTTTATATTGTGTCATGAATTTCTTGAAAATTGGGATAGGGGGCGAGTAGCAGGGACAGCAGAGACGCAACGATTTCAACAACAACGTCAAGCAACACTACCTAACACTACCTACAGTTAGTACAAATTTGGGTGACCGCATGGGAACATGATGATGGAACGAAATCTCGCCCCCCCCCCCTCACAACCGCCGGTGGAAAAAATGGTGGAGGGAATAATAATAGTTGTTTACAGCTTTTCAGAAAAAGAGTTTGCGTGTGCTGTCTTACAGGAGTTGGAGGATGAACTTTAAAATTGTATTGTCTTGGTGCTAAACTAAATTACTAAAAATATATTACTAACAAATTTACTAACTATCAACAACTTAGGTGTCTGGAACCGGGTTGAGTTTTTCTCTGTTGCTAACATTCCTTTCCCATCCATCCCTCGATCTTGTTATATGTAAAAAAGGTGTACGACGGCGGCCTGGCCAGGGGCGGACGGATATCACAAGTATTAAGACCTATTAGACTTATGTGGTTATCGATGTGGCGCCTTCCTTTACGGGGTTGAAATATTGCTATGGGCATCATGAAAAAGCTGAGTATGATGGTACATATTTCCTTTGGTAAGGAAAGAGTTATGGTGTCGTGTTGCAACATGGGTATAGTGCTGTGGTATTCGCATTTATAATACGGGAGACTTGCTTAATGCTTGATCGTACATATCGCAATCAATCAATCAATCAATCAATGAACTTCTTGAAAATTGGGATATTACGCCCGCAAGTCAAAAATGTAATAAATCGGTATATATGTAGTTGGTATTACCTTTTCAATCGAATGGGTTGACCACAACATCCGCAGCTTTTATATTTTAGATATTTACAATAATAATATTCTCATTTGCAATGACCGTATGCCTCTAATTACTTGGTCACAAATAGTTCAATAAATTAATATAATCCTTCACTAAATTTTTCGTACGATTAAAACGCTTTAAAAACTTTTCCCAAGCCTCAACATATAACTTTCGCCTGTCATCGGTAAATAAAGCGTAGCAAACCTATAGCTCCATCATCCAATAATACCTTCAAAGATTGAAATTTATAGCTAACATCTCGTTGTTATGTACTGCCTTAACATATTGGTTATAAAATTAGGGCTATTCAGAATACGTGCTGCCAAATGATTTGCGAGTTAACCTTAAATCACTGTGAAGTACTAAGCGATCCATAGTATGTTCGGTTATAATATTATCACTGTTCCAATACAAAGAAATTGTCAGGAACAATTCACTTAAATGTTCTGCAAAACTATAATGAGCAAAACACTTGATTTCGGCACTTAGGAACAAAATGGCGATACACAAACAGTCAGAATATAGAAATTTTTCTAATTTGTAAGAATGATCATCACGAATAATGTTATGTTCCATATTGACTTGTCGTTCACTCGACGTATTTTAATACTCTGTTCGTTTCTCTTCAACTGGTGTTGACCGATGTGACGTTTTCTATATTTTGCCCAATTAGCAAATGCGCATACATCACATCCGTCCCCACTTAAAATTCATACAATATTTTTTTTTATATATATGGTATACAGCTTAAATTATACAATGTTAACATCTACGAGTCCTTATATCTAATAGGTTTTTCTATCATGTCTCTCGGACGTAACACTCGCTGTCCGTTATCATCCAAATCTATAGTTATATCGTATGATTCATTGACTACATCATTAAGTGAATTGTATTATCTTAACTCTCGGTAGTATGATTATCTATATTCAAATCCTTACTCTGAGTAACTAGCACTGGTGGTTTATTTATCTTACGTCTAAATAATACAGTATAATTGTAACTACTATTATTTTCTAATACAATTTCATTTTTCTCACAAATTTTACTTTTATTCAAACTATCGTTGATATCTTCAGTGTGAACTGGACGATTGACCGTAATACGTAAATGCATTTGATTTACGTGACACTTAATCGATCTCCCGTTTTCTAAAGCACATAAATAGGTTTGCGACCCTAAAACTTTGGTCACTGTGGCATTCACCCAGCTGGGATGATTGGGATTTGTGAAACTACGTACGATTACTGAGTCGTTAACTTTAAAATTTCGTTCTATTACTCTACTTTTTCCTTTTCGTGTCGATCTCAATCTTGAATTTTCACTAAACCTTTTAGTCGTTTCTTCAAACTGTGTCACGTCACTAGCTGGCCTGAGAAGATCCAACTTTATTTTTGGACTAAAACCCAACAAGTATTTTGCTGGTGGACTCCCAGTCGTGCAATGAGGTGTATTACGATAATCCATAAGAAATCTATTTAAAATAACTTGTATGTCCGTCTCACTTTTACTAAATGTTGCTTTTTAATAGCGTTTTTAATTGTTTTGACCGCATTTTTTGCCGCCCCGTTTGTGGATGGATAACTTGGGGGTGTCAACGTGTGATCGATCCCGTTTTTCTTTGTAAATACTTTAAATGCATCGGACGTAAACTGCGTACCATTGTCTGAGACAATCCTGTCCGGTAGTCCGTATCGTGCGAATAACTGTTCTAAAACCCTAATCGTGAACAATGACGTTGGACTTTTCGTATTGAAAACTTCTATCCACTTCGTTTTGGCGTCTATAATGATTAAAAAATATCGATCCAAAGTAGGTCCCGCGTAGTCAATGTGTATTCTACCCCACGGTCTGTCTGGGATTTCCCACGAAATATTTACTACTCTGGGTGGATTTGTCCTTACTGACAAACATGGGTCACAACTTTTAACTAATATGTCGATATCTCTGTCGATATTAGGCCACCATACGTAAGATCTTAGTAAGGCTTTCATTTTTACGATTCCCATGTAAGATTGATGCGTTTCTCGTAGAATTGACTCTCGCATAGATGCTGGAGGAATGATCCTATGCCCCCTCATAAAAATATTGTCTTCGATACACAACTCGCCTTGTATCGCAATGAACTGCCCAAACTTAATTTTGTCCAAGTCCCTGAATCTTCCAGAATAAATTGCTTCTTTTAATTCCAGTAATACTTTGTCTTTTTCAGATTCTTTCTAAACCATAACCCTATCTAATCGTAAATCATCATTGTTTAGGACTAAATGCAAATACGTTGCTGCCCCGTCGTTTTCGTCATCAAATTCATTTTTATTTGCTACAATTGGAAGTCGTAAGAGCATATCTGCACTATTGTTTTCAGACTTGACGTATTTAATCGTGTACTTGAAAGCTGATAAGTGGATTGCCCATCTCTGCAATCGACTTGCCGACATTTGTGGTATACTCTTGTTTGGGTTTTATGATCAGTAACCAACGTAAACTGACGTCCTATCAGATACTGAAAGAATTTTTTTGTACCATAAATAATTGCCAACGCTTCTTTTTGAATCGTGGAAAATTCTTTTCAGAATCTCTTAAAAGTCTAGATGCGTATTCTATTTGTCGTTCCGTACCGTCTGGTAACGTATGAGATATGAGTGCCCCCAATCCTACCGACGAGGCATCGCACGCCAGACTTAAGGGTAATTCTTTATCGTAGAGAACCAGAATATGTTCCGAAGCTAACTCCTGCTTCAGAAGATCAAACGACTTTTGACATCTATCAATCAAGTGAAACTTAGTATCTTTATGCAGAAGCGCGTAAATTGGTTGCAGCTTCATAGCCAAACCACTGATAAATTTCCCATGATAATTTATTAAACCACAGAATGCTATGACTTCCATTACATTCTGAGGTATTGGTGCCTTTAAAATAGATTCATTTTTGTTCAAATTGATTAATTCCTTTTTGGAAATTAAATGACCTAAATATTCTATTTGAGATTTAGCAAAAACACATTTATTTTTGTTCAACTTTAATCCAGCCTCTCGTAGTCTTTCAAACACTAAAATGATTCTTTTATTATGTTCTAACTCGTTATTTGCTCCTACCAAAATATCGTCAAGAAATACAATTGTACCAGGAATTCCTTTTAAGACCTTTTCTGCCTCCCTTTGAAAGATTCCTGTTGTGGTTTTACTCCAAATGGCAACCGGTTCATCGTATAATTGCCTATGTGCATACTCCACGTTACTAAATGCTTCGATTCATTGTCTAATTCTAATTGATTTTACGCTGAGATCATATCTATTTTCGAAAATAAACTACACCCTTTTAATTTAGTAAAAATATCGGTTATTCGTGGTATCGGGTAATTCGTATCTCTAATATATTTATTTATCGTTACTTTATAATCAGCGCATATTCTGACTGTACCGTCTCCCTTTAGAACTGGTACAAGTGGCGTACCCCATTGTGTAGTGTCAGTCTTTGTTATAATACTGTTCCTTTCTAACTCGTGCAATTGTTTTTCGATCAACTTCCGAAAAGCAAATGGTACAGAACGTGCCTTTACAAAAATCGGTTAAAAATTTTCGTCGACATCTAATTTGATTTTAACGTTTTTCAAACATCCAATCTCACCACTAAAAAGATCATCGAATTGATTTATAATCCTTTCTAATTTAGGGTCTCCTACGTTAACATAATTTACTGAAATTTGCTTAATATTAAACAATTTAAAAAAATTACGTCCTACTATCGGGGTTTGAGCATTTTCAACCATTAAAAATGTACATGGTCCTGTAACGCCATTATGAGATATCAAAGGTGTGAAACCACCTACTACCTTTAACATATTACCACCGTATCCTTTTATAATAGTATCGCCTCGTAATAACAAGTTTTTAACAAAATATTTAAAAAATAAATTAGCGGGAATTGCAGACACACCTGCACTCGAATCTGCTTGAAAGTACACAATCCTATTTAAAATATTTAATTTAATATCCATTAACCTATTCAAACTAAAACAATCTACACTATAAATATTTTCAACCTTCGAGTTTATCTTAATCTTTAATAACTCTAAATTTTCGTTTGAAACATGACTCACCACGTTGCATTGTTGGTTAGATGATGTCCGGCATACCGACTCCATGTGTCCTCTTCGTTTGCATTTGTTACAGGTTACATTCTGGTAACGACAGTCAACTTCTTGATAGTTAGTGAATCCGCAATGCTTACACGATATTTGACTCGTATATTGCATCGCATTTTTATTCGTAGAGCGTTGACTATTATAATGTTGATCTTTATTTGTATGGTAACTGCGTTTCGTTTTGTGTTGAATAGCGTTCAAATCAAATTGCTTATCGTTGACCTTATCACGTCCTTCGTATTTTAATGCTATCGTTACAGCTTTATCGATTGTTAATCCCTCTTCTTCACACAATCTGTCGAATATTTTATCTGTCATACAGGTGACAAACTTATCCACAATCATTTCCGGTAATCGGCTTTCAAAATTGAATGTCGATGCCGAGCTTTTTACACGAATGCTGAAGTCTTTAATTGTTTCACATTCCTTTCTACGTATGTCATAAAATGTTTTTCTTTTTTGAAAAACTATCACCGGCGCAGAATAATACAATTCTAAAATCTGCAATAATTCGTCATATGATTTTTTCCCCGGTTCGTCTGGAGCGCATGAGTTGAATAGCATCTCAAATGCTTTCACTCCAATAAAATTAAGCAAATGATTTATTTTATGACTTTCGTCAGTTATTTTTATGCGTCGAAAAAAACTTGCCATTCGACATTTGTAAATTTTCCAAACCTCCTTGTTTGGGTCAAATGGTTGCATGGTCGCCATTACTGTAGGCGCATTGTTGTTTGCCATCTTTTTTTTTTATTTTTAAATAATTTTTTATATACGTATGTAGGTGCCAATTCACTTGGTTTCGTCGTATAAATATTAATTATATTTTATATAAACTTTGTGCTTACGTATAACACTTTTCGTCGTATTAAAAAAAAACTTTGCACTGTATATATCTATACTTATATTACTTTCTTTTACTCTAGTAAAATAAAGTATAGTAATCATGAAAATTTTGGACCTTGAGATTTTTAGAGATTTATTTGTTTTGAGGTCCCCTGAGTCCGAAAAAGTGGGTTTCGAAATGGTGTCTGTCTGTCAGTCTGTCAGTCTGTCAGTCTGTCAGTCTGTCAGTCTGTCAGTCTGTCAGTCTGTCAGTCTGTCAGTCTGTCAGTCTGTCAGTCTGTCAGTCTGTCAGTCTGTCAGTCTGTCAGTCTGTCAGTCTGTCAGTCTGTCAGTCTGTCAGTCTGTCAGTCTGTCAGTCTGTCAGTCTGTCAGTCTGTCAGTCTGTCAGTCTGTCAGTCTGTCAGTCTGTCAGTCTGTCAGTCTGTCAGTCTGTCAGTCTGTCAGTCTGTCAGTCTGTCAGTCTGTCAGTCTGTCAGTCTGTCAGTCTGTCAGTCTGTCAGTCTGTCAGTCTGTCAGTCTGTCAGTCTGTCAGTCTGTCAGTCTGTCAGTCTGTCAGTCTGTCAGTCTGTCAGTCTGTCAGTCTGTCAGTCTGTCAGTCTGTCAGTCTGTCAGTCTGTCAGTCTGTCAGTCTGTCAGTCTGTCAGTCTGTCAGTCTGTCAGTCTGTCAGTCTGTCAGTCTGTCAGTCTGTCAGTCTGTCAGTCTGTCAGTCTGTCAGTCTGTCTGTGTCCTCTCTACAGCCCAGATGGTTTAACCAATCGAACTGAAACTTCAGATTTAAGCTTTTTTGATAAACTGGGAGGTCCCAGTGAATTTTACTCCAAATCGGCTAACCGGAAGTGGCCACTCCGTTGGTCCAGAAAATTTGTTTTGCAAATATCTTAAAAAGTATAAGGTTTACAAAAAACTAGCAAATACAAAATGTTTCCAAAAATTAAAAACAAATAAAAATAAAAAATTAAAAAAAAAAATTTAAAAATTTAAAAATTAAAAAAAAAAAAAATTTCTCAAAATTCTCTGTTCGTAAAAGAAAGTCGTGTGTTGACCACACCTCCATTTTTTTACTACGTGTCAAAATTAATTTTCGTATTTTCGTTATTAATTGCGTTATCCTAATTTTCCTCGTCGCCAATGTTATGTTCCATATTGACTTGTCGTTCACTCGACATATTTTAATATTCTGTTCGTTTCTCTTCAACTGGTGTTGATGTGTCGTTTTCTATATTTTGCCCAATTAGCAAATGCGCATACATCACAAATAATAAAACTTTGGCACAAATTCACTAGATATTTAATGGAACACAGAATTGACTCATCAACAAAACACTTTATTACAAAATTTATTGAGATGATCAAAATGACGATCTGAAACACTTCACGATAATTGTTTGTAAAAACGATTTAATTGTCGTGCTCCAAGTGCAACTTACTCACTTGTGGTGTCCTTATATGCAGATTGTTATAAAATTGTTCTCTACATAATTAAACAAGAACGGCATTTATATTTTAAGCTAATTAAAATTAAACAATTTTGTTAATTTACTGTGAACGTGATCTTAGTAAGTATAGAAATATGTTAACAAGAATATGTTATAATATTCGTCAAACAGTAGCGACAAAAATCTTAAAAATCATAACGATCATTTGTTAAATATTGGAAGATATGAAATTGACGTCATTGTTCAAAATATGCCACTGCTACAAAAAAGTTACGAGATAAAACCTTGCACAAAATTTTAAATTAATAGCATTTTCATTTTTGAATCAATCCGACAGTTTGTTCATGTATATACAAAAAAATCAACATTCAACCGAGTGTTATAAATGTAATATATTGATTTAATAATTATCTTAAAAAAATCTCAAAACAGAAAATATAAAAAAAGTCATATAACATATGCTTGTT
Organism: Tipula vernalis; assembly: GCA_958295665.1. NCBI lineage: Eukaryota > Metazoa > Arthropoda > Insecta > Diptera > Tipulidae > Tipula > Tipula vernalis. The sequence goes on along the minus strand of OY282558.1, from coordinate 366,807,136 downwards.
CTTCAAAATACGAAAACAAAGATTAAGCGTTTCAATTTCTAATTGAAAACAAGCCAAAATCTTCCTCTGTATATAAGGATAAACCAAACCCAAACCGCTTTAATAAACTATAAAGTAGATTTTTATTAGAAAATCAATCAATAAACATCATCTGAGTGATTTTCAATTTTCGCCCAAACTCCACTCTACACAATGTATGTATCTGTGTATGATCGACTAAAATTTTCACTGTGCTTAATATTAAACCAGCCAACCAAACCACTATAATTTCTAATATAAATACGAAAAACAAATGAAAAAGAAAATTTAATTTATTTTCATTTTTTATGGCAAATTATTATTTTTTTTTTTTTATTGTATTTTTGTCTGTCAAAAAAATGTTGGGTGGCTGCACAACCATAGTTTAACACAGATGATTAACATGCATGGTTTGACATTTTTTTGTTTGTTTTTTTTTTTTTTTTTGGTAGGGGGATTATATAACGATCATTCTCTGTATAATGGGTCAATCAACTATTACCAAAAATTCGTAATAAATTTAAAAAAAAATAAAAAACTTTATAACGACCAGATAATGTTGTATCAAAAAAAAAAAACTAACTGAGACGATTGTAAAAAAATGTTGTGTCCTTGTAAAATGTAGAAGATTTACTTTCTTCGAAGCATACGACACGATTAAAACATTAAATAAATAACAAAAAAAAAACGTAATGGGTATTTGGGTTTGATTGCGTGGAATTTAACAATATAAATATGCGGCATGACGTATTGTTATGCCTTTGGCTATGTTGTAAATAAAGCTAAATTTTGAACCTTTTTGACTCACATGATAAATTAATTTTAGGAAAAATTATGATTTCAACGATTTTTCACCTCTCGACTAAATAAATTCCAAAAACTATAATATTTTAATCGATTTATTGATCAGACCGAATAGATTTGATACATATAAGCATATTTGTACGGGAGAGAGGTTACAAAACTCATATAAATTTGTATTATGTGTTGTTTGAATTATGCAAGTGAAATTATTGATATTGCAATAAATAAATATTTGCATATTTATAAACGCAAATTATGCAAAAATTTGAATGCCTTTCTTAAATAAATATCAAAAATCTTTTTTGTGGTTATTTATGTTTTGTCAATCTAATCAATTTGAAAGAGTACAAAATATAACTTCTGGTTTGAATTCAGATTTTAACAAAACTTCTCAAAATATTGCCAAATTCTATTCTACAAAACGAAACAAATTCCAAAATTGTACAACCTGATTGGGCAAGATTGAACCATTTATTTTCCGGTGTTTGATTGGTATAATTACTTCGTCTGCGGTAGAATTGAAAGTGTGGCCAATGTAACATTTTTAGTCTAAACTCTACGCTATCATTCTTACAGGCAAGGAAGGAGCAGCTTATTTCGTCCAGATTTTAAATTCGGCGAACTGCGGTCTATTTTTTTTAGAGTTTTATTCTTAAAAAATTGCCGTTTATAATTCGCCCAGGAAAATATCGATTTACTCAACATAAAATTTGCCGCAAATTCTAATCTTCTTGCTCACGAATACAAATCGAGCCTAAAGTAGTTGCAAACCTGATCGTTTGGATTAAAGGGCCATAGTGCTTATATCAATCTTTCAAGGTTCTACAAACCATGGTAAATTTCCATCTGATGGAGTACCCATGGACGAGCATAACCATCGTCAATGAACGATAGAACAAATATATTCAATGGCGTATGATTGTCCATGTAGCACAAGAGTTTGTATTGTGAAAATTGGGAGCAATTTAACTTTCGCCCATGATAACTCTTTTTAATCCATTTTCGTTTCATTCTTCTATTTCTTAGCGAAACAACTCCATTGCGATTCTCAAATTTAGTAAGGCAAACAGTGTTGAATTTAAACCGAAGAAGTGAAACACTGTGTTTTCACTTTATCACGATCACATTCGAATTCGTTGACAAGCTCAGATTAACAATAACTAATAAGATTTATTAAGCCAATCAAATAAACACGGGAGTGCTAGGGATCTCTCATTTAGAACAAATATTAACCAAAGACCCAAATAATAACGCTCATCAAATTTAATAACGATCAGATGCGCCACGTCAAATTTGCCACCACATTTCAGGAGTTAGATTGAGAATGTTGTCTTTAAGTTGTTCAAGCCGATTTGGCATTGTTTGATCATATGTAAATTGAAGCTAAGTGGACCATTCCTTAACTTAAAAAAAAATTATGAAGCATCTCTTTATTCTGCTGGCCAGCCATCTTAACAGCATACCCAATTGTATCCTCATAAATTGCCTCAATTTCCTTGTAATGAATAGTGACTGATTTTCTTAAATTATTTTTTACAATATCTACATGTTGTGTTCTCCCAAAGAGGAATAGTTTGCTTTAAGACGGCTGTACATTTTAACCAGGCTTTATTTCTATGAAAAAAAAAATCACCCTAATAAACAATTGCTACTTTTTAATTATAGGTAAAGCCAAATTATTAAATTGTCGAAATAATACGAGGTCATATGTATTCCTGAACAAAAATTCTCTGCTTTTATAATTTTTTGAACTCGCAAAGTTGTATCAATTATTAATTTTAGAGTTTTTAATGCGTAAGAGACGAGATTTAGATTCCAACCAATTTAAATTTGTGTAATTTTCGAAGAATGTTTAGTTGTAACGAGACTTTTATGCTATGCTTAACTCGGACTTAAAATTTCGCTTAATGCTACAATTAAACATCTCGCAAAAATCATAGAAAAGGAAAATTCAGAATTATAATGTTAAATTTTAAACTAATTGTTTTATGCGGAAATTTAAAAATGTTAATTTTTGAATTCGTTTAGAATTTATGTACATACTTAGATGTACAGTCCAGCCGAATTACACATAAATTGGGCTTATAAAAGAAATAATTTGGTCAGAAGCATTTTTTTGGTTGATGTATTTTTTCACGTAAAATTCGATCAGTCCCTAGGTCGTCCGAAAAGAAAAAGGGTCGAAAATGGGGCTTTCATACCTTTCATGGTGTCATATAGTGACATTTTCACAAGTAACTCGGTTATTTTGCATTTTAGTGACTCGAACGACAAAATTTTCCTACGGGAAATTTCCTATCGATATATGTAGTGCAATTTGGTTTTTTGACAAAGAAATTCGAATAACAAAGAGAGGGCATCGTTTAAAAAATTTAATTTTCAGCAAATAACTCAATTTTTTTGAAATAAATCCATAAGGGAAAAGGTAGAAAAAAAGGCAGAATAGACCGGTTTATTGGTTGTCATAAAGTTACAAATTATTTTGAAAATTAGATAATAACTAACACAAATAATTAGGACGAATTTGTAACTTGATATTTTTTCCTAAAATGCAAAATAACTGTGTTATTTGTGGGAACCTTGCTTTCCTTGGGACTCATCAAATTCTCAATTTACGTAAAAAAAACGTCCATTAAAAAAACTTTTGGCGAATTTACTTACTTTATAAGTAAATGGTTTTCTATATGGATATTTAGTATAATTACGCTTTATTGTCTAGATCGAAATCATTTCTGTTCCCTTATTTGTTCAAAATATAAAAGGAGATTTATAAAAAAAATTTGGCATATTTCATTAAATAAGTTCGGACAATCAAGTTCACGTACACTCTAAAAATTTGTTTTTTAATAATTTTACGGTTCCTAATCTCTTAATTTCTTTGACTTTGTAAATAGGTAAAATTGCCGCTTTTACATAATATTGAAAATAAATAAAGTTTTTATTCAAATAATTAAGCATGCCACACTCACTCTCATCCTTCAGAACGAGGTCTTACACACCTCAAGTAAAAGCTCTATTAAGTATTAAGACAGATTTGCTCGTTTCTATCTTTGTTTTTCTAAGTTTCCAGTGGACTGGAACGGAAGATTTTTTTTTTTTTTTTTTTGTTTAAAATGGTGGGTGTATGCAGCCCAGAGCACTGCGACCATTGAGGCCTATTGTGCATCCCTAGAGATTCCTAAGTGAACTGAAGATATATATCCTTGATAAACGCCCCTGCCTGATGCATATCCAGTGGGTCGGCGTTAGGCCACTGGATTATATACGCATTGAGGAACTTTAATCTTTTTAGGATGATAGCATCGCAGTGAATAGTAGGTGTTCCGATGTCTCCTTACCGCAGTCGCAGAATCTGCACTGGTCCGTAAGGGACCTTCCCATTTTATGTAGATGGCCGTTAAAAGGGCCGTGCCCTGTTAAAAACCAGGTACGGGATCTTAGGAATTGGCAGTCCATCCTCGGTGCCTCTCCCAGACGTATAATATTATAACTGAATAATTTCTTTGCCTGTCTCATCCCACTGGCGGACTCCCAGACTAATTTCCTATAGTTCTGCTCCCAGTCCCCCTTATACCATCTGCCAAATGGGTTTTGGAAAAAGCAATACTAGGACTGGGACCCAGGAAATCTCGACTTGCTCCCATTTTTGCACATCGGTCTGCTGCCTCATTACCTCTAATGTTGGAGTGGCCAGGAGACCACAAAAGGGTGACTTTATTTACTTTACCCAGTTCTAATAAATTACAGTAGCAGCTCCAGATCAATTTCGAATTGAACACTGATCCTCCTAAGGTTAGCAGAGCTGCCTGGCTGTCCGAGATTATACAGAACTCGGTCTTCTTATATTTCTTTTTGAGATATTGAAGCACACATACCTCAATAGCAAAGGTCTCGGCCTGAAAAACTGTGGGGTGCTACCCAGTGGAATGCATAGCTCTAGGTCGGGCCCGACTATCTCTTCACCGGTACTCCCGTCTGTTTTCGACCCATCCGTATACCATACAGAAGCATGGCGGGGGAGGGAGGAGATAATATTCTCTACCAGTGTCCTATCCGGCAAACTAATAGTAAAACTCCTCCGACAGTCTATTGTCCTTACCATTAAATCCGATAGTTGGATCAATTCCTCCTTGAAGTTTAATTTATGTAGGATACTGTTGTTTCCTGGCCTTACAGTTTTAATTTTGGCTATTATTTTTAGGCTCAGACCTCTTGAACCGGCTACTTTTTTAATGTGTAGGTGCAGTGGTGGGTGCCCCAGTAATGTCTCAAGGGCAGCTGTTGGATAAGTCCTCATTGCTCCAGTTGCACCCACACAGATTGGATTTTATCCAGTATTCTTCGTGCACCAGTCTGCTCCGTCTTTGGCCACCACACAAACGCCGCGTAAGAGACCGTAGGTCTAATGACGGCCCGGTAGAGCCAAACCAACATTTGTGGGCTTAGTCCCCACCATTTGCCAAATATTCTATGGCAGGTGAAGTAGGCCTTATTCGCCTTGTTTGTGATATGATTTAAGTGGGGATTCCATGTCAATTTCTGATCAAGTACGACACCCAGATATTTAACCTCCGTTGACAGTTGGAGAGTTACCCCCGCCCCCAGGGCTATCGACGGGAGGCCAATTTTCCTCCGGTTAGTAAAGAGAGTACAGTTGACCTTGTTGGGATTCACCGTACGGCCCACCTCCGTGCACCAATCATTTACTACCTCGAGGACTTGCTCCATCCTTTCCCCTACTGTATTTGCGAATCTTCCATCACGATCAGCCACAATAAGGGAGAGAGAACACCTCCGTGGGGACAACCCCTGGTGGCCGCTATGGTGATGGTATTGTCTCCAAAAGAGGCCGTAATCCTCCTATTTTCCAACATGTTTATAATCCACCTTACGGTGGAGGGGTCTCTACCGCTTGCTAGTGATTGCTCCTAATTTACCCCGAATCAAGTGTTATCAAAAGCTCCCTGGATATCAATGAAGGAGCATAGTAATAACTCTTTATTCCGAAGCGTATCTTCGATTTCCGATGTCAGCTCGTGTAGGGCCGTTTCAGTTGATTTCCCTGCTTGGTAAGCGTGCTGCCTAGAGTCCAGAGGGTATCTTTGGAGAGTGTTGGATCTGATACAAAGTCCAAGAATTTTCTCCATGGTTTTCAGTAAAAATGATGTAAGGCTAATAGGTCTATAAGACCTAATCTCCTCTGGGGATCTTTTTCCTGCTTTTGGAATAAAAATCACCCGAACCTCCCTCCAGCATTTTGGAACATATTCCAAGCTGTAGCTGGCTCTGAAGAGTGTAGTAAGATAAGGCAGCAAAGTCTGCAGTCCTTGCTGTAGAAATGCGGGATATACGCAGTCCCCTCCCGGTGATTTGAAAGGGCCACAAGATTTGACTGCCCAGCCTATCCGTTTCGGCGTAAAAAACTGCCTCGAGAACTCGTGAGCCCCCTTTGGGACCAGATACGGATGTACGCTACTTGCGTTGGATTATTCCTGATCCCTCAGTACTAAACAATTTGGGAAGTGACGGAAGATAATCTATAGTGAAAATAAAATTGGAAATATAAAACTAAATAAGTATTTTGAGATGAAAGGGAAACCTCGTTTGACGAATTTTAAACTAACCTTACTTAGGCAATATGTTGCTTATTTAACCTTCCAAATAGCAGAATGGCACTGAGAGAAAATGTTTCAAAACGAAAATGAATTAAAAAAGAAATTTGGTTAAATGTTAAACGAAATTATCTGTTAGGGTACAATAGGCGAAATTTTGAAGGATTTCGAAACTAAAGTTACATTTCATCAAACGAACACAAGAAACAGTTAAACAATCTTTCTGAATCAATAAGGATTTTCTTAAATAAAGGGTAATAACACCTTGTAGGAGCGAAATTAAGTATCATTTTCTCCAATTTATTTAAGAAAGGCAAAGCGAAGTTTATATATTTGTCTATAAAAAAGCCGAAAAAATCAATTGATGTACAGACAAATTAAATTCTTAATAAATATTCGTTGGGCATAATACATACACAAATGAGGCTTCTCCATGGGTTTTTGATATTTGATGTAGTGAATATAATTCGCTATGTCAGTACGTTCTGGCGAGATACTTAATGTAAGCGGTGAGAGTTGTAGACCAACTTTTCAGTACGAAACCAGACTACCAACACAAAGAATTCATGGAAGGTTCTCAATTTTGAAGAGTAATACATTGGTAAAACTCTTGGCCCTTGGGCTAAAATCACGGGGAGGGGAGAATGATATTTGTACTTTTGTACCAAATCGAAAATATTGAGATTGTCATGAACAATTAATATATTTTTCTATAAAAAAGCCAAAAAAAAATCAATTGATTAGTCTTGAAGTACGCGAAAAAATGTTATTTAAAAACTAAATGGTGGCGGAGTGGCGAATGAAAGGAAACTTAGTTTTTCAATCTAGAATAAAAAACGAAAAAGATATTAAAAACAAATGTCAAAATCCAGTGAAGTACGTAGGATTTTTTTGATCAACTCAAATTTAACGATTTTATCACCGATTTTTTTATGAAAAAAAAATGTTCTTCATATTGGCACCACTTTTGTAAAAAACCAATATTTTTAAAAAAATCCAACATACTTCACTAGATTTTGACATGTTTTTACAAAATCATTTTCGTTTTGTGTTCTAGATTAAAAATTATCATCTGTAGATTTCCGCCCGTGGAGGTCATTAAAAAAGGTGAGTTTCCTTTCATCAGCCACAGCCACTGCACCGCCATTTTGCTTTTAAATAATTTTAAAAAAATCAAGTACATACTTCAAGACTTATATAAATATGTTATAAACCGAATTTAAAAATATCGATTTGTTTTTCATACATAAATTGGAGAAAATGACCGTTGATTTAGCTCCCATTAGGTGTTATTACCCCTTAACAGACGATTTGGCTCCTAAACTATTATTACGGCGAGTGTAAAGGCGAATTTTCATTATAATGACACTTTTTTATTGGGTGTATCGAGGGAGATAGCTTATCGAATGTTTCCCTTGGTTAGGCAAAGAAGAATAATTTATTGTTACGTTTTTGCCTTGTCAACTAAGGTTAAACAAGATTAATTCAATTTATCACCAACGAATTTATTTAGTTAACACAAGAATTATTACAACACAGTTTTTTAATAAAAATTCACAAAATCACTTTATATAAATTATTCTGAAATTTTTTACTGTACACTTATAATTTTTATTTCCACTAAAACACTTTTAAATCACTTTTTAATTCCTTTTTATTCTTCACACTATCGCTTACCAAATACTATTAATAATTTTACAAGTTAACTCTTGTAATGTTTTTTTATTCGCTCCGGATAGGTGCTATCGAGAGCCGTCATTTTTCTAAGCCTAAATTTAAATTTGACGCGCTATTTATTAGTAAACTGAACTTATTTAACATTAAACTATCATTTTTAATTCAATTGTTTACCAAAAACTTCATATAAAAAATATTTGGCTCTACCTATTTATACTAATAATCCAATTCGATTTCGTTCGCCTTTTTATATACACAAACCAAGTTTCTCGAAAGTTCATGACTTTTCCAGTACTAATAGTGTAGAAACATTTACAACTGTTTTATCATGGAAAATTCCATTTAGTACAGTAAAACATTGAGCTATTAATTTAACTTGTTCTATTACACACTAGGTGTCACCATCACATTATAATATTGTGGCGGTGACACCTAGTGTGTAATAGAAGAAGTTAAATTAATAGCTCAATGTTTAACTGTACTAAAATGGAATTTTCCATGATAAAAATTGTTACGTAATGTTTCTACGCTATTCTAACTGGAAAAGTCATGAGCTTTCTAGAAGTTTGGTTTGCGTATATAAAAAGGCGAACGAAGTCGAATTGGATTAGTAGTATTTGGTAAGCGACAGTGTTAAGATTAAAAAAGAATTAAAAAGTGATTTAAAAAGTTTTTTAGTGGAAATAAAAAGTAAAAGTGAATAGTAAAATTGTGCGAAATAAAAATTATAAGTGTACAGTAAAATTTGAGAATAATTTAAATATGTAGTGTTTTTTTATTCGCTCCGGATAGCTGCTATCGAGAGCCGTCATATAAAATGTGGCTCCCGATAGCGCTCCGTATAAATAGGTAGAGCCAAATATTTTTTATATGAAGTTTTTGTTAAACAATTGAATTAAAAATGATAGTTTGATGTTAAATAAGTTTAGTTTACAAATAAATAGCGCGTCAAATTTAAATTTAGGCGTAGAAAAATGACGGCTCTCGATAGCAGCTATCCGGAGCGAATAAAAAAACGCGACTATAAAGTAATTTTATGAATTTTTATTAATAAACTGTGTTGTAATAATTCTTGTGTTAACTAAATAAATTTGTTGGTGATAAATTGAATTGATTTTGTTTTATTCACAATCCAGTGATACGAACCCTTCCCTTATTGACAAAGCAAAAATGTAACAATATGTTATCGCTAAATTTAATATTTACTAATTTGTTTTAATTATTTTAATATTTGTTGAGTTAGGTGTATCGATATTTAGTTAGATCAAAAGGTCAAATGAAAGAACTGTAGAACCAGTCCTAGAGAACAATTTTCGACTCATATGGAAAAAGGGCTTAATTTTAAATAAGCCCAACGCGAGATTCTATCTAAACTAAGTACCTTAAACAAAAATTTTCAGTTTGCTCTTACTCTCAAAATGTTTGCTTTATTTTTAACTGAAATATATTAAATTGAAAAAGGGCCTATTATTTTAAAATACATGTTAAGTTTTGGAAAAGGAGGTTATTTCATAAAAATTGATATACCAAAGTTCATTAATAGATCATTTTAGTAATAAATTGAATTAGGCCTTTTATCAAAATATTATTTGTGTTAAATAAATAGTTTAAATAGTAGACTTAAATTTGTTTAAGCCCTTTACTCAAATTTTTTTTATACAAATTGATATTTCTGAGAGTACATAAGCCCTTTTTCCAAAATTTATTGCAATAAAAAATTTGTCTTTTTCTATATAAGCAGAGCACCCTGTATTTTATAGAGCCATAATAAAAAAATCTGAGCTTTTATAAGGGAATTAGAAACGAGGAAAAAACGAAACTTTGCATAGTAAAACACACAAAACATATGGGAAATCACTTTTTTTCCTAAGACAAATTTTTAAATGAAAATGTTACAAATTCTTAATTATGATTTCTGAAATACTTTCATAAATGTTTGAATTTCAACATATATGAATGTCGTTTAAGTAAATCGTTTTCATTTTCTTGTAATAATTGATTTATTTAAACCAAAATATAAGAAAAATTTCATAACAACAGCATTCTGGTCAAATTAAAGTAAAAGCTTACTACGATTCGTTGGTCATTAAGTCAATATACATTACATAGATGGCAGTGATGGCCGTAAAAATTTGGAAAAATCGTACCAAAAATTACCACCTGGGGAAATTTCAAGATCAAAAATCGTAGGAAAAGCAAAACAAATTCACAAAATATAGGAACGTTTGTTAATTTTGGGATTAAATAACTTTTTTTCGTATTTTTCTGTAACCAATTAGACATCTTACGTACACTAGTAAAACTAAAGATAAATTTAGCAAGTATTATTTTAATTTGTCAGAGCCAACTTTGATGTATTTTTCAAAATGAAAGTTCGAAAAAATATATTTTAGAAATAATTTAATTATAATATTTCTGCAATTAATATTTACTTAATACCAAAATGGCCTTCTTGTATATTGTTCTTAAAAATATGTAGAAAACTTTTATATAAACATTTTATAATATTTTTGCTTTTTTCATTGAAAAACTTGAAGCTAAAAAACACCAGTTTTACCATGGATTCCTATGGAAATCAGTGAAAAGTTATACCACTAAAAAAACTTCTAAAAAATACGTCATTAAGATTATGGCTCTATACTCTAGAAGGCTCTGGTTATACACGTTTTTTTTCTACGATACAATAGTCATGTAATATTTATAAATAATTAGCAACATACAAAATAACTTGTGTGGATCAACCAAACTAATAACTGAAACGTTCATAATATAATAGAAGCATTTGGATTTTCGCAAATCGTGTGGCAATTGCGAAATCATTCTGCAATGAAATTGTAGCACGATTTGTGCAAAGCATCCTTTTCTTATATAATTGAAATTGAAAAATAATCATCGAAAGCATAGGTTACTGCATTACCGTAGAAAAAATAATTGTTTGGTTTCGATGATGGTTTTTAAATTTAAATTATAGGATGGTTTGCACAAATCGTGTTGCAATTTCATTGCACATCGATTTCTCAATTGTCATAGCTGTCATATTTCGCCGTAATTTTCGCTTTTTATAGGATTGATAATTCTTTCATGTGTGTGAAAATTTCCCTCATCAGTAGAAAAGAAAATTTTCTCAAATTAGATTAAAAAATAATTTTGTTTTGTACGATATACGATAATTTCAAAATGGTATTTTTAAAGTTTCAAAATTCCTTCCACAAGTTATATTTTGTGAATATTTTATAGTGTGAAAATTTGTGAAGCTTGCTTTTTCGAATCTAATAAATTTAGTGTCTTATTTAATGATGATTGCCTTCCTAGAAATAGCATAACTGATTAATTTATTTTAGATTTAATTTTCAGAGATATGAATGACCAAGAGGACTTATGGCTAATTTCTTTATTTGTGTTATATTTTTGAATTTTACGTCAGTGTTTTATTTTGTTTTGTATTAATTAGATTTTACAAATCTTATTTCAGTGCGACAATTTTTTTTTTTTTTGTATTTTTTAATTTTATTTACATTAATAACTTAATTAATATCGTTACCAGGAAGGTTAGAAATTTGTTTTTTTCATGAGAAATCGGGATTTTTTGGCTTCTTAATCTTAATCTTTTCATTTTGTACGAACATATTAGCATCTTGTCATTTAATATTGGTTACATACGGGTAATATTAATGGTAATGCTTTACTACACGATAATGTTCATAGGGGCCGAGTAGAAGAGAAAAGAATAGACGAAAGAAATACAAAAACAATGTCAAGCAAGATTTGCTATTAAAAAACACAAATTTGGGATACCGGATGGAAAAATGATGAAGATGTAATGAAAACTCGCTACCTCCATCAACCACCGGTGGAAAAAATAGTGGAGAAAAAGAGTGTAATAGCTATACAGTAAATAATAATAATTACCTTTAATATCAATTCTTAAGTTTTGTTTATCTTTATTTACATATACGAGTATTTTAAATACAACTGGTTCATTTAAACACTAACTAATTTAATTGGTTTCAGGTACAAAATTTAAATTCTAATTTAACTCAAATATTTTAGCAGTTAAAAAAAGTATGGCGGTTTTTAATCATTAATTTAAACTTTAATTAGAAGGGGTTGTTTGGCTGGAACGGTTATGTGTATTAGGTGGTTAATGTGTTAATTCTAATTGAATTACATTGGTTAGTTAAAAAATTTTAATTTATTTAAGGATTTTACTTTTAATTCTAATTAACTTATAAATTTCAGTTTCGAGGTTTTGAGGCGGATTTAAATTATTAACTCTAGATTTTAAATTTTAATTTAAAATTGTGTGTTTAGTTGTAAATATGGTATCATATATTTAAAACTAATTATACTACTTAAATACTAATTTACAATTTATTTCAGAAATTAAATTCTAATTTAACTTAAATATTTTATCAGGTTAATAGAAGAAACTTGGCTTTTCATTATTAATTCTAAGTTTTAATTTATAATTCAAATTGTTTGTTTAGTTGGAATTGGCCTCAAGAGATACTGAGAAGCAGAAATTGAACTTGTAGTTATGTTGTGTTATCCTGTGCTAACTTATTTTACTATATTTATTACTAACAAATTTACTAACTATCAACTACTTAGGTTTTTGGAACCGCGTTGATTCTTTGTTATTAATATACCTTTCCTTTCCCTCGATTTTGTTATTCGTAAAAGGGTGTACCGTAAAAGGGTTCGGCGTATCCGGGGAACTTGCTTAATCTTGGTCGTACACATTAAATCAGTCAATCAATTAATCAAGTTGCAGTATTTAAACAATTAATTAACTAGCTACATGGTAACTGTAACTAATGAAACAAGGGCTGTGAATTTAAATCATAGCTTAGTAATTTAAAATTTTTTAAACTTTCTTTTAGAATTTTTAGCTTAGAATTGGGGCAGTCTCCATATTCGATTTAATAAAATGTTAATTATTTGTAATATGTAACAATCATTATCAGTATTCTATTTGTTTCTGACGTTTATTCTGTATTTTTAGTTGTTTTCGTTCAATTATTTAAAGCAATCGGAAAAGATGTTAAATATCGTCGTGTCCAAATAAGAGTATTACATCTGCAAATCAATAATTGTTTGGAGGTGCGTGTCACGTTTTTAATGTTAAATTTGGCTTAATTTTTTTTAAATAAAATTTTTGCCACACTTTGTGGAAAGGATTTTATTTAAAAAAACATTAAGCCGAAATTAGCTTTAACAACTTTAAAGCCTCTTCAAAAAATGACCGATTTGTAGATGTAATACTCTTATTTGGACACGACGATATACTCATTTAAGACAAAATTACGCCTGTCTCGTCATGAGTTCTAATATTTTAAAATATCTACTCGTTTAAACTGTTAAGTTAATTAAATTAATTGCTCTTATTTAATGGAGACCGATTAAAATTGTTTAATAAAATCTGTTTTATTTATTAAAATGAACGTTTTCGTCCACTAAGTGTTCATCTTCAGATTTACAACTAGTGACTAAAAGCATTAACATGCCCACATAATACGTTTTATATCTATTTTGCACTTTAATGCATAAAAACAACAAAAGCTGTATTTTGTTGAGAAATTTACAACAACAATTACACGTGACAGGAATTAAATAATTCGAACAAAAAATTTGAGTTATTTAATTCGAGCTCAAACAAATAAAATACGTAACTGCTTGAATGAAAAACAGTAAAAATACCAACATAGAATATAAAAATTAAATCGAAAAAATATTTCGCGGCTTGTTCTGCTAAGAAAAAAATAATTCCAAAATAATTCGAATTAATTTTTTCTCAACAAAATACAGCTAAAGAGAGGACAAATTCATAACATTGCCCTTAATGTGTATATACACATATGTACCAGTTAATACTGGGAAATTTACAAACAAAAAAAATCCTGTCAAAAACAAATTGTAAAATATAAACTGTAAATAAAAATTGACAAGAAACTAAAATTGATTAAATTTGAAATAAAAAAATAATAATAATTATCCACTATCTTAAGACTACGTTAAATAAATTAGAGAAAATCGGACTATCCTCGTTATTCATGAAGACGGATTCATGCTTCTCCATCTCCAGTGATTGGAAGGCATTGAGTTCCCAAATCTCATTTACCAACTTTATAATTTTGGAATTGTTTACATCTACTTTGTGGCCTCTATTATTAACCATGTGGTCCGCAACATTGGATTGATGTGCGTCATTGTTTCTTACGGCTAGAGTGTGTTCTTGAAAAAGTTTGTCAAAAGATATGGCCGTCTGCCCAATGTATTTTCCTTCGCATTTAGTACATGCAATTTGATAAATGCCAGCCCTAGATGATAAATATAGAGATATAGATACCCGCTTGATTGTGTTAGGTTCCGAATGGCTAACTAGTAAGAGTTGTGTGTTCGCTAATCTGTCTTTTTGGTTTTTGTTTTTTTAAAATTGAAAGCACAAACTTAATATCGTAACCTTATATCAACGCTGTGTCCTTAATGAAATTTTCTTCCAACTAAATTTCGGACGTTGGTTTCTCGTCAACTTTTATTTACATTTTATATTTTACATTTTGTTTTTGACAGTATTTTATTTTATTTATCTAATTTTTTTTTTTTTCGTAAATTTCCAAGTATTAACTGATACATATGTGTACATACACATTAAGGGCAATGTTATGAATTTTTCCTCTCTTTGTTGTTTTTATGCATTAAAGCGCAAAATAGATACAAAACATATTATGCGGGCTTGTTAATGCTTTTAGTCACTAGTTGTAAATGAAATCTGAAGATGACCACTTAGTGCTCGAAAACGTTCATTTTAATAAATAAAACAGGTTTTATTAGAAAATTTTAAACTGTGTCTTCTAATTTTAATTTTTTAATTTTGTTTGTTGTGTGGTTTCGAGGTGGTTTACAAAATAACTTAAACACTTTAGTTATGGAAACCACCGCGGCTCCACACTACAAGAATTTGTAAGAACAGTTTGCGCACACCCAGTAAAATTTTTGGTTGTGTTTAACAAAAATGTTTTTTATGGTTAAGCTGAAGGTCAATCCATACTCCTCCCCCCTATTTATGCATATTCTTTTATCACAATCTTCAGATTGACATTTTAAGATAACATAATTCAAATTGGCGGTAGTGTGATCTAAATAGCAAATGTCATATATGTAAATAAGCCCAGCATGTGACAGTTTCGCTAGTAAAATTTGATGATCAACTGTTATATGTTATATAAAAACGGCTTGAAATTATCAATCATTTTCAAAAATATACTGGAATCCTTAACAATATTTCATTCCCACATCCTTTTGAATTTCTGGCATTTGTCGTATGACCCAACTTTAGATTTGTCCAACCATTCCTTTAGCCCAATAAACGCATCCATTTCACATTCAAAACCAAATCAGAACATTTAATTGGTCCATTATTCTTCTTCGATGTAAATATTTTTGTTTTTATTTCTTTAGGCTTTAATTTAATTTGTACAAAATTATTTTGGTTTTTGGTAGTAAAAGCTTTCACGTTCCAAGTAATAAAATACCGACCGTATTTGTTGATCAACTTGTCTCGATTTAGGTGGCCTCTAAGTGGAACTATAACAACTACTTTGCTCTTCACTTGTCCTATTAGTACATTTATAATATAATCTCCTAATAAAAACTTGTTGATCTTGTTGAATCTTAATAGTGCCAAATTTAATAACAGGGGCGTATTCTCCGAGCATGCAATGCATTCCTTAAAAATCATTTTACGTTCTTGTTATAAGCGCCGAAGAACAAAAATCAGTCAAAATAGAAAAAAATATACATATTTAATGCATGTGGTACTGCCCTAAACAAAATATAAACAATTGATCGCAATCTCACCTATTTATAAACTTTCGTATCCATATATTTACCTTAAACGAAACAAATTTGCATTTCATACTAAAAAGCATACGATAAATTTATTGAATTACAACTTACACCTGGTATTACCTCATCGATTATTTCGAAGTTTTGCAATGTTAGACATTAAGAACACAAAAAATATCAGTCACGTATTTTTTTTTTAAACCTAACTCGCTAATATAAAGATTAGAAGCTACCCCCGAAAATATGTTTTCTTCACCCCCTACAAAATAGGGGATGTAACCCTTAAGGTCCGATTGACCATGGATTATTTCTAATTTTTGTAACAAAAATTTTCCATCTGTTTTATCAAATAATTTTGAATGGTACACGCGTTATTTATAAAAATGTGTTTAGGGGGTCGAACATTGGGGTAGTTTTGAACCCTCATATTAGCCAATTAGCAATAAAAAAAAAAGGTGGCTTGTATTTTATTGTATTCTTTAAGATTGCACAATTTCGAAACAATCGATGATGTACACCTGGGGTACCTTCCTTGTTATTCTTTTTCAGTAATAAATCTACAATCTCTTTCTCTATCTCTCTGCCTCTCTATCTCTCTACCTCTCTATCTCTCTCTGCCTCTCTCTCTGTACCTCTCTCTGCTCTCTCTATATCTTTCTATCTCTCTCTATCTATCTCTATCTCGATCTCTATCTATCTCTATCTATCTCTATCTCTCTCCATCTCTCTCTATCTCTCTCTGTCTATGTTTCTATCTCTCTCATACGAGTATAATAAAATAATAGATATAGAAATAAAGGCCCAAAATAAATTTCCATTATTTTTCCTTTTGCCAAAACTTTAAAAAACAAACCAAAAAGTTTAATTTGTAACGTACTAAATCAGCTGAGAATAAATCTACTTATGATATATCGCTCAGTAGTGAAATTGAAAATAAATGGCATGAGCAGTGTTACTATGTATATTGTAAGGTTAAACTTAATTTGCCAGTCTTTTTGTAGCCCAAAGGGTATTAAGGTTTTTCTCAAAAAAAATTAAGTGATTCTTATTGTATTCAAAACAAGCAATTTTTATAAAATATGTTAATTGTAGGGTACTTTCAATAATTTCTATATAAAGAGATCATTTTCTTGTGTATATAGTACCAAACTCGTACAAAATAAATCATAGGTTCATAGAGATATTCCCATGCATTTGCCCTAAGATTCATCAAAAAAAAAAATATCAGGCACATGTCTAAATAGTTTCTGGGTAATTTCAGATTTTTTGATTTTTTTATGTTATAAATAATTCGTAATAGAATAAGACTTAAGATTTTTGTTTTAGTGTCTAATCTAAATTTTAGTTGTAATAATGTGTAAAAAGGAGTAATCTTGCTAAGGTTTGGTCACACACCTGTATAAATCAAATCAATCAATTAATCTAAATTTTAATTGTAATAATTAGAAACATCGAAAACACAGTTAAAACAGTGGTGGTACCACAAAAATGATAGCTGTGGCACTATTCTGATTCTTCCGGGGAATTGCGAATTGGGAATTAATTTATTGTTAGTTTTTAATACATTTTCGTATTCTTTTTTTCAAAGCATACTAAATTTTGGGGAAACATAGTTCCATTTCATAGCAGTTTTGTTGTTTATTTTTCCCTAAAAATTGGGCTGGGAATTATTTTTTCCTAAAACATGAACAAAATACCAATCGCTCAGTTTGCTTTGGATAAACGAAAATCAAAATACACTAAAAACACATAATAAATTACCTAATTGCCAGTTCACAAATATCCGAAAAACCAGAATAGCGTCACTGGTTTAAAAATCAAAATTAAAACGACCATAAAGTTATCCGATTCATTCGTAAATAGATGAAATAGAAGTTACTCAAGTTCTATTTGCGAATCAGCCTATTGACGATTGGAAACGTGATTTTAGACAAAATATTTGTCGGCATTACAACTTCAAAAAATTTCCACTATACCATATTTCAGTCGTTCTGCGAGCGCTGATGCTAATTTTTGTATGGTATTACAGCTTTATTTTATTCCGATAGCTAGTGCTTTCTCTCTATTTCCAATCGTCAATTGTTCCACAAACAATAATTAAATGCTTCGAAATGATTTTCCAGGCTACTTTGATTTACGATAATTGCTTCCTATGTTTTTTAAATGCAGTTTTCGTTTCACTCCCGGTATTATTATATAATAGACTTAATTATAAAGCCACATACTTATTAGTCAAGTTCTTTAAATTTAAGTATTTGAATTCAATTAACTTGAAGGTACTTGACCACAATATGAACGAGTTAGAATTGCTTAAGTTAATTTTACATGACTTCAAGTTTCAAGTAAAGTAAAGGCTATAGGGCCCTTCAAGGGCCATTCAAGTACTTGAAATCAAGTAACTTCACTAATGGGAACGAGGCTTAAGTCTAAATATTATGATAAATAAAAGTATTTTTCCATTATATTAAGTTTTTTTTTATTCTCATTTAAGTTTTTTTTTTGGGTCGGTCTGGTAGCCTGAGCATGAGTGTGTTTAGAGATAGGAAAACTTAAAACAAACAATAAATAATACTAGACATCCAATGTCAAACACATTACATTTATATGTAATATTCCTGTCACATTTTTTTTTGTATATTGCAACGAATGCGAGCCATCGTCAAGACCGAAGTCTTGCCCATACCACTCACCGTTAAACAGATCATTAGCCAGGAATTATAACAGTCGGCAAGACTTCAGCATACTTGTACATCCTGTACACCGAACAAGACTCAGTGAATCCGTCAGCCACCCCTTGGTAGGGGATCTCACCAAGAGTCGACCTTCAATCCTCGTCACGGTACCGTATGGAAGATGGTATCGCGAACTGCCACCCTCCCCCTCCCCCGAGGAAAACAACCACCCCAAACCCCGCAAGCGTCATTCCCTTTGCTGACACTCAGCACACACCGCCATCTGATACAAAATGATATAAAATAGAAATATGTAAATACCTACAACACACGGCCGGAAATCAAAATAGGAAAAAAACAAAAACAGGTTAAGAGTAAAACTTTACATCAGTAAGAGGGGGACTACACCACAATAAATGAATGCAACAAAATTTAAATTTGGAATTCTACTTCATCTTCCACCAGATTCTCCTCTCTTGGTCATATAAGGGTGGTTATCGCTCCACGATGGCCCATAGTAAAGAATGGATACCTCCGGGGCTTTTGGGCGAGGTTAGCCTAGTTTCCACTCCCTTAGGCAATACGGTTGGGTCAGCTTTTTGTGGGGGTTCTTCTTAGGGTTTTTTTTTAAATATTTGCCGAATACAGTAAGTATTATTATTAGGAGAATATAATTTAGAGCGATCCACCGGCTACTAACTTCAGTAAAAAACGTCTCCTATGAAAATATTTGTGAAATGATTGAAAAATATTATTCTTCTATTTTTAGCAACCAATATCCAAAACCATATCAAAAACCGATGATGAATTGACAGATACTGACTCAGCATCTTCTTAAAAAAAAAAAAAAAAAAATGTTCGATGATTAATTGATTTTACATTGTCTCGACGTCATATTAAAACTTAATATTTGTCAAATTATAATTGAGACAAATAATCAAAACTTGTGTACAAACAAAAATGCTATAAAGCTTAATACAAATGTATATATGTACATCAATAACGTCTATGTACTTAAATTACCAGGCAATTTTCATAAGATTAACCTCAAGTTGAAATAAAATCTTATGTTATAAGTTATAACATCTAGATACAAAAAGAAAATACTTAAACTTACATCCAAAGAAAATACATAAAAGAAAATTTACGACTTTCGCTTATTTTTTTTTCGTTTTTTTGTAATTCCAGGATGGTTAGGTGCTCTATCAACAGCAGTGGCACTATTTATATCACCGATCACAATAGCGTTTTGTAAGCGAAAATCAACCCGATTAACGGCAGTCATTGGCGGTCTGGTCACAGCACTCGGATGTCTGTTTACATCCTTTGCCTCACAATTTCATCAGCTGTTCTTCAGTTATGGTAAAGTATATTATGTGCTGCACTTCTCACATAATTTTCGATATAATTTATGTTTTTATTTTTACCATATTTTAGGATCTATATAAATGCTTCTTTCTTTTATTTTTGCGATTTATTTTAAGAAAAAAAAAAAAAAAATTCGTGTAATGCATGGTAGATAAAATGAAAATTCGTAGAACAAAAACCAAAAAATGGATAATAAAATTTATACATTTTGCTCTTTTGTATTCCGCAGGAGCTGTTGTTGGTATTGGTGTTGGTATGACACGAGATTGTTCTACATTAATGGTGGCACAATATTTTAAGCGTCGACGTGAATTTGTTGAAATATTTATTGTGTCTGGAAGTGGATTAGGAGTAGCAATAATGTCAGCTTTTATAAAAACAGCAATTGATGGGATTGGATGGAGGTAAAATAATAATGTGCAATAATAATATTTTTGTCTAGTGAATTTTTTTTTTTTTTTCAAAAAAGACTCAACAAATCATATTGTTTATTTACTTTGTGTTGTCTACCAAACCGTATATGGGCTTTTGAGTTTTTTTCATTTTTTATTTTATTTGGTGATCCTGATTTGTATTTATACCAAATTTTTAGTTGTCGTTGAATATGAATATGCCCATATTTCTTACAATGTATTCTTCTAACAACGAATCTTGGTTAATTTATTCTGATTCGATTTTTTATTTATCGAGATTACAGTTTGCGATTTGTTTTTTTAATAAAAGTGAAAACTTCGTCTGGTGTATTATTTATTCGATCTGATTGTATATTGCATTGATTAAACGCAACGGGAGGTAAAATTTTATTGATTTTGGAATAAATTTTCCAACTTTATTATGTTTGTTTTAATAAAATGGTTCAATAGAAATTTTGCTCATCTGGACTACATCATCAATTTGAACCATAAATAAATAGCTTATTAGTGTCTGACTCAACCCATGCTTGACCACATAAATATTTTGGATTTCCCAAAAAATATTATCTTGTTATCTATCTACGAAAATTATCATTCCTTTGTTGTTATTATTTTTGCCTAGATAAATTTTTCTACTAAATATTTACACGTCCCTGTCGCATCTGGTTTTGATGCTACAGTTGTGCTACAGTAATATAAACGTTTTTCAATTAAATTGAGCTATATAGTAGAATAACAACAAAAAATCAACGCATAAAGCGCGTACACAAATTATTTTGTACATACGATCGCTGTGAAGTTTTATATATGCATTAGTTTCACACTGCTAAACTAAATTCCAATTGGAAATATTACGATTCATATTGAAATATTTAGTACTAAAAATGTAATTTCATTACAAAATCTTTCGATCGAAATCGAAAGTAAGACCATTCAGAGGCAATATTAGTGGAATTTAGTCAAAATAATATATGGACCATAAAAAAATGAATCCAAACCATAGGCAAGTGGCGTAAATGACATTTAACAATTTTTAGTCTTAATCGTCAGAAAAAATGTCTAGTTTAAATGTATTCTTGGTTTAAGAAATAGATAATCGGCATAATGGACCACAATTTTAAGCAGTTACTCCATGTACTATCGGATCCCTAGTTCAAATATCTAGTAGTAGGTATTAACGGTCAATGAACGATTTCAGACGAAATCTCAATTGGTACCTAAAGTTTCCAGACAAATTTATTCCCCTACATAGGGGTATTTCTTATGCTCGATGGACGAAGTAGTAGGTCAGCTACTACATGTACTATCGGAAAGTGAATTCAAATCTCTGGCAAGAGGTGCTCAAGCCCATTTATCAGTTTCAGCTAAAATCTCAATTGGTATAAAAAGTTTCCAGGCTAATTTATTCCCCTGGATAGGGAGGAGTTTTAGGCTTGATGGATGTAGTAGTAGGCCAACTACTATATGTACTATCGGAAAGTGAATTCAAATCTCTGGCAAGGGGTGCTAAGGCCCATTTATCAGTTTCAGCTAAAATATCAATAGCTAACATTTCCAAACTAATTTATTCCCCAGGATAGGGGGTATTTCTTGGGCTCGATGGACGAAGCAGTCGGTCAGCTACTACATGTACTATCGGAAAGTGAATTCAAATCTCTGGTAAGGGGTGCAAAGGCCCATTTATCAGTTTCAGCTAAAATATCAATTAGTATATAAAGTTTCCAGGCTAATTTATTCCCCTGGACAGGGGGTAGTTTTTGGGCTCGATTGATGGAGTAGTAGGCCAACTACTAAATCTACTATCCGGAAATGGAATTCAAATCTCTGGCATGGGGTGTTAAGGCCCATTTCACAATTTCAGCTAAAATCTTAATTGATATAAGAAGTTTCCAGACTAATTTATTGCCCTTGATAGGGGGAAGTTTTTGGGCCGATAGATGGAGTAGTATGCCAACTACTACATGTACTATCGGCAAGCGAATTCAAATCTATGGCAAGGGGTGCAAAGGCCCATTTCATAGTTTCAGCTAAAATCTCATTTAGTATAAAAAGCTTCCAGGCTAATTTATTCCCCTAGATAAGCGGGAGTTTTTGGGCTCGATGGATTTAGTAGTATGCAAATACTATATGTACTATCGGAAAGTGATTCAAATCTATGACAAGTGGTGCTAAGGCCAATTTATCAGTTTCAGCTAAAATCTCAGTACCTAAAGTTTCCAAACTAATTTATTCCCCTGGATAGGGGGTAGATTTTGGGCTCGATGATCGGAGTAGTAGGCAAATACTACATGTACTATCAGAAAGTGAATTCATATCTCTTGCAAGTGGTGCTAAAGCCCATTTATCAGTTTCAGCTAAAATCTCAATTGGTATAAAAAGTTTCCAGGCTAATTTATTCCCCTGGATAGGGGTGAGTAATTGGGCTTGATGGATGTAGTAGTTGGCCAACTACGATATGTACTATCGGAAAGTAAATTCAAATACTCAACCACTCAATCCATTCACTACTCAATCAATCGAGCCAAAAAACTGCCCTCTATCCAGGGGAATAAATTAGGCTGGATACTTTTTATACCAATTAAGATTTTAGCTGAAACTGATAAATGGGCTTTAGCACCTCTTGCCAGATATTTGAATTCACTTTCCGATAGTACATGTTAGTAGTTGGCTTACTACTCCATCAATCGAGCCCAAAAACTGGTCTGGAAACTTTTTATAACAATTGAGATTATAGCTGAAACTGATAAATGGGCTTTAGCACCCCTTACCAGAGATTTGAATTCATTTTCCGATAGTACATGTAGTAGCTGACCTATTACTCCGTTCATCGAGCCCAAAACCTACCCCTATCCAGGGGAATAAATTAGTCTGGAAACTTTCTATACCAATTGAGATTTTAGCTGAAACTGACCAATGGGCTTTAGCACCTCTTGCCAGATATTTGAATTCACTTTCCGATAGTACATGTAGTAGTTGGCCTACTACTCCATCTATCGAGCCCAAAAACTACCCTCTATCCAGGGGAATAAATTAGTCTGGAATTTTTTTATAACAATTCTGATGGCGTCGCCTTGATGTCTTCTTTGAACGTTGACCTCAACCCTAGTAGTATTTTGGGTAATGCATCGATCCAGTCGTTAGTTTGGTAGCCTTTGAATGCGCTTTTTAGCGTTCGATGCCATCTCTCGATCATCCCATTCGACTGGGGATGGTAAGGCGTTAAGACGACGCCGATGGTTAATTCCCAAACGTCTCGTTAACTCCCTGAAGATTTCGGACTCAAATTGTCGACCCAAATCTGTGGTGATTCGTGATGGAGTACCAAATCGTGATACCCAGTTTGATACAAACTCTCGTGCGGTCGTCTCAGCTGACATGTCAGACATGGGATAAGCCTCTGGCCATCGCGTATAACGGTCGATACATGTCAAACAGTAACGCTTGTCTGAACTGATCGGTAATGGGCCAACGATATCCATATTTACGTGTTGAAATCGGCTATCCGGTACGATGAAATCGGACACTGGCGTCTTGTTGTGTCGATGAACTTTAGCTCGCTGACACGCTAGACAAGCTCTTAAAAAACCGTTGCAATCCTTGTTCATGCTAGGCCAAAAAAATTTTGTCATAACAATTTGTTCGTTGCTCTAATGCCTGCATGTGCTAAACCGTGAAGTCGGGTTAGTATCAGAGTCCTGAACCTTTTGGGTACAAATGGTCTGATTAACTGGTAGGTTGCATCACAGCACAGTGTTTCATTAGATCCTGGAATGGCAAAACACGATTAGAATTATTACCTGCCAATAAGGTTTTTAATTCGGGATCCTTTTTTTGCTCTTTTGCAATTGCGTTGAAATCGATAATATCGTTATTATCAATCATCTCGATTCGTCACAGTAGATCCGCTACTGCATTATCTTTGCCAGCGACGTGCAAAATTTTTTTTATAAACTACCCGATGTAGTCGATATGACGGACCTGTCGCGGTGATGCCTTCTCTAGTTTCTGACGAAACATGAAAACCAATGGTTTATGGTCCGTATAAATGCAGAAATCTCGTCCTTCAACCATGTGTTGAAAGTGTTTTACTGCTTGGTACATCGCTAGAAGTTCGCGATCGTACGTAGAATATCTCTGCTGACATTCTGTTAACTTTTTTGAGTAGAAACCCAACGGCTGGATAACTCCTACTTCATCTTGTTGATGAAGGATCGCGCCTGCTGTCACATCTGATGCGTCGATGTAAAGTGTTAATTTGGAATTCGGTTTCGGATGTGCAAGCAATGTTGCGTTTCGTAGATCGCTTTTGCAATTCTGAAATGCGGTTGTTGATTCGTCTGTCCATGGAATCTCGGTCTCGTCATTCTTTTTGTTGCCAACTATTAGTTTCTGCAGTGTCATCTGATTCTCAACGGCATGTGGTATAAATCTCCTATAAAAATTTATCATGGCCAAGAATCTTTTCTGTTGTTGTGCTGTCTTCGGTTTCGGGAAGTTGTCAATGACGTACTTTTTCTGGTAATGGCTTAATGCCGTTAGATGTCACCAGATGTCCTAGGAACTGCACCTCTTTTTTACCCCATTGACATTTCGCTGTATTGATGTATAAGCCGTATTCTGATAATCGCTGAAGTACCATCTTCACGTGACATCTATGCTCCGCCGGTGTTTTCAAAGCAATAAAAATATCGTCCAGGTACGAGAAAACGAAGTTCAATCCTCGTAAAACTTCGTGAATAACCCTTTGAAACGTCTGGCCCGCGTTACATAACCCAAAAGTCATGTAAACATACTCGTATAATCCGAAAGGTGTAATTATGGCCGTTTTCGGTATGTCGTTTGGCTCGATCGGGATTTGTTGGTAGGCACGCTGTAAGTCAAGTACCGTGAAAATTTCGGTGCCATCGAGGAAATGAGTAAAATCCTGTATAAAACTTATGGGGTAGTTATCTCGTATTGTTTTCGCGTTCAACGCCCTGTAATCTCCGCAAGCTCTGAACTCGCCGTTCCTTTTCGGGACCATATGCAGAGGACTTGACCAATTACTTTTGGAAGGGCGAATTATCCCCTGATCCATTAGAAATTGGAATTCATTTTAAGCAGCCTTAAGTTTTTCGGGCGACAGCTTTCGTGCTTTGGCACAGACTGACTAACCTGTCGTTGTGATGTGGTGAGTCGTCGTACTAACTTTGCCGTTCTTAGTATTCGTGAAGACAGTTACGTCGCGGAATTCGTGCAATAAATCTGCAAACTCGGAATTAATATCATAGGTTTTCAAATTTTGCTCACCTGTCTTTTGTTGAACTGCCTTGACTAACAATTTGGTCAGGCTGTCGATCAGCTGACCGTTTTTGATGTCCACCAAGAGTTCGAAATGGCGTAAAAAATCAGCTCCGATGATCGATATAGTAACGTCTGCTATAATGAAATCCCAGGTGAAGCTTCTTCGTAGACCCAATGAGAGAGTCAGACGTTTGGTGCCATATGTTTTAATTTCGCTGCCGTTAGCTGCAAATAGTTTTGTCGCTGCTGGAGGTTTTTGCCGTTCGCTGATCGTAGGCGAAAGCACTTAAACATCCGCGCCTGTGTCGACTAAGAATTTCGACTTTGTTAAATTATCAATAGCGATAAGTCACGCTATTGTACGATCCGCGTCGCCTGTATCAGGCGACTGGCCTATTAGTTTTTTGGAATGGTTACGTTAGGCGCCTGTCTTTTAGAACAAGGCTCTCGATATTTAGCTGCTTTGTCTCCGTAGGTTTGATGGTACCAACATAATTCATCCTGGCTAGGCGTTCGTGATTGATGACGATTTTGCGATCGGCCTCGTGATCTGGCCCGTTATTGCCGGTAATGTAAGTCCATCATCTCGATTCGTCTCTCGATATTGCTTACCATCTGTGTCAGTTTTTCCACTTGATTCGTCGCATTTGACGGCGGCGCTTCTTCATTGACCATAATAACGGTAGAGGAACCAGCTGCGTCCATGATTCGATCTGCTAATGTCGCCATTGTTTTAAGTGTAACCTCGCTCGTTGACAAAATCGCTCGTACTTGTGGTGGAAGTCGTTCCAGCCAGATGCTTCGAAGAAAATCTTCACCGATTTTTGCGCCAGCCAGCTTCGCTAGCTCGTTCAAAAAATGTGAAGGTTTCCGATCACCCAGTTCGGCACCTGATAAGAGTTTTCGCATTTTTCGTTGCTCGGAGACACTATATACTTCTAAAACATATTTTTTAAAATTGTCGTATTTGCCTTGAGCAGGTGGATTTATTATGGCCTCCGATACCTGCGCTAATACGTGGCTCTCGACATCGCCCACGATTATGTTAAATTTCGTAGCATCACTCGTCACTTTGCATGTCTCGAATTGCGCCTCTACTTGGGCAAACAAAATTTCGGGGCACTCCACCTAAAATGGTGGCACTTTATTTGATAATTTCACTTGAAAAAATCACGTCGTTTGTCACCAATTATGGATTGATTCCAATTTATGAGCTATGGTGTGCGCGTAGTATGGCGAGATCAACTATGGCGCAGTTGATAAGTAAGGCGATAATTGTGCGGTAGTATGTTCGAATATTTATATTCCACTTAAAATAAAACGCGTAATTATTCACAGTATAATATGTCTTATTTATTCGTAGTTTAACATGTATTAAGAATTGAAATTGTATTTGTCCGTCGATCTATTAGACGTGTTAATCGTGCGGACGCACACAAGAGACTTTTTGTATTCTGTCAAAACGTTTTTGTGTTGTCTGTCGTACCTTTTTTAATTAGTATTACAAGTTGCTCGTTTCGATGTTGGTATGTTGGGTACTTCCACGATGGTGCTGCCACAATATTATAATATTTTTATTATATAATTGAGAATAAACAATTCAGTTTATTAGATTACACCGTTTTATAGTAATATCAAATAATCAATCAAATCACACCAGTCCCGAAGTTGAAGCAATGGGCATAATTTGCAAATTTTTAAGCTAAAGCACTTACGAAATTTGCTATTCCAAACGGTTCCAATTAATTATTCCGCGTCATAAGTCCCCGAAGGTGAAGCAACGAGTATAATTTTTAAATCTTTAATTTGATAATAAAAAAAGTATTTAATTATTTTTGAAAAAAACTAAAAATAAAACAGCGTCCGATTAACTCAAAAATCAAAGCTTTTAATCTGAGGTCCTAAACGATACAAGTGAGCTGAATCTTATCTGTTTAGTTAGTGTCAATAGCTGAGCAAGACGCTGATTGAGAGTGGCAGTGATATTGAACAGGAAGAAATTCAAATACTTGGGATTGACAAAATTAGAAATGTGTTATTTCTGTGATTTTGAAGACAGTCGTGGGACCAGCCAAGTGGGATGTGATGATTAATCATTGACCGATAGTTAATGAGTTAATGATTGTCACAACAATCATGTCGCCTAAAAGTATTACTCTTCGAAAATTTGCTCTATGGTTTACGACAGCACGAACCGTGTGACACGAAGGATTAACCAACTATAAGCCGGTAAAAGTCGTGCGATTGTGGTTTATTATTATTCTAAAACGGGTCTACCCCATAAGCTTCGTTTTATCTAAGAAGAAGCCAATTTAGAGGAAACGGCGAAGGCTTTCACCGTTGGCGCAAGAAGATAACTTCCATGCGCAAGTGGACTAGTCATGTTTTTTCAACATGGCTGCTGAATGAAAACGTTGTGTTGATGCTGAGCAGAAATAAATTAAAATTTAAATAAATAATAGTGATATAATATAAGTTTGGTTACCAAATTATTTAAATAAGTGATAAAGTTATTTAATTACGCAAATTTTAGAATTGAGACAGTGGCTAATTTAATTAAATTATAATATCTTAAAATCGTCTGTGATTATTTGTGACGCCATAAACACAAAAAAAAAACAAAAAAATAATTAAAAATAAAATCGCCTATATAAATATCGAGTTTCAATATTCGATTAATATTAAGTTAATTATATAACAAAAAACAAGTTAATTTTATACAAGTAGTGATTTTCATAATTATAATCCTAAGTAAATCTTGTGGCTACCAAAAAGTGTCGTGATAAACCTAACTGTAAATTTAAACCAACCGTGTAGTGAGACTGTCTGTAATTTCTGCTGTGCTAATTTTATAATATCTAAATGGCTTTACCAATAACGCGCAGTTCTTCAAAATTAACCGAGGTATTTCAATTGGAAAACCCTACTATGAAAGACATTCTTGCTGTAAACAAAGCCATTTTAGATAAAATTAATGCTTCGGGAACCGTACTTTCCAAAAAATTTGACACGCTGAATGACACCGTTTGCTCACTTGGTAAAGAATTATCGGGTGTTAAAGTAAATATCGACCAATTGGATAATAAAGTTGAAATGTGTAATTCTCAAATCCAGTCATTAGAAAACGAAGTAGCAGTTTTAAAACAACAACAGCTCCAAAATGACATTGTAATAAGCGGATTTCCATCTTTAGATTACAAAGTTGATGATGTAGTTGACAAACTCAGCCAGTTACTTCAATTCGACATCAATAATATCGTCCAATCGTACAAAAAACAAATTAATGTTATAGATCGAGTCAATACGGGAACCAAAACGTTTATGCACATCATTGTAACATTTAAATCCCATTCAATTAAATCAGACTTTTTGTTGAAATTACGGAAAAATGGTCCATTATATCTTGATCAGCTGTTCCCTAATCAACAAAACAACAAACAAATTTTCGTTAATGAAAGGATGACGACAACCAATGTTAAACTAATAAAAACATTAAATCATCTAAAGAGAGATAAAAAAAATGCGCATGTCTGGTTTCGTAGTGGTAAAATTTTCGCACGCATCAAAGAAGGTTCAATAGCAATCGAATCAAATGATGACATCACCAAGTTAACTGCGTAACTGCTCAGCGTCGTATTTTTGCGATATTATTAATATAATGAATGAACAAGATAAATATTATTTGAATTTAAATGAATTTAGTATCAATAGTAAATTAAATATAATTTTAGGTATTAACATCTTATACATAAACATCAATAGATTGGAGAACAAAATGGAACGTCTCGAGCAATTTCTGTTTACACTTAATCAGAAAATAGATGTTATAATACTAACAGAAATTTTTCTTCACAATTATCAGACTGAATTCATAAATATAGAAAATTATAAATCATTTCACATAACACGTGAACATAGAGATGGCGGTGGCATTACAATCTTCGTAAATATCGGGCTTGATTTCGAATATAAATGCAGTAAAACGTACATGGAAAATGATTTTTTAATCATTCATTCTCCAAAGCTTAGATTTAATATTATAGGCGTTTATAGACCGCCGCACACCGAGTTATCTTCTTTCTTAAGTTATTTTGGTTCTACATTACATTTCTAAAGGGATTATTATACCAAAACATTAGAAGATAGTTTGCGATCTCCTAAGAAAATGTGGTCATTGATAAATGAAGTCTTGCAAAATCGTAATGCGAAATTTGAAGAACCAATCAATTTAAATATGGATGGTAAATTGATCACAAATCAAAGGGAAGTTGCAAATAATTTCAACAAATATTTCAATGATATTGGTGTGTTTTCCTGTAATACTAGCCCTAATATTTTAGTGAATCGTAATGTAAATAGCATGCTGCGCAATTTTGAAGTTACGGACTACGAAGAAGTTAATTCAATCATATCTTGCTTAGATTCTTCCAGCTCAATGGGTTGGGACTCCATATCGGTAAAACTTATTAAGAAATTTAATTTTAAAATAACACCAATTTTATGTACTGGTATAAATGAAACAATCCTAACGAACAAGCTGCCCAATGAGTTGAAAATTGCTCGTATTACTCCGATATTTAAATCAGGGTCTAAGCAAGACATTAATAATTACAGACCGATATCCGTTCTTCCAACATTTTCAAAAATTTTTGAAAAGATTATCCATAAAAGGTTACAACTTTATTTAGACAACAATCAATTAATTAGTTCTAATCAATTTGGCTTTCAAAGAAATAACAGTACGCTTTCTGCTATTTTAAACTTATTAGAAAATATTTACAATAACCTTGAAGCTAGGTAATTTACGTCTTGCATTTTCATTGACTTAGCCTAAGCTTTTGACTGCATAGATCATAACATTTTATTAAAGAAATTAAGTAGCCTTGGCGTGATTGATACTCTTTTGCTTCTTGAAGATTACTTACTTAATCGTAAACATTATGTTCAAATGGGAAAATATAAGTCCGAAGAACTATTTCTAAAGTGTGGAGTACCTCAAGGCTCTATCTTAGGTCCATTATTATTTAATATCTACATCAATGATGTTTTCTTGCTCAATTTATCTGGCAAACTTCAATTTTTTGCGGATGATGCGGTAATTACATATGATGCTTTGAGTAGAGAAGACCTACAATTACAGATGGAAACCGATTTAAAAATCTTAAATAGCTTTTTTCTCGCTAATAAGCTTCGCCTTAATAAATCTAAAACTAAATTCATAATCTTCTCTGTAAAG
This sequence comes from Tipula vernalis, assembly GCA_958295665.1. Lineage (NCBI taxonomy): Eukaryota > Metazoa > Arthropoda > Insecta > Diptera > Tipulidae > Tipula > Tipula vernalis. Next base: position 366,776,205 of record OY282558.1, on the reverse strand, counting down.
AAAAAACTGTTTGACGATTTTAGGGAAATTTCTCTGGATTTGGAAAAAATCTCTAGAGTAGATAATATTTGTTACCTAGGACTGAATCTTTGCTATAACTTAAACTGGACGATTCACATAAACTCCATAAAGCAAAAGCTGGCGCCGTACGTAGCTGTCTTTCGACGTATTGGAAAATATATTACAAACCAGCAAGTTGCAATGAACTGCTACTATTCATTTGTTCACTCCCGTTTACTTTATTTGATTCAAATTTGGGGATCAGCAGGTAGTACTAAAGTAAAAGAATTACAAATATACCAAAACCAAGCTTTAAAGGCAATCAAGAATATTGACATGAGAACACCTACCATTTTCCTTTATTCCAATCGACTGTTACCAATATCGCAGATGGTAGAATATGAATTTATCCTATTGGTTTATAAACTTAAGTATAATATGATTAAAAGTAATAATGTTTTAATTACTAATTATGAGATAACCAAACGCGCTAACAGATCTGCAGCTCATTTTCGTTTACCACAATATTTTTATAAAATATCTCAAAGTAGTTTTTTCTATCGGGGATTAAAATTGTTTAATGACCTTGAGGATAATTGGAAGTCTATGCCATTAGGTATCTTTAAAACAAATGTGAAAAATTTGTTGCTTTCTGAGTTTGTTCAGCAATATAGAATGAACCATATTGTTCTTTGATTGATTGATGTTAATTACTAACTTTATTGTATTAGTTTAGTTGATGTATTTAATTTTTATATTATGTTATAATATCAGTTGAAATTTTTGTATTACAATATTACTATGTTGAAAAAAATTTATATCTGATTAATATTAATTATTAATATTTTCCAAAATAAAAATGTATGTTTTTCGGAAAATAAAAAAAAATAAAAAAAAAAATAAAAAAATAGAAAAGAAAATTGTCCGACCGAACCTGCTTGACTATTTGAGCCCTGTCAAATAAGTTTTTACTGAGATCAAAATTGATAGAGATTGCGTGGTGTTTAAGGGACCGATAGAGAACAGTAAAATGGTGAAATGAGTTCCACTATAATTAAAATGGTGCTTGTAGATGCGCTATCGAGAAGTCGTATATGTTAATGTTGGTAACAGAAAAGGTAACAATTCGGGTCAGAACCGTCGACCGTTTCGATTGTTTCATTCAACAAGTCTATATGAAAATTGCATTCAAAAATATTAAAGGTTCTGTAGTTGTTATGGTTCCAACGTATCCCTTTCAAAGAATTGTAATGGTCTACCGGAATGGTTTATCACGGATATCCCATTGCTCAGGCAGAACGTCTCTCAACAATTATTTACTGTTTCTCTTTGAGTCTTCCAACTCGAAAACTCTGTCGTATGTTGATTAAATTGTATCATTAGGGCGTACTGCTGAGTTTCTGCGCCAAATGAGTGCAACAGTTTGCAGGCGTTGGCCCTTGAAGCGATAAATTGCGCTGAAAACTATAATGAATTTAATGCTCACTTAAATTTATCTTCTTGTCTTTAAATATTTACGTGTTTGATAAGAAAACATTTGAAGATTATTGTAAACTAACAAGATTTTTATTTGAAAAAAATTGAAGTATATAAACACATTTTCTTTATTCACTTCACCAAAAAGCCCAAAAGGCTGCATAGAATTTCTCGTCAAATAATTTTATGAAGATCCGTGTAAGTAACACTCAGAAATTCTAATGTGAAATAATGTTTTGCTTAAGACGACTGTAATGCTCTTTGTTTCTGGGTGATGTTAGGACAATTCCTCAGTTTTTCAGTTTCTCATTTAAATGATTTAGACTCGTTACATTGTATGATCGAACACTGTTCCCACAGCATGCATCCTTACTTGGAGGCCCTTCTGCTCTAGATGTAGATGAGATTATTCCAACTTGACCTGTGGCGTGAGTCCTTCTTTCGGTGCTAGCCAATTGTGCATTGAATTGCTTGTTGTTTATTCAGATGCATCAATACTTCTTGATCAGAAATTAAGGAAATCGTCAAAATGTTGGGTCGTACATCAGTTAAGCGATGTCTGGGTGTGTATTTTTGGATTATTTATCTATGGCAAATTAAATGCTGCTTCTATACTGAATTATGCTGTAAAGTTTATGAAGCAAATTCAATGTGTAACGTGCCAGCCGTAGCACTATATTTACTATACGATTTTCTTTCTATGAGCTCACACAAGCATTGAGACAGTCATATCATGATAAACCGATCCACACCCCCGCCTGGATTGAGCATTTTCACATCAAAGTAATTTAATTCTTGGGTTTGGTGGTGATCATGGCGGCGTTTTTGTCGGCTTAGCCGTGTTTGGATTGTGATTGGCGTATTTTTGCGAAGCTCAGACTTTGTGTGGTGGATTGTACTAGTGAGAGAGTGGTGAATGGGTAAGATAATTTGATGATTGAGGGCCGTTGTCTAGGTGAATTGTTTGGTTGAAGGTGTGAAGGGGCTGGATAGTGGCTGGGTATGTGATGGAGAAAAGCATCGGCGAATCGGCGCATGTTGGTATTTGCTTTGGTTGGTGAAGTTATCGTTGTTGATATGTTACTTTGTGGAGTGGAGTGAACTTTTTTATTGTTCTGACTTTGATTCGGGAGCGTTGAGCTTGATTAGAGTTGAGTTTGGAGGTGGCAGTCGGAATGGATGTGGTGTGAGTATGAGTGTATATATTGTTATGGATGAGCATATGCGGTGTGGGTTTAGGTTGAAAGGTATGTATTTGGGTGTCGGTTTTGAGTATGTATTTGATGGACGGTGTGATTCATCATGGTGGCTTCAACATCTCGTGAATGTGGTTATACTAGTGAATGATTCTTCAATAATGAATTGTGCTGGAGTTAGACAGTTGACAGACTACAAAGTGACCGTTGTTAGTTTAACAAACTTTCATAAGAGTAGGTTAACGACTCCCTTCATACGGAATTACCAGACTCCCACAGCTCTCGTACATACAGTGAGAGCGGTGGAATCAAGTGTCATGTTATATTCTTTGACTGGGACTGTGCTTCATTATCTTATCCCTTGATTCTTCTTGAACAAATCCAAGATAGACTCAATGGATAGAAAACAATTGTTATTGCCTTCATCGTTTAAGTTTAGTTAGGTCGCGGCACCGAATAATCCAATATTTTTGCTTAATAGCTTCTGCAAGTAACGTAGGCCCAGCATGTACGTATCGAAAATGTTATTGCCTTCAGCATCCGATTCGAAAAATGATGATTATACGCCAATTTCGGTCATAAGATTTTGATGATCAGTCCGCTTTGAGCATGAACCATCTTTTGTTGCTTCAGCAGATGCAAGTCACTAGAAAAAGTGAATGCTTGAACTTTTCTGTAAGCAATTTCTCTGCTTTTTGATGTTCTGCAGCAGTTACAGAAGAATAATATGGCTTCTTGGTTCTATAATATACAATAATTCTAAACCAACAGAATTAACTTCGACATCGATGAGAAACGCGCCACCAACTATTAGAAACCTGTTTATTATTGTCTGTAATAATATTTTGTTTGACCACTTGCTCATGTCAAACTTAACCTACTCTCCTACCTCCTACCTATACTCTTAACCGCTGATTAGTTGACACCCCATACGTTATACGAGATCAGCCGGATTTTCTTTGATTTGCCATATCTCCATTGAGTTAAGATTTCAGTCGTTCTATTAGCCACATAAGTTTTCCAATTTCGTTGTGTTTAAGCCAACTACTTTAGCACTGACTTAAATGGCATAAAAACACTGCTTAAGGGATCAGAACTCGATGAGTTGAAATACTTTATAATTTTTGTGGACTGTTAGCCGCTGCCCTTTAATGTCATTCCGACCTTTTTCTGCGTAAAAATCTTAAACTGTATTACTATTAGCGCTGGTAGTGCTATTGGATCAATTAATCTGAACACTTCAGAAAGAATGGATCGCTTTGTGACTTTAGTTATCTCAATTTCTGTACACTTGTGCATTAACATGTCATCTTTAGGCTCCAATTGCAACCCTAAAATTGTTGTTATCGCTTCACTATCTTTAAAATTCCGTGGTTCCGTGATCTGAACTTGGAATCACTTGAGTTGGATTTCCACTTCTTCAAATTCATTCCATAAGGTTGCAGTGTGCTTACTAAATCCTTTTGCTAAGCTTTTGCTTTTTCGATTTTATCTACGCCACATCTGGTAGGTTACAGTTTTAGGCAATAATGCCATTTTGGTTCCTTTGTTGTTTTAAGCCACAAAATCCGCTGGAGTTCTCTGTCTTCTCCATGACCTCGTATCTCTTATTCGGCTGTACTACTGGACCCACAATTAAGGTCTCACTTATTGAAATACCGTTTGTAGTTTTCGTTAAACCTTGGAACGCAACTCTTGTTATAAGGGTCGTTGACTCGCTGATTATACCAGAACTGTCGTTCCAGTGATAAGACCCGGTCTAATGAATTGTCCAATGTAGAGTGGTTAAATTTTCCAGTTGAATTTCTTATGTTTAAATATTTTCTGGAAATGACTTTCACACTCCAGCTTATGTTCGCTTACAAATAATTTGCGAGGTATTTTCTCTATTTCCCAGAACTTGCGTAACAGCACGGGCATATAATCCCAATCTTGTATTGAGAATGGCTTGAAAATCGATTGCCCCAATCCGAGTCCAATAGCGCTCTACGTATTGATGCCGTTTGTCTAACAGGTCGCAAATCTACTACTGCATTTGGCCAATTATGCATTAAAATACGAGTGTAACACCGTACAACTGGTTATTGAATCATCTCACCGAATTTCGTGTTGGTTATTGCCTGACCATTAGTTCTAATGAATTTGTATTTGTTTGTGTTTATTGTTGCCGGATCATTGAGGCTTTTCGTCGTTCTTGGACCATATTAACTTCACGATTGGACGCATTTGATTTGCTTACATTTGTATAAGCACTCGGACGGTGTTTGAAATTATCCCTAGGTAATTCTTACGAACCGTTAGTTTTTTTAGTATTAGTAAACCCTGGTTTCAAACACCATATACATAAATTGTTAGAATACATGAAATGCTTACATGAAAATGATGCTAATCAACTAGTTTTCAACCATATCCAGTGTTTACTGTTTAGCTCTCTGCGCGTTGAGAAGCCTCTCAACATATCTGTGGTCACAAGGCATAACCGCTTAAGTCGACTTAAGACAAAAATAATTTTCAGTGTGTAACGTTTTCTAGCTCTTTTCTAACTTCACTAAATGATTGACTTAAGTGGTAAAGCCTTGTGGCCAAATGCTGTGGTCGCAAGCCGTAGTAGCTTTAGTCGGCATAAACGAAAATAAATTTAATATTCAACTTTTTCTACGTCTCTAGAAAAATTATCAAATTTGACTTAAGCGGTTACGCCTTACGACCACAGTTATGTATTGAACTGTTTCCTATTCGCATTGGTGTCAATTTTTTTTTGTTAGACCTTGTCAGGTATTTTACCAGCAGTGTTGGCTAATACGAAATATCTAATACCGACTTCGCCATTTTTCAATGCTTATTTGATTTAAGGTAAGATTTGTACATCTTTGCTTTTAACTCTTGTGTGGCATTGAAATGGAACTTTGACTATCTAATTTTTGAACTTAATAAAATAAATTATAAATTATGTGATTCCCGAAATTATATAATTTATTAATGTTTTCTTTTTTCGTTTACAGATTAGGCCTCCAGGCAGTGACCGGTGTCGTATTTCTAACATTTTTCCTCGGAACATTTTATCGTTCAGCGTCACTTTATCATCCACAGCGGCGAGCGATTCTCCATTTAAAAAATCAAAAACGTAAAATCAAAGATAAAAATAAGCATGACGATGGGCCACCATTTTTTGATTTCAAAACGCTCAAAAGTAAAACCGTTCGAATACTACTCGTTTCGACGCTGATAAGTGCATTCGGAATAAATACACCGATTTTTTATTTGGCACATCAAGTCGAACTGGACGGCATCGGTGATAAAGCGATATTGTTGCAAGCGTATTTAGGGCTCGCCTGGACCCTAGGATGTGTTGCGTTTGGACTGCTTGTTGTACATAATAGTGTTGAGTGTCGTATTGCACGTCAATATTTATGTCAGACAGCTGTTTTCATGTGTGGACTGTGTATATTAGCTTTAACCGCGGTACATGGTAATTACCATGGATATGTTATGTTTGTATGGATTTATGGAATTTTTTGTGGTGGTTATCATTATTCATTGAAAATGTACACATTGGAACGAGTACGGGCAAGAAATTTTGCTCGCGCTTGGGGTTTTGTACAATGTTCACAAGCCATACCAATAGCGTTGGGTGTACCACTTTCCGGTTATATGAACGTCGGTGGAAATGGAAAAGCTGGATATTATTTTAGTTCAACAAGTGCATTACTTGGAAGTTTAACACTGTTTTTAATCGATTTGCATCGAAGGAATATAACGCGGCATAAGCATACCAGGTAATTTTATACGATCTCTAGAACTTTAGATCAAGTGTCGCACTAAAACAATCTATTAATTACTTACAGAGCTAATGGTACACGACATATTTGTGTATCGGAAACATGTCCACAGCGAAGGAAACTTTCATTCTCCCAGGAACCAGATAATGAGCCTGGAATCTTAAACGGTGATGCCCTAATGTTGGGTACCGATATATTAGTTCCACCGTTTGAAGAGGACATCAAAGATCCAATGATCAACGGCGATAAGCCAGAGCTAACGTGTATTTCTGAAGAAGGTATAGCTGATATGGATTTGCCAGATAATTTCCTGGAGGATCTCGATTACGTCGGTGATTGCATAACTTCGTGCAATAAGGTATACAATTTAATATATTTATTGGTTATTTCGCTACGTATACTAACAAACAATTTGTGTTTACCAACAGGTTGAGAATTATTTAATGCTTAGCGAATTTGAAAATAATTTAAACGCTGAGCTGCCAATTCTGATGGAGAAACGTATTCGCAAATTATCGATACCAAAATTAAAACGGCTACAAAAAAATCTGGATGAAATTAATATCGATGATACGGGGCAAAATGAAAACCACCAGCAGCATCAGCAGCAGCAGCAACAACAAGTTGATATACCACCATCGACGTTTCAAACGAAAAATAATTTAAATAAATGGCAATCACCAAATTATTTAAATAATCGTGTTATATCTGTGATTGACGAGGCCTCAGTTTGAGTGTGGTTCTACTTTATATATAACAATAGTTTAGCATGTAAAGTGTTTTTTTTTTTTTTAATTAAATTTAATTTATATAATGTAACTAAACGTCAAAAAATTAATTTAAAAAACTTTTTAAATGAAATTCTATTTGACGATGTGGGAATTGAATATTTGGTTTGAAGCTCTATTGAACTTTGACCGCACATAAAATTTAACAACGCATCATCTGTGTAAAATGTGATCGAAATTTCTCACAATACGTCAATAATATATATTGTATGTACCTGATATGTGATTTTTTGTAGTGTTTGGATCAAATCAAGTTTGAACTGTTAACATGTAAAAAAAAAAGTTTAGCTTTAAGCTTTCTAAAATTAAAAAAATATTACGTTTTGCTGTAAATGTAAATGTTTTGAATTTAAATTTGGCCAAATAAAATCGGTCCTACTATGAACCAGGGTCTCAATCTATGTATCTAATAAACGACGACTAGCCAATTAATAATAATTATAAAATATTTACTGCCATACTTAATTTTTACAGTTCGGTTTCGCACTGTATTTTTAATAAACATATTAATAAAAAAAGAAGCATTTATTTAATTTAAAATCTAGTAAATTAATAATTATTTATTTATTTTCGTAAATATAATAATAATAATATTAATAAAAATTTAGATAAGAAATAAGCCCGGTGTTCAAAAACAAACAAAAAAATACAAAACGATTGCGATTCTAAAACGTCGAACTAGAAACAAATAAAAATTATAAATTTTTTATAATATTAGTTATATTTAATTTAAAATAACAATAAATATTTGTAAATAAAATGTATTAAACCGTCCGTTAAAAACAAACCAACCAAAATGAACAAATATCGTATAATTTCGCTAACAAGCCAAAAACAACATAAAATATTCAAAAATTTACAACCAACAAAAGTCTGACAACAATAACATTATGCTTCATTATTTTGAAATTTTAGTTTTTACCTCATTTGGATGGATGGCTTAAAGCTGAAATGAACCAAGTCAAATTTAAGAAAAGAAAATGTTTCAGTTTCGCTAAAAAATATTTTTACACTGGTTTAATCACACTGTTAAACTACCAAATAAGTGTTAATAATATGGCACAAACTTCTTATCTTTAGATCTGGAAAGCTAGCTTTCATGACTTAGTTCAATTCAACACTGAGCCCTCCATATGGAAGTTTGTGGTGGTGCCTGGCACCTTGTTGAATTTTTTTAATTTTGGCTTGCTGTCCCCATACACAAAAACACATGAAAGCGATTACAGGATATAATCGCATTGCCGGTTTCTCAACAATGCCATGTATCCCTAATTAAAAAGAAGAACGAAAAGTAATAGCACGTAAGTCATCTTCACTTATTCTTAAGCCACATCCAGACAAATGGGAAATGTCGACCAATGTTAGTGATTTGTCCAAATCACAAATTGTGTAGACAGAAAACAAATTTAAAATGTAGACTGAAATTGGCGTTTGTTTATTCCAAAAGCACATCATCGATCAACGTTTCCCATTCGTATGGCTATAGCTATAGATCCTATCCATATTTGCCTTTCTTGTCTAAACTTACTTACAAACAGACATTCGCAACGAAGATATAATGCATCGTCTAAAACAGTATTCCTGAGATGCAGACCCAGTTTAAATCTTTGTGCGAGGTCATTAATTTAAATTTAATTACAATCGAGCTAAAAGTCGTTGTGTCTCAAATTAAGTGAAAAGACATATTCCACTACTTATGCACGACTCTTCCAAATTAAAAAATATTGATTTATCTTTTGCCATAATAAATTAACATTCTTCTCATCACTCAAACTTCAACCGATTATAGGGGGCATGTCCATCTTAAAAATATTTCTTTCCGCCACAAATGTTCCTACGTAAAATGTTTTCCAAATTATTTCTTATTTAAAATAAAATAATTTATAATACATAAATACTTAAATAATTATAAATATAAATAAAAAATAATTTATAAGATAATTAAATACAATAAATTATCCTATACACATATACTTAATAAATTATTATTATAAATAAATATTTAGTCAAAATTTTAATAAACAAAAAGATAAAAATTACATAATAAATTAAAGCAAAAAAATAAATTTTTTTTACTGTGAGTAGGAAATATTTATTAGAAGACTTATAATAATAAAAATATTTAAATTAAACAATTAATTATAAATTAAGTATTATACTGTTGTTATATACAGAGAAAAAACAAACAAAAAATAAATTAATTAAAAATAAATTGAAATTGAATAAAATATTGAATAAATAATTTATTTAAAAAAGAAACACGACAATTAATTGGTTTTTGTTCTTATTTTTTGCAATATTGTGATTCTAATGTTTTTTAAAATGTTAATAAAATATATGTAAGTATAATTATTATAAAAAAAATCATAACTGTCATGTAAGAAGATTCACAATTTGAACAAAGTAAAGAATTTTTTCTGTGTTTGATATTCTTCTTATTTTATTACACATCGTCGGATTAATTCTTTTTTGTGCTATGTAAAGGCATGGTTTGGGATAATCAAATTTTTAAAGTTTGATTAAATGTTTTTGGCTTTATTACTAAAAATTGTATGAATATAAATGCCTGTGAAATACTTCCCAAAATAAAATCCCAAATTTTCCGTATACGTATATATTTTATGTATGTAGTGGTAACTTATTCGCCTAAATGTCATTTTCAGCCTAAATGGAGTTTTCAAATAATCTTCTTTTAGGAGAAATCCAATATTCAATTTAATTTAAAAGATCATTTAGGCAGCTTTCATTACTCAAAATGACTAAAGCAAAATCCGTTCATTGGCTTTACATTTCGATTTTATGTAAAATTAAATAAATAACAGGCCCATTCGGACATATTACATACCGTCAGTTGCAATTCAACGTCGAAATCCGTCCAACAAAAAACAAACGATTGACATTCGAATATGTATGGTTTCTGCGATATCTATTGTATAAGCCTTGTATTAAAATATCATTTGGTCGATCCCTGGGGTCGGAAATATGAATAACAGGCAATATGTATACGGAATGTTGCAGCACGTTTCAATGAAGAAATCTCTTCAACAAAAATCTAAAAACCGACATGCGAATATGGTTGCCAGGATATCTATTATATTGACTTTATATTGGAAATTACAAATGGTCGATCCCTGGGGTCGGCGATATGGATAACAGGCAATATGTATACGGAATGTTGCAGCACGTTTCAATGAAGAAATCGCTTTAACAAAAATCAAAAAACCGACATGCGAATATGGTTTCTAGGATAACTGTTATATTGACTTTGTATTGGAAATTACAAAAGGTCGATCCCTGGGGTCGGCGATATGAATAACAGGCAATATGTATACGGAATGTTGCAGCACATTTCAATGAAGAAATCTCTTTAACAAAAATCAAAAAACCGACATGCGAATATGGTTTCTAGGATAACTGTTATATTGACTTTGTACTGGAAATTACAAAAGGTCGATCCCTGGGGTCGGCGATATGAATAACAGGCAATATGTATACGGAATGTTGCAGCACGTTTCAATGAAGAAATCGCTTCAACAAAAATCAAAAAACCGACATGCGAATATGGTTTCTAGGATAACTGTTATATTGACTTTGTATTGGAAATTACAAAAGGTCGATCCCTGGGGTCGGCGATATGAATAACAGGCAATATGTATACGGAATGTTGCAGCACATTTCAATGAAGAAATCTCTTTAACAAAAATCAAAAAACCGACATGCGAATATGGTTTCTAGGATAACTGTTATATTGACTTTGTACTGGAAATTACAAAAGGTCGATCCCTGGGGTCGGCGATATGAATAACAGGCAATATGTATACGGAATGTTGCAGCACGTTTCAATGAAGAAATCGCTTCAACAAAAATCAAAAAACCGACATGCGAATATGGTTTCTAGGATAACTGTTATATTGACTTTGTATTGGAAATTACAAAAGGTCGATCCCTGGGGTCGGCGATATGAATAACAGGCAATATGTATACGGAATGTTGCAGCACGTTTCAATGAAGAAATCGCTTTAACAAAAATCAAAAAACCGACATGCGAATATGGTTTCTAGGATAACTGTTATATTGACTTTGTACTGGAAATTACAAAAGGTCGATCCCTGGGGTCGGCGATATGAATAACAGGCAATATGTATACGGAATGTTGCAGCACGTTTCAATGAAGAAATCTCTTTAACAAAAATCAAAAAACCGACATGCGAATATGGTTTCTAGGATAACTGGTATATTGACTTTGTACTGGAAATTACAAAAGGTCGATCCCTGGGGTCGGCGATATGAATAACAGGCAATATGTATACGGAATGTTGCAGCACGTTTCAATGAAGAAATCGCTTCAACAAAAATCAAAAAACCGACATGCGAATATGGTTTCTAGAATAACTGTTATATTGACTTTGTACTAGAAATTACAAAAGGTCGATCCCTGGGGTCGGCGATATGAATAACAGGCAATATGTATACGGAATGTTGCAGCACGTTTCAATGAAGAAATCTCTTTAACAAAAATCAAAAAATCGACATGCGAATATGGTTTCTAGGATAACTGGTATATTGACTTTGTACTGGAAATTACAAAAGGTCGATCCCTGGGGTCGGCGATATGAATAACAGGCAATATGTATACGGAATGTTGCAGCACATTTCAATGAAGAAATCTCTTCAACAAAAATCAAAAAACCGACATGCGAATATGGTTTCTAGGATAACTGTTATATTGACTTTGTATTGGAAATTACAAAAGGTCGATCCCTGGGGTCGGCGATATGAATAACAGGCAATATTTATACGGAATGTTGCAGCACGTTTCAATGAAGAAATCTCTTCAACAAAAATCATTTAAATTTTTATTGTACATGCACGGTTTACAATTTGCTCTTCATTTGCAGCTTTTGTTAAATAACATGTGCTAATGAGTTAAGTTAGAGATGGGATGACCTTGGCATATCTTGCGTGTTATGACGAACCAAAATTAAATCGGCCGAGTGGCACACTAGTTAGTATTTTTTTGTTGTTGTAATAAATGGCACCCGACGTCCTGTTTTGTGGAAAGGATCCCCCCTAGCCACTGATTGATGTCCTGGATACGCAGTATGCCATGTGACGTCGGAAGAACACAAGCCAACCGTTACACGGTTTAAGTTGCGTTTGATGATTAAATGAAATTCGTTCGTAATTAAAATGAATTTAATATCTTTTATTTATATGGAAAAGAAATGAGGTTAATATTCAGCTTTGTGTTAAACTACATTTTTCGTTTTATTTTCCGGCGCATAAACAAACAAAGATGATGGCTTGCCGACACGTGAAGACGCGATATACAGTCGTCCATGCGCAAAACATGGAAACTCCAAGTTAATCCCGCAAACTTCCAATGACTGGCCTTGCGATTTGTTGATGGCGAAGGCGATGGGGACGCACGGGGAATAGCGGCCGTTTGAACTCGAATGGCAAGTCCGTTGGAATCATAGGGATACGTGGAATCAAAACGTCCTCTCCTTTGTACTATCCCTTGATAATCGTCGCCTCGATGATGTTGTTCAAAAGCTTTTTCACAGCTAATCTCGTTCCATTGCATAGTCGAGATTGATTGATGTTATGCAACATGATGATGACTCAGCCTACTTTCAATTGCAAATTGTGATCCGGGCAATTCCAACGAATTCAAGAATTCTGTGGGATAGTTGACTACTTCATTCTAGTTTATAACTGTGTCAACAGATTTGAAGAAAAACAACTGGTTCGGAATGAAATTTTGAATGGTCGTATTGAGATCATGCGCCGCCAATATAACTCGTTCGCTCAGCCAATTATAGTGTTTGAAGTTTTGCAGTATGTTCGGAAAAAAACGTCGAATAAGCTCTGCCTTCGATTGGGTCAGCTGGCAGAAATCAGTGGGCAATGTGATGAATCCGGTCGAGATGTCAACTGCGATTTTCCCATTACCAATGTCCAACAACTGCTTTGAAAACACATCTACAGTTCGATCTTGTTGCAAAAACACTCGAATGTTAGTCGTCGTCGTCAATCGGATTGTCTTCACATGTCGCCATAAATTTGATGATTTCGAGCAAGCGTTTAGTTCGTCAGCTGCAGTTGAACGTGGAATAACACGAAGAGTCTGACGAAAATCACTGGACAATAGAAGCATGGATCCACCAAAAATGTTTTGATTGTCACGAAGATCTTTCAACGTTCTGTCCAGCGCCTCCAGTGACGTTCTGTGGACCATCGTACATTCGTCCCAAACGATCAATTAGCATCTCTTTAGAATCTTCGCCATTGCGCTATTTTTGCCTATGTTGCGCAAGTTGGTGTCTCGTTGATTTGCAATTGAAGTGGAAATTTCAGTGCAGAATATGCAGTTCGTCCACCTTCTAACAAAGTCGCTGCTATTCCAGAAGAAGCCAATACTAGGGCAACTTCATGCTGCGATCGAATCGATGCCAAAAGCAATGAAATTGAACGTTTTTCCAGTGCCCCCAGGAGCATCCAGGAGGTAAATGCCATCAGTTCCATTATTCACAGCTTCCATAAAAGAGTCTTACTTAGTCTTTTGTTGTTGATTCAATTGCAGAACATTTGTACGAACTGATTCGTCTAATGCTTCGGTGTCGTATTGTTGTTCTCTTTGTAATTCGTGGTTGAATGCATCGTGCATTGCGGGAAATATTTCGGTAAATTACGGTAGAAATTCGGGAAATATTTTGGAAAATAAGCGCGAAAATTAAATTAAGTCTGCATTCACAGTATTGTTTTCGCCCTGCGTTTCGATGTTGATTTGGGCTTATTGTGATACAACAACAAAAATTATTTTATTTTTATTTTTGACCACTGATCGTTTGTTTCTTTCTACTTTTGGTTAATACATAAAGTTTTGTGCAAATAATATAAAAATTAAAACATGCATTAATATAATCCACAATCAGTTTGAGAATAATTTTACTAAAAAAAACAAATAAAAATAAAAATGTAAAATTAAAAATATCGATGTGTCGATAAATTTGAATTTTTTTTACGAAAACAACCAAAAATTACTATGGCATCTGCAAAAAAAAGCAGATAACGATTTTTGGGTTTGTTTCTGGGGTTTCAATTGACTTTTTTAAGCAGATGATTATTTTTTCTCTTTTTGTCTTTGTAGTTTTTCCTATGTTGTGTTTCAACTTTTTTGCGGACGTCGAATGTCGTTGAATGTAAATCAGCTATAAAACGTGTTTTTTACATACATACATATATAGCAGGTCATGATAAAAAGAAAAAAAAAATTGCGAAAGAGAAAAAACAGTACACATTTTTAGAGCTTGCTGTCCTATTTTATTGCTTCACGCTGGTGTTGTATTATAGTAATTAAGAAGATAAATAAAAGGGGAATCCCAGTATCTGAGTAGTTTCTGAGTATAAAAACAATTGGCTAGCGTTTATTTCCCAATAAAGTAAGTTTTTAATTCGTTGAACTCGCATATGTAATTTAGTGACTGACTGGTTGTAATTAATAATTACTTTTTGTTACAAATAAATGCATTTATTCTGAAATTTAATTTTGTGTGTGTGTAGTGCCAAATTAAGTGTAGGATTTTTATCAAAAACTAAGTGTGTTGTAGTGAAATATTATTTTTTGACTGTTTTGATAGCTTAAGGTTAAAACTAATTTTTGTAATCACGTACTTAAAAGACGGTGCAATAGTTTTTGTGATAATGCCCAATAAAAGAAGAAATTGGAGCTTGCGGGACGAAAATGCTTTATTACAAGCATTAAGTTCATTAAATTTAAAAATTGCTAATATTACTAAGCGTGATTCTGATTTAATGGAGAATCTATGCCTTTTTATGAAAATTAAGAACAACAGTGTGAATAGAATGGCTTTATATCAGCTAAAACTCAAAATTTACGGACAGAATAAAGTAATGGAAACAACTAACTTAACAATAATGACTGATTCTAAATATGATGGTTCAGAAAACAACTCGGCTAATATAAGTACCATTTCTAATATGGGCCATTGTTACAACGATAATTTTAATTCATACGTGCCAAATGATTCCAATTTAATGGGAGTATTGGAAATTAATGATGCGATGGAATCTAAGGTTCAACCTGTAAGTCTTTATTTTGAACATAAAGAAGTTCAATCAGAACCACAATGGGTAACAAAATATGTTATTCTCGCTAAAATTGAAACTACCGATAGTTTAACTACCGAAAATTTGCGAAATTTTATTCAAACCGAAATGACAGCATTGAAAAATCCATGTGTTCTATCTTTCAGAACCATTCATCCTAAGGGAAAATTCAGATGCGGTTTTATTGCATATGCTGTTTGCAAATACGAAGCACATCAGCTAAAATACAAATTCATATTTAACGAAAAACGAGAAATGACGGTTATGGTGCAAGGAAACGATCTGGAGTTTCACGATAGCGAGAAACCAGTTTTTAGGGAAATTAGAGGCTCCCAAAGAGAGAATTTGAAAGAAACTTTGTTACATAAAACGGCTCATAATCTCCAATTGGAAATTATAAACGTAACCGACCTCGAGTTAGCCAGAAAAGGTAATACCCAAAATTTGACGAGCACCGATGTACTAAGGCGCATTCGATCGGAAAAGTTAAAATACTATGATTGTGTAGTTGACTGCGATGACGTCGATCTAAATTATAAAAAATTACAACAATCTCATGATGATCCGTACATATATATGGTATCAGACTTATTTCAAGTTTATATGATAAGGAAATCTCAGATAGCTTTTCTATTAAGCCACAGGATCAGTACCATACACTTCGATGCTACAGGGAGCGTAGTTAGGAAGCTCACCTGCCATAATCATAATTACTCGCGCTTATTGTATTACGCTTACGTAATTAAAATAAGCAATATTGTAATTCCAATTGCAGAAATGATTTCATCACAACATGACGTCGTAGCCATCTCAATGTTTCTACTGTGCTTCAAAAAGGAACTTGCCGTGATCCCGAATTCAAAACTGCCTAAGCATTTTGTGGTTGACTGGTCCTGGGCGCTTATTAGCTCAGTGCTAAACGTTTTTAATGGAATGTCTGTCCACGAGTATATCGAGTACATTTATGACATTTTGGTAAAAAAAAAAAGAATCCAAACCGAACAAATATTTTATTTCAATTTGTTGTTCGCATTTTGTAAAAATTGTGTGTGTTCAAATCAAAAAGAAGATGCCAACTGCAAGTAAAGAACAAAAATATCTGATATTAGATATATTTGCAGCTGTTGTCAATTGTAAAGGTATAGCTGAAGTTGACATGCTTTTTGAATCATTTATTTATATATTTTGCTCCGAATTTATGGACGAAAATGTAGAAAAAAATTTCAAGAATTTCCAAAATCTAATAAATGAATTATACAGCCACAGTGGTAATACTAATTCGCAAGAAGAAGCACCTGATAGTTTCAGTGACGATGACGAGCAACATACAATAAAATGCGATTATACTAATAGCCCATTTTATAAAAGATATTTAGGACAGTATAATACAATCACCCAATCAATAAAAAAACAAAATAAAACTGGTAAACCGAATGTTAATTTTAACAATGATTTAGTAGTCTTTTTTATTAAGAAATATTTTTCTTACATACCATTATGGGTTAACTTTGATATGCCTGATACAATGCAGCACGGACGAATATCGAATGCAGTGGCTGAAAATTGGTTCAACCTTGTGAAGCACCAGTATATAGACAAAAAAAATTTAAAAGTTGGTCGGTTTGTCAGTATCCTAGAACAAAAAACTGCACAAATCCAAAAACGAATAAAATTCCATAAAATATTGGGAAAAAGGAAGAGAAAAGTGTGTACAAGTGAGTCAAATGAATCAGATCCGGACGACATAGCCAACGAGGAAGGTTGGAGAAAAAAAACAAATAGAAGAAGAGCTCCGAAACATATGGGCGAAAAGGTTGTGGCAAGGTATAAACAAATGCATACAATGTTTGGCAAATCAAATAAATCAGCTAAACCGGAGGAGAAGCGTTCTTTGGCAGAAATTTCAAAAAAGCAGTTGAGTTTATTACAAAATAGATACACTTATAAAAACGATGATAATAACACCAAAAAATCCATATATTTTGCATGTGCATTCGACTCGGTAGCACAAATTTTTTACGTAATGGGATTGGACTCAGTTCGAACCTATAATGGACTCAATTCATTTCCTGAAAATGAATTTTTGCAATGTATTGTCAAATATATTGACGTTGGTTTAACTGCAGATTTATATAAAACACGCACAAGTATTTTATTAAAATATTTCAAAATTAATATTGACGATGCATGTGATATAGATCTTGATGTTTCCACTAATGTTGGACAATTAGTTGAATTCTTATTACCAAAATCTGTAATTGTCAAATTTTCGTGTAATGCAGCTAATATAAAAGATTTATACTATCTACCGTTGGACCTTCATCATTTCGGTGAAATTCATTTGGAAAATTTTAATAATAAGATTTACATCCCAAACATTACGTGCCCTACTTGTGGTACAAAAAAATGCAAGAAAATACTTGATTCCAAATTTGGAAATGTGGTGGTTGATGTGCAGCCCCTAGATATTACTTTAAAATACGAGGTCCAGTTAAAACAAATCCAAAACAAGTTAATTTTGGCTGAGCAGGAGTATAAAATAAAAGGTATAATAGATTACGATTTAACAGTAAAACATTATAGAAGCTACATACTTCGACCAAACGGATATTGGGAGGTACATGACGATTTACATAAAAGGATTACAAAGACCGCAGAGACCGCAATAGTAAATCCATCGCTACTATTTTACGAAAAAATATAAAAATGTTACCTTTATATCTTACAATTATCATCTTCTATATAAATAAAAATGTAAATATTCGTTAATAATTTTCTTTTTCTACTCCACTCTAACTTGAATTAATTATTTAGTTCGTGTAATATATATTTTCGGATATTAACTTCAAATAAATTAAAAAGTAAATGTTCGTTTGTTCAAACTCTTAAATCTCCGAAAGTTCTCCACCGATTATTTTGAAACAACGTGTCATTTCAATACGCGCGTGTTTTTATATAAATATCATACCTGTGACAGGTAAAACTTGCTTTTTTTGAAACTATATATCTTAAAATTCAAACTCTTAAATCTCCGAAAGTTCTTCACCGATTGCTTTGAAGTTTTGACAAAACGTTATATTCGAATACGCGCTAACACGCCTGTGACAGGTAAAACATGTTTTTTTTAAACAACACCATCTGTTGAACGTAACAGCAACACACGCAATACTAAACATTGCTCTTGCCATACAGCATGCATTGACAGCTGCTGCCACGTAGAATTTTCAATATTTCCGATTGCATTGATCAGTTTATCAAAATAATGCCTCAAGCATAAGTCGTCGTACTCGCGGAGAGGAAGCACTGCGAGGAGAAATTTCAGATTGCAGAACAGATAAAGAATGGCTCAAATACGTGCAGAGGAACCAGCAGCGTGACGTACAGCCAGACATGAGGATGCACGGTTGCGGGCACTGCGATTACATTCTGCAACTTCAGATCTGCTTCGTTCTAAACAGAATGAAAGCGACAGGCTGAGGATGGCTAAAATACGTCAACAAGAAATGGCAGATCAGCGTCAAACAAGCAACAATTTTGTTATTTCCAATACAAAGTCCATACATACAACAGATATCCTAGCAACCAAGAGATTTCTTCATTGAAATGTGCTGCAACATTCCGTATACATATTGTCTGTTATTCATATCGCCGACCCCAGGGATCGACCTTTTGTAATTTCCAGTACAAAGTCAATATAACAGTTATCCTAGAAACCATATTCGCATGTCGGTTTTTTGATTTTTGTTAAAGAGATTTCTTCATTGAAACGTGCTGCAACATTCCGTATACATATTGCCTGTTATTCATATCGCCGACCCCAGGGATCGACCATTGGAAATTTTTTTTACAAAACTAATACAACAGTAGGTATTTCAGAAGCGCTAATCGTATATGAATCTTTAGACTTTTGTTTAACAAATTTTTCGTTGAAACTTGGTGCATCATACATACAAATGTTGCCTGTTATCGACCATTTGGCATTTTTATTTCAAAGCCTATAGGCTTCTTGGCATTTAACCTACCCTAATATTAATCTTTTCTGATTCTTATTTTATAAGCAACTTTTTTGGGATTTGTATGCAACTTTTGTTGCACAAAATATCGCCTGAATGAATGCAATTTGTATAAACACATACATACATATTTTTTGTTATTTGGGAAGAATTTCACTTCGGTGAATATAACGACTTTTCGAATTGTCAAAACTATAATTTCCACGAACTGGGAAATGCTAATCGTGGAATAATTCATTTTGTTCTATATCATATATGTGTAACAATTGTCGTTTTTACTTTTTTGTACAATCGGTGTTTTCCATTGAGTCTAATAACCTAGACTCACCGCGATTTAATAAAACCGATTTAGTGAGCTTTTCGAGATTAGTCTCAGTGTGTCAACCCCGATTTTAGCTAACCCCTTTGTTTTTGCATAGAATACTTAAACTAGTTTAGCTAAATCGGACTTATTTAACCACAGTCTGACTAGGGCGTTACGGATATACAACAAAAATGAATTGCCAATTGGGAAAAAGTTTGTTTGATATAGAACAAACATTCTCTAATTTTTGAAACGATTTTGTGAGTATTTTTGAAAATTTGAGACATTTTAAAAAAACCTGGACATCAATTTTAGTCGCAAAATGAGGATTGAGTATTGAGAATTTTGTATATGTACACGGCGTACATTTTGCTATTGTTTGCCGTCAAATATTTTTGCTGTTTTATCCCGTTTGAAATCCAAGTGATCGGACGTATGCTTCTTTTTCCGTGAAAATAATTTTTTTTTTTTTTTTAATTTGCAAAATCTATGGGCTGACCCATCTTTCATGTCAGTACTAAAGGATGGCATGAGGCAACGCAATGTCCAGGTGCTCTACGCCAAACGGGCCTATAGCCGTACGTTCACGATTTGACTACTACGTAAGGTGTCTATAAAAAAGCGGAAAAAATCTATTGGTAAGGTAGGACGTAAAAAGCGAACTGCGAAAGAGTTGGTTGTGCCTTGAGCCCCTCAAAAATTGCAGAGATAGAAACACACAAACAAACAAATATTTTAAATTAATTTTAGAAATTTGCGAACTTATTTATTAATTAAACTTTTTTCAGTCGTTGTCTAACGAGGGGTTCAACAACGATTTTCTACTATTAGTAAAAATAATTTTTGTTACAAATTTTTCAAAAAAAAATGATCCCGTTGTTCTGTAAGTGATTGATTATTCATTGTGTAGTAAACAATTTTATTGTGTTAATTTATTATTTTTGTGTGTGGATTGGAACTGTTTTGTGATAGTGATAACATCTGTGTCCGAAATGGACCCAAGATTAAGTTTCGTGTGTGGGTTATAGCTTTCATTTCTATATAAACTGTGCATTTGTCGGATCGAGTTCGAGTACCGAGCTTCGTAGAGTTCTTGCTGTCTTGCGCCTTCTTTAGAAAATTATATTTATTTGTGCTTGCTGTAAGCAATGGATCGTGCAATCCAACTTTAATACGCTTATTGACGAAATGAAAGAGCAGCACGATGATAATCTGTTCTCTTACCATTACTCCAACATTTTATATTTGAAAAAAATTTAAATTTGATTAAGTTCTTATTTATATTTTTAGAAATAAATAATAATAATTGTTCTGATAAAGTGTAAAAGAAGAATTTATAGCGGCCACGCAAAATTCATTAGAATAATTGTTGGTCTCAGCAAAAAGAGAGAGAGAGATAGGACCACGAATAGGATGCGAATGATACACGAGATCCGAAACGATATCATCGGATTCATATATTCATCGAAGTTATGATGTTTAGGAAACGTTTCTCTCGTCCTAACACCCGAGCCAACAAACATTCCTTCAGGCAACACCAACGAAAGTATAGTACTACCTAATCACACTCGGTCACTATAAATCAGCAAGTTCTGAGCCAAAAACAAACCCAAATTTAAAATTCTGCACATTTTGTAGAAAATTCGATTTTTTTTGGAAAATCACCTTACTGTTCTGCCGTAGTAAGAAGGAAAGTTCCATTTGCCTTTTTGTTGTTTTGAGTAATTTCAATTTTACTATTTTTGTTTGCCGCGTCTTAATATTAAACTTGAATATTATACCGGGTGTTTTTTTTAACCTGATACACTTAAATATCTCGAAAAATAAGGACTCTACGAAAAAATTGGTGCAGATCAAAATTTAATTATTCCATGAGGGAAATACATTAGTGTTAAAATTATTTCCCCCTCCTCCTTGTAGGTGGAGCCGGGGGTAACTTTGAAACTAACATATGAACCCCTATTATTTATTGCAGATTCGGATTCTACGGCTCAAAATACGTAGGATTTAACTGAAACATTTTTCTCGAGTCATGATAGATGGCGCTGTAATTGACCATATTCAATTTTTTTCGATTTCTCCTATTTAGAACTTACGCAAACGATTCTCCAATACGTCTGCAATATAAATACCACGGTTTCATTGTAAATACTCGAAGTTAGTCTTAAACAATTTGTATTTCTTAAATTTTCAATTACTGAAAATGGCTTCTCATTATCGTAACTCAGGAACATGCGATTAAATCGGCTTTCAAATTAATGAAATTGTTTGCATTTTGTTTTAAAAATACCGATTTAGTCCGAAGATTATTTCGAAAACAACAATACCTGTGTAAAGTTATCAATACTACTTAAGAATGGTGTATTTAAACAAGAGAAAGTTGAAATGATTCTGGTTTATGGAGAAGCTGGCCGGAGTCTTATTAATTAAATATATAGTTATATTTCTTAGTTTCAAACAATTTTAAGTGAATTGTAACATCAGGTGTCTCTCTCATTCAGTTCTAATAAGAGTTTTTCGAAAAGTTCGATCGACAGCCCAAAAAGAAAGTATTTTGGCGGTAATTTATATTTTGGTTCTTACACGTACAATATAAACTTTTGTATTCAATTTTAATTATAGGATAATTATAGGAAATTCGGAATAACCTAGTGACTAAAGAGAAATGCGATGGAAAAATCAAAGGATTAAAATCAATGTACAAGAAAGTGCGAGACCACAACAATAAAAGTGGCCATCCCGTAAATAAGTGGGAATATTTAGATATTATTTACGAGTTACTAAATAAAAGACTAGAAATTAACCCTCCAGCGACCTGGCTCCAGGGATGAGTCTAATATTAGGATTAATAACCCAACGACGGTAGCAGATTGCAGTAGCGAATATATTCATGGACTTATAACGGGGTATATTTGAAATGTTTTTCACGCTATAAGAATATGTCGATGAGCGCACTAAAACTTATTTTCAATCATACACTCACAATATGAACTCAAAAATTGTTTTATTTATTAGAAATTAGCAATTACAATATTATGAATTTTTATTATTTTTATATTTTACAATTCACTTTTTGATTTTATATAACTCAAAATATTTTTATATGGAATTTTACCACATCGTTTTTTATTATGTTCAAAAATAACAAACCGAGTATATCAAAATTTAGAAATCGACCGATGATGGTACAATGTTCGATTGTACAGTACATGCAGTTGAATTTATCCGATAACATTTCGATCATTTCAAGCTGAACAATACTTGTACTGACTAGCGGATGACATTGACGTATCCAGATATAAAGTTAAGCGGTGAAGTGTAACTGATCAATATTTCAGGGCGGATATTTGTTTGAATTGATTGTTGGTGGTGAGATTAGAAACGAAATTTATAAATAAAGTGCATGAGTAAAATGAATATTTGGTTGCATTTATGATTGAGTGAATGATTGAACCGCTACAGGAATCTGCCATAAGTGATTTCCCTCCTTAGGGAATAACTGAATGAGTGGTTGCTATACGGAAAATTTGATGTGTTCGATAGTTTGATATTTGATCAGCCGAACTGAGAATTCCGTAAGCTGGTTTGAATCGATCGATTGAAACTTTATGGTTTTTACCATTAACCGATACGACGAATTGTTTTCTTAGTCTACGCATGACTAAATACGGACCTTCATAAGGAGGAGATAATCCCGTGCGAACCTTGTCCGTTCTGATGAAGACAAAATCGCAGTTGTCGACCAATTTCGGAACAAAAACAACATGTTGCTTGGTTTGACGAGGTGTTTTGGGTACAAGATTCTGCATGGTTTGTCGCAGTTGCTCGATGACTGTGTCGGCAGTTGTATGTGATGGAACAGGATTATCGATGAAGAACTCACCGGGTAGCTTCATGGTTTGGCCATAAACCATTTCAGCTGGTGAGCATTTCAGATATTCTTTCACTGTTGCTCGGATTCCCAATAGTACAATAGGTATTGCCCAGCTCCAATTAATTGTATTGCTTCTGGCCATCAATGCGGCTTTCAGTTCCCAATGGAAGCGTTCGACCAAGCCATTGGCTTGAGGGTGGTAAGCCGTTGTACGTATCCGATGTGCTCCGAGGAGTTTTGTTGACTTAGTAAATAATTTAGAACAGGGAACGATCGGTTGTGATATGAAGGGGTACGCCGAATCGTGCGGCTGACATATTGGTCAGACAGTAAGCTATAAATATGTGTATCCATTAGATGGAGGAAGAGGACCTACAATATCTAAATGGATATGTTCAAATCGACCAGGTGGAATTTCGAATTGTCCCTGAGGTGATTTTGTGTGCCGTTGGACTTTGGCACGTTGGCAGAATAAACAAGACTGAGCTCAATTGCCTACGTCTTTGTTTATGTTAGGCCAAAAATAGCGAGCAGTAATCAACTTATGAGTTGTACGGGCTTCAGGATGCGAAATGTTATGCAGTGTGTCGAAGATGGTTCGATGTAGTGGTGGTGCATTGTATGGGCGGTTCTTCCCAGTAGATGTTTCGCAGATAATTTCGAGGCGAGGGAATTTAAAAAGTTCTATTTTCATTGATGAACCAGAGGAACCAGAAAAAAAATTCTGAAGTTCTAAGTCAACTTTTTGGCTGTTTGCGATTTGATTTAAGTCGATGTGTGTCTCGACTGCGGCCATTTCGTTGTCGGTTGTGCGGGATAGTGTGTCCGCTACAACGTTGTCATGTCCGCGAACATGTTGGATGTCCGTTGCAAATTGACTTATGTAATCCGTGGCGAGATTGCCTTGGATTACGTTCAGCTTTTGACTGAATTGCTCTAGTCAGAGCCTTATGGTTGGTGTAGATGGTGAAGTCCCGACCCTCGACAAAATATATGAATTGTTTGACTGCCAGATATATTGCGAGTAATTCCAGATCGAATGCGGAATATTTCTTTTCGGTATCAGAGAGTTTCTTCGAAAAGAATGCCAGTGGTTCCCAACACTCGTTATTATACTGTTGTAGTACAGCAACGACAGCAGTGTTTGATGCGTCAGTGGTTAAGCTGAGCTTTGAGTCGCTCAGTGGGTGTGCCAGAAGTGTTATCTGGGCCCATTCAGCCTTTAACGACGTGAATGCGTGTTGACATTCGTCGGACCAGGAGAAGTTCTTGGCTGTCTTGGGTTTTTTGAGTAAAACTACCAAGTGGCTGTGAATTGGTGCGAGTGTTTCAGCGAGTTTTGGTATATATCGGTGATAGTAATTTACCATACCGACAAATCGCTGTATATTTTTTGATTGAAGTAGGAGCTAGGAATTCCCTAATGGTGTTAATTCGTTCTTCAGACACGTCATAATTGAGGAATCCACAACCATTTCGCCACCTTCATCCGTCCTACAACGTAAGAGGAAAGCATCTGATGACGGCAAAAATAAACGACTCATTATTCGATTTATTTTAAAAATTAATAGATAAAATTTAGAAAATATTTAAATATTTTATTTCTGATAAAAAATAGCGAAATACATAATTCTAAGACCTTGTTAAATTATTTAAAACTAAGAATTTGGTTCCTTTTCATAATGATATTTCTGTATGAGTCGTGAATTGATCCCACTTCACCCGCGTAGCAATCGATAAAATTCATATTTTCGTCACATACGCTTTGTAGCAACACCAAATGAAAATGTTTTCGGTTTATATATGAACTGGGATATTCCTTCGGTGCCGGTATAGCTATATGGGATCTATCTATGCATCCGGCAATTCCTAAATAAATTTTTGGGGTTTATTATATATTATTGAATAAAATTACTAGACGTTGTATATTTAGCGTTGAACATTTAGTTTTAGGATTTTTTGCTTACATCAAACACTGCGTTCCTGATAGGTATGCCAAATCTGACTGATACAAATCTATAAAAATTTACCATTGTTAAAAATATTTATATATTTAAATATACATAATGATAGCCATTGATATATGAAATATTCGGTATTACCCTAATACCATAAATTCATCGACAATTGTTTATCCAAAGAAACCCGGGGACAACCGCACGCTACCTAACCATATTTACTTTCTAAGGCTGCGGGTCAAAACTCGGGTAAATGACTAATTTACATTTTGTAAATGAAATTTCTGTACTAAAAAGGAAGGTAAATGATTTGTAGTTGTTTGTTTTTTTAACGTTTAGTTGTTTTATTATCTGTGTTTTTCTATTCGCTCCGGATAGCTGCTATCGAGAACCGTCATTTTTCTACGCCTAAATTTAAATTTGACGCGCTATTTATTAGTAAACTAAACTTATTTAACATCAAACTATCAATTTTAATTCAATTGTTTACCAAAAACTTCATATAAAAAATATTTGGCTCTACCTATTTATACGGAGCGCTTTCACGAGCCACTTTTTATATGACGGCTCTCGATAGCAGCTATCCGGAGCGAATAAAAGAACGCAGCTATTGTTTACGATTCCAATTGAGTAAGTAAAATATTAGCAGATTCATGTTTAAAAATATGTTTATAATTAAATTAATAATTATAATTATTATAGTGTAGATACAATCCCTGGCACCTCCAACGCTGTTATTTAATACAAGAAAAAAAAAAAAAAAAAAACAAGTAAATGGAGGCTGATAGCACTCAGATTGAAAAACATAAAAAAATATACCGATAGATGTAATATTCTTAATTAATTATCTTGATTATCTAATTTTTATTTTATGTCAGGGCCAATACAAGAAGAAAACAATGAAGTCCAGGATGAAATTAGACGGAGAATTTTAATCGAAATATTGCAATCCGCGAGTGTGCTGGGAATAAGAAAAATTTAAGGTAAATTAATGTTACGATATTGAAAATGAAAAATTATTTTTTTCAGAAAGTTATAACGGATTCAACAATTGGGAAATCCTTTAGAAACGTAATGCAGAAGTGACAGAATATTTTGAAGAAATATAAGGTAAATATTAACTGCTAAATGGGATGTATATTGCGTTTTATAATTTTTTTTATATTACAGAAAATGACACTGCCACCATCAGGAATTTCCATGGATGACGGGGTCTTACTGTCTAGACAATGGGAGCTATTTGATGAACTGCATGCAGCAGAACTGCTGCAATTTTTGCAGACGAGGCATGGCATCAAACCAATGCATATAATCGACGCATGTAATACGAGCTCTGGAATGTGCTTGATGTTTTGCTTTTCATGTGCATGATATTCAAGTGAAGCCCTTTATAAGGGGTCAAAATGGCGATTGGGGATAAGTACTCGTTGATCGTGCACAGATCCTGAGAAACCTACCCACATATTTACTATCCGGTATTTGGATCACAGAAGGCTTGTAATTAGATTGAATAATCCAGTTTTCTATTAATACACTGGTCCCTCTGGTTTGGAGAACACTTCACTTTAATATGACAGCCATATTACCTCAGCGCTTCGTTGAAGACAGACGAACGTTGAATTTATCGCCTGTTTCCTCGAATGTCGAAACTTGGCGGCAGCTTTTAGACAATGTGGGCTGACATTTTTTCAAAAATTTTCAAATATTTATGAATAATATTTTGAACGGTTATCTTCGGCATAACCACCACCATAAGCAAGCCAAAACAGAAACACAATTAGCTCAATCTCAATACTCAATTCATAGATTTTGGCTGGGATTAAGTAACTAATTTCTTGAATGATTAAGGGGGTAATCCTAATATTATTTTTAGTTTCTTCAAAATCTTCATCTAAAATTTTAGAGGTTGGCTTTGCTCCACTCAATAGAATATTTTCACCTAAAAAAGCAGAAAATTTTTAAATCACAATTTGACCCATAAAACCCCTTTAAAAACTGTTCTTCCAATTCTGTATTTTCTTCTGTATATTTGTTTGCTAAGTTGACAACCTCGCCATATAATATAATTAATAAGTTTACATTACCTATGTCTGCCATTATAAATTTTTATAATCTTCATAAATTTTGAGAGTACTCACAAACATTTGACATGCAAACTTTGACTTTTATTTTCTTGTCCATATACCAAAGAATTTAACGCTTTAAACCAATTTTGCATTAGTTTACTGTAGAATTCGCCCGAGCTCAAAAGTAAATATGCACTAAAGGTAAATTTTAGTGTTCTAAATAATTTACCCGAGTTTTTGCCCGCAGCCCAAGTAGGCAATATTCTGGTACAACTACTCAAAAGTGCTGGTTAGCTTTCTAAAATGCTCTTTGAGAGAATATATTGTTATTTCAAAATACTCTAAATTTTAAAGGCTAATATTTTTAATTTAATCCCCAGAATCATCCCTCGATTCTACAAAAAACAGAGCCCAACTCATTTTATCAGATAGTGAAACTCCAATTATTTTCTTTCGATTCATTTAGACCACATTTCTAATATTGTTACATTTTTGCCTTGTCAATCTAGGTTCGAATCACTGGATTGTGAATAAAACAAAATCAATTTCAATTATCACGAACGGATTTTATTTATTTAGCACAAAAATTATTACAACACAATTTACTATAATAATTCCAAAAAATTACTTTTTATAATTTTCGCATTTTACTGATCACTTTTAGTTTTTATATATCGCACTACAATCACTTTTTAATTCCTTTTTAATCTTTACACTATCGCTTTCCAAATACTAATAATCCAATTCAACTTCGTTCGACTTCTTATATACACAAACCAAACTTCTAGAAAGCTCATGACTTTTCCAGTTAGAATAGTGTAGAAACATTTAGAACAATTTAATCATGGAAAATTCCATATTAGTACATTTTAACATTGAGCTATTAATTTAACTTGTGCTATTACAATCTAGGTGTCACCGTCACAATATTTTTTTTGATTTGAATTTTTATTTTATGCGCCACTTTTTCAAACAAACCTATCAGAAATGTATATGCCCAACTCAAACTAATCTATATCAAGTAAGAAGCATGCTTCCGTCAAAGGCCACGTAATCATTATTTTAGTCCTTCTATACTTTCTACAGAATGAATAAACCAAATAACACTCGGAGTGTGCATGGCCAAATTAAAATTAAAATAAACTAGACTGTATGATTTTTTTCCACATTTCCTGTCCATAGCAAAGCGAAATTTTATTCGGTAACGCTTGAATATTCCGCAATTTTCAAATTTCAAAAAAATAACCATTGCGCGATTGACCTGTTTCTAATTATCTGGCGTTGCTTTAGGTGTTAAGTTTAAGATAATTCATCGAGTTGGTTCACGTTTGGGTTGGAAACGCTACCAGAAAACATTTAAATAAAATAATTATTTTTAAATCGATATAAAAAATAAAAATTTAGGTCTAATTAACTTGAAAGTCAAAGCCAACTTCTTTTTCCTCACGACGGTAGTATAGGCGAGACATCTATTGACGATTAGTCAAATTACAAGAAATATGTTTCATAAAAAATTAATGAAGACTAATGTGGAGTTCGATTGGGCAAAATAAATCAATTTACTATCAAAAACAAAATGATTTACGTAATGTTAATTGATATTTTTTTGACATAAGATTAATTTATTTTGCTCAATCGAACTCCACATAATTCAGCTAATCTACACAGATGTTCCAGGTATCATTAATTTTTAGCGCATTTAGTCTTAACGGTAAGGCACTAGTTTTCGTAAGTGCGAGTTGTTTTTCCTGTAATCTACAAAAATCTATAAGAATCAACTGTTATGGTTCGCTTAAACGTTTCACTTAAATTCTGCTTCAAAATGATAATTTGTGCCCATAATTATGAAAGTGGTCTAAGTCAAAATTAAAAAAAATAACTTTATCACTTATTTCACATCCATAATTTTGTTATTCATAATAAATTTCCATTAATCAAGACTAAGAAAATTGTAAATTAAAGTGTCGCATAATATAAAAATATTTTTTAATTCGTTCAAACGCAATTCATTAAATATCTCGAAACAAGAAATATATGACTTAGACCACTTTCATAATTATCGGCACATTTGACAACATATTGTTATGTTTTTGCCTTGTCAAATAAGGTTCGTATCACTGTATTGTGAATAATACAAAATCAATTAAATTTATCACCAACGAATTTATTTATTTCAAACAAGAATTATTGCAACACAGTTTATTAATAAAAATTCACAAAATCACTTTATATAAATTATTCTCAAATTTTAACTGTACACTTATAATTTTTATTTCCACAAAAACACTTTTTAAATCACTTTCTAATTCCTTTTTAATCTTTACTCTATCGCGTTCCAAATTCTACTAATCCAATTCGACTTCGTTCGCCTTTTTATATACACAAACCAAACTTCTAGAAAGCTCATAACTTTTCCAGTTAGAATAGTGTAGAAACATTTAGAACAATTTTTATCATGGAAAATTCCAATTTAGTACAGTTAAACATTGCGCTATTAATTTTAAGTTATTCTATTACACACTAGGTGTCACCGTCACAATATGAAACAACTTAGTTCCTTGTTTTTCAGATAATAATCAGTAATGGCGAACCTGATTGGTAAACTTGAATTTCCGTGGTGTATATTTACAAATTTAGCTCTTTTCGAAACTGTTTGGACATTGTTTTAAATATCCAAAAGAATGTCAAACTTTTTGGCATGCTGATGGAAATTATTATTATTTTACTCTACATAACACACTTTCAGTTTTTTCTTTTTTTTCTCCATTATTTTTTTCGATCAGCGGCTCGGGAGGGGGCGAAATTTCATTCCCTCATCATTATATTCCCGTAATTCGCGTTCACCCAAATTTGTTTTAACCATAGCAAATGTTGCTTGATGTTGTGTTGTAGTGGTTGTTGCGCCTCTTCTTTCTCTTCTACTCGCTCCCCATACTCATTTATGTTTCTATAATATTGTAACGGTGACACCTAGTGTATAATAGAATAAGTTAAATTAATAGCTCAATGTTAAAATGTACTAAAATAGAATTTTCCATTACAAAATTGTTCTAAATGTTTGTACACTATTCTAACTAGAAAAGTCATGAGTTTTCTAGAAGTTTGGTTTGTGTATAGAAAAAGGCGAACGAAGTCAAATTGGACTATGAGAATTTGGAACGCGATAGTGTAAAGTTGTAAATTATTAGTATTTGGCAAGCGATAGTGTGTAGATTAAAAAGAAATTAAAAAGTGATTTAAAAAGTGTTTTAGTGGAAATAAATATTATAAGTGTACAGTAAAATTTGAGAATAATTTATATAAAGTGATTTTGTGAATTTTTATTAATAAATTATATTGAAATTGTGTTGTAATAATTCTTGTGCTAAATAAATAAATTCGTTGGTGATAAATTGAATTGATTTAATCACAATCCAGTGATACGAACCTTGATTGGCAAAAACGTAACAATATATTAAATAAATTCGGATTGACTGTTTTTCCATTTTCCACCTTTTCTATGCACCTCAAAAAGTGTAAAAAATTATTTAATACATTCTGTAACAAGATATCTAGTTAGTTGGGAGTTTGTAAAATAAGCCGATGGCTTTTTATAAACATAAACATTCAAAGCTTATTAAGTTTAATCACCCATCATTAAATATTATTCACCCTACAGAAAGAATGTACGTGCTATGCATTAACCGAAATGAAATTACAAGCCTGTCATCATCTGTTAAAAGTGATCTTACAGCTAAGCAAGGTTAACACCATTCAATAAAAGTTTTATTTATACCGAAACATTTGTTATATTTAGACGACAGGATCTGAATAAGAAAAAATATGTTTTGACAACGTACAAGATCTTATCGGATTTGTCGCTTCAAATAATCTTGATTCTACACACAAAAAAAATTTTAGATTATCAAAACCATTCATAACCGTAAAATATGTAAAATAAATAACAAAAAACAAATTTATTTATGAGACATTTTTATTTTTTTTTTTTTTATATCCTCAGTGGAATCAAACGAGCTTTTGAATTATTAGGGTAAATTCATAACAACTCAAGAATTTTCTCAATATATGCATTTTTTGTAGAGTGAAAATTGTATTGGTTCCTTCTTACACTAAAAATAACAAGTTTTCTTTATTAAAGTGAATTAAGATGTCCATATGTACAAAATGTTTGTGTATAAGGAATTCACACCTGCTTCAAAAATGATTCCACATTCATAAATTGTTTACCTGTATATGATAAATATTTAAAATTAAAACGATTTTCTCAACCCTAAACGATTTAATCTGTTTAAGATTCTCATATATGGAAAGAAATTATATTTAAATTAATTATTTATGTCTTAAAGCAACATAATACACACAATTCCTCGAAATCAATTAGCATATCCATTATGTCTAATGTAATTGTTTATTTTATCCATGTCAGAATACATTATATTCGTACCATACGTACTTATAAGAGAGATGAGAAATCAATACATGTGTAGCTCCCATCACGTCATCTTAGCGATTAACTTTTTAACTTTATATTATTTTGTTGCTATTTATAATGTTGATAAATTATTTTATGATTATTATCATTAAGATAATAATAACTGTGAGGATTTTTAATTATAGCATACAATAAACATACACAATGTATGATGAATTATGTTAAGCTCAATGATTTAAGATAAACTTTTGGATTTCTTTTATTTTTAAAGTATTTAGTCAATCTGGGATTAATAAGGTAATATAAAATATCGGAATTTCTTTACAAAATTAATTTTCGATTAGAATTATTAACAAATATTTTGGTTTACTTAATAACAAATTTGAACTACTTTCATTGCTTGAAACAGGGTGATGGCAAGCAAACTCGATCATCTCACTATAGAAACTAAGAAATGGAACGACAATAATTTTTTTCACTGTTGTAAAAATACGTATAAATAAATTATTTGATCCAAATATCTAAATTGTAAAAATTTTCCCAAACACTATTCGATATAAAATTTTAAATGGAGAACAATAAAAGTTTGATTACGCTTTGGAGAAAGAAAAAAAATTGTTTACTTGAAAAATCCATTTTAAATATGAACATAATAGAAAACTAACAAAAAAGTTTTCTATCGAAATCAAACACAATGATCTATTCTACATAGCATACAAAAAACTATTCTAGATTTTTCTATTACTTTCATGAACGTTGTATGTATATGGTACTAAAGTTATCATCCCATGTTAATTTTTATCTGAAGTTATTTATGTTTTTGAAAGCATGAGTGTTAGTGTATTACTTTAGACTATGTTATTAAATTTTGAAAACTTTAATTGGTTTACAGGTTTCATGCAATACCTTAAATATTTCTATAACAAACACCCAAATCATATTAAATCATATTGTTGTGCTGTACTTAAAAACATTGTGAAATATATCATCAAGGTATACGGCTATCATATTTCACCCACACGAGCGAAACTATATAGTCTGCAATATGCTGCAAATTTTACAGTACCACCAACATTACTGCCAATTACTTTTCGAAAGAACTCATAAATTTAAATTTAATGATCTTAAATTGATGTCAAATTATAAAAATAAAAAACAAAAAGTTGAAAAATTTCTATTTTTTCCGTTCACATTCATTGGAAAATTATAGAAAAACAATAAAATTGTCAACAATTAATTTGTTTTTATTTTTCTATATTTAAATATTCGTACCCGAGTGTTAATAATGAATTAAAAATTTTTATGATCATTCATATGGTGTCTGAAAAAAAAAAATTTAAATTGGAAAATTTTATTATGCTATCGTGTTTTGGCTTGAAGATAAATACAAAAATATATTATATGACATCGGTTTTAGTAAGATTTCCAACTGGGTATTTTGCATAATGAATAAATATTATATTATACCAGAGTACACAACAATTTACATATAACAAAAAATTGTTAATTTTAAATTTCATTGATGATTTTGTTTTACATTCAACTTGAATTCTAATTAAATCGAATAACTTAATGTTTCAAAACATTTTAATTTCAAAGTGCAGAAGGCTGAAACCTCCCGAGATGATCAGAACTTCGGTCCAGAAAATTAACTCAACTCCTAAATCAATCAAAACTGAACCTCTTCAATTCAATCCAAACTGAACCTCTTCAATTCAATCTTCAGCTAAACCTCCGACTTAATTTACAGGTCAGCCGCCAACACAACCCTCAACTCAATCACCAATTACACAAATCAATTAACCTTAAATGAAACCACAAATAAAACTCACTTAAAACCAGCGCAAACTAACTCAACCTCAGCTCAACTTAGCTCGAACCAAATGTCAACTAAACTCCGCACTCAACGGCCAACTAAATCCCAATACCAACTCGATTGAACTAAACCCTAACTCGAACTCAACTCAACCCTCAACTCAACACTAAACTTAACCTCAACTCAAGCCCAACTTAACCTACATCTCAAGCCCCAATTCAACCCCAAACTCAACGTACAAACTCAAACCCTAAATCAACACGTCCGAAAACTAAGTGCGTACATGAACTCAATTTAATCTAATCTCCAACTCAACCGCCAAATATAACCCCAAACTCAGTCAGAGCAGGTGAGGCGGCTAGTCTAAGTGAGGAATGGTCGTGGGTACCCAATCGAATTTATTAACTTGACCCACCTTTTTCATCTTCACTTACCTATTATCTATCTATAATTAATGACGGCAAATTCCCCTTACACTTTCACAAAACAAAAAAAAGCATAGAAAAAACAGAAAATTTCCAAATTTGGATCCGTCCCATGCTGGAACATCGTAAGATTACTACCAGATTAGGTGGCGAGTCAGTAAACATCAAGGCCGTAAAGGGCTGTCCCCAAGGAGACGTACTATCTCCTCTTTTGTGGTCATTGGTTATTGACGGACTACTGGTCCTTCTGAGTAGCCATGGGTTTGATATTCAGGGCTAAGCGGATGATGTGGCTATCATAATCAGAGGCAAGTTTGATGAGGTCATTTCTGATCGCATGCAAAATGCACTCAGTATAATATGGCAGTGGTGTTACCAGGAAGGACTCAGTGTCAATCCAAACAAAACTGTCATTGTTCCTTTTACGAGGAGGAAAAAGCTTGCGCTTACAGCTCCCTCGTTAAACGGTACTACTGTTCCTTTTCCCAGTGAAGTTAAATATCTAGGGGTTATCCTAGATCAAAAACTGAACTGGAACCAACATTTGTTGAAAGTTCAAAATAGAGCCACCAAAGCTTTCTGGGCCTGTCAAAGACTCTATGGGCGTACTTGGGGACTATAACCAAAAATGATCTACTGGTCATTTCTTACATAGGCCTATGGTCACCTATGCATCAGTTGTTTGGTGGACTAAAACTGAGCAGCAGGCAACGCAAACCTTATTGAATAGGGTTCAGCGTGTAGCCTGCATCGGTGTTACGGGCTCAATGAAATCATGTCCAACCGCGGCGGTAAAGACACTTCTAGGACTGACACCGTTACGCTTGCATATTAAAAAGGATGCTGCAATTATGGCCCTGAAAATGCAGGCGGAATGAAATATCAAACCAGGCAATATGGTGGGTCATCTGGAAATCCTTAAGGAATTTCAGACAGACCCTACCATAGGAATGCCTTCCGACTGTATGCCAGCTAAACTGGACTTCCACAAACCATTCTGTGTTAGGTTATCTGACCGGGATGTGTGAAGTGCAGGTGGACCATCCTTTGAGCGAGGGTCCATGGTATGGTTTACAGATGGATCAAAAACGGAAGATGGGGCGGGGATAAGAATACACGGGAGTGGCACTACCCTCTCGAAGTCCTTTGGTACCAATGCTACCGTTTTTCAAGCAGAAGTACATAGAACTTTGCGCTAGGATAGGCATAGCAAAAGGCCTAAACGATGCAAAGATTTATATTGTATCAGACAGCCAATCGGCCTTAAAGGCTCTTAGGTCTTGTACCGTTGAGTCAAGGCTGGTACGGGATATTCTGAAAGTTATTAAACATCTGGCAGGCTCAAATAAGGTAACACTTATGTGGGTGCCAGGTCATACTTGGATCGAAGGAAACGAGGCAGCTGATGGCCTCGCCCGTGAGGGTTTTGCCTCTCCATGTATTGGACCAGAACCCTTCTGTGGCGTCACTAAGGGACACCTTAGAGCAGCGGTAAAACGCTAGGAGGATGTTCAAAAGTTCTCCTACTGGCGCAGAATTCCAAGTTTACGACAGGCGAAGAAATGTATATCACCTTCGTCTGTCAGGGTTAAGGAGTGTCTTGAATTTAGGAAACCTGAGTTGAGGCTGCTTACTGGCTTCCTCATAGGTCATGTCCCCTTAAGGTATCACCTTTAGAAGATGGGCCTAAGTACGACAGATGGATGCCGCTTCTGCGATCTGGAAGCGGAACATGTTTTGTGCCATTGCCCAGCCATTTTCCAGCAAAGAATGCAACATCTAGGAGGGAGAACAATGAGCCCGGATAGTATGTATCTTGTACCGGCCAGCAGTATTATCAGATTCATTAAGAGTCTGAATATTGACTGAACGGATAATTAAGTAGGGTCCAGCACAATAGACCTTTTAGATCGCGGTGCGAGGTGGCTTATCGCCCACATGGCCCTTCAATCAATAATAATAATAATAATGGTCTGAATAATTTCCAACCTTTTTTTTGGAAATACCATATGTAAAAAATATCTGGGAATCCAAAGCACTTATTCCTGATTATGATAAAATTGGGACGAACGACGGAAATGTAATTCTCAAGTGATTTATAGATGAAGTTCTGGAAAATTGCCAATTAGGAAGGAACTTGGCAGTGTTTTAACCGATTAAGATGAAATTGGACATGTTCAACGAAAGTGGGATTTGAAAATGATTTTTACATGAAGTTCGGGAATAAGGCCAATCAGGAAGGAAATCGGTTGTTTCTTATCGATTAGATGTCGTATTTATAGAATTTCATCAAAATCTATTTAGAAAGACCTAAGTTTCTTTGTAATTGGCCATATTCTAGAACTTTTCCAAACATCATTTTAAAATCCCATTTCCATCGTACAAATCAAATTTTATCATAATCGGTTAAGAAACAATCAAGTTCCTTCCTAATCGACCTGAACTCACCCCAACTCAACTCCCTTCTGTTTTGGAAATATATAAAAAATATTCAGGATTCCAAATAACTTATCCGCACGTTTGATCATTCCAAGCATAGCCCTCAAGGAGATTACTCTTACATACGCATCAGCTCCCGGATGGATATCGAGGATGCGGCATTTAAATAAGGGTAAATTGTCATCCCTGATAATTATTACTTACGGCGAAGTTGCAGTTGAGTTAGGTGTTCCTTGTTGTTACGCTAGCGTTTAAGTATTGAAATTTCGCAGATTCTACATTGGGCTTGACAATGGATGTGAGGGGTCTATGTATCAAAAAATGCTCAAGCTTAGTGGTTTTAGGTTTGCCGTGGTCCAGATAGTAGTGCGATTGGTCTGGAATTCGAGACTTCTACCTGCTCTAAGAGCGTGTTAAGGTACATGAGCGCATCATTTGCCATTACTTTTCGTATGTGACTTTTAGCTGATTGGACGGCCGCATCGTATATGTCACCAAAGTGAAGTGCGATAGGTCACGCTAAATGCCATTCAGTTTCTTCAGAAGAGCATAACTCCTTCATCTCATCGATGTTTTGTTGCGAACGAAACAAGTTAGTATGAACGGTGCAATTCAGAGTTGACCCCATACGGCAAGTTTCCCATTAATTACGAAAATTCTCGTGAATGAATTTTTGAGCATCTTATACAATTCTAATACAAATTTTGCGCTAGACGTTTTCCGTTCATTGGTTAAAATTGTTGCCTGACTGCTGCCAATAGTGCTTGTGGAGCTGTTTGTAAATGAGAAAGATGAAAATGTTTAAATACTGTGACATTGAGGGGACGCGTAAAAGGGAGGAGGAGAGAATGTTTCGAAGCGAGACATTCGAATCATAACTTGTTACGCTAGTGATCTCCATAAATATTCTACACTCATAGGAAAGAAGGCTAGTACCGGATGTGTTGTTAGGGATTGCAATACGGTTTTAGGACCAAATTTTGTCTAAATTTGCTATGAAAATTAAAAAAAATAAATAAAAAACTCAAAATATTAAAAAAGTACTACGGTTCCAATCCATTATCGGTAATACCGATTACAAAATTTGGTCCTAAAACCGGTATTACCGGTAACGATAATAACGGTAACGCTAATATTGCAATCCCTAGTGTTGTCGTTGCCCATGAATGATCCACCCACGAAAGTAACGATGCACCGCGGAGGACCTTAGTGCCAACTTGATAAGGGTTGATGGTAAAGCTCCTCTAGAAACAATAACATCCGCATTCTCTGATGAAGGGAAGTCGTGCCAGAATATGGTGAGTTTATTAGGTGGCATTTCTAACCAAGCCAATAGAATTGTTTAGTCACTGTAATAAATAGTTTTCTCAATATTGATCTTCAAAGTTTGAATCACTCGTTCAGCTAATTGGGCTACTACTATGCAGCATATACTCCAACTTTGGGATAATTTGTCTGGTCCTGGATTTTGATACCACAATTGATTTAGAATAAAGAAGCGATGAAAAACGGAACCATCCGATGCCATACTAGTCAGATTGGCTAGCATCTGCAATGCAATGAAGTTAAACAGTAGATTTCTTTGACTGCATCACAAGACATTTCAATTGGAAATTGTTAATGTAATTCTCCTCAATATATTTGCCACCATATCCCAGTGTTGATTCAAGCTCCATATCTCCTGCATGAAAAGTTTTACTTTACTGATAACAGGTAAAGCCAACCGCAGCGGATGTTTTGGTTTCAATGCGAGTGAAGTTTTTCTAACTTTTCCTAAAAAATAACAACAACTATGTTTTGCATTAGTATTGGTGAAAAAAGAATTCATTTAGGCGAAACTCGATATAAAATATTTTATTAAAAAACACATTTATCATAAAACATAAGAATTTATCTATTTTTTGTTAATCATCTAGTGTAGTACAAAACAAAAAAATTAGGAAATATAGACTTACAATACATAAATAAAATAGTATGCACATATTGCACAGCAGCATTCCTAAGCAATACTAAGTACTTTCTAACCGTTTAGCATCAACTTCAGTGGTATGGCCAGAATCCTTAGATCAATAGAAATATTTGTGCAACATTTCATAAATATCTAATGGGTCTCACAGGGTGTTCATGGCGATTGAAAAATTAAGATTTTTATTTGGGCCATAGAAGCATTCCTAAGCAATACTAAGTACTTTCTAACCGTTTATGAAATGTTGCACAAATATTTCTATCGATCTAAGGATTCTGGCCATACCACTGAAGTTGATGCTAAACGGTTAGAAAGTACTTAGTATTGCTTAGGAATGCTGCTGTGCAATATGTGCACACTATTTTATTTATGTATTGTAAGTCTATATTTCCTAATTTTTTTGTTTTGTACTACACTAGATGATTAACAAAAAATAGATAAATTCTTATGTTTTATGATAAATGTGTTTTTTAATAAAATATTTTAAATCGAGTTTCGCCTAAATGAATTCTTTTTTCACCAATACTAATGTAAAACATTGTTGTTGTAATTTTTTAGGAAAAGTTAGGAAAAATTCACTCGCATTGGGTCTTTCCACACGAGTATTTTTAACAACATCATGAATACAGTATTCTGTATTCACACTGTTGTTATTTTTCTATGTATGTGTAAATTTGGTTCATTTTCATATTGTTTTGTTCGAGGTAAGACATACGAGCTATAATTTATAATAATAAGCGGATTTATTTTTTTTGTGAAGTTTGAAATATAAAACAGTTTAGATATTTATATAATTAAAATAATAAACTACATATATAAATATATATATAAAATGGATCCCATTGAAAAATTTAAAATGCCCGAAAATAATGCAGCTGTTGCGGTTGTAATGGCATCTGCCGCCTGTTTGCTATTTGTGGCTGCCATAGAAGAGGAAGAAGAACCACAACGCAAAAGAAGTTGCTGGGTTAAAGAGTATCGGACAACTCGAGATGCAGTCGGCAACACTCAAAGTCTAATGAAAGAGTTGAAACCTAATTCCGCAGACTACAAGAATTTTTTAAGGATGGATGAAGATTCCTTCAATACGATACTCAGCAATATTAGAAGTGATATTATAAAAGAAGACACTCATATGAGAGCCGCAATTAGTTGTGAAGAAAAATTATCCATTACGTTGAGATTTCTTGCAACAGGCGAAAGCTTCACCGATTTGGACTACAATTCAAAATTGTCGAAGCAGTTTCTGTCTGGAGCCATTTTGGATGTGTGTGATGCTATATATAAAAATATGAAGCAGGAATTTTTAAAGGTAATTCATTTTTTAATGCGATTATTTGCAAGTTATTTATTGCAACTTTTATTTCAGTTTCCAACAACAGTAGAAGAATGGACAATAATTGCAGATTATTTCGACTCGAAATATCAATTTCCAAATTGTTTAGGTGCTTTGGATGGAAAGCATATAGCTTTTAGACCAGCAAAACAAAATGCGGCCCTTTATCACAACTATAAAGGATACCATAGCTTGGTACTGTTAGGTCTTGCCGATGCCCATGCAAAATTCCTGTTTATTGATGTAGGATGCAATGGACGGATAAGCGATGGTGGTGTGTTGCAGAGATCAAATTTTATGTATGTGTGACAACAACCAGAGAAATTCCTTCCTCCTAAAAAATTGGTGGGAAATCAAAGATTGCTGCCACACGTATTCGTCGCAGATAATGCGTTTCCACTATCGGAAAATATGGTAACACCGTATCCGTTTACCACCACTGATGAAAATAAAAAAATATTTAATAAACGGTTAAGTCGAGCTCGGCAGACTATAGAACGGGCTTTTGGAATACTAAGCAACCGATTCCGGGTTTTCCAAAAACCCATTAATCTTCGGGAAGCAAAAGTTGTTAAAATTGTCCAATGTTGTTGTGTGTTGCATAATTTTTTAATTTCAAGAAGCACTTGGTACAATGAATACCATTTTTCTAGGGGAAATCAGGATAATACTCAAACAAACGCAAGCATATCTCGTTCCACTAAGAGTAGGAATGATGTAAAAGCTGGAGAAGCTGTTAGAAAAATGCAAACAGAATATTTTAACAACGAAGGTAAAATATAATTGTATTTTTGTTAAATAAAACATATTTTTTTTTTGTAAATAAATTTTAAATTTTTATTTGGTTCATTCATCAAAAATATGTGCCATCGCTAGCCCGACCTTGTCTTTTAGATATGGTGTTTTAATACAGTTTGGGTGTTTTAAATTTATAACTTCGATTATATGTACATTTTTCCTATTGATTTCATCTGATTCTTGTTCTTCGTTCGGGGTATATATGAAATAAGGGTTATTTTCAAATTCTTCCGGTGAAGGTGGATGGAGATCTTCTATGGAAATTGCAGGTGATCGAGGTAGGTAGTCTTGTATTGGAGGTGACTCAGGTTTTATTGGAGGTGACTCAGGTAGGTGGTGTATTAATGGAGATGATTGAGGTACGTTATTTTTTAATGCAGTTGGTTTATATAGGGTATCTTTTATAAAAGTGTTATTACTAAATTGTATAGGAGATGGGGAAAAAGGAAAGATAGGACTATTACCTAATACTGACGAGGAAACAGATGTCGGGAATTGTGACAGTGATGAGGTGGATGTTGTATTTCTGTTTGGTTCTTGAAAGCCGCGTATCAACTGCTGATTTATTTCCATAACTTTTGCTTCTTCGTCTATATGTTTACTAACAAGGGTTAAAATTTCCAATTTCACCCGACGGAAAGTGTTATCTAATTTAATATTTTGCAATTCCGTGCACAAATAATTGCAAAATTGCTCCTCTTTAGATAACGGTTTCGGTTGGAAATTCATGCATGTTTTCGCATAATCAAAAGCTTCAAGAGCCTTGGATTGAATGTCCGTTTTGATCAGTTTTCTTGTCTGAAAATATAAATAAAAAAAATACATTTTACTTAAAACCATTTATGGGTTGATGAAAATATTTCTTCTTGCCTTTCCGCGACTTCTACCTCCTGAACCTCGTTCCACAGCTTCTACAACGTTTTCGGTGGCGTTTTCGGTGGTAATTCCAATCTGAAAATATATGTAAAGCAAAATAACATTTTAAGTTATATCAAAGCAAAAGTTATGTCAACTCTTAC
The DNA here is from genome assembly GCA_958295665.1 of Tipula vernalis. Taxonomy (NCBI): domain Eukaryota; kingdom Metazoa; phylum Arthropoda; class Insecta; order Diptera; family Tipulidae; genus Tipula; species Tipula vernalis. The sequence continues at coordinate 366,734,387 of OY282558.1, read as the reverse complement.
ATCAGACAGTTCCAAACTGGAGGAGCTGGGGGTGGCATCGTTGGTGTGAATTAGAAAAGCCAATTCATTGTAACACCACAATGACGGTTTAATAACATCTTCAGTCTTCGTGCCACTTCTTTTAGATTTGTTGATTTTCATTCTTTCCTTCGACAGTTGACTCTAAAGAGTCCTAATTTTCCGTTTTATTTCCTTAATTGTCACATTAGGTTTAAATTGGCTTAAAGCATCAAAAATGTCGTTGTATCGCTCATTTCTTTTTACCCGATTGGTGAAATTTTGGTCCAGCGGACTGTACAAGCATGGATGCTTTTTATATTCAGAAATTAAAATTAGTGTTTGTACCCGCGTCCATTCATCTCTCACACAATTCTCAGAAATCTCGCTTTCCTGCATATCGGACATTTTAATTTATTAATAGTAATACACCACAACTTATATATATTTTCACAAACACAATTAAAATTGATAAACCACAAATAAAATGTCAGATAAAATTTAAAAGGTTAAAATATAAATTTTTTATCACGGAAATAAAAATGGCTGATAAATTTTTTCTTTGAACAATAAATGAAGTTTTTCACAGCACAGCTCAAAAATAATGAAAAACTCGTGTCGCACATGTCAATTGTTTTTTATTTTTTTATTTTATATTAAAGTTGCGTTAGTATTAGTATGTAACGACACGAGAATACCAAAAATTTTTTGATGCAAATGTGAATACAAAATCCCCACCACAAATTTAAGTTTGTAGACAGAGAGGTAAAGAAACGAGGGTGAATACAGAATACAGAATACAAGTGTGGAAAGACCCATTGGTTTCATTAAAGCTAAAGATATCTTGAACAAAATTCCCACACGTGCCCAAAGTGATGATATGTAGACATTTCTCCTGATAAGAAGGTCATGAATATATGTACATATCATTCTTAATTAGCTCAACCGTTCGTTTGTTATCGGTCCCTTCATCTTGGGCTAACTTCTGAAGGTACCTCGTTGCCAAATAAGGAATGGAAGGAGTGATGTGAAAGGGAATATTGATCAAGTGAAATAAGCTCCTAAAGTCCCAACTTGAGATATTTTTCCATGAACATTGTGTATTCTACGGAAGCTGGTGAATTTTTATTTTAATTTCTTTCAATTCAGTTTTCAGATGTTTTGAAAAGGATAACAATTTGAAAGAATTTTTCGAGCTAGTGGTTTAGATTGAGATCATCATGATCAGAAGCGTCATAAACCTGATTGATAGTTGGAACCCGAAATGGATCGACATCCGATTCTGAAACGGAACTTCCAACTACAATCCAGCAATAAGAAGGTCGATTTTTATAGTTTATATAACTGAGGATTTGCTAATTTTATATTGTTATGTGGCTGAAAATTCGTGATTTTGGTCTGTTCGATGTTGACAGAGAAGAATTTTTTTTTGTTGTTATTTCATTTATTCTCACATTCCCGTCAAATAGATGTAAGGGTAAGCCATGTCTTTCATTGCAGTTGGGTACCTTGCAATGACATGGTGAATCGCAGATGGCAAGCAATTAATACACAAATTTAAAGGTTTAAAGTCACGTAGACGCTCCGGCCTCTTATAGTAGAAACAAGTTTTCTACAACGAAAAATTTAATAACTGGTTTTCGAGCGAAACTCACATTGGAACCGTGATTTAATATCCGAAGTACTAAATGCTGTTGTATTTTGATGATGAGCTGGAGTAGAACTAAGGCCTAAGGTTTAAAACTAGGGCCTGCTCTAAGTGTTGAGTGTCTCATAATGCTTGCATAATGGGCATAATGGGAACCTCATCTTCCCATTTTGTAGGGTTACTACGTCTAATTTTGATTTTAGAATCTTAACTACAAGATCATCCCAATATATCGGTCTGTCATTAGCTTTAGTAATACCCTTAGTAGTCGATTTATACAGTAGCTTTCAAGAGTGACAGCCTTATAAACTTTTCTAAATAATATTCTCTTATGTTTTCTAGAAGGTTTTGGTCCGACAGAACAAGAAAAAAGATGAGATCACCGGACTGTGTACTTGGATTGCATAAAACCGACAATAATTCTATAAAAATTGTTAATTAGCTGAAAAATAATTTAAACTTTGTGGTATTGCGAAACGCGATTCATCGGACTTGAAAGAATTCGAGCACCTAAAACATCACATATCGAAACCAGTTCCAAAATTATTGGCACCTCACAAAAGTGCTCGATGTGGTAATTGAAAAATAGTTTGTTGTCTCTTAGTTTTAATAGATCATAATTTATTGATAGGTGAATGTCTCCGATGTGAGAAAATATAATCTTGATAGCCCTGATGGTTTATTCAACGTTATTGAAGGAATCTTCGAAAAAATCCAATGTATCTTGAATGATATGTTGTATTTGAAAGTTTAATGATTTGTGGAGCTTTGTCTTCCGCAGACATCCTTCCATGCATCTCTAAATCACTATAACGAGTAGAATGGTGTCTATGAATGTCTATTTCTAACATTTCTGAACATTCATCAAGATTAGAGTTACATTTTTCAAGAGGATAACGTCCCAATCGGCAATAACCGGCAATTCCAACATCTGAAATGACTTGAGAATAGCGATTCAACTGGACTGGTGTGAATTATAAAAACTGGATGTTAACATTGGGTCAAAACAAAGGAGGATTTGATTAAAGTTAGCACATTTTTCAAACAGTGGTGATAAAGTTATGGAACAGTAAATTTTTAAAAATTCGATTTTTTAAATGCAGTACCAATCTAAGCGGATGCTTTTGTTTTTCGTCCTAAACTAATTTTTTTTTTTATTTTAAAAATTAATTATTTAACTAAAACGAAAAATCCGACAACTTTAACTGTAAATATTCATTTTGATTTTTCAAATTTTTAACAGCAAAATTAAATTTTGTTGTTAAAAAATGTCACTACTTAATTGTAAGACAATTTTTTTTCCTGCCACAAATTTTGAACGAAATTTAGCACCACCATTCAATTTGAAATGGAATGCGGTGGAGATTGTAAGAGTTTCTGGAATTTAAAAGTAAAATTTAATTTCATTGAAAACTTGGTTTATTCTAACTAAAAACTTTTGACAAAACTATTTATAAATATCCTATTCACAATTATTGTGCTAAGCTTAACAAACTTTACATTCAATTTTACGATTTTAATAATCAATATATTGAAAGGCGTTAACAATCATTTTATGTAACACATGTTTGTCTAAAAGAAAATCAATTGCAAATAAAGGAGTTATGTAATTTAATTTAATTACCTCGTTCAATTAAATTGGTATTTTCCCAACTATAAATATCACTAATTGGAACACACAATAAAACATGTAAGTCATTTAAATTATTTCTATCACAAAATATTATAACAACAAACCATATCGTTTCATGATAAAACATCAAACAAACTATTAAAACATAAAATAAAATATTGCGCCTAAAGTATACTTCACTTTTTTATAAAAATTATAAACATTGTACAAGCGTTTATTTAAAATTTGATAATTTGATATGATACCACAGAATACAACCAGAAGAGACATAACGCTGTTTTTGTATGGAAAAATTTGGACTCATTTTTTTGACCTTGATTTGCCGAAGGTAAGAGAAAGTTGGGTTATGTATTCTTTGGTTTACTAGTTTTTATTTGAAATAATAAAAATTGAGAATCCTTAACAGTATATTTAGTGAAATTATTTGACAAGTTTTGTTTTGACAGCATATTTTGTATTAACTATTATAATATTCAAAAATAATTATACTTCAATATCCAAAAAAGAAGGTAAGATGAAAAAAAAATTTGGTCCACGCAATGTCTATTCTGGTTAATCTTTCTTCTGTGATGATACCGATGTGAAGAAAAAAAGTGAAGCAATTTTAAATGGATATAGGCATTAACGCGTCAAAATGAGGCACGAGATTTTTCGTTCTGTGATAAATTAAATGAATGTTTAAATTCAATAAGTTTTTATTGAACCTATCATTAATGATATATGTACATATTTTAAAAATTTGTTATTTATGTGACATCTCTTAAAGTTTGGTTGAAAACAGCTTCACATTTTTTCTTTAAATAAAATTTTAAATAGACGCATGTATAACGTTTTTAATTTTTTGTTTTGTCAAATACTTCACAGCAGCGTCAATATTTTATTTTGTAATTTGCGTGACGCATAACGCGTTATCATGAATGGACATGGTTTTTGTTAAGTTATGATAGAAGAAGTGATTTAAATAATTTTTAATTTGGTTGATGATACTTTGAGCTGTTAGATACAATACCAATTTAATTTAATTACAGAGTTCATTTGTTGTTGATGATACTTTGAGCTGTTAGATACAATACCAATTTAATTTAATTACAGAGTTCATTTGTTTGTAAATTTGTAATTGATATTTTTCCCGAAAACGTACATATAACCCACGGCCAGTGTCACGGCATCGACTTCCATGATAGTTAAGACAATTTCGATATTTTCAGAATATTTGTGAATTTTTATAATCGTCTTTATATCTTGTTCAGACTAGGGATGGATTACTAATCCATAGTTTTGCATAATCAAGTTTATTGTTAATCTGGATTGGCGTTTCTTTTTTGGCGTTCAGGCTGATCAAAATCGCGAAACATCTATTATTTCAAAAGATTTATTAATAAATATTAAATAGGCCTGCTAATATTCACTAAACGACAATCTAAATAATAATTGAAATTATTGACTTCTCGAGTAAAAAAGTATTTCGCCCTAACGTCGCAATATTTTAAGTGCTGTGATAAAAATATAATCGAGATTACAGACAAAATCCATCAATTTTGTGACAATTACTTTAATCTATAATTGAAACTTAATTAACTTAATATCCATTGTTCACACTATCAGAAAATCTAGATTTACGAGTAAATCGAGATTACTAATCCCTGTCTGAACATGGCGTATCATTATCAGTAACTTGTTTATGCTTGTATTTCTCTATTTTTATGTGATTTGAATTTTAGTTTATTCTTATTTCGATGATAAAATCACTATTTTTTATATTTTGAATAAAAACACCATTTGGGATTTCCAATTTTATTATTTATGTGCGTTATTTGCCATTTTCTATATAGTAGCGCCGTGTTTTTAATGTAGGTAGATGGAGTATGATTTTTGAATTTTTATGGTTTGATTTATAAGAATTTGTGTTCTAGACCACTGAAAAATGATTTCAATAGGAGGAAACGGATTTTGGCTCTTTGAATTGATAAAAATTTTAGATAGATCAGTGATTTGTTTCCACGTTTACAAAATGGACTAAGAAACGAAAGAATTTGAGCACCTATTTCTTAAAAACTAAGTCATTCCAAAAGTGAAAAAACATAATTAATCCAAACCGTGTAAGTAATTTAATACACATCGCTTATTAATTTTTGGTTTAGCTTGACCAACTACTACCTTTATCGAAATCTCTAGTCAACAGCTATAAGGAAAATGTAGGCAGTATGTCAATAGGAAGAAACTTAGCGATTCAGCATGTAGGTATTGGTTAAATGACCCGAGTATTGAATTCCCAATGAGAAGGTGGTATAGATACCCTGAAATTTAGATAGTAAACATTAAATGGATGCACCACAGTTTTCGCGTTTTTGAAGTGAATTTTCGGTTTCCCAACGCCATTGCGCACTCTCATTCGATAAACAACTCGAATAATAAATAAGCTGAGTTAGCAAGCAATAAAACTCTAAAATCGCATCCTAAAATCATCAAATTCCAATAAAAAATATTACGTTAAAACGTGCTCTTAAATCAATCACTACTGAAATTGGCTCTGGCACGAAAGTGAGAAAAAGAAATCAGGGAAAAACGATTACTTCGAAAAGGCAATATGGGGTCGAGGTAGGTGAAGCAGGAAAATTTCAGATCTAACAATAATAATAAAAACTAATCCAGTAAATGAAGGGTCGAACCTGAAAGTTACTAGTTGCAATTTTTATTTGCTAGTTGATGCAGGGAGAGAAAACGGCCCCCAAAGGACCCGGAAAATCGGTTTTCCGCGAATATCTCGCAAAATATGGCAGTTAGAGATTTTTTGTTCAGATAAAAATTGAAGATGTTGCCTACAAAAATAGTCCTTATCATTTTTCTCGAAAATTTGACCGTTTTCGAGATAATCGGGCCCAAGAGCACCCAGAATATTTAGTTTCTGTGTTGTATGCCGGAGAGCACAGTCCGTGCATTTACAGATGAGCGGGCGGACAAATTAATCAATAACTTTGTTAAAAATGCGAATTTTGTCATTATTCAAAGTTCTTCTGGAAGGGGAAACCTACCGCTACCATATCTGGGGACTCAAGTCACGTTTTTAATCTTTGGCCGTATCGAAAAAAGGGGTCAAATATTGTTTTTCCATGCATTTTTAGTCCTCCCCTGAATTTGTTCCTATTTTTTTTGTATTGCACTAATTTGCTCCAAATTTCCTTGATTATGGGTCCTTAGAAGGTCCTTTGTCATCTGTGAAATTTGTATAATCTAATTTTCTTCCATTTTGCTGTTTTTGGAGTGTGGGGAAATTTTGTAAACAACCACAATTAAAAATTCATACTTGATCGGATTGGTCTCTATGACATATCAATTGAAAGCTAAGAACGTCTACTTTTCGGCTGTGCAATTATTTTTTTTCACAAAATCGGCGATTTTCCAAGAAATTTGAAAAACGCGTGCTCAAGGAAAAAGCACACTTTTTCTTTTCATGACATTTTTCTCCCTGCCCTTTATTTCTGACATTTTAACATCTTGACTAGTGTAAAGGTTCAATTCTCACCTTTCCATCAATGTATATAAAGTCATCTCATTTATATGTGGGGAAAAACCCGAGTCTCTAAATGTAATGCTATAATTTCATTATTTTCATTTTTTCCGTCGTTCGTCGCGTGTGTGGTCTATGCGGCGCTCGTGCCGTCTGCTACAGTCCATGCGACCACAATAGCATTTTGTTGGTTAATGTTTGGAGATATTAAATGCGTTGGTTTTCTTTCATTATTTTGATAAATATTATAGTCAATTATAGAAAAAAAGAGGATAAAAGTCAAGAATATTGAACCAATTTTGAGGTTTCTCGTTTAAATTAACTTACATCAACAACCTAAAATATAGAAAGTGAAAATTCAAATCTTGCCAAATTGGAGCAAAAGCTATTTTGCAGGCAAACTGTCATTGCGTCGATGTTCAGTGATGATGATACACAAACCCTGACAAAAATTAGATACGAGATCTTCAAGCGAATCACCAGAGACAGAAACAGAAACCAAACCGCGCTAAAACTAGCAACCTTGCATCCCACACCTGAAGCTGCAAGGCAACACCTTTATCGGGTATATCTGCAAGTCCAGCAGTGGCTCGGAAACGAACTGTCACCAGAAAAATGGGGATGGAAACGTGTAGGGGTACACTCATGTCGGTCCAAACCACTAAAAACCTAGCGGTTCCGGAACTCTTAAAGATGATATTTTGTCAATGTAAGAAAGAATGTAAGGGAACATGTTCATGCAAGAAAGCAGGGCTACCATGCTCATCTATTTGTGGTTCATGTGAGTCCCGCCAGTGTTCGAATTATAAAGACAGCCATGATACGTTACCCGAAGATGTAGAACTAGAGGAAACTCTAGAACCAGAAGGAGTTGTTGGCGAGGGCGACGTTGATGACCAAGAATTATTATTGGACTCTTGAGACGGGGACTGGTGATTTACAGATTTATGTCATAATTTCTATGTATTTTTATATATTTTTCTATAATAAATGAAATTTAAAGAAACTTTAAAAATCTTTATTCCAAAAACCTCGATCTGGATGGTTGCAAAAAAATTTGCAAAAATTTGCCGAGAATCTGCAAGAAATTGTTGTTGAGTATTATAGGTAAATATTCTTCACACCTAAGAGATTTTTAGTTTTCGTTAGGAAAAACCTAATGAACTTCAATACTTTACCACATGTGCAAAACTGATTGTCGCTAGTTTCTGGCCAATTGGTGGGGTCCATCCTGCTGTGATTAATCTTATGGTCTGCTTTCCTAATAGGTATAGCTTGAGGCCTCATTTGCGAGAGAAACAAGACGCTCGGAAACATAAATATTCTTCAAAATTATATGGTTTGCAGCGTTTCTCATTTATGGCCCCGAGGATTTTGCCAATGGATAGAATGTGATGGCGCCATCTACAATTGGTTTACACATTCCAAAACATTTAAAATAATGTATTTCCAACACCCCCATCTCAAATTTTCTAAAAAACTTGCATATTTCATGAGTCTCAAAATTTTGGATTTTTCAACCCGACTTTTTGCAAAAAATATTAATGTTGCGAAAAAAATCATAAAGACCATTTTTGTAAAAAATTAACTGATTTTCAGAACTGATCGATTCTTTAACTGATTTTTATCTGAACAAAAAATCTCTAACTGCCATATTTTGGGAGATATTCGCGGAAAACCGATTTTCCGGGTCTTTTAGGGCCATTTTCTCCCCCTGTCACACAATATTTTTACGCAAACTCGGGCTCATTTTCAAGGGGGTGCCAAATGCCACTCATCAACTAGCAAATAAAAATGGCAACTAATAATCTATAGGTTGGCCTTTTTTCCCCCTTCATTTACTGGACTAAACATTGGAGCAGACAAATTGCTGCATATATTGACAGGCTCAAATAATAATGTGGAACTTTAAAAAATATTACCGATACGGCAGTAGCTAAGCGCAAAACAACGGAATACCCAATCACAGTATGTGCTTTTGCTTTAAACTAAAGTTTTATTAGAAACCCTACTAATTATGCTAGAGCTATTTTAGCATCTGTTTTCCACATTCCAGCACATTAAGCCGGTGCTATAAAAATGTTGACGTGAGATCAGGTTTTTGACGAAATGTCAATATAATTACAAATTGAATGGGCTGGAACTGGCTCTGTGGGTTTTGAGGATATCGCAGAAATCGAGTGGAGACTACTACACCTGCTTTGTTAACATTAGTTCGGTAGGTGGTTTGTGTATCAGGTAATATATTTATTTTTAAGTATAGAATAATTTCAATTATATGTAAATAGAAGATACAAGTTGGTTTTTTTTCCAATCAAATCTATGACTGCCGAACTAAACGCAAGCATAATTACACAAAATATATTTGCCATATGAGACACTGGTGCCAAATTAAATGGCGTTATATTTGATGGTTGCAGTACAAATTTACCGGCAGCAAAGGTATTAGGATTTAATGTGAATTTTTCGGCACTCAGCCCTTTATTAAAAATGTCCGGCTTAAAAGATGAAATTGAGATGCTGCTTGATCCTGTTATATGATTAAGCTTCTTAGAAATACTTTAACAAGAAAGGGCCCGTTTTAGATGACGATTATCTGCAAGTTGATTGAAGTTTTTTAAAAAATATTCTACAACTGCAAGAGCTTGGTTAGGATTGGGGAGCAAAATTACTCAAACTCATAATTATTTTTAAAAAAACAGAAAATGAAAGTGAAGTATGCGACACAAATTTTAAATGATTCATCGTTTGCTGATGCGCTGGTTTTTTTAACAATAAATTAAAATTACAGTAATAAAATATTACACAGGTCGCGACCTTGAAACCCCTATATACCATTTTATGGCCTACGAATAGATGATCCAAAAGAATTAGTATATTTATCAGGAAATGCCATTTTTTGACTTTTGAGGTTAGGTACAATTTTTTTAAAGATAAAAATAAAAAATCTGCCTCGACAGGTTCGTTTTAAATCAATTAGGCTTTAGTTTAATGAAAAAATTATCGTGATATGTGGCTTTCGGCGCTCTGTGGGCTATTTTGTCCAAAAAAAGATCAGTTTTGTTCCACTGTGCGACGCATCGAAACGGACCCCAATTTTTGACTGGTTTGCACTACAATCTTTTGCGTGTTTAATTTATCCTTTTATCCTTTTATCAATAACCTTTTGCCCCAATTGCTTTCTTTTCTTACTCATACAATAACAACTGAAGCTGTTCCTGACGCGCATGGAAGAATTTTGAATCGCATTTCACAATCATTACTTGCTATTTATAATTCACATTATTTGAATCAGGTTAATGATGCTATTTAACACCAACCTATTTGTTAAGACAGTAAACATTTGTCTACAATTCATATGACGGTTATGACGGTTGGTGTTTATTCTTAGCATCTAGAATCCCGACTACTTATAAACAGTTGACGAGGTTAAAAAGATTCTGTTTTATTAATAAATTGGAACAACTTTTAGAGCAAATGTTCTTATGAAATTAAAATTCTGCAGCACGCCCACTGTTTTAATAATAGAAGGAAAAATATGTATGACAGATTGTTCCCTGTTTTCTTCAAAGGTATTTTACAATTTGCATTTTAATGTTTGTTAACACAGCAGAACAAGAATTCAGTCTTGGAAAGAGTATAAGACATTAAAAGCGTGACATTGGGAATAATCCAACTTCACAAAAATATCTCTAGGTGAAATTAATAAATTTTCATTAATTGAGCAAAATTAGCACAGTCAAAAAAAAAAATTAAGCCATTTAATCAAAGCTCCATCTGAACGTTAAAAACAGTTTTCAAATTAGACCAAGATTTAGTTAGAATTAAAAAATATTTATTTTGTTAAACGAATTTAAAATTTTAGGAATTTCATTTTCCAGTCAAATAATAAGAGAAGATATTTGTTACATTTGTAAAGTAAAGATTCCTAAGAGATTGATCTATTTGATGCTTTAAAAGGCACCTATGTTGACATTATAAGTCCCCGATAAGTCCCCTATAAGTCCCCGATAATAACCCTGAAGACATAAATAAAGACTACACTGCCATTGAAGCGCAGTATGAAAAGAATTAATTAAGATTCTTAGCAATCAAATATCAATGATTTTCGCCGTGAAATTAATTTTTTAAATATTCCTCCTGTCTAAAGTTAAAATGATTGTCTTGAGAATTCAGTGTGGCTTAAATCGGTTGTGGTGAAAAATAATAATATTTTTATTTTTCATAGGAATAAAGTCTTTTTTTATGTCTTTAGTAACAAAAAATTTTTATGTCTTTAGCAAAAGCATACAAAAAAAAAATATCGGACAAATAAAACAAAATTAAAGTAAATCTGAGTATCATCCACATTATAAATTCAAGTAGGTACCTACGAGAATAACTATTAATTCCTAAATATGTGGCTTACGACAACATCATAAAGATACCGTGCCTGACTCATCCACATTATGAATTCTGAGCACATAATGCCCGTCTCGCCATTTCTTGTAAAAAATTTAAAAAACAAAAAAAAACTATAAGCAAGTTCAACAAAATCTGTGCCATTCAAAATAATCAAAAATTTTCATCACAAAGTCGAGTGCAGGAAAGCTTCAATGCTTATTTTATTCGATTTACTTTTTTTTTATTTTGTTTTTACTTTGTGCATCATCTTCATTGAGATTTTGATAACTCGGTTTTTCTTCATCTTGATATAACTCTATTATTATTCTTATTATATTATTATTATTATTACTATTATTGTTATTTTTTTTTTTTTTTTTTTTTGTTGTGGAATTTTATGAATGAAATGGAAAATGATGAAAATGTATATTCGTTGTTTGGTGAGAGTGGGGGTTTACAATTTACAAGCAATATAAATAACAATGTAAAATTTATGCTGGTTTTGGTTTCAATTTTTTTTTTTTTTTTTTTTGTTATGAATTGAAGGGTATACTATGGTTTTGTGTGTTGGTTGGTGGTTGTTCTGTTGAATGATTTAAATTTTTATTGTGCGAATTTTTATTTTTATTTTATGAGAATGTAAATTGGATTTTTCTTCGTTGGAAAATAGATTGTTGTATTTGGTTAAAATAAGAGATTTCCAGGGTGTGATAAGAGGAAATTGTTTAATGATGTCATAAAACGTTAATCGTGGTCTTTTTTTTTTTTTGGTTTGGTGAAATAAATAATTTAGTATAAGAGCGATAGGTACGGTACACATTAAATTTTATTTAGCAATTCTAGGATAAAAACAAATTTAATTATTTTATTTGTGCCAAAATCGAAGTGTTTTCTTTAAAAACAAAAAAATATCGCATAGTTTTATAATTAAATCAGAGAATGAAATTAAAAATATGTTTCTACACTTCAACTAAATACATATGAAAATGTACACACTTTATATAAATTCCAGTGTCACTTAAGACGATTGAAATAAGACAGTTAATTACCAACGATTATTTACATATGTTGTGTGTATAAAGTAATAGATATAATAATTATAATTACTGGTTTCATTGATTTAACATTTAAAAAAAAAAAATCTCTAACGCGATTAAGTCCTTCCCTTTGGGCTATAATAATGTGTATATATGAAAGACGCAAACCACCATAAAGGTTATTATATTATTATTTATACGATGATTTTGATAATTCTCTAATCGCGATTTGGAACAACATAAAAGCATATATCTTATGCTAAAAACATTAACGGTTAACAATTTTAATAGCCGTAGAGTCTAGGTAATTTGCACTACCTCATGTTTCATTTTAATGTCAACTTTATGAATATGTAATTAGTTTTGTTTGTCTTGCGGTTTTAAATTAAGTGCTTAAACGATTCCATTTTCATCGTTGTTGTTGCAGTTAATCGTTTATTAACAGATAAAAATGATACGGTAATAAAATTAGTACCTCGATGTAAGCCAATCCAATCGTGTTCTTGTAGTTAGCTATACCCATTTATTGTAGTGGGAAAAAGTAATTTTGTTATATAGCTTCTGAAGATGATGATGTGGAAGCTTAACATTTTTTTAGAATTATACCGATCTCTGAGATAATGATAAAACAACGTCTTACAGAGTTTATAGATTTTTGAAAAGTTTGTGTAAGTAAACTGGTTTGTTCACAAAAAGTGAATAAAGCAATTACAATTTAAGGGATTATGTATATTTGCCACACAAACTCTAGTTTGTAGTTAACCTATTTGAATGTATCTAAATTTCTGGTATTTGACGGCTACCCCCAACCCCCATGTCTAATTGATATATTGTATAGAGATTTATAATTTGATAGGGGCTGGATTGGTGGAAAAAGGCACAAAATTTTTTAAAACAAAACATAATTAATAATTACTCGTGTGTAGTAAGTACTCGTGTGAACAACATTAAATTAATATTTCGTAAAAATATTAAAAAATTAAACTGTCGTAGGAATTTCCTTAAATGTATTAAAGCTCAATGAAATGTTGATTACCTTTTTAAAGTTTTTATTATTAACTAATAAAAGAGATATTTGAAAATCAGCAGTTTAATCAAATTTCGTTTAAAAACTATTTCGGACAATTAAGTTAGGATTGTACTGGAAATAAATACTTAAACAGCTCATCTTCGCTAAGGTATCACGGGGGAATTTGAGGTAAAAATTAGCCGATTATTGTCTAACTTAAATTTATATAGCATGTAAGGTGATTCAGCTAATTTTTACCTTTTATCAGGATTTAAATTGTTCCGGACAAAGCAGTGCTTCTCGAACTTATCATACTCCACCCCGTGAAATAAGAAATTAAGTAATATCGAACTCTCGTAGTCTCCTTGATTCCACGGTAATGATGCACTGCTTTCAAATTGAATAAGACTTTAAAGTCGGCTACCTAATAGTAATTTAGGGAGACGTTTTTTCAAAGTAGATATTATGTAAGACCCCATGGCTAAATTTAGCTTTGGACAATTCAAATTCTAACAGAGGTTCGGGTTTTAAGTTGTGTAAGGGTCAAACAGTCGGCTATCAATGCCCAAAATAAATGTTTTTGGGAAAAAATTGGATGAAAAGTTCAATCATTAGTAGATGTGTTTATTAGAATAAATTTAAAAATCTTACAATCTGTGCCTTTAATTTCAACTTTCAAAATTTGCGGTGCAATGATAAAAAATTTAATAAATTTTTAAATGCTATTCCACCTTTTGAAGTTGAAATAAATTTTCGAAAAAGATTTAGAATTAAATTGTGAAAATATTCAATGAATCTTCTGAGCTTGAGCCTGTTCTGTTTCATTCAAGATGTGAAATTCTTAATTAATTGGATTATGTTGACTAGGCTGATAAAGTCATTTGAAATGATAACGTGTCATACCACAAATTATCTAAAGCACGATTGACAATGATAAAAATAAAACGAAAGTTCAATCGAAGCAGTATTGTGTGTCAGGTGCAAGTTGATTGCATCAGATGGTAGGTAAGGTTGTGTTATGGTCACGGTATTTGGGGGATTCAAAAAGAGTCATAGTTATCGATTACCTTTACAGTGTAAAACCATTACTGGACAATTTTATTCCAAATTACTGGATCATGTGAACACCGAAAGTAAGGTACCGCACATATTTGTCCCGAAAAAAGTCCTCTTCTATCATGAAAAAGTGCAATCTCACAAATAAATTATTGACATTGCTAAATTACACGAACTGTGCATGACTTTTTGACATGAAACTTTTTATTCACGATATGATTCGGAAAAAAACAAAAAATATTGAAACGAAATTATATGCTGCCACTTTACTACAAATGTAGGTGGTTTGGCGACTATTGGAGGGGGGGACTAAAGTTGAGTAGATTAATCTACCAGCTCCGTAACCTTCCAGTAGGGTGCGCATCACGTGAGCTGTTCTGGTCTTGTCATTAGGCAGCTGCGTGATGGGTACAATTGTGTAAGGGGTAACCTGTTCACAATTCGCAAGTGTACGTACTGCCTCCTCGTGGCAACCACTGGTAACTAAGGCCACTTGGCACATTTTTGGCCATTTGGCACAGGCTAAAGTACGGCGCTAAAGGAGAAAACCTTGACAAAAAACCCTAATCTAAGGTGGAACATCATATGCCGAAAGATGAATGGCTGATAGGTTAATCAGCCCAAAATATGCGGACTCTGGAAACCAGGCACCCTCCAGTTTTATTAAGCCTTCCTGTAGTAAAGCTGGGTGACCTACAGGTGATTTGCAATTCCCAGCAACTCGTAAGAGTAAAATCAAACGGAATACGGGGCAGGAGTAGGAATATACGAGAGTGGGACAACCCTCTCGAGGTCCTTGAGCTCCAATGCTACCGTCTTTCTAGCGGAACTACATGCTGTAGTAAACATCTAGGAGGGAGAGCAATAAGCCCAGATAGTATGTATCACGTACCGGGAGGCAGTATCGTCAGGTTCATTAAGAACCTGAATATTGACTGGACGGATAATTAAGCAGAGGCCAGCACAATAGATCTTTTAGGTCGCAGTGCGAAGTGGCTGATCGCCCGCATGGCCTCCCCAATAATAATAATAATAATACTACAAATGTAGCAGAAATGCTGCAATTTACCCACTAAACTGAATTGCTTTCGCCAATATATCAATTTTAGAGGTTATTTATTTGCCTCGTAATACCGTTTGTGCAGAACGAAAATAAAAATTAAGAAACCAGACCTTAAAAAATTCTCAGTGAAATTTAAATTTATTCACGGAGTATATCAAGTAAACTGAGCGCCTCTCTGTTTATTTAGATGGTGTATTGCTGAGCGCTACTAGAACTTTAGTCGCAAAATAAAACACGATAGTAATGAGGTACCAGTCCTACAAAAACCAATTTTATTGTTGTTTGGATTTATTTTAGTACTGTAATTGTACGTCTTATATACCTAGATTAGAATCCAGCTCTCAATTTTTCTGCTCGACCTCGATTGTTTTCTATTGGAGAAACAAGGGAAAAATCACTTCCGGTGTGAATAAAAAAACTAAGCCCTGAATTAGACTGGATTGACGTAGTGTAACGGCCTTGACCAGTGCTGTCGAAGTTAATACGATCAGAGTACTCCTGTACTAAGCTGTTTCACTTCTTATTCTTCTGTTTTAATTACTGTTCACTAATAATACTTTAACATTATATTTTTATTTATTGGCGTTTAATTAATAAAAAGCACCTTCTCAAAACTAATTTATAATGATAAATTAAACAATTTTTATTTGGTTTAGGGCTCGTAAACAAAGACGTAACATCTAAAGAGATTAACAGAAAATTGGGTGGGATCGTAACATTATTAATTTTATTTTTGAAATCTTCGGAATTTTGTATGTAAGAATTTGTCTTTCCTACACTAGGTTTTAGAATATTGCCTAAAAATGATGCTAAAGAATATGTGGGTGTTTAATTTATAAATTTATAAATATTAATTGGCTCGGTGCAGATCTTCTCATTTTACTAATCTATTATTAACGCTTTAGTTTTGAAAAGGGTTCAAAATTCGACGCTAAAGTTTCTCTAAAATAAATTTTCGATTGAAATTTGATAAAAATTAGCCAAAAATTAAAAATATCGCTTACAATTTCGCTCGTCAGCACTCTTCTCTATGCGAATAACTTCAAAGATCAAAACAATAATATAAAAATATCTGTGATTTCATCCAGAGTAAAAATACTCGCGAAAAATGTATTTAGCTCGGGCAGGTGTAAAGCTTAAGGCTTTAATAGTAAAATAGACAAAGAGCCCTAAGCCTAGTTTTTCGGTTTCGGTGTAACTAATGTATTTCGTATGTAATCTCTTCTGCGACCAGAGTAGAAATACTGCTCTGAAAAGTTGAAACGTAATCCGTTTAAAGTTTTCAGAAGAACATCACTGGTCTTGACTGATTGAAAAGTCAACCTCTGTCAAAAAAAAAAAGCATTAATGTCTATTTACTACAAATTTTTCGCTCTACCTGCTACATATTTTGGTCGTGAAAGTGGCCACGCTGGTCGTGAGAGACAATTTTTATAGTCAGAAAAACAAATTGTATTACGACAAAAATGAAAACACATTTTACATAGCAATACAAAATCAACATTATTCGACGAACAAACACATCCATTTATAGGTACAAAACAAGTATTTTGTAAGTAATTAGCTTACCCTATGATTTTGAAAAAAAGCAACATTGGGCAATCAATTTTAGCACAAATTATATCACCAAGAAAAACTGCGAGAATCCTCTCCAGGTTAAATTCAAAACTAAGGAAGTTCAGTATTTTACAACGACTATAAGGAGCAGCATAAAGAGAAGCAGACCAAATCCGAAAGTTAACTTTGGAAATCTACTGATATAAAAATCAATAGTCTTTTCTGAATCCATATTTATTTATTTACAAAAATTTAGAAGCTGAGTTGCGTCAACAATAACGTTATATCTTTGAAGCTAAAGATAGGATCCTAGCCGAGGCCTTAAGATTTACACGGTAAACTGGCACATTCGTTGGGGTGAATTGCAGGAAACCTGCATTACATGATTGTTGAAATGGTTGGGGCCCTCGGATGTCACGTTTTACCATTTATTAGAAATTAATAGAACTTTACAATTTATAATAAATTTGAAATAAATTTTCAATCCGTTCAATACGGTCACTACAAATATTACAACTGGAACTCTAGAAAACTACGTACAGTGTATTCAAAAACAGAAAAAAAAATTAAATTGATCCTAATTAAAAGTTCAGTGATCCTACGGCTCAAAATTATTCCTAAGCGTAAAGTTGCCGGAGCATCTGTTGGGGACAAATCCTCCTCTCGCATATCCGATGTCACGGCTGCTACTCCCCAATGTACCACCCGGACATGTACAAGATATTTTAGGGCCCCCCAAAGTACATTCTTGTTTTACCAAATCATTACGTCCGTTGTTTGCTACAGGACTCGCTTATTATTGTTAAATCAATTAATTTTCTTAATGAATAAAAAACTAACCTGATACTATGTACTTTCAGATCTGTATTCAGGTATGTTACGTGTACTTTCAACCTGATAAATTCTCAAAGCTTTATATTTATAACTTGGCCCGCGACATTTTGTTACTGCTAGTTTATTTATTGAAGCTTTCAACCCAATTTTATATGTTATAACTCTTCTATCAGCCTTTTCTTTGTAGGGGGATTTTGGATTACTTCGGCCCAAATAAACCATATTGAAATCTTATCAAAAATAGCCAATAATTTTGTTGGTCGAAAACCACTTTTCTCGACATTGTTTTGAAAGTTCCTGAGTGCGAAAAAGCAACAAAGAAAATATCCGTTCGTCTGTCTGGATATCTGTATATCTGGAGTCGCGTTGATTTAAGGATTGAATTGGACGTTGAGTTTAGGGTTAAGTTGAGGGGGGAGTTGGGGGTCGAGCTAGAGTGTGATTCAGTTGTATGCAGTTTTTGGACCTCAAAGCAGGATATATTTGGTTGGATTGAGGTTGAGTTATGGTTGATTTTAGAGTTGGGTTAGGGACTAATCTTGGGTCGAGTTGAGGTTTTGGTGGGAGGTTAGGTTGAGTTTGTTTGAGTTGAGTTCATACACCCATGAAGATTAATTTGACCGTTGAGTATTGAGTTGAGATTTGGTTCGCGCTATTTTGAGTTAAAGTTGAGTTGGGTTGAGTTAGCTTGCGTTGGGGTTGGGTGAATGGGGAAATTTTACGGGTTGGGGAATTATTTCGGTGTTGTTACATCGATTGAGTTAGGCGTTGAATTTTGGGTTAGGTTAAGGGTTCATTTGAAAGTTGATGTGGGGTTGAATTGTGGGGTTGGCGATTGTTTTGTAAATTGAGTTAGGGGGTGAACTGAAGATTGAGTAATCGGTTCAGTTAGGAATTGATTTGAAAGTTGAGTTAATTTTCAGGATCGAACTTTTTAATAACCTCGTCTGATTTCAGCCCTTTATATTTTCTTTTCGAATTTTCATAAAAACAATAGGAGAATAGAAGAAAAGACAAATAAAAATATTGCAAATAATTTTAATAAAATTTAATTTCAAATTGTAAATTGTCTGATTTTATCAAGGGTTGTATAAAATGTTTTAGTTTAATTATTTTACTCATTTTAACTGTTGTAAGCTCTGTTGATATTTCTTATTAGATAAATGGCTAAAATTTTAAACCGCATTCATTTTCAATTAAATATATTTTGATAATTTCTTATATCTTCTCAAGTTGCAACCATTTAGATCTTATAAAAACTTATAAACTTAAATTTAAAAAAATTAAGGATCTGGTAAATGGCATTTACGTGTTGTTTTCGCCCTTGGAAAACTTAACTTGATTTGAAAATATCAACGAAGCTTTGCCAAATTTTACATTTCACTTAAAAAACTTGTGAAAGCGAAATTTTTCGTCGAAACTTTTTTCCCTCCTAGGAAAAAGTGAAAATTCTAAATTTATCTTTTAATTTTGATATTCCCTCTGAAATCTTTTATTTTACATTTAATGTGGAAAATAAAACAATTCTGCCATTTTATTCTTCGTAGATTGAGAAAACTTTTTTAAGTGAACTTCGTGCTGGGTTGAATATATTTTTTTGTAAAACTGAGATATCTCTATGCCTACGCTTTAACTGATGTTGTTAATTATTGAAATTCACGAAACAAAAAAGGAACGGCTTGTACAGTGTACGATACAACAGTAACAAAAAAGTATTGCCAAATAGAAAAAACCTAATGACGGTATAAATAACGAAATTATTATTGGTCGCCTTTACGGCGACATTCGAACTAATAGAATTGTGATGTAGCTTGTACGGCGACATTGGACCGCAAAAGGTTAATAAAGAAAAAATATTTATGATAACCCTAAAAAAAAATTCATTGAAACGCCAATTAATCCTACTAAGTAGTTAACTAAAAAAAAAAAAATTGCGTCATTTACTTAAAGAAGTAAAACAAAATGGGTTCATTCAAATTCTTAATTTTTTTAAAGTGTATAGATCGTTTAAAAAACTCAGCTTTAATTTGCCAAGGTATATTCCCTTTCAAATTGAGGTATTTATACACTGCACGATATACGTTTTTTTCCATTTTTACAAATTTATTGTTGTCGCTAACACAAACTGCTCTCAAAAACAACTAAAGGCATTGCCACAGCTATATTTTGCGCGACGCGCTTTTTTTCTATTTTCAAATTTTACTGCAATTGAAACAAATTTGATTGTAAATGCTTGAAGAAACTATCAAATTCAATTTCAATCTGTAACATCTTTTAATAATTTTTTTGAAAAATAATAATTTTTATTGAAAAATAATAATTATTCAAAATCCGTGCGCGAAATTTTAATATTCGCGCGACAAAATTTAAAATTGATAATTTATCAATAAAAATTATTAATTTACAAATAAAATAAATAAGACGCTTTATAGAATGCAATTTAATTTGATAGTTTCCTCAATCATTTAGAATCAAATTTGTTTTAATTCCAGTAAAATTTGAAAATAGAAAAAAAAAATCGCGTCGCGCGAAAAATAGCTGTGGCAATGCCTTAAGGCTGTGGTTATTTTCTAAAGTAAATCCGCATAATTTATCAATTTCTCTTTCATTCCTTTCTCAAAAGGCGAGTAACCGAAATAAAAACATAAAAATATTTCATAGCACATAGAAGGCACGTATTTAGGGCAAATCTAAAATTTCTTGGCAATTGTAACCGCTTATGATTGCTTTTTTGCACATGCCAATGGAGTCACATTCTCGCAATTCATGTGCATAAAAAAATAAATAAAAATTAGGTAACTAACTGAGTATTTTCCACTTTCATATCTCTGCTTGGTTCTCGTTCACAAAAAATCGAACGCTTATCTCATCACCACCAAATAAATAACACCAATCAATTAAATTTTTTGTTTTAGATCACAAATTTGTAGCGTGTCAAAATTAAAACAAATAAATCATTAGGGTTCGAAATATCACATTCCAAAAAAAATTTAATTTATTAAAAAAACAGATTTTAAAGTTATTCTCATACAATATAATATTCAAAAATTGAAAAATGAAATTAAAACATAAAAATTAGGTGATATTAAATTAATCAAGAAAAAGCACCTTTAGTTTGAAAAAAAAAAATGTTGCCTAAGATTTAAAACAACCACGCAGCTAAATCTTTGTTCTATTATCCCACCTTCTTGCGTTTTACCAATTATGTGCTTTCCCGGAACATTCCGTTGTTTTCCGCTGAATAAATAAAAATGAAATAAACCAACAAAAAAAAATTACCATCAATAACCAGGCACAAGTCTGGTGTTTTACGTAAACAACACACACCAAAAAAAAATCAACGAAAAATGGAAAGCCTGCTTCGTCTCCACTCAACTTTTCGATATCGATATTTTACGTTTTATATTATTTAACGTTGGGCGCCAGATATCTACTAATACGAGTAGCACGCTTCCCAGCAGAACTTAGTTCACAGTCCACTCACGCGTGGGTTCAAGAGATGAAAGCAACAGATCATCCGAGATCTCAAAGAAATTAATTATTCACAAAAAATAAATGGTAACAAAACAAAATAATGAAAAATAAAGAAATGAGAGGAGATAGCTAAGAAACAATTAAACCAATCAAAAGGTATAATCAAATAAATAAAATCACTCACCAGTAACTTAGCTGCGCTTTCTCGTCGTCTTCTCTGCCATTCGTCCACAACTGTACATGTCTTTACTAATTGTTACTCCGGAAACGCACTATTACACATGCACATATCCAAAGTACATGGAATTTATGAGCATAATCTAGTACAATTACCAATTATTTTAACTGGAATGTTAAATATTGGATTTCTCGATTTCGTCCGGCTAAATATTTAGCTTAAGGCCAAAGATTTCTTTGTAAAAAAAAAAATATAATCAACTTGCATTGAGTTCATTTTATGAAACAAACGCAATTTCGTCAAAGAAGAAAGAGCGGAAATATTATTTAACTGGAGATTCCCTATTTTTTGTGAAACTGGACAAAAATTTATTTTAAAAATTTAATTTCGCAATTTCGAAAAGGGCACACCTCGTATATTTTGACAACACCTAATTTGGTTGAAATAGCCACATCTCTTGTATTAATACTGTTACCAGTGTCACGGGCATAACAACAGTTTCGAAAAGGTCACAATTAATTATATAAAATCTTTTACTGATAAATCATTTCGTATCATTTACCAGCTTTCTATTCAGCAAAGGCTGCATTCGAAATGCATAAATTATCTGCTTATACGATTACTAGTAAGCCCTCGATTCTGTAAACAATCGAAATTTTTTAAAAGAAAAATTTTAAACACGTTGTTTGCACTTGAAGAAGAAGTGCTGCTTCGATTGTTTTCAAGCCGCGTGTTACGCTGTTGAAGTGTTTCAGCAGCTCTTAAAGAAGAAGTTTTGCTTCGATCGTTTTCAAGCCGTATGTCATGCTGTTCAGGTGTTTCAGCCATTCTTATGGCTTTCATCTTCTGGAATCTCGCATTTGTACAATGTTTATTATACTTTGATGATAATAAAACTAGATTATTTTATTATTAAATGAACCAACCAAACAGCACAGTGGTGAAAGCTGCGGCGTTTGGATCGGGAGGTACCGTCTTCAAATCGCGATGAGCCCCTGTTGAGATTGTACAACTCAAGGGCCGATCCACCTTTCATACCAGCACTACAGGCTGGAATGATGTATGTGAAGTTAGCCCAGACTTTCATCCCAGGAAAAACAAAAAATACCATCAGGCAACACTAAAATTACAAACGTTATCCCAGCCCAACATTATTTCATATGATATAATTTACTCTAGACCAGAAAATATTTTTTATTTTATTTTATAACATATTTTATTAAAGAAAATCGCAAAAATTAAAATCTGACATTATACAGGAATATATAGAAGAAAACACTAAATTTTAAAGAAAAAGACCTTTAGGATAGAATACTACCGGGATTTAGTCGGGATGTTTCTTTTCCGGAAACTATCGGTACGCCATTTGGTTTGGCGTTACGTTATCTAATTCCCTTAAAAATATCAAGACGATTTGCATGTTGAGATTGGCGCTATAACTATTTAAGTCAGTGTGGTACTGAAATTTCATACAAATGGAAGCGATTTGGTCCTGGGATGACCGAGATGTTTCGTTTCCGGAAACCTCCGGTATGCCATTTGATTTGGCGTTACGTTATCTAATTCCAATAACAATATCAAGACGATTTGCATGTTGAGATTGTCGCTATATGTATTTAAATTAACATAGTACCAAAACTTCATGCAACTGGATGGGATTTGGCCCTGGGATGATACGGATGTTTCTTTACCGGAAACCTTCGGTATTCCATTTGAGCGTTGCAATTTGGCATTGCATTATATAATTCCATTGATAATAACTATACGATTTTCATGTTGAGATTGATAACTTTAAACATTTACTAAAATTATCAGCAGCACTTCCAAGCATTTCTTTCCATACCTTGACAATGGCAGCACGTAATGACTCTAAAATTGTACGTGGTATGGCGCAAAATAGTCGAGAGGGTTTAAATCTGGAGGATACGGTAGCCGTTGCATAACGTCGATAATTGATTAATTTGAGCGGTAGCTTTCCCACAGCAGTAAATGCAGCCCAAACTATATCAAATTTAGGTTTTTTTTGCATCTGGCAATAATTATAGCTTCTTCGGGAGGTGTTTTTGACCAAATACGGTCATTTTGACGATTGTAGCATTGTTCAATTGTGAACAGCTTCTCATCGGTAAAAATAATTTTTCTGGATTTTTTGGCCCCGAACCGCTTCAGTAACACTTTGCATCTTTCAAGTCGTGTGAGCTTTATTTTGTCCGTAAGAAGGTGAGCTTTTTGGAGCTTGTACCGATAATTACTAAGGTTTTCTTTGGCTATTTTTCGAACTTTTGCGATTTACTTGAAGACTCCTGGCTACATAACGCATCTTGATTTGAGAATTTCGGTAATTCCGACATTTGATGATGTTGCGGAGCTATGGAGCATTGACGGTGTACGGATGACATCTTCCTGGACGGTCCGAAGAACAACCTAACTCCCGGTATCATTTTATCGCTTTGAACACTGTTGAACGTGGAAGAGGAAGACTGAAATATTTTTTTGACGAAATTCCAGCTTCGTACGGTTCGATAATAGCGAGACGACTGTTTTTAGACATGACAACTCCAAAAATAAAAGGAATAGAGAAATGATTTTTTTTTTTAATGAAAAGACTTTATTCTAATATATACATAAAAAACAAAAAATTTGAAAAACAATTCTAAATGAGAAAAAAAAATTTAAAAGAGTCTCCGTATTTTATTGTCACCCGGTATAGAGGAGGAAATTAGTTTTTCTGTTTTTGATACATTAAAAAAGGTGGTGTCACATAATGAGTTCTAGCGAACTTAATATTTATTGCATTCTTCAATAAGTCATCCAAATGGCGTACCGATAGTTTCAGGGAAAGAAACATCTCGGTCATCCCAGGGCCAAATCCCATCCAGTTGTATGAAATTTTGGTACTATTTTAATATAAATACTTATAGCGACAATCTCAACATGCAAATCGTCTTGATATTATTAATGAAATTAGATAATTTAATGCCAAATCAAATGGCATGCCATCCATTCCGGAAAAGAAACATCCCGGTCATTCCAGGGCCTAATCGCTTCCATTTGTATGAAATTTTAGTTCTATGCTAACTTAAATAATTATAGCGCCAATCCCAACATTCAAATCTTCTTGATATTATTAATAAAATTAGATAATATAATGCCAAATCAAATGGCATTCCAATGGTTTCCGGAAAAGAAACATCCCGGTCATCCCAGGTCCAAATCCCATCCTGTTGCATGAAATTTGGTTACTATGATAATTTAAATAATTACAGTGCCAATTTAAACATGCAAATCCTCTTGACATGATTAGGGGGTTAGACAACCTAATGCCAAATCAAATTGCATACTGATAGTTTCCAAAAAAGAAATTATCCCTGCCAAATCCAGGTAGTGTACTAACTTATATGCCCTTTTTTGCTTCTGTAATTTCCTATATAATGTCAAATTTTAATTTTTGCTATTTTCTGTAATAAAATGTGTTATAAAATTAAATAAAAATTGTTTTCAGGGCTAGAGTAAATTGTATCTTATGAAATAATGTTGGGATGGGATAACGTTGTAATTTTAGTGTTGCCTGATGATATTTTTTTGTTTTTCCTGGGATGAAAGTCTGGGCTAACTTCACATCGGTGCTGGAATGAAGCAATGCAATATGCGGGTGGTTTAAACAAAAAATGGATATTTATTTTATTGTTTCGGATATATTCGAATTTTATTTTCGATAATAGCGGATAATAGGTATAATCAACTCGTCACAAACGGCAATTTGATACCTATTCTGATGTCTACGTAAATATTATGGTACCAAATGGGATTACTGTACATTATTATAAATCGTTGAACGTCTATTATTATTCCAAAGGGTGTTCAAATGCTATATATTCAACAATAGTGATGTTCTCAAAAGTGTTTGGACATCAATGAAATTTGATAATATTTTTTTTTTTTTGATAATGAACCGAAGTTAAGGAATTTTTTAATTCTCCACGTACAGCGCATTTTACTATTGATTTGAATGAACCCTCATTCGGGAGGTACCCAAAGGCTTTTCATGATTCACATTAATTATAAACATAATTATTGGAGGTATTATTAAATTGATCTGGACCGAATATGATACAAATCAGCTAAAATTTGTCCAAGTTATCATGAAAACCCCGAAAATTTAATAAACTTTTGTTAACGAAATTAAAAAAAAAATAATTTGTTAGTCCTTATTTATCCTCGGCAGGCAAATCATACATGGTAAAATTTTCATGCAGATCGGTTTAGCGGCTGAGGCGCCCATTCGTCACAGACTTCCATACATGAAGTTCTCTCTTAGTAAGATAATAATGAGAATGGCATTTGCAAAAATTTGTTTTGCATTGCAAAAATTTACAAACTTGAAATAATAAAACTTGAATTTCTCTTAAAAATAGATAAATTTATTCTACATTTAATTGAAGTTACCATACTTTGAAAAAACACAAATTTGCTTTGAAAAAAATTGAGGAAGAGATGGAAAAATGTTGAATGCAGTAAAAAAAATTGAAAAAAAATTTGAAAAAGAGTGAATTTGAGCTGCAAAACCTATAAATTATTTGTTGTTGTTTATTTTTTACTGTAATTTATCCTTACGTTAGATCTATCAGAACCATCTTGATAGGAAAAGTGCCGGCACGTAAAAAATGAACTTAAAATAAAGGACATAGAAACACTAAAAAATAATTTATTTTCATAGAGTTTGTATGAAAAAACGCGATTTCGATTGACGAAAAAATATGAATTAAAAATTAAACCTAGATAAATAATATTTTCTGAAATCACTAATAAACCACTCGATGACTAACTCATTTAAAGCACAGATTCTCAAGCTTCCCCATTTTCCAGATAATAACCAAAAGAAAATAAGGGAATTAAATTAAAAAACGTTCTACAAATGACGTCATCACTTATCCACAACTAAAATAAATGGTCAAAAAGAGATAATAGGTCTTCGCTGAACACAGCCAAAATTAAAATAAATCAAAGAGTCAAATAGAAAATATTATAATAATAGTGGATTTCCAATCGACCACCGCAAGTACTTATAAGCACTTATGGTTCATGTCTATGCTAAATCATCTACACGCAACTGCTCTACCTAATTTTTCATAAATAACTACAAGCAGTTATGCCAAATTTGCTCGCTTGGGGGATTAGTGTTGATTTTATGTCAAAAACAATTAATTTTTCATTTGTGCTGTGTTTAGTTTTTGAGGTTAAAAAAAATATTTATAAATAAATAAAATTTATAAATTAAAAATAAAATAAATATAAATTTATAATAATCATATGTTATTTAAAAATAAATTCCTAATTGATCATGGATGAGGTAATTTTAAGAAAGAGTAAATTTGTTAGCATAAATTTCTACATATCTGTCTTTTAATTTTTAAACATACATCTGACTCCAGTATGGAAGAAATTTTGAAGCTTTGGTTCGACGAGTCAAAAAGCACATCGGACGAAGATATTCCAAAAGCAAAATAGTTAGAATTAATGATTTCGTTATAGCATAGTCAAAAAATAATCTAACAAGGAATTTTTGTCATTTTCGGTTGAAAAGGTCAATTGTCAATTCATTAATTATAATAAAGCTCAGATAAAAATATTGATTTCTATATTTTTTTTATAGATAAATACGCAAATTCTTTGAAGAGAAGCAATAGAGGCGGCTTAGGTGAAATTAGTCCAGAAAAACGGTTCTATGTCACTTTGTGGTACCTGGGTAATACGAATTCATTCAGAGAAATTGCCAATTTATTTGACATCAGCATAAGCTCTGCCCGTAGCACTGGTTAATCAGTTGCGCTCATAAATATATAAAATGGCCAAAAGAGGAAGAAGAGCAAAAGGCTATTTCATCATTATTTAAGGAAATCAAGGGATTTCCCCATGTATTGGGCTGTTTCGATGGAAGTCATATTGAAATTTCAAAGCCCAAGAAAAATTCAAATGACTATTACAACCGGAAAAAATTTTATAGTATTTTACTGCAAGGTGTCGTGGGGCCAGATAAAAACTGTTACGACGTTCATGTCGGAGAGCCATGGAGCATACATGACAGCCGTATGCTTAAAAAAACGGAACTATATAAAAGGTGCGCCGAAAATCAAGAATTACTCCTTAAAGAAAGGCGAGTTATATTAGGAGTTTCCGCCTATCCTTGCCTTACTTGACTAATACCTCCATATCGAGACCTAGGTAACCTTTCGGATGCCCAGACCAACTTCAATAAAAAGCATTCCGCGACCAGAGTAGTGGTGGAACACGCGTTTGGACTTCTGAAAAACCGATTTAGAAGATTATCAAAATTCGATAATACTTCTATCGATTTTGTGGTTAATTGTATCATTGCTGCTTGTGTGCTACACAACATTTGTATTGAAAACAACGATATTATCGATGTAGAAGAAGCAATCGAACCAACAAATGATACAGAGGTAGTAGATTTTCTCTTGCGTTTTGGAACGGTGCTTGTGGTAGATGTTGATGCTTCGTCGTCTTCCGAGTGTGATGTTGCTACCAACTGTGAAGGATGGACCGGTTCTATTATTTCACTCACCACACCGACAGAACGAAAATGAAACGATGAAATTGTTGGACGGGTGCCAAACATATCATCCATTAGGTTCAAAAACAGGAATCTGACTTTATTTCAATGTGCTCTGCCGTTGTAAAATCTTTCTAAAATTTAAAATATTAACTTCCATTTTCATCTGTAATTACAAATTTATACTTACTAGGACGTCCATAGATTCCAGATATGTAAAAACAGACTCCCAGAATTGCTTTTTTTAACAGTGGTCGCATACTCTTCTTGTCTATTTCCGTAGGCAAGAATTAAGCGATAATATCTTTTGTTTACAACAAATGTTTATGTTTTTTTTAAGGTTATGTTTTACTCATGTCATAATTTTTTGTGTGTTCCAATCGACATTTAGCCGAGATATATTTTCGCACTTATAAGTACTTGCGGTGGTCGATTGGAAAACCACTAATATGAATTCAGCGAGAAGAAATCAAAAAAATCAAATCAAGTCAGATTGTTGTGCATCACAAATAAACGACATAACCAACAAACATTAACTGTAATATAAATGCCTTATTTATTTCTCAAGTATTAGAAATATTATTTAAATTAAGTCACAGCTGAAAATAAATACAACATGATTAATATTTGGCATCGATTTTTATTCCCCAAAATTAATGACCCATTTAAATTAAGGTTTTGTTTAGAATATTTGAATTGTCATAACTCATAACATTTGAGAGCGGTTGTTGTAATTGTAATTGGTATATCCGGCAATCGTAATATAGTGTTATCTCTTGTATTTAAAACACAGTTTAAAGATACTTTTATTCTTATTTTATTTACAGCGCTTTATTCACTTTCTTATTTCGACAGGCTACAAGTTGTACATGTGTTATTCTTATGCTACCTTCTTTGACAGTCCTTTTCTCTACCCTACTAAAACCCTACATACATTTCATATTTTATGTGAAGTCAAAGTCATGTAAACGCACAGTTTATATCAACTCTTCCCCTCCAACATAAAAAACAAAAAAAAAATTTATGTCGTCATTAATCGAACATTCAAATTCAACTCTAGATCAGTGGTATGATATCCAATTTCTCTGATTTGATCTACATGTCTCTTCCATATACGATTGTCATCAAGAACAACAAGGTTATGTAATTCGCCCATTTTTTTAGAAATGTAACCAAATCTCCACCTGATTTGTCTGGACAAATATTCCCGAGCCGCAACTCGTGCACCAATTTTAAAATGTCGTACTTTTCCCGATAAACTATTATTTTGTGAATTTTGTCCAGATGGCAACATTAAATCCATACGCGATCTAATCACCCTATTAAACATCATCATTGCAGGAGTTTTCCCAGTGGATGGATGAATTATCTTTCTATAGGTCAACAAAATATTTGCTAAATGGAAATGTATTTCGTCGCGATCGCAGTCTAATGCTTATAATTTTTCCTTTATCGTACGTACGTATCGTTCCGCTTATCCGTTGGTTGCTGGGTGATATGGAGCGCCCATTTTATGAACTATTCCATGCATTTTTAGAAAATTTTTGAAATCACCGCCTGTAAACTGACTTCCGTGGTCTGTCACTAGAACGGATGGTATGACAAAACACGAAAATATAGAACGACACACTTTAATTGTTTTCTCCGAAGTCAAATTTCGTAGTATATGAACTTCTGGCCATTTTGTATAAGCATCTATACCAGTACAAAGAAGTATATACCCATGAAAGGACCAGCAAAATCTGCATGAACTCTTTGGAAAGGCTTAGTTGCAGTTTCCCAGCAGTGCAAAGGCACTTTAACTGGATTTGCCTGTATGATTTGACATTTCGAGCAATTCTTTGCCAATACTTCTATATCTTTGTCCATTCCTTCCCACCAGCAATAACTTCTAGCAAGGGATTTCATACGGCTTCTCCCGAAATGAGTCGAATGTAACTCGTCGAGAACAATTTTCCGTAATTGCAAAGGAATAAAAACTCTCATTCCTCGCATCAAACAACCTTCTTGAAGGGAAAATTCAATTTGGTCGATTCCAAATCAATTATTAGATGGAACTTGTCTTCCTGTTCTCAGGCCGTGTATTAGTGTAGACAACGATTTATCCTTCATTGTAACCTCGGACAAATCTTAAAGGTTAGAAGAGAGTGATCATCAATTATTAAATTTGGATTGACGGTTATTTTGAAATCCCCGCACAATCGTACTGTACCATTTGATTTCATAACAGGTACCAACGGAGTTGCCCATTCACTGTGACTGACCTTTTCTAAAACTCCGTTTTGAACCAGACTATCAATTTCTGATTCTTCGACCAATTTTATAGCAAAAGGAATTGGCCTTGCTTTATAGAAAACCGGTATGTACCCCTCTTTTAAATTTAATTTAGCCTGCATTCCCTCAATTTTCCCTATAGTATCAGAGAAAACCAAATCAAATTTGTTTAATAAATTTGTAACTCGAATATCATGTACCTTCACAGAAATAGTACTAACGGTTTCTACATTTAAAATTTTGTTCCAATCACAACTTAGTTTACGCATCCACTCGCGCCCTAATATGCATGTCGATTTGCCTTTACGATATATAATGGTAAACGTATGTCAATGCTACCATCTTTTACACTAACGTCTATATAACTCCTAAAACATCAAGACTATTTCCACAATACGTCACCAGCCCAACATCCGTAAACAGAATCTCCAGTTCATGAAAAAACTTACTTTTTTCTTTCAAACTCATAATTGAGACAGGGCTTCCTGTATCAACCTCAAATTTAATTTCTAACGCGTTAACTTTTATATCCAGCCATACCTTTGAATCATCTACATTACAATTATCAATTTTAAAAATTTCGAGATCATTTACGTTAACTACTGATTTATCGCTATTAAAATCAATTTCTATTAAATTCGTATGCTTTGTTTGTTTTAATTTAGTACATACGGACACTAAATGCCCTACTTTTTTACAAAATTCACATGTCGATTTGACATGGACACAATTATTTGCTAAATGAGTTTTTAACCCACATCTATAACAACAGCTCAACTTATTTTGCATAGAACTACTAATTATATTTTTATTTTGATTTGTATTTCAATTTTTACCTGACGTGCTGGGTCCATTTCCTTTATTATTTTTGTTATTAAATTTTTGATTTTTTTTTTTTACCCTCATTTGAATTCACGAAGTTGACTGTCGATTCAAGTAGTCGTCCTTGTATACGCTCGCTCTTTAACCCGAAAACAAATTGATTTCGGAGAGCTATTTTCAAATAGTCCCCAAAGTTACAATTAATTGCCAACCGCCGTAGCCCAGATAAAAATTCTTGTATCGTTTCACCCTCTTTTTGTATACGAAGATGAAATCTATAATTTTCCATTATTTCTAATGGTGCCGGATTGTAATGCATTTCCAACAGTTTTACAATCTCATCATACGTTTTTGTATACGCTGATGTTGGAGCCAATTTATCGTACACGATGTCGAAAGCTTCTTGACCCATATAATGTAATAAACAATGCAAATGGTTTGCTTTCTTTATATTAAACACGGCGAAAGCACCTTCTAACCGCTGTATCCACCTATTCCACTTTGTAATCTTGTGGTCAAATTTATCAATTGTAAATGATGTTTGTTCAGTGGTGGTTTCTTCCTTAACCGACATGTTGATTTCGAACAAAAAAAAATTATTTTACGTAGTTTTGTAAATTTTAAAACATCCTCGTCGCCAAATTGTTGTAATTGTAATTGGTATATCCGGCAATCATAATATAGTTTTATCTCTTGTATTTAAAACACAATTTAAAGATACTTTTATTCTTATTTTATTTACAGCGCTTTATTCACTTTCTTATTTCGACAGGCTACAAGTTGTACACGTGTTATTCTTATGCTACCTTCTTTGACAGTCCTTTTCTCTACCCTACTAAAACCCTACATACATTTCAGATTTTATGTCAAGTCAAATCCATGTAAACACACAGTTTATATCAGCGGTGTATAAAATAAAATAGTTCTTACTTATTATTCCCATTCCTAGATGTCACTTAACACACAAATAAAAACAACAGGGATTCGGGCTGAGTAAACGATTTGAAAGAAAACTTTTTACGTAAAATTAACATAATTTCTTTCATAGCAATGGTTTAATTTTAATAAATTTATAAAACAAAATATATTAAATTAATTATTATTACAATTTAGTTATTACTGTAGAGGGAAGCCACCAAAAATATGTTTAACCGAATCAAAAATCAGACCGATTTTAGAATCCGACCGGTTCTATCACCTATTTGATTTTTTTTTTATATTTTTAATTGTGGCGACATCTATGGTTTAACAAAATGTCGTTAATATAGCATTGCCACATAATATGAATCTGTATTCGAGCAGATTATTGTTATGTGCCAATGCTTTTAGAAGGAGACTAAAAAGGTATGGTTATAATTGTTTATAAATTTTATGTTATGACGTATTTTACAACAACAACATTCCATAAAAGTTTAGCAATAGTTTATATTCCAAGAGGATTTTCACTAAGAAATAAACATTTTCATGATTCGATTTTTCAATCAAATAAAATTACATGTTTTATGAACATTTTCGTATAAAAACAATGTAAAAGCTCATAATTCTTATAGACTAAAAATGTAAATGAAAACAATCGTTTTTTCATTTGGTTTAATAGTAAAGAAAAAATTGTATATACTTTACTTTTAAGCTTAGTAAACAATACAGTCAATGTGAAAGCTTTTATTTATAGAGTAGGCTCTGGAACCGATAAAGAAATATTTCAGTAATTATTTCACGTTCACTGCATTCTCTATTTTAGCCTACAAATTATGGTGAAGCAACGACACACAAAAATTATTTATTATCTTAAAAAAATAAATGAACTGTTTAACCTGTTTAATGTAAACAGTATTTTACTACAAAATGACAACTTTCTAATTTCATTAAACTTTGCTAGTCATCTTGAAAAATAACAAAAAATATTTTAAATAAAAGATGTTCAATTGTTTACGTACAATAAACTGCTGCTTAAAACATATAGGTTCATATATTCAAAAAATTATTGACCTTGAAATAACCTTTAATATAACCCCACCATATAAAATAAAGAATATGATCCTCCTTCCTCCCTCAAAACCATACAACTTTTGTATGGAACCCATTTTTGGGAAACGCTTGGTTTTCGATATATGTATATGTAATTGGGGTGGAAACTTTTCAAATGAACAAAATGTTAAAAAATTGCAAGTCAACAATAAAAACTTCCAAATATTACAAAATTTCATGAATTTTAAGAAAATCTGAAAATTTACAAATTTAAATATTTTTAAAAATTCTAAGAGCTTCTGTAATTTGGAAGATTGATTAACCGAATTTTAAATTTTCAAGAAGATTTTTATAATGAAACGATTCATTGGTTTTTGCCAAATAATACGTTCATCAACTATATTTTATTTTTAAAAAACATTTATTTTGTTGAAACAATCCAAAAACAAAATTGACGCGACCCTGGGTAACTTAAATATTTATACAAACATAGGCAAGAAGTGGTTGAATTAAAAAATGAAATTAATTAAATTTTACTAAAGTTCATTAAAATGCTCTCCATCGGTTTAATATTCTATAAATAGAATTTGCCTGAAAACGATAGACGGAACATAGACGGAATATAGCCACATTTTGAAAAATCGCATTCCATTTAGGAAGTAAAGATTTCACCATACACTTTCCTCTATCATCATATTATGGGGAAAAAAGCTAAAAATCATTTTCTCTTACTCACAACAACAATAAACCTACAGCCAACAAATAATAATTCATCCTCCTTTAAGTAGATTGTCATCATTATTACAATGAACGTATGTAAGTCGTTAAAAAAAAATAAGATAAATAAAATAAAAATAAAAAATCTACGAAAAAAAAAAAAAATTACGAAGAAATGAAGTTAAAAAAAAAACTCTAAAGATGTTAAACAGATCAAATAGTACAGAGTTAAATTGACTCAATGTTATAATAATAAAGAGGAGTTTGGTATACACATATAGTATATAAACTGTGGAAGAGAAATACAAGAGAATTTCCAAATAGAAATTCAATTCTTATTTTATTCTTTAGTACGTACGAACAAAATTTCACTTCTATATTCAGTCCATATTTTGGTCCCGAACAAGACTAGTCGTCTTATATAAAACCTACATAGATAATATTATTTGTAATATTTTAATAGCGATAAAAATTTAAAATAAAAATCGCAACCGGTATAATATTTATCTAAAGTAAATAAATTCGCGGAAAATATACGCGCCGATTAATTAATGTTAAAAGTGTCCAATTGTGTCAACGCAAAGTGTTTTTTATCAAATCTAATTAATTGTAAAATTATTTTCATTTTTACACATTTTTTATATTTATTTTACCTTAAAGCTTTTGATTAAGTTTAATTTGCATATTACATGAATTATAAAATTTCTTAAATTGCCAATCGTGCTTTCAAAATTAAAAAATAACTTTTTTTTTCTACTTTATGGTAATTCAAACCAAAATACAAAAAAGTTTTTTTAAAATTCAGGATTCTGATATACCGAGCTATATTATAGTCTCGTAGTTAGTTAGTTTTTAAATAAGAAAGTAAAATAATAATTCATAGTGAAAAGCTCATCTGTTGTGTGCACAATAATATATTTTAAGAGTATACTATGTATAAGATATAACCGACGTCCGTCGAGAAAATTGTAATTGATGTATGCGCTCGTTGGTGTATAGATAAGATTTTAGTACATGAACTTTTATTGTTGTGTATTATGATGTAAATTTATTTATTGTGTTTTGTGGTATAAATTATAGTGAAAAGTTGTTACCAACAACAATAACAAAAACAACAGTGAAATATCTTAAAGTATCAATCAAATTTTTTTTTTTTTTTAATTTTATTAAAATACGAATATCGCGTAATTGTAAGTCAGGTGTTTTATACGTTTCTTAACAAATAATATTTCTTTTAGTTTTCTGGATCAGAATTTTAATTAGGGCTTAAAGTACAAAAACCCCAATTAATTTTTTTGTAAATCAATATTAAACAATACAGAGTTGATGTTAAAACCAATTCATTGTGTAGGTATATTTCTTTCTACACCAGTTATTCTTAGGCAATTTTCCGCAGGGCATTATTAAATAAATATTCGGTTAAAACAAAAAAAAAATGATTTAATAAATTATTGCAAAATTTGTACCTCTTTAAATGTACATACAATACATAATCATTCGAATGCTGCTAATTTGACTGACTATAATTTGGATTTCATTGGATAAACAGTTCAATTTGACACACTTGAAAAAGTTCACCAAAGTAATAATGTACGATTCATAAATTTTTAGAATTTTTAGAAATTTTTCTATATTCTTGAAAATTTAAAATGTTTAGTAAACGACAGTCGAGGGTGCTGTTACTTAAAAACATGGTGGTATTCAAATTCAATAATTATAAATTATTTTCTAACCTATTTTACTATTTAATACCCTAGACACAGTGCGATTTAATAAAACCGATTTAGTGAATTTTTCGAGATTAGTCGCAGTATGTCAACCTCGATTTAGCTAATCTGTTTGTTTTTCCTTAGAACACTTTAACTAGTTTAGCTAAATCGGATTTATTAAAATACAGTCTATCTAGGGTATAACTCTGCTTCAGATGGAATAGTCAAAATAGAAGGTGTCGGAAGAAACTTTGAAAGTAATTTAACAAAACTTTTCTTAGGTATTTATTGATAAATATATCGACCAATGCTTATTTCGGTAATTCGCACCAAACGCTAAAATTTTAAAGCAAAACTTTAGTAACTAGACCAATCTAATAAAATCTAATATTTGGAATTCTGTTAAAAATCTGACAATTTTTTTATTTGTTTATTTAATAAATATTACAAGTGAATATAATTCATCTAGTAATTTATCTATATTAAATGATGTTAACTGATTGTGGGGTACAACCCATTTTTCAGCTCCAAGTTGGTTCCTTCATTAATTTAGCTGAGCTGCCCTAGTGACTTACTGTCTTATTCCATTTTTTAGATCCTTCCCTCTTGGTACAGCTCCACAGCTGTATATTTTACGTCCATACAGGTTTCAATATCTACCGATATAAGAGCAGTTTATTATCTAATGATATTTGATGTTTAACGCTTCTTTTTTCTTTGTAACATGCTCTTTCCGCTTCAGTTTAGAATCAAGAGTCATTCCTAAATATTTTGCCGTATTTGCATGTGGAATTGGTTGCGATAAACGTTTTTGTTGTTGACGCCTGTGTGCACATATTAGTTTCGTTGAGTTGAAGGCACCATTTCGTCGTCCAACTACTCAATGAATTAGCTCAATTGCCATGATTGCAGTATCATCCGCAAATATTGCAATACATGTTGCTTTTGTGATTTGTATGTCCCGCGTATATAGTATATGGAATATTGGCCCCAAAACACTTCCTTAAATATGGCTTTAAAATCAGGTAAACTGCTTCGGCAGATACCTGTCTAGTTTATATTCCAGGTTTCTGTGCCATACTTTGTCGAAGGCTTGAGATTCGCCCAAGAAGAGACTAGAACATATTTTTTTAATTTTCAAGAGTATCTTTATGTGGTCTAGTGTTTCTCTATATAAACCCAAATTGGAGGGGAGGAATAAGTTTTCTTACTTCTATTACTGATTTTAACCTCGAGAGTAGTAGCTTTTCAAATAATTTTTAGATCGTAAGAAGTAGCGAAGTATAATGTTTTCTTCTATCTGAACTCTGCGTTAGTTACTTACAGTAATTTTCGTAGTCATTTTTCTAGTAGTTCTTTAACTATAGGTCCAGTGATAAGGTAATAACCAGGGGATCTTTTTGAGCTTAAGTTGTTATTAATTTCATCTTTTAGCTCTTATAATATTACAGGTCTTATGATTTCGTTATCCGCTTTATTTACTGGAATTATACTTTCTTCAGCTGTTTGCCTTGGAAGAGGTTGAAATGTGTCTTTTCTTTGCCACTTCTAACGCAATTCCTTTAGTTACTTTCCAAAGGGAATAATTAGTGTTCTTATTGCCAGAAAGAACGGCTTCGTATTCGCTAAAAGATTTGTTCTTGATTTTTTTGATAAGCATATCTGACAGATTTTTCGCGTTTTCCCTTTTTCTCTAAACAGATCTCTTTCTTCATTATATTGTTTATTTTATTTATTTATTTATTTATTTACAAATTAATTTATATAGCCTTTGACAAACTCTATTTTGAGCAGGAGCTCATTCATAATAGGGTATGCCAAAAGAAATAAACAAGAAAACATAATACAAAATCGTGAATTATCTAATATGATTCCGTTCAAGCGAAAGTCTTCCTTTCAGTACCAGTAACTTTTCCATCGAAAGGGTAGGGTCATGTGAGGGATATAGTAACATCAAATTTTGGAAGTTTTTACCCTATTTGCAGCCAATATGAAAGCATAATCCTCCAACTCCGGTAGTCCTTAACTTGGGTTAAATAGCCCGCTATTCCAGCCTCTGGATATACGTTAATATAAGCAGACATATTTTAGCTTTATGACCGTTTTGCGCAATAACAAAAAAATGCAATTTTATTAAAATAATTATTTTTAAAGCAAAATAAAAAAATAAACACGACCAGCTGACTTAAAAATCAGAGCCAACATCTACTGGACAGTTGAGTGATTTTCCATTTGGTTTCGAAAAGGAGGAGTAGTCTGGCATGCTGCTTGTAGTATACTGTTTTTCAGCAGGTCTAATTGGGCATCAAGCTGTGCCGGGGTTTTAATTGGTACTTGTAATTCAATATTGTCTTCAACTAGGTTTCGGAAGATATCCCTTTTCGTTTTATTATTTGTTAACCTACGTAAGTTTTCTTTTTTGATAATGGTATCACTGAGTGTCATAATGATCGGTCAGACGAAATTCCTTCACTGTTTTCGAGTAGTACTTAGCTTTCAGATATCCGTTTTGTTTGCCTGTTCTTGTTTTAGTAGCCTTATACCATTGATACACTGCGATTTAATAAATCGGATTGAATGAATTTTTCGAGTTTAGCAGTAGTGTGTTAACCATAATTCTTGCTAATTGCATTTTGTTTCATAGTGTACCTGACCCAGTTTAGTTAAATCGGATTTATTAAACCGTAGTCCGGCAAAGCTATTAAGTTTAAGGCTTTTATATTCCTTAGGATATTTTCAAGAATTAGGCTTTGGCCGGTTATTTACTGTTTCCCGCTGTTGTACAATCTGTGAGTATGTTTTTCGGCCTACAATTGCACTTGTTTATGGTAGTTATGGTTGTGGTCATCCCACGGTTTAGCGGCCCTGTTGTTTTTTGTTTCTGAGATTTTAAAGCTCCGTAGCTACTTTACATCCTCCATAATTAGTGGGGATGCTGTCCATTACAGTTTACATATTTTGAGGGCATATTTTTTGTCAAATTAAAAGCTTAGTCGAGATGTTTCCCCGAACATTTCACATATCTAGGCTCTCGTTTGCAATATTTCTGCGTGTGATTATATCCTTGGCATTTCTTACAATGAGGTATCAAGCCAGTGGATTTTCTTAACGCTTCTATTCTAACTCTCATGTTAAGGACTGCCTTAATATTGAACAATTTTTCCACTTTTTCTTTGCTATTAAAAGTTAACATAAACAATGGAAGCCCCCTTTTATTAACTTTGACCCGTTGATCAGTGACGGGTTTTTCTTTTTTAGGATACTATATGTGCCACACCCTCTATTTTGAGATATTCAATTATGCCAAAAATGTTGATTGATGGTGATGCCTTTTCCTTAATTTTGATTGGTTGATTTTCCTGATTGGGTATATTTTGCTGATTTTAATTTAATAAACCGGATTTTGAAGTTCGGTTTGAACATGCAATTTCTGGAGAAGATTCTGCATTCCTTTTTGTTGCAGGTCTTTTCTTCCTGTTCTTTTTAAGGATCCAGTCAGTTTCTTCGCTTTTAAGAGTTTTTACTTCATTAATTAACTCTGATGTGATTTTTTCAATCTTACTCAGTTGTCTACGCAGTTCCTCATTTTCTTTCTCAACACTTCTAGCTGGGGATATTGGTGATCTAGGCATTATGGAACTATTTCCAAATGGGTTTTCAGTGTTCATCACTTCTGAAGTATTGCGGTCATTGGATATCGACGACTGGGAGCCCGCTTGCTCACCCCTCAAAGTCGCCGGCACTGGGTATCCATTTTCCTGCGCCAAAATGTTTACTCCTTTCGGATCCGCCATGTTGGTTATTGTATTCAGGAAACCATTCTTAACTAGTTTTGATCCGTGAATGATATTTTTAATTTCATATCGTCATTTTCGGCAGGTGCCGACAAGTCAGTTTCAATATAGCACCTTGGACTCGAAAAATCCGAAAATGTGTGTTAAATTTAAACTTAAAAAATGGTAGTTTATATGGTTCGGAAAAATTAATTAGTAAATTTATAGTTATAATTCAATGGAATTACCTGTTTTAAATCTGAATCTAGTTACCACGATCTGTCAAAAGCCGGTGTATTTTGTTCGGCGTTGAAAAATCACAGAGAGGCTTGATGTTGCAGTATGAAAATGTATTTTTGAAAATTTTGGTTTCTGTGGTTGGGTATTTTTGCTGAAAAAGTCGGGGATTGAAATGTATAAAATTGTATAAAATGTATTTTCGAACTCTGTCACCGATGTATCGAATTGTTTCAGTTTGCTACCAGTGTTTTTTTTACCCTGGCGTTTAATTTCATTTTTAATATTTTCTATTATTATTAACATTAACCAAGAAAAAATAAATTTACTGCGCCAGCTCTAGCAAACCATGGAGTGCCAGCAAATGATTTAAGAACGACACAAACTTAGTCGACAGTACAGGTACGACTTGAAACTAAACACGGTAAAAATAATTAAAAGGGTAAAGACATTTCAGTACCCCATCTCCTATTCAATGTAGGATAACCAGACGTCGCTGTTTTTCCGAACATGTTCTGATTTTTAAAATGCCGGAGGAATCAGAAAAATAATAATTTAGATACAATTTAAATACTTTACTTATGAAACCGAATTCATGACGTAATTTAATCTATTTTACATTTTGAACTATTTATAGAATCGACTTAACATATCAGATATAAAATTTCACTAAAATTCACCGATAAATGTGTGTGTGTTCCGTTTGGTACTGAAGGCGGAGAAAATTTATCTGGGTGCGACCTTAATACCACTATGAGTAGTTTAAATATTTCAGTATAATTTTTGATTTAAAGTATCGACCAAAATATCATTGGCAGTGTTCTGCAATATTTTTTTGAATTTGAACAATGGCTTAATTAAGAAATTCGACCCGAGATGATACGGCCAAAGGAATTCCCCCGAGTGGGAACTCAACAATTTTATATTAAGAACTAAAGAATCGACTTCACAAAATCCATTAACAAACGTATGCTACCTAGTTCCATTTGTAGTTAAAAGCGTAGTAAACGCCTGTATTGGTTGTTCATGTACACAAAAAATTGTCAAATAATTTTTGATTAATCAGTAATCACTAATCATAACATCATTAGTGGTGATTCGCAATATTTTTTGAAGTTGACTCTTATTTTATTTAAGAAATCCAACCCCAAATGGTATGACCCAAGGAATTCTTCGAAACGTGAATTCGGATTTATCTATTAGAAACTACTTACAGAATTGGTACAAATGGAAATTCTGCGATTATGCACCAATGATGAATCAAGTTTGAGGGATTTAAACTTTTCTACAACCTTGATATTTTTTTTTTTGAGGTTCCCTGAGTCCTAAAAAGTGAGTTTCGAAATGATGGCTGTCTATCTGTAAGTCTATCAGCATTTGTCCTCCCTACAGCCCAAATGGTTTAACCAATCGAACCGAAACTACATATTAAAGCTTTTTTCATAAATTGTGGGATCCCAAAATGTCGAAAGGCCGAATGTGTCGAAAGACCAAATCAAAGTAAAGGGAATTAAGTGAAAGAAAATTTTCTAAAATAAAGGATGATTCTGTGAGTGAATTTTGTGAAGTGAAGGAAAATTCTGGCAAGTCAAGCGAAATTATATTAAATCAATAAAAATTCTGTTAAGTGAATAAATTTCAGTATAATCAGTTAAAAAATAGCTAAGTTCTACATTAATTGGTGGTACTCCAGAACTTACATTAAGAAATAAATTTAATGATTTTAAATATTAATTTCAATAAATTAAGTGAAGGAAAATTTCA
The DNA here is from genome assembly GCA_958295665.1 of Tipula vernalis. Taxonomy (NCBI): domain Eukaryota; kingdom Metazoa; phylum Arthropoda; class Insecta; order Diptera; family Tipulidae; genus Tipula; species Tipula vernalis. The sequence goes on along the minus strand of OY282558.1, from coordinate 366,693,175 downwards.
TGAAAATTCGCCCTTTCGACCCAATTGGCCTTTTTACACGTTCGGCCATCCGACCCATTCGGCCTTTCGACATTCGGTCCGTTGACCCATTCGGCTTTTCGACATATTCCGGCTTTCGATTCATTCGGCCACTACAAATTTGGCCTCTCGACACATTTGGCTCTTTGACATTCGGCCTTTCGGCGCATTTGGCCTTTCAACATTCGGCCTTTTGACATTCGCCCTTCTGACCATTCGGTCTTTCGACATTCGGCCGTTCGACATTCGGCCTTTCAACATCTAACGAATATTTCGAGACTTAAAAACTTGACTGCATTTTTAAGTCGAAACGTTCTAGGTTTTCAAACATTGTACACTTCATCCATGTTCATCGCCAGTACCAAATTCTAAAATTTCAGAGGATTTGAACATTTCATTATTCGTTTGAGCAGCATCAAGACTACAAAGCTCAAGAAAATTTTTACAAATATCTCGACATTCTTTGAGAACAGATACAATGAAAAGTGTACATTGATTTTGATCGAAACATATTTAGCACATTTAAAATCTGCAATAGTTAGTTTTGGACTCAAATTGTTTGCCATATTCTGTATAAGCTTCTCAAAAATAATGGACAAATTTTCGAACCCTTTCCGTCATATCTTTCAGTATGATTCGCCAGAACTGGGGTAACTTCTCTGCTCTGGTTTCACAATTTCAAAATCAGTTTTGATACAATTTCCAGATTGGGCGCTTTCAAGACCCTCAAAATGTTGACATTTAAGTTTTACTGATTAAAAAGTGACATTCGATTCAACAAGTTGCTTAAGAAAACCACTTGTTCCTGAAATCTCACGAAATTAAGCCTTCTTCAGTAAAATTCTATATTAAGTATATTTATTCGCAGTTAAGCTAATAAAAGCTTTTACCTGTATTAATTAATGTTTTGTATCCATTGAATAGAATTACTATCAAACCTAATTCGGATTGCGTACTTGGTTTACCAAGAAGTTTATAAAGTATAAAATTTATTAATTTTGACTTCTATAACCAAAAACAACCAAAACAAATTTTTTTCTGACTTGAACATCAAATAAACCAAAAGAGCCAGTCAGTTCGCGTCACCTCACAGATTTAAAAATTATCACATTAACATTTAACAAATTTAATTTAATTTTAACAAAAGGACCAAAGTATTGAAATCCTGTCAAAAATTGTGTTGGTCCCCCAAAACCACTTGCCTCGACGTTTTGTAAGTTCCTCAGTCCGAAAAAGCAAAATAAAAAATGTCCGTTCGTCCATCTGGTGGCCTATATGTCTGTCTGTACCTGTCTATTTCTATGGTCAAGGCGAAAATTGAAAAGCTTTTGGAACCTGTACGTAAAGAGGATTAGATATGTGCCATACGAATTAACCCAAAACCACCTCTTTAATTAAATATTTACCAATTTTTTTATATATGCTGCTTTGAGGATTGAGTTGAAGGTTAAGTTAGGGATCAAGTTGAGAATTGAGTTAGGATTGAGTTGGAGTGGAATAGGGGTTGGATTAGGGTGTAATGAGCCGTTGGCCAATATTTTTATATATTTATTTATATATAGTTGAGTTGCGAGCTGAATTAGTGGTTGAGCTGCGGTTGAGCGATGGAGTACAATTGGGGTTTGGTGTGGGGCTTGAGGTAGAAATTAGATTAAGTTGAGTTCATTTACGTATGAATTTTCAAACCGTGTTAATCTAGGGTTTGAGTTGAACGTTGAGTTTGGGGTTGGGCTGAGATTGAGTTATAAAGGTTGCGTTGTGGTTGAGTTGGATTTGAGTGAAGGGTTCGGTTCGGGGATGAGATTAGTTTGAGTTCGAGTTGAGGGAACTTTTTTTAAAATTCTTTTGTTTTTTATTTGTTTATTATCATCAATGAAAGATGGCACTGGACCAGCAAATTATCTCAGCAAATTTTTTGTCTTGGGCAACAAGTCTTTTGCTTGTCTAGGATACAGGAAATAATACGAAATTACACTAGTTAAAAACAGACAAATTTTCAGATAAGATGTCTCACGGTTGTTTCGGTACATTACTAAAGTCATGCAGGTTATGTAATTTAAAGCGATCCTTTCGGTGGAAAATAGAAAGAATGGTAATAAGTCTGGCGGTTGTCTAGATAATGTCTTTGTAGTCGAAGCTGTTTTGAATAGGTTTATAGAAGTCACCCCACTAACGAACACAGTTTCGGAAAACTAATCGAGTGTTGTAGAAATGGTTTAAGTTTTGAAATATTGTAGTTTAGCTCGTATGGGTCGCGTCAATATAGTCGAAACGGTTTTCAATACGTATTTAAATTAGAAAAACCGCCTCAGTAACGCACACGATCAGAAATTTCCGGGATTTCCACAATTTCGGAAAATTCATTGAGTGATAATAAAAACGGTACATACCGTTTGGCACATACGGGTTGCCTCGATATGGTCGAAGTGGTTTCGAATAAGTCCGCTAACGCACACGATCTGAGATCTCTGCGATTTTCACAATTTTGGAAAATTCATTGAGTGAGATAGTAAAAACGGTCTAAGTTTTCAAATTTTCTAGTTTGGCTTACTATACGAACCCGATCACCCGACCGTCATATCACCCGCCTAATTTAGCAAAAAGGTCATATATCCGTGGCAATGGGTAACATTCAGTTCCCATGAAACGATTTATTGTAATCTTACAGTCAATACAAATATGAATGATATCATTAACCTTGGTACTACCAACACGGGTGAAGCCAATTCGCTAGTTTTCACTGCAACTAATATTCCTGCATTACGTAATGATTCAAGTTCCTTCCTACTTTCAGTCGAATATGAAATGTCCCGGTGTATGGCTTGTGAACTGTTGAATCAACCCAGACTTTAATAAAATCTCGGCAAAAAAATTTGTAATGGATTTACATTTACTTAAATTTTCCCAATAGCTTTTATGGCGTTACCTGAAACTTTGGAAAAATTACCACTGGTCCTTACTAATTTTACATGACTAAAACACTTATTATACTTAACTAACGAAATATATGAAACACAAGCTCCGGAATCTGCTTCCATTTTAATTGGTTAATTTTCAATAAATAATTCTACGACTTATGACTATTTGAAGGCTTTAGCGTTACTGATTTTTGATGTAACATCATTTGTAGACTGATTTATTGGACTGATTGACCGTTGACTTCAATTTGACCTACTTCACATGTTCCTGCGTGGTGACTTTCGGCTTCTTGATTAACTGGAAAACTTTGAAATTCCGTATGACGAATCGATTACTTATTTACATCTAACTTATTAGCTTGATTTCTATTTGACGATTCACTTGACGAACAACTTGACTTCTGTGAAGTCATGGCTTGAACTCTGTGAAGTCATGTTCGCTATTCTGGAAGTATGCACTCTTTCATTACAGGGAAAACATTTCCAATGTTTTACTGGACAACATCTTGGATCATGACGCCTTCTACATCGGTAACAACTTAAACCAGAGAGTTGCTCCATCTTCATGGTTCTGGACTTCTTGATGGTCAATTTTTTCTAAAGTGACTAAAGTGACTGGATGATGGCCTAGGGCTTGATATTCGGTTGCATGAACCTTTTGGTGTTAAGTGGCTGCTTTTTACCAATTGAATTTTATGAACAGAATGATTTAAAGCAATTTCGGCTACTTTTTCGAAAGTTATGGTAAATTTTTCTCTTTTAACAAATGTGATCTTAAATTACTATCGTATTTAACCCAAATACAAGATTGTCACGCAAACCTTGTAATATAAAATCTTTAAAATTGCAAATTTGTGCTAACGACTTCAATTAAGCAATGTATTCTGCCACTGGCTGTCTTGATTTCTGGTTTTCTTTATGAAATTTATATAGTTCTGGTCAATTTCATTGACCTCAGGCATAAAATGTTTTTTGAACACAGCAATAATATCGGCATACGACTTCTTTAATGGTTGTTCTGGTAACTGTAATTTCTTTAAAACTGACATACGACCTGAGCGACTTCTACCACACCGTGATCATCACTTTATCCATATTTCGTAAAACAGAACGAAAATAAAGCGGATATGATAATGCTCGCATTATTTTTGTTCTTTTTTTACCAAATATGGTAAGTAGAGTGATGACCACGGTGAGTTATAAAAGAGCGATCTCGGTTTTTGATCAATGATTACTCACGAAGCGCTCACCCGTACAACACTTTAAAAACTGAAAGTTTCGATTTTTATATTTTATACTTCTGTCTCATGTTTTTAACGTGCCACCCTAAACAAAATTTCTGTGGCAATTATCCAAAACAATATAACTCAAAATAACTCGAGTTATGTAGCTCCTCAAACCTATCAAAATTTAGAACAACTGCAATAAATAGAACACTTTGATAAAGAGAAAACTGTTTTAACTAAAAGTAGCGTTAAAATTGTTGTGCCTACATATATATCAAAATGTTTCCCCGGATGCAGCTGTTTCGAACTGTAACAATCTGAAAAATTATCCAACTCGAGTTATGTTGTTTTGGGTAAGTGCCACTGATTTTTCGGTTGCTCACGCATATATTACTAGAGCCTTGATTTCGAAACGATTCAGTTTTATTTATAAATGAACACAATTAGTTGAAAAAGGCTTGTATTTGATTTCGAAATTGTCACATTTTATATCTTACCCCAGAGTTATTAAAAGAATGAATCAAGTAAATATACTACGAGAAATCTCGCCGTCTACCGCCCAAGGGCATACATACCACATTTTAAATGTGGTAGAATTTAGATACAAAAAATGAGTTTTACCAGTCTTTAACAAAAAATAGACAAAAATGTGTAATTTGACAAAAACAAACACTAAATTCGATATTTATCGTAGTACATGATTTATCCATGTCAATCACCTTTAAATATTACAATACTATTTGAAAATTTCAGTACTACACAAAAAATTATTTTAAACTTATATCAAAGTTAAACTACTCTGCTCTAAAGTCCAGCTAATCAAACATTAATATTCTAACTTAAGCTACACACGACAATATTGTCTAAATTAATAAAATAAAAAAATCTTAACCTTAACGCCACATGTCGATATTATTACACCATATATTAGTATTCGCTAATTGCTAATAAAAGCGATTTAGTCAAAAACATTTTTTTTTTTGTACCTTTGCATACTTGTAGTTAATTTATTTAAATAAATTTTAAATTAAGTACAAAATACATTCTTCAGTAGAAGAAACCAAAAAAAAAAAAAAAACGAAAAGATTAATGACTTTTTGTGTAGATATTAATCAACCTCCTTCAATCATTTAATCAACCCACTTGGATCCATTGATTAATCGAAAATCAAAAATTCTAGATTTTAGAATATAGGTAATCCAATTTGTCAAATTTATTTGTATGGTTCTTTCCATTTCGTTTCAATATTTAAACATCTTAAATTACCGGGGGTTTGTTTGTTTTACGTTTTTTTTACTTTTGTGGTTTGTGAAAGTAATCGAATAAATTCGTATAGTACATAATTAGCCACATGTTTACAACGATGTTTTATGATTTCCTAGAATGTCACGATTTGACAAATTATATGAAAAGCTTGTATTTCACGAAGTGATATGATTGATTGCGTTTTGTATTTTAGATTTAGAGAAATCAATGTGTGTGGCGGGTACTAATATTTTATATCATGAAACAACATTGTAATTTATTATAATTGGAGATGATTGCTGTTTCATGATACCAAAATATGTTGTAATTAGAATATTTTTGTATTGTAGGTAATGTAGATGGCTGATTTTGATGTACATAATTACAAATTCTAGTGACGTTCTCTTAGTTTTGTTGTAAAAAGCTTGAACCACGTATTTTAGACAAAATTTTATTAAAAGTTTTAAAATAAAAACCCACGTTAGGAAAAAATTGGAAAATTCCAGGAAGAGTGAAATATTAACTTCAAAAATATCAAAAAGGTCTAATTTTTCTTTTAGATTTGTATTTCGGGTGAAATATGTTTAACGCAATTTGTAATAAAATACCCTTTGAAATAATACACCTTAAAAGCACCAATATAGTAGGAAAAAAATTAAACGGGTAAATTCGTTAAATAAAATAATTGGGTGAAGTGAATTTTTTAAGCAATTTATTTATTAACAAGTAAATAGATTATTAAATAAGAAAATATTTGAAGGCGATGTTAATGCATTCCTTGGAAGTAACAAATTCGATTTAGTTCAATTCATCTAGAGATGTTTTCAAAAATTTTTACGAGATTATTGTACAAAGTTTAATAAGATCCCATCTCCCATGATACCAAAATTGCCAAAGGGCTTTATTTAAACTTGTCAGATAGGCTTAAAAAGTTTGAACTCTATGCCACAGACAAATCATTAACTAAGGTTAACTTCTGCTAATGGAGATGAGAATAGAAATCCTTTACAGGAGTCCTCAACTGAGTCATGTTGAATCGCATTCACCATTTTTCATCTTCGACCTTTAAGAATTAGGTCCAATTGTACATCTCTAGTAATACTATTGAAAATCCTTAAGAAGATCTGTTTGGCAGTTTCTCAACAGTTAACCACAAATTGCTTATTACTAAAATCTATCTTTGTACAAAATTTCGACCAAAACAATTAAATATTTGTGAGACGAGAAGGCAAAACAGAAATAACAAAAATGTATGACTGGAAGAACGGAAGGAAGGACACGACATTTTTTCGCGATTATAATACTTAGCCACCAATTAATATAACTTCGCTTTAGTGGGAAAAGTAAAAATTAAGAATAGCTAAGGAAAATCATTTTATTCATTCATTGAACTGAACCTTTGTGGTTTACGTAAAATTCTGGTGGTTATTTGTCTAGGCTCCCCATCGTTATCTGGTTTGGCTCTGGATTGATGACTGAAGGAACCTTATTTCATGACTTAATTTCACTGTTTGCTCGTTGAAAATTATAAGAATTATTTCGAGTACGACTAGTTTCGATGTTGTCGGGAGCGGTACGTAAACCCTCATTTCATAATCTCAGTTACAAAATCTCCTATTTTCTTTAAAATCTTCGAATTACAAAATCTCCTAATTACAAAATCACAAAATTATAAAATCTCCTAATTACAAAATCTCTTAAAACCCCCATTTGAGTAATTGTGTTGTTTGGGATGGCAGCGACATTTGTGAACACGCGCATACACCCAGACACACACACAGCACACACACAGCCACACATACCTTCATATACCCACACACACACACACATACATAATCACACACACACACACACACACACACACACATACACACACAGGCACACTCATATGGATGGAGGTACTTGAGAAAGTTGAAAGCTGGATGGCACAGCATAAAACAGAAGCACTTCTTATCACAAGCAGGAAAACTAAGGAGTCAATATCTCTCCAAATGATGGATCATGAAGTTCTGTCGACGTCAGCTATCAGATATCTGGGAGTGATGATGGATGCCGGACTTTCGTCCAAGGATCACATAGAATTTGTCAGTAACAAGCCAGCAAAGGCTGTTTTTATGCTCTCTAGGCTAATGCCAAATGTAGGTGGTCCAACCTACAAAAGCAAGAAACTCCTATCGAACGTGATTACCTCTATTATGCTATATGGAGTACCAGGTTGGGCTGAGGCGCTCAATGTATCGAGCATAGGAGCAGATTAAATGCAGTATACAGAAGATGCGCCTTAATAGTTGCCTGCGCATTTCGTACGGTCTCTGACGATGCTGCTTACGTCGTGGCTGGCATGCCGCCTATTGATCCGTTAGCTATGGAAAGGCAAAGGCTATACGCTCAGAGAAACGTGCCGAAAAGGAGTTCACTACGCAACACCGCAAGAGCAGAGTTAATCGAACGGTGGCAGGCTCGGTGGGATACGTCCGCAAAAAGCCGATGGTCGTATCGGCTAATACCGGATTTAGCTGTGTGGATGAACCGTAATCACGGAGATGTCGATTTTTGTCTCACCCAGTTCCTCACAGGTCACGGATGCTTTCGAGCATATTTGTGCAGGTTTAAAATTGAAAACAGCCCGGACTGTCCTAATTGTGTTGGGTTGGCTGAGGACGTTGAGCACGTTTTTCTCCATTGTCCCAGATTCGACGATCCGAGGAAACAGATGGCTGAGAAGCTGCGAGTTGAAGTAAGCCCGAGCAACTGTGTTGAGCTCATGCTAGAAACAGAAGGCAATTGGAGCGCAGTTAGCGACTTCGCCGCCACTGTTATGAGGTACTTACGGGTGCTCGAATCGAACCGTAACAGTAGAGGGTAACAGCGCAAGCTAAATCCTCCCCCTGATGAAATACCTGACGGTGGTACCAGGGGGCAAGGGATACAGTAGCGGGGGTCTGGGGTATTTTAGTGGGTAGTCGAAAGGAGTCCCACACTCCCTGGAATCAATATCTCTCCAGGGGTTCGTAAATGAATTTTTTCCCTAGATCCTTACAACAAAAAAAACACACGATTTTAGTGGGTAAAAATCCCACACGGCGGTAAGTACGCTTACCGTGTCTTTTGAAGATTTCCCCTCCTCGGGGGAAAAAAAACACACACACACACACATAAACACACACATACCTACACACACACACCCACACACACAGCCAGACCAAAATCTTCTATAATAAAAGTCATGAAACTCTCTTTTACAGACAAATACATTTATTGATTCCACTAGATTTGGCTGTATTAGTTACACTAACAATTCAACGTAAATTTGAATTTTTTTTTCTTGTTTCTACACCAACACCTTTATACTTAGTTAACTAATACATATAAATTTAGTGATGCCAAAATAAACATCTGTCATCAATACACATAGAACCTGATTTTTTTTATTTCATATGTATGGAATTTTCATGACTTTTATTATAGAAGATTTTGATCCTACCATCAAAATCTTCTATAATAAAAGTCATGAAACTCTCTTTTACAGACAAATACATTTATTGATTCCACTAGATTTGGCTGTATTAGTTACACTACCAATTCAACTTAAATTTGAATTTTTTTTTTCTTGTTTCTACACCAACACCTTTATACTTAGTTAACTAACACATATAAATTTAGTGATGCCAAATATACACCAATACACATAGAACCTGATTTTTTTTATTTCATATGTATGGAATTTTCATGACTTTTATTATAGAAGATTTTGGCCAGACACACATAAACATTCATACTTACACACAGACACACACACACATACAAATTGCACACACACACACACACATACACATCCATACATACAAACACAGACAATCAAAGACACACACACAAACACAATCACTATTCTCCTAATTACAAAATCTCGCATAAAATTTTCCCCGTAAATATATGAAATCGCGCGATTTCATATATTTACGGGGAAAATTTTATGCGAGATTTTGTAATTAGGAGATTTTGTAATCAGGAGATTTTGTAACTAAGCAATTTTGTGTTTAGGAGATTTTGTAATTAAGAAATTTGGTAATAGAGATTTTGCAAAAAAGATTTTGTAATGGGAAATTTCGTACCCAACCCTATGATGTCAGATGCTTTTGGTTGTTTTACGTTTGGCCATATATAAATGAAACCAGAATAGTGATCAACAATTAAAAGATAATAATAAACTGAGGAATTTCCTTTTCGAAAAATGATAGTTTGGTGTCACTACATTGTATTTGTTGGCACACTGAACACGATTTGTGCTCTAACCAAAAAAAGTGTTAATACCGGTGTGTCCCTTGTAAAAATCTTTAACGTGGCGTATCTTAAAGTTCTTGTTGAGTTCAGTAGAGTTCACACAAATACAAATGTCGCCTTTTTGTTCTACCGCCACAATCGGCTGGCGTTGATTCAGAAATGGTTTCTAAGCCCACTTACACCATTTCGTCAAGTTTTTTTTGTCTTTGTCTCTGATTGCTTAAAGGAATCCCTTTTGCAGATATTATCTTAAAATTTGGTTCATCAATAAAATCGAAATCGTATTGGGTATCATTTCTTTCTTTTATCTACTGTTTGCCATTGAATTTATCCGCTGGTTAAAAGTAGGTTTTTGGGCTCGATGTACGATGAAGCAGGTCAGCTGCTATGTGTACTATTGTAATTTGAGTCAAAATTGCTGGCAAGGGGGTTTCGGTTTATAATTTCATTCTGTATCGTTAGGAAGGCACAATTTATTTAACAGCTTTTGGAGTTTCTAAATCTAAAGGTAAATTTTTCGGCAAGATGGTTTATAGAACTTCGATACAGCGGAAATGAACTAAAAATATGAAACCTCCGGAGGCAAAATACGTACCGTTACCATTTTTTTTTTAAATCCAACCAACTAAACAGAGTAGATATGTCAAGTATTTTCCACAAATACTTTAGATATCCAAATCACCAAAAACAGTAAGACACACAAAACACAAACTACGTGATAAACAACTAAACGTTATGTCATATCATCGGATTTGCTACAATAGATTCTCACTATTGCCAATCTTCATCGAATAAGAAATATTTGGAGCCAAAACTGAATTTAAGTAAAATGTATGACCTTTATTGTAACGGACATTAATTATGATGAGTCAGTAAAATTTTGGGCCTATACATTTTGTTTATACACGGTTCAATGTAGCTTTGTATGTTCCGAAAAAAAATTTTTTGTAATAAATGTGAAGAGCATAGGTAGAAAGGGCAAACAAACGTCATCATAACTCAAGATGAAGAAAATGAGTTTTCACTACATTCGGAAAATAAAATAAGTGGAAAGCATAGAAAGACGCAGACAAAACCAATAGTAAGGCAAATACTCAAATTTTGGTGATCGATCTATAAAACTTATTTGCGTTGCCAAAAGCTAACGTTAACTGTTTTTATTATAAGCGGAAGCTGTTGTTTTAATTTAACTGTATACTACAAAGATAACCAAACCACCCACTGCTGTATTTGGAATGAGACAACTGAAGGGAGAAGGGCAAATGAATTAGCTAGTGGTTATGCAAGAATTTTGAATCCAATTTCTGCTGCTTTCCGCAAACAGAAAAGATTATTATCTGGACTGACTCTTGCGGGGCGCAGAATCGAAACTTAATCTTGCCGCTTTATTTATTGAATTTTCTAAAGGAAAGTCAGACAATTTCGATTAAACAACAGAAGAACTCTGAACTAGGGCGCAGAGAAGATAAACATATTTATTTTTTAAAAGAAAATCAGAAAATAATGACTTTTTTCGCCAGAGGTAGCATTTACTCGTATCCCCAAAATTTGATTTGAACCAATTATTTTTATTTATGATTAATGATTCAGATTGAAATTGTAAACCATAGACCTTGCCAGAGATCTGCACTCAGATTTTGATAGTCTTGGTTCAAACAATACAATAAATTATTCTGGAAACTTTATGCACAAAAATCTCGACAGAAACTGATAAATGGGACTTAGCATCCCATGCCAGACTTCTCCGCCAACGACCCGAAAAACTACCTCCTATCCAAGGAAATAAGTAAGTCTACCAATTGAGATTTTGACTCAAACCAATAAATGAGCCTTAGCAGTCCTTGCCCGAGATCTGAATTCGGTTTCCGACAGTATACGTAGTAGCTGACCTACTTCCTTTGTCCATCGAGCCCCAAACCTAACTTCTTTCGATGGGAATAAATTATTCTGGGAACTTTAGGTATTAATTGAGATTTTCACTGAAACTGATAAATGTGCCTTAATACTCGTTGCCAGTGATTTAAATTCAGTTTCCGACAGTACATGTAGTAGCTGATCTACTCTTTCGTCCATCGAGCCTAAAATCGAAGTTCTGTCGAGGAGAATAAATTAATAAATTAACACGAAACTTGACACGTAACCTTTTTCTTCAACTCGAAAACATAAAATGGATTTTATCAGGGCTGCGGAGTACGAGCAAAAATGTTCGGCTCCTGCTCCGGCTCCGGAAATTTATAAACTTATTAACGACTCCGGTTCCAGCTCCGGCTCCGGCTCCAACTTTGACTCCAGCTCCTCCCACGACATCAAAAATATATCTTTCTATGCGTAAAGCAAATAGGGTTTTCATTTCCAAGAGCCGATATTTCTTTTTTTTATTTACTGCGGCACTTTAACTGGGAGGGTTTATATTGATTTATTACCGATTGCAAGGTCACATGTTCGAAATTTGTCAGATTTGACAGTAAGTCCCTATTAATTCTTCTTTATGTTTCTTTTTTCAATTTTTTGGTTGGTTTAGCATCAGTAATTTACCGTGAAATGTGATGACAAAATACTTAATTAGATTTGCGCGCTTAACCAAATTTCTCGACTTCTCGACTTTCTACGCATATCTCGACTTAAATTTCGCGAGATTTCGAGAGTTAAGCCCGGTACGCTGCTGAAGCGAAATGAAATTTCTCATATAAAAATGACACAAGCGAAAACGAAAATAAAAATTTCACCGCTGAACTTCATTTTGTGGTGCGCAGTTTAGCTAGCGAAATGGGAGTTTTCATATCAGAATACAGATGTCTCTATTTTATCTCTATACATTTTTCACTTCATTTTTATCTTACTGGCGCCCTATTCTCGAATTCCACATCCATTTTCCATATGCGGACATCTGTCAAAATTCATAAAAACGTTCGGAAATTTAAATTCCTGTATTCTTGAATTCGCTATGGAATTTTTTCGGTAGTAAGGGAATATTTCCGAATGGGTTTAATCAGGTGAAAAAATTCCCCATATAGGAAAATGTTCATGCCGCATATGTTTTATATACGAATTACAATTTTCGAAAGTTTTTGTGTGAACTTTGACAGCTGTCCATATGTGGAAAATGGATGTGGAATTCGAGAATAGGTCCCCTGGACGATAAATGTAAAGATAAATTTTGACTTCCTTTAAAAATACGAAAATAAAATTATTTAATACATAAACTCCGCGACTCCGACTCCGACTCCGGCTCCGACTCCACAGCCCTGGATTTTATCTTGAAGGGACCACAAAAGTAGAGAAACTCGTTCTTTCGAAAGTAGCTTCATTATTTGAGATAGTGTCTTCGGTTTAGTGTGGAAACAACGAACGCATTCTTTTACGGCTTTCTTACACAGACTTCGGCCGCCTATGATTCAAAAATATTCTCGAATGTGGTATAATAACGATTATGGTCCAGCATCCAACAGCCGGAAGTAAGCATTGATATTTTGAATCGTCAGGTATGTTTGAATTTTTAAATCTGCCTATACACAAAATATTATCTTGACCTAAAAATGGATTCAGAGGCAAGAGTTTGAGAAGAACTTCAAATCAGCTGAAAACTCAGACTATTGTAAATGCATTACAAATGCCTTCAATGCCAAGTCGATTTCAAGGGCTTATAATTCGATTTTAATGGATGGTCTATGGATGGAAGGCCATAGGTTTTTATGTGATAGAGTTAACGAAACATAAAATAAGCGCGAATTTTTTTAATAATTTAGAGAGACACAAATCTTTAGGTTTTTAAGTTCCAACTTTTCGTTGTCAATTTCAATCGCAAAAGTTGGTTTGGCCAATTCTCTTTCGCCAACCAAAGATGGCTTGGACCACGGAACCAATCTTCGCATTTTGAAAAATAATCCGGCATTGAACCACGAGATATCTTATCGGAAGGATTTACATCGGTTGGTACATAGTACCAATTTTCTGGGCTTAACAAATCTTGTATTTGAGAAACTCGCTTCGCTACGAATGTAACAAATCGAGATGGAATCGACCTAATTTGATACACGGTTACTTACGTGCCTTTCTCTAAATAAATTTCTAAAAAATGTATTTCCATAGTTGCTAAAGCTTTATGAACAAGCTGTGCCAACAGAAGAGATGCACACTGTTCAAGCCGAAGAATGGTTTGAGAAGCGACTCGACCTTTAGCGCATAAAAATATTACGTTGCAATTGTTTACTTGATCTACGGTCAAAAAACCAAGAAGCTCGATTCGCTTAGGACGTGGAATCATGACACATCTAGAAATGGATAGTATATACCAGTTGACAATAGTTACTGTTTAAACTATTTCCAGTAATCTTGTAGGTCTAAAGGTAGACCGCTATCCCAATCCAGTTCCAAAGACCACAATGATTGCATAAATAATTAAGCAAAAAACACGATTGGACTACAGAACCGTAAAGGGTCAAATAATTACACCATCTCTGATAAGGCACTTTTTGAAAAAAAATTAAGAAAAATTTACTGACGAAACCCCACGTGATTGTAATCGAATTATTTCGCTTTTGAAATTAGAAGCAGCTTCAACAGAATTTCAACCAGTTAGGAGATCGCCGTCGTAAAAGTCGAATTTCAGAACACGAAACGCTTTCGCAAATGCAATTTAATCGAATATAGTGCTGAATGGTCGGACCGATCATGAAACAATCATTCAACGAGGCTCCGGTCGTGGTTTTTAATGACGCGTTGAATACTACACGCAGTTTGGTGGTACTACTGCTTTCCCGAACTGCCGAGTGATGTGGCATGTTGGAGTTAGACTCCCTCTATCATATGATGTTAATCTTTATATTCATTGATAAATTGATTGCATTGATGATGAATTTCTTTGTTGGCAACTAAACGTTTTTCAAGAGAATAAAACTATCATAAGGCACTAACTAAATAGACAATTCCTTAAATTTTCAAGATTTGAGCCTCTAATATGAGTTTCTTTTTATTTTCCATCAATTTTAATAGATAAGCTATAAGTATAGGTATAAGGCCTTTGGGGTAGCAACGAGAATTTGTTCTCGCCTCAGGTATAGTTATTATACTGTTACCTTGGTCTGTTTCCTGGGATTATGCCAACCTTCCGAGCTACCTCTACAGATAACTTCCAGCCTGGGTAGAGTCAAGTCAATAGTTTGCTGAACATCCGCAAGAATAATGCCATTAGGTTCAGCCGATTGGTATTGCTTAAATCTGTTAATTGCCCACCCCATCTTCCTCCTGCTTATTATTTGACTTGGAACGGCTAAATCCTACTATTTCTAAAGAATTTGAACCAAATCCTTTGAAAATTTTATAAACTTCTAAATAACAAGTTTATTTAATAGAAAAGTTCAAAATAGCCTAAATCAGCAACAATCCATAAATTTAAAAACATTTAAACAATAAAAAGATATTGACAATTGGAGCATCACCTAGCGGAAAAATTATAAACTGAGCTTCTTGATATTAAGACGTTCGAAATTGTTGTAAACAATTGTATTGAAAGTGCAACTATCGGAAATAAAATGGACACCGATAGACTCTGTGAAAAGGACGGCAAGCCAGTGGTCAATACCAATTTTTTAATTACCGGATTACTAAATTTTCTTCCGCAACCTTTGCCACTAGTGTCACTTTATCAGTAGCATCATTTTAATGTGTTTACTCTAGAGGCGCTTATCTCACTTTAAAAATTGAAAATAATGCTCGATTTAAGTTCATAGAGTTTCGTGAACAGTGGACATTTTCTTGCATTAAAGTCTCCTCAAAGTACAAATCGTTCTCCTAGTTTACTGAGGAGTTCGAGATAATCTTTTTCTTACAACAAGTGATTCGGAGTGGGAGTGTTTAAATTAATTCGCGAAAAATTATTTAATAACACGCGAAACGCCATTTTGAATTTACAAACAAACAAAAATAATGACAGATATTTACCATGTTCCCGTATGTAAGGTTCCAAGTGGCTTGGATTGGAATTAGTTTTCATGAGATTGGCGTTAGGTTTCGTTAAATTAATTTGAACTCGTCGAAACTAGTAGATTTGAATCGAGTTAAATATAAAAATGGCCATATCTAGTGTTTTAATCGGAAACTAACTTTTAACATATTTATTATCATTTACAATCAATTTAAAACACAAAAAATTATTTAGAAAAAAATTAAAACACGTAAAGAAAGAAACAATCGCAACGAAAAATTACCACTTTGTACTAATTGACGTTCAAATTTCAACTCAACCTATCTAATATATAACTCAAATGAACAAAATTCATTCGAGTTTAAATTATCTCCATCAAGGAATTATCGTATGTGGCATTTGGATCTATCTAAATGTACCTAGCTCAAATATCGAAAAGGATGGGATATCAAAGAAGGGTTTTGATCTTCTGACAAATATCTGATCTATGGTTGTAAAAACCACAAGTGGTAGGGTTCATTGCAAATGTCGTTATGCTAACATTGTACAGAGTGTTGATCGCAGGTGCTTTGTCATGTTAGGGATTGACAAGTGGCCGCGGATGGATGAATAAGAACGTTAGCTGAATAACGACATTCGAAAGACCAGTAAGTAATACGTGTGATAATTGGACCTAAACACGATGATAATTGTATAAAATTAAAGACCACTGAATATTGGTTGACCCAAAAATATTCTTCGACTTCTGTGCGTCACTTCACGATATCTAAGTATACGTAAAGGCTCAAGCAGAATCATAGAAATAATCTGAACCGTAATCTGGCTCACAAAAAAAAATATAAACAAAAAAATTTCCTGAGAAACAGCACTGTTGCTTGGCTGTAATTGTATTCTCAAAAAAACTCTCGTACTAATGTACGGCTTCTACTAATGGTATCTGTAGGTTGCAAATTTATATAACAATACAAGACCTTCAATAATAAAACAAATGAAATGTTCAATCTACGAAAATCGAACTCGGAACATAAATAAACAAAATCGACTGACTTTAGGTTGTAACTGAATTTTGTTCTTTCCTGTGACATTGTAAAATGTCCATAGCTCAACTATCAAAATAAACAATAATAACTACAAAAAAAAAATTTATCTTAACTTTAAGATGCATCTTAAAAAATTTCCTTTTATTTTTTCCTTCTCTATGAAAACAGATTTACGCCCTTTTCTTTAGCTATCTATTAACTTTAACTTGCATACAGCGCCTCGAAATCATTGGTGTGAAATACACCTAGTTCCTTACCATTTAAATCTTCGAGTAAATATGTATTTATCCCTAGCTTTCGTTTCACGAGACACTTAATCCATTTTGGCGCCAGCTTAGAAGAAAATCCTCACAATGAGTCCGACAGCTGAAAGTTACGTTTCCAAACAATGTCACCCTTGTTATACTGAGTTATTTTTGATTGTTGATTTGATTGATTGATTGATTGCGATGTACGATCAAGCATTAAGCAAGTCTCCCGTATTATAAATGCGAATACCACAACTATACCCATGTTTACACAACACGACACCATTCTTCATGAAGCCAAAGCCCGTAAAGAAAGGCGCCACATCGATAACCACATAGGTCTAATAGTTGTTGTGATATGCGCCCCTGGCCAGGCCGCCGTCGTACACCTTTTTTACATATAACAAGATCGAGGGATGGGAAAGGAATGTTAGCAACAAAGACTCAACCCGGTTCCAGACACCTAAGTAGTTGATAGTTAGTAAATTTGTTAGTAATATATTTTTTAGTAATTTCTAGCACAAGACAATACAATTTTAAAGTTCATCTACTGCTCCAACCTGTAAGAAGGACACAATGACAACACAAATTTCCTCGTACCGCAAACTCTTTTTCTGAAAAGCTGTAAACAACTATTATTATTCCCCTCCACCATTTTTTCCATCGGCGGTTGTGAGAGAGGGGCGAGATTTCGTTCCATCATCATGTCCATCATCATGTTCCCATGCGGTCACCCAAATTTGTACTAACTGTAGGTAGTGTTGCTTGACGTTGTTGTTGAAAATCGTTGCGTCTATGCTGTCCCTTCTACTCGCCCCCCTATTGAGTTATTTTTGATTGTGATCTCAAATTATAGTTGTGTGAATATGTTATTATATGCTTGCTGTAAATTTTGTTGCACAATTTTCCGAATTTTAATAAATTCCTCCGTTAAATAATTTGCTCTGGTTTTTATCGAATCGTTGTCATAGGCATAATGATGGATTTCACGTCCAAAATTAAGGAAATATGGGGTGTATCCGGTAGACTCGTGATTTGCAGTTCTAAGGGCACAAGCTATTTTATGAATCTCTTTATCCCATAACCGTTGGTCTTGTTTTAAATATGCTCGAATCGACGATAAAACAACACGATTGAACCGTTCTGCGGGATTGTTTTGCGGATGATATCTTGCATTTCTAAACTGTTCAACTCCATTTTCCTACAAAAATTGTTGGAACAAATTGGAAATAAATTGTGCACCGTTGTCAGATATTAATATCTTAGGTGTACCAAAAATTAAGAACACGTTTTGTTCCAGCACTTTCATGGTATTCTTGGTTTCTGAGTTACGCATAGGGAAAAGTAAAGTAAATTTTGTTAACACATCAAGTACAACCAATATATACACATTTCCCATTTTTGACCTAGGAAAAGGCCAATGAAATCAATTGCTATCATAGACCATGGAAAATCTGGAATTTTGGGAGCACCCGTAGGAGAATTAGGAGTTGGTTTACTCTTTACTGATTTGCAAACTTCGCAGTTGTTAACATACTTCTTTACAGAGCTGACATGCCAGGCCAAAAATAAAATTGTCTTATTCGACTAATTGTTTTCGATATTCCTAAATGCGCGGACATAGGATCATCATGACATTTCCGAAGAATCTGTATTTGTTCGGATAATGGCACCACAGACTTCCAGTTAGAATTTTGAGGTGTCTTTTTGACGCCTTCATAAACCTTTTGAAACCATGGGTCGTCAACCTGTTGGTTAATCGAATCGCATTGCATTGATCTTGATAAAGCATCGTGAACTAAATTAAATTTGCCCTTTCTGTGAATGAGATCGAATTTGTATTGTTGCAGCTTGAGAGTCCATCGACCTAATCGTCCACTTGTGTCTCTCAAGTTGTTCAACCATACCAAAGATGCATGATCCGTAATTACTGCAAAATGACTACCTTCAATATATGGTCCTAACCGCTCAATCGCCAAAATAACCGCCAAATATCCCTTTTCAGTAGTGTGATACTTCCTTTGCTGTGTAGTCAATTTTTGGCTAAAGAATGCGATAACTTTTTCCTCTGACCCTTCGCCTTGCGTAAGTACTACACCTACGCCGACATCTGATGCATCTGTTTGCAACACAAATTGCTTCTCAAAGTCGGGGTTTGCCAAAATTGGGTGAAATTAGTACCGGTTTTAACAGAAGAAATGCGTTATTTGCCTATTCAGTCCATTTAAACTTTTTCCCTTTTTTTTTAAGTGTTAGTTATTGAGGCGGTGCTGATATTGAGGCAAAGTTATGCACAAACCGCCTATACCAACCGGCCATTCCCAATAACCTTCGTACAGCTTTCTGCGAATTAGGTATCGGGTAGTTTAAAACGGCTTCGACTTTTTCTGGGTCTGTGCGTAATCCTTCTTGCGAAATAATATAACCAAAATATTTCATACTCTTTTGCATGAATTTGGATTTATTTAAATTAATCGTTAGGTTTGCAGCGCGTAACCGCTCAGCGACAATTTTTAATAATTCCATATGCTTATCGAACGTGTCAGTACTAACAATAATATCATTGAGGTATACGAATACATTGGGCTCGAGATCTACACCCAACACCATATCCATAAGCCTAGCCTGTGTCTGCGGGGCATTATGGAGACCGAAAGGCATGACATTAAAATGGAAATGCCCCCTGGAGGATATCGAAAACCAGTTTTTTCCTTTGAAGATTCCTCTAAAGTAATCTGCCAAAAAGCTTCTGACAGATCAGCGCTAGACAGAAAATTAGTAGAATGGAACCTCTCGAGTATACGTGCGATATGAGGTAACGGATAAGCGTCAGGCTTTGTTACTGAATTGAGTTTCCTCGAATCTAAACATAAACTAATTCTATCATTTGGTTTACGAACACAAACCAAAGGATTACTCCAGGGACTATTGGAATGTTCGATAACCTTCAGCTTCAGCATGTGATCCAGTTCGACGTCTAGTTTCTCTTGCATATAGAGAGATAATGGATAATTCCGCTGCTTTATTGGTTTCGTATCACCCGTATCAATGTAATGTGTTAGAAGCGTCGTTTTGCCTAAATTGTTATCATTTGCAACTAAAAACTGAGATAATACTGATTTCAATCTTCTGCCTTGATCATTGATTAATTGGTGTTGGCATTCAAAAATCTTAGTATCAAGCTGGGTCTCTGATAATGATATTTCACCAACTACTGGTTTGATATCAAACCGATTCCAGAAATCGATTCCCAAAATTAATGTGGATGTAATTGAAGGCACAATCAACGTAGGGATTACCCAAGTCTGATTATTACAGGTAAAAGGAACATTTACATACCCTTTCGTAATATGTTTGGTGCCATCTGCGGTAGAAATAGTTGAGTCAATTTCGAATCTAGTTAATTTTAATGAGGAAATTATATCTTCACTGTGTTTTCCAAATATCATACAACTAGCCCCAGAATCTAATAGCTCTTTAACCACCTTATCAAATATTTTCACATCAATTGACGGCCGTCCGTCATCACAATACTGTACGGTCGAGTTTAAACTATTGGCAAAATATGAGAACGATTCCGGCTCTTTCTGCTTTATTACAATTGGAGTCTCAGAGTTGTAGAGATTAAACCGACTCCTATGTTTAATATCTAATCTGAGTTTTCCGTAGCAGTAGTTGGCGTGCATTTAGCACAATTACCCATTGTGAATCCTTGTTTCCCACATTTGTAGCAGAAAATTTTGATTTTAGCAGCATTGCATGTGTGAAAGGTATGTCCTCGTTTTAAACAATTCCAACAAGTTGGTCCGCTCACTATCGCAATGGAAGAAGGTTTAATTTCGTTTTCTTCGAAATCAACTATGGGTCCATTAGCAATCCTACCTGAACATGATCCCTCAGAGTCAGATTGTATTTTTAATACCCAATCTGTTCTTTTGAACCTGCTAATTGGCTTACACAATTGCGGTACGAGAGGTTTATTTGAAGAAGATACCCGACGTTCATGTTATACTTCAAATCTTCGATACGCTTACAATGATTCTTCAATTCCTGAATAGAATTTATTTGAGATATGGGAAGCTTCTCAATATAAAATTGTTGTAAATTGCGAATAATGGTCTTTAATTTAAAATTTTCAGATACGGGCTCATTTAAACTATCAAAATACAACAACATATGTGAGAGATAAGTGCGAAATGGTTTGTCTTTACCCTGAATTCTGTCTTCTATCTCCCGAATCAAATAAAAATCGTGATCTTGAAAGAGAAACTCCTTCCTTAATGCTTCAACTAATTGCTTCCAAGTTCTAAACTTTCTTATATGAAGCCTTATACCAAATTTTTGCTGGACCTTCAAAAAAATGAAATGCTAATCTGATAAGGTCACCATCAGTAACATTTTCAGCATGTGCCAAAACCTGAATTTCGCTTAAACATTCATTTAATGACTTACCATGCCCATCCCCGCTAAAACTAACTCGCCATTTATGAATGGAAAATAGGCAATCTACCTATCTTGCTTGAGGTAGATCAGCCAAACTTTCACGAATTACACGCAAATTCCTTTCATCCGAAGAACTATCTGATAAATTTAATGACCTTAAATCCGATATTTCAGGTTTTTCTAAATCTTTCGATACGTTTTGGCCTTGCCGCAGTTTGGCTGGATTTTTACTTTTGTCCTTTTGACGAATCGCTGTTATGTTTGGTCTAGATGTGAGATTTATTTGAGGATTCAAAGTGGAGCCTAAATCATCAATAACTATCGACGGATTATCGCCGTTTGCTGCTTCACTCTCTGAAGCAATTAAATCGGCATCTACACATGATCTAGTCTGAAGCATCATTGTCTGAATTCTATCTCTCAATGGGGAATCTAGTGAAGTCATATTACACAGTCGTTCGAAACGTAAGAGCAAATGAAGGAATTTACTATTATACCTCTTACCTTCCAATTGTCTCACCCCGAGTGGAACCTTCGTCAGGTTTTTTGTATTTTTCTTCCCAGTTTTGAAACTCCTCCTGGACACTAGTAACACATGTTCTTGGTGGATATTCGAAACCTTTCGCCTCACTTCTCAATTTACCTCGGATTGTTCTTCTAGCTTCCTCCATATCTTTTGGACCAGTGATCCCTCGTACCGCCAGTTCATATGTAATTTCGTCATCGCTTAAATAAACTGAATTCATCACCTTAAAGCGAGAAGAAAAGAAAAATAATAATTTAAGATATATAGTATGTACAAAAATAATAATTAATTAAATAAAAAAAAAAAAATCTATTAAGAAAGAAAATCAAATTAAATTAAAAAAAATACTGAAATAAAGAAAATAATCTTTTTCGATTTTCGATGAGGTTAAACCTCGCCGGGCCCCACGTTGGGCGCCAAATTATGTAGCGTGTGATTTCAAGAAAAAGAAAAAATACTCATAAGATTTGTTCGAAAAAAAAACAAACAATTACAACTTCTTTTCCAACATTACAAAAATTCCTTTTAATTTTGAAAGAATACAAAAAAAAATTTATAAAGGTTGATAAATTAATTTTTGAATTTCTAATTACATGAGCATTATAAATAAAAATTGTTTTGGCTCATGGAATCAAACAAAAAAAAAATCAAAAAAAAAACAAAATTAAACATGCATGACAATAAAAAATTTGCTGTTCAGAAATCAACCTATATAAAAAAATTCAACCCGTTACAAAATAGATCAGTCCAGTAGGTTACGAAGGTTACGTTTAGAGCAAACTTTTATGAATTTAGAGGATAAAGGTTATAGATACAACATTTACTTCTCATGTTCTATTAAAATCAAACGCGAATTCAATGTATAGCCTTAACTAAAAGTAATAAAATGAAGATTACTAAGATTTGCATGTTAATAACCGGATACTTTACCGGACCACATGTACAATGTTTAAACGAAGTTATTCTGTACATGTTAATCTAAAAAATTAATTTTATTAAAATAAAAAATAAATAAACCATAAATATTAAATAAGAACGAAGAAATAAAAATTAATTTTTTATTGATTCACAATGATTGCTGGTATCTTGCTGCATACTTGCATACTCTGCATATTATTGTGTATAAAATTCAATTATTTTATATAATGAATATTAACACCTTACAATAACGATTGAAATAATAAATATGAAAAGTATAAAATAAAAATATAAATTTAAAATTTATACATACATTTATTCGTTTATTATTAAATTGGATAATAATTTATTTCGGTATAAATAATTGTTTTTATTATTTTTCGATTTAAGATATGCGGCGACAATAATTAAAAACTTTATTTGATTAGAAAAAAAAAAATATCCAATTTGTTTTATGCAAATTTTTATCTGCTGTGGTGGTAGGTATACATAAAATATAAGAATAATGTTTATATCAGGATTTAAATTGGCTTGAAATTGAATTTCAGACACCAATATTTATCTCTAGTGAGTGCGTGTATGTACGAGTATGTACAGATATAAAAAAAATTGTTAAATATTGAAACAGTTCAATAGATCACCAGATCCCCTATACGCAGAATAAACAGATACAATTCGGATAAATATTTAATTTGGCGTAGGTTTTCAATTAATACAATTAGACTATAACTATTAAGTATTAATTAAAATAGATAAATATTACAGTTTTTTTTTTATCGCACATACAATATTTAAAATATGTTGTTCATCCACACACAAATTTAATCTAGTTAGATAAAAAATAAAATATTATATCGTTTTAATCGCAGAGTTGAACATCCGGGAAAATAAATTGTCTTCATCTGTAATCTATGTATATATACAAAATGATAAACACGAATTAAAGTGTTAAAAATTTAATGGTATCTGATTCTGAAAGAATAACGATTTAACATTTCTTTCTAAAAAAAAAAACTTCATAATAATAATGCCTTTATTTAAATTGAAAATTTAAGATTTATGGTTATACAAGAATCATTGCTTTATAAGTTAGTTCATTGCATGTGCGTGAATTACAGAAGATTTTTCATTTTTTTTTTTTTTTTTTACTTCAGTTTTAATGGAAATTTATGGATTACGAAAATTTTCATATTGTAATCTACGGTAGTTGAAAAATATGATTTATTGATAATTTATTATGGTGCTCGACTTAGGTTACTTGAATTTCTTACTAATTTACAATTTTTCGTATTTGATTAGAAATCGGATTTGAATAAAAGTGGATTCGCCTATATTGGCTGAAGAAAGGGAAGGTTTTTTTCCGAGGTGCCCAATTTAATCAATTTCTTTCTGTAAAACCAAAATTATGGATAGGTAATCATAAATCAAATACCTCGTGAATTCTTCCGTATGAAACCTAACATCATATTGTTACGTTTAAATAATGTTACAACAACATTTATTTCGAACTAAAGCATAGATAACAGTGAGTCCAAATATAAAGTGTCCGCTCAAATTAGTTGTCCGTTAATGTTAGGTTTTGCAATTTTATCTAACCAAATTACATAAAGTGTTATTTAAAAAAATCGTTCTGTTAGCACGAAATATTTTAGTTTATTGTTACGAGATACATAATATTAGGTTGGACAAAAAGCATTGATAGATTTTTTGTCATTTTTTGATTAAATTTTTCTTTTATTTGAAATTAATTTTATTTAAGTTCATATTGGCCATTAATGATAGGATAAATCGGTGCTTTTTTGTTAAAAACATAATAGAAAATAAGCAAAACAGAACAAAAAGAACCGATTTAGCGCATTAATATTGGCCATTACTATCTATGACCTTTTGTAATTTTTCGGGAACTTTCATAATTCCATCGATGTAGAACTTCTGTGGTTTATCGGTGAAGAATGTGATTTTCACAGTCATTTCTTGAAGTAAACTTTAGACCATCAAGCGACTGTTGCAGAGATCGAAACAAATGGCAATCAGAGGGTGCAAGGTCCAGGCTATATGGTTTTTGGCAAAAGCAAATAAAATTCAACACTCTTTCATCAATAATTATTTGCTGCTATTATTTTAGCCGCCCAGCTAAAATAAACAAAACCAACTTTGAATTAACAAATAACTCATATTTACGAATTTTAAGAACTTTGTTTCGCCTGAATTAAAAGGTTGAGCCCCCAAGTGGGATTTCTTAAAAGAATTGAAAGAGAATTTTAAATAAAAACAAAACCGATCTCAATTTATTTTGTAATTGATGTTTACTGTTCGATTATGATTCTATAACTTCCCCTTAAATCAGTATGAGTTACGGTAAGGTAAGTTTGTATATGTTTTTGGTATAGTAGCTTTATTACGTTATGTTACAGGACCGATGCACTTCTTCTTTCGTAAATCTCGACTATACACTTTCACTGAGACTTTCTCTGCGTTCCTCGTCTTCGGTCTCTTCATCGCTAGAATTAACATAGTAAAAAGGTTTCATATAATCGGCGCTGGTAGACGTCTATATTGGTCCTTCAGAGCCACCAGTCTTAATTACTTCATATCTTTCTCTTCCTTTCACTTTGACATCGGTATATGGACCCAAAAACGTCTGTTTAATTTTATTTTCTGGCGAAAATTGTGTTCTTTTAATAGCAACTAAATCACCTAATTTATACTATATCACTTTCTTTCATTGTTTGTTGTATTGCTTTCTGTTTTCATCTTGGATTTTACTTATAGCTCGTTTAGCGTCTTCTCTATTCTGATAGCGGTCTTCATTAAATTGTATTGGTATTTCTTCCTCAACTACTTACGCTACTTTTTTGTCTTCTGGACATCTCATCTTTGTTCCAAACAATAGTTCGAATGGAGTCATAGCAATACCTCGTTAATACGAATTGTTTAGAAATCGCTGTAGTACATCTGTGTGCTTAAACCACTCTTCTGGCTTTTCCAACGATAGTTTAGAAGTGCTGGTATTATTATACGATTTAGACACTCTACTTCTCCATTTCTCTTGCTACACCGGTAGTCATCGTAAAAAGGTTTATTTCCTCTTCTTCGCAATACTTCTTAAACTCCTCCAACGTAAAAGCCGAACCCTTATCAGATATGATCGTCTTTGGATTTCCAAAAATGGACTTCTGTAACTGTAATTTTTGGATAGCTTCTTTCGCACTCAGCCAAACCATTTTTGGGAAGGAGTCGATTATGCATAAAATATTCTTGTAAAGCTTTTTTGTTGTTACCAGATGTCCTAAGTGATCAACGTGCTAAGTCAGAAGGAGGCGATCACCTTTTGGTAGAGAATGCAGAAATCCATCTTGTTCTCCTGCTTTCTTTTCACTAATATGCACATATAAATTTTCTCCTTAATCCTGGGTATGAAAAACTGAAGGCTAACCAATTCCTCTGTCTTCTTCTGTGAGAAGTGACCTTCCTCATGACACATTTTGACAATGTCCATCTGCATAGCTTTAGGCACCACTAACACGTTGGTACCTTGAACGAACTTAAAAAGAACACCATTAGTACAAAAATATTCATCATACGCACCTTATTTCAACTCCAGCAAGATGTATAGATGTTTACGGATTCGTCACTCTTTTGCGCTGCTTTAATACGTGATATAACATTGTATTGTATTAAAAGTATATTACAATACAATGTTATATCGTGATGACACTCTATGTTTCAGGATATAATTAAATCTTGCAGCTGCAACGCCCAACCAGCAATTCGAGAATTCAATTTCTGTTTTTTTCAACAGAATGCTTAGGAGCCATAACATAGCTTTAAAAGCTGCAGAGTCAATTGCTATTACGAACTTGATACCAAATAAGTATCCTCTATCCTCTCTCGGTCATTGAATATAGTTTTAGAACTTTCTTACAAGATAACTTTATTTTCAAAAACTCAAATGCCTCTAGTTCTGATTTCCCGAACTCAATTTTGTTTTCCTTTCGAAGTAGATCTGTTAACGGTTTAGCTATCACCGTATAGTTGGGGATACACTTTCTGAAGTAGCTGGTCAGAACTAAAAATTGCTGAAATTGTTTTTCCGTTTGTGGGACTGAGAACTTCTTTATAGCTTAAATTTTTCTTTGAATTCCTCCATTGTTTTGGAGCCATAACATAGCTTTATTGTTGTTGTAGTCCGGTATTCCATTAATGACGTGGTCAAAAATAGCCTCGTCTTCCATCTTCGCATTACTTGCTAGCTGTTGCATAAAGAACAAGTATTTTCTTAAGCTCTCTTTAGGCTGTTTCTTTCTCTTTCTCATTTTATCGTGAACTTCTGTGCTGTTCATTTTGATTTTGAATTCCTTGGTGATATGAGCATGAAAAGCATTCCAAGTGTGTGTATCCTTTGCGAAATCTAAACTCATTTTTGCAGAATCTCTTAGTAGCCTTTTTGCATAAATAGTTTTTGGTTGATCTGGCCATCTATGTTGTGTGGCCGTATCGTCAAATGGTATCGTCATGAATCTTCGACATCTTTGAATAATACAGTTGCAGCAGTTGTTTGATTCGCATATACATCGGTGGTTGATTGCTGTAGACATGCTTTCAACATTACATTTTCTCGTTTCAATATTTGTATTTCCCTATTTTTGAGCTCTAATTCTTTTTTGGTTAATTCTTCTTGCTGTAAACGCAGATTTTCCTCTATTTGGTTTAGGCGATAATCTGCACTGTATTCGACATTGCCGCCGGTGAGGTATACGTTGAGAATATTCTTCTAATCTTTTACGAAAACTTGTAAACATTTTTTCATAAAAGACTTCATCAGTATTTCGGTATTCATTATGGACTTCTCCGTTACCCTACAAAGTGCTTTCTCGGTTTCCAATTATACGACCTTGCTTGTTCCGCTGCGAATTGGCGTGGTCTGTTTCACTGAATTGGCTTCTAGAATTTTCCATCTCGTGTATGTTTCGAGATTTACGGTTTTTAGTTTTGCTTTTCCCCATTTTTTTCAAAATTGATTCAGTTTCACGCAACAATTATATTCACCGAAAAAGACAAACAAAGAATTTATGTCTTGCGTTTTATTTCCACGTTTTTGTTTATGATGTGTGCTATGTTATACTAACAGTATACCAAGGACAACTAGTATTGACTTATAATTTTAATATAACGTACGGAGACAGAACGCCAAAAACAAAATTCGAAAAACTCTGCATCCACTTATTTACTTTAATAATTTCTAAAGAAAATCCCACTTCACAATTTATTGTTCGTTTTAGCGATTTTGTTTCTTAAATTGTTAAAATGTTCACTATATTGCTCTTCATATTCACAACCACAAATCCCTTGACGCACCTTTCTTCATCAAACCGCAAAAATTTCTTAGTAAATATTCACTCTTACACTCGTTTTTATTTTAAGAACTTTGTTTCACCCGAATTAAAAAGTTGAGCCCCCAAGTGGGATTTCTTAAAGGAATTGGAGAGAATTTTAAATAAAAACAAAACCGACCGTAATGTAAGTATTATAGCAACCCACTTATATATATATATATATATATATATATATATATATATATATATATATATATATATATATATATATATATATATATATATATATATATATATATATATATATGTATATATATATATATATCGCACTATGCGTTCAAGAAAACGATCAGTCAAAAAAGTCATTTTTCAGGAGAACGCTTTCTAGGTTTTTCAACTAGAACTTGTTGGATACAGATTTAATTAAGAATATTCTTTACTGCAATTGGTTCATTTCTCGTGACAATTTAAAAAATCTAAAAGAATAACTTTAAATAGGTAAACAAGTTACTTATCGTGCACGATTTTATTAAAACAATATTGTAAGTACTAGTTATAGTACTTTTGACTGAAGAAATTGTAAATTCTTATATTGTAAATAGAGTTATAGTTTTTATAAGAAAAAACAGAATTATTTTTTACTATTGTAACTCCACTTATCGCAATATCGCATTAGAGAAGAAATTCAATAACGCCTGGAATAAAACTTAAAC
Organism: Tipula vernalis; assembly: GCA_958295665.1. NCBI lineage: Eukaryota > Metazoa > Arthropoda > Insecta > Diptera > Tipulidae > Tipula > Tipula vernalis. The sequence goes on along the minus strand of OY282558.1, from coordinate 366,664,340 downwards.
ACGACAATAAATGGTAAAGTTTAATAATGAATTTTTCCATGATAATTTAAACTATTTATTAAATGCAAAATATTAATCATCTGAATCTTCATGTATATTGTTATTGTAAGGCAAAGCTTCATAAAATGATTTATATATTCCAGGTATATAATTTTTTTCATTAAGGTACTTTAAATCAATATATTTTCCCTTAGAAATGGAAATCTTTTCTCTATATAGCTTATCAACAATACTACGGTTGATTGGCTTTCTTTTCCTCCAGGGACGTTTAGAAGCAGATGCCTCATCAAAATATAAAAAAATGTCTTCAAAATTTTCTTCAAATTTATATTTGTACAGTAATTTGTTTGGCTCGTCTTTTGACACAAAAATTTCCCGAACTTTACTTAACTGCACGGTTAAATTTTTGCTGTTTTTTGCAAAAAAAATTTGAGTTTGACATTTTTTTAAAATCAGAAATATCAGATTGGTCCATCTCGTGTACCACATATGAAGATCCACTGATTTTAGCATTCCTAATGAGACTATAATATTGAGCTGGTACATAAATAGTTTTTTCTTGCGACATTTCTCTATCGTGGAATGCATTGAGTCACCCTCATTTTGTGTGTGCCCCTTTTCAAAAAACTTGTGACATATATCAACTTTGAGTTGGCAGGAGGCCCAAGAATAAAATGAAAATATAATTTTAGTTTTATTTTGCCCAGGGCAATTATCAGTCCAAAAGATGAATTTTTTGACGTTGTGTTTGGTTTTTTCCTCTACCATAAATTTATATAAGCAACTTGATACCTCCGACGCACCTTGGCTCGCAATGGTTTCATCTCACATGTAACAATGCCCTTGATGACTAGCTAAATTATAAACTGTGAAATTATGTACATTTAGTTTTCTTTTATAGAAAAAACTGCTTGTATCGCCGAACTGCATGATTTTCTGAAAGTCAAAAAGCAGCTACAATATTTCTATGAACAATTGCCTTTGCTTTGTCAATGTTTTCAGTCTTCGTGCTTCATTTTTTACACTTTTGTGTTTACCGATAAACATTTTATTTTTTTTCTTTATCCGAAGCATACATATTGTCGTAGCTGGTACATTCATTACATTGGTCTTTTTTCGGTTTAAAAAAGCTAATGTTAAATTTATAGTTGAAAATGTCCCTGTATTGACGTTCCGTGACATGCTCTGTATTAACGTTGTTCTCTTTAACCCATTTTTCAAATGATCTAAACATCTTGGCAACTGAAAGATCGCTATCCAAATATAATTCTGTTGTTTGGGCTCGCAAGTAGTGTGATTCTACCAAGGGGAACGATGAAATTTGCTGCATAACATATTGTTTAGATTTTTCTTTTAATTCGTTTAACGGGCAACACCTAATAAGAAATTGGAAAATTTTTGCGATTAATTCAAAAAATAATTTATGATGATTGATGAGCAAGAAAGACATTCATATCTATTGTTGAAAGTAACGAATAAGTTATATAAAACCCCCTTACCACGATTATCGATTTCGCTATTCTCAGCTTTTGAAAGTGCAGTAGATACCACTTGATTCGATATAGCAAGAGTATCTAAAAACATATTTTAACCAAACTCGAGTTGATTTGGTTTTTTTCTTGCGGTGGGCTGAAGTGGTACAGTCGTGAGGATGTTCTGCGACTATCTCCGTTTGAAATTTTGGTAATTTTTTTGTCTATTACCTGAATAGAATTTGCAATGAAATCCCATTGACGCTCTTTGCTACCGAGCTTGTAGAAAAAACTAAAAATGCTAGACCGTACATGATGAGGTACTCTTTTATGGCACTTTAAACGGCATTTATCTGAGCATCCACTTTTCAACGTTCTCGCTGAAATTTCACGTTCTGTACCATTTTTATAAGCCTCGCCACAGTTTCTTTGTTAACATTTTAAATAAAACACTTGTTTAATATTTCGCAAATTTGAGATACAATTTATTCTCAATCGATTTCGACTTGCTAGGTCATCATCAGGAGTTAAACTCTTAAAAGTTGCTTATATAAATGTATGGGATGTTTAACTCCTGATGATGACCTAGCAAGTCGAAATCGATTGAGAATAAATTGTATCTCAAATTTGCGAAATATTAAACAAGTGTTTTATTTAAAATGTTATTAAATGTGTTTCGTCAAGTGCCGACGGCAATAAGTGTTAACAGTTTCTTTGTCGTTTAGATTTAACTCTTTCCCAGTTATTAGTGATGATTTTTCGTTTTCTAGTTTTAACGACATTTTTTTTATAGGTGTTTTCATTTGTTAAAGATTTCGAAGAGTTACACGAATCAGGACTAGGGTTATATTCGGAATCAGTGCCATAGCATGCAAATGGGTCTGAAATGTTTTACAAAAATATATAGATAGCTCATTATTTTACAGGAATTTCGACGTCATTCAATCAAATTTTCAATAAATAAATTATCTTTACCTAAATCATTTTCTTCTAAGTTATGTTGCAATTCGACTAAAGACTCATCCATTTCAAATTAAACTGTTTATGTTTTATTTAAAATATCTATATTTTATTGGATTTTTTAACTAATAAATCCGTATGAAAAAACAGAAACAGTTGGTTAGCTCATGCAAGAAAAATATAACAAGACTTACGATGCCTACTTTCAAAAATTTCCCAGCTGAAATATACTGTAAGTAGTACTTATAGTTGTTAGAACCTAAATTTATTTCTCACATAAATAGCGATAACTAAAACTTACAGTTGCACTAACAAAAATATTTTCCGCCTATTAAAACGATAAGTGAAAATACGACATTGAGAATACAATTTGTTACAACCAAGAAAACTATAAGTAAAATTACAAAATGACTTATCGTATTATTGGAAAGTGATACAGCATCCGCAGGAGGACCCAATTTTAAAAATGAGTTAAACTGGTATGTACTACTTTCTCTGAACTATATGAAAATTCACTCATGCAATAACACGATAAGTAGTACTTAAAGTTTTCTTGCACGCATAGTGCGATATATACATAAATGTATATATATAGCTTTAGTGTGAAGATGTGTCATTTAGGTAGAATGTTGGCATACAGATTTCGCTTACTAAATTTAGCAAAAGTAATTCCAGCTTAGGTGAAAATAGCTTGAATCCCTCTCTTCTTATTTGGCGATTGGACAAGAAACATCAAACTACAAAACGTAAAAGATGTGATGCTTTGGAGATTTACGATATAGCCATTAAAAGAGGTTCTTCAAAACCTTTTTCGTCGTTCTTTGGCACAAATTCCAACACCATAGTTGAGTGCATAGCCTGTAGACAACAACACTTGCCCTTCAGATGTCCTATATTCAACAATAAAACTGTGGAGGTCAAAACAAAGTTTGGGCGTGAGAAGGGTTAATGTAGCAATTGTCTAAGCAAAAGACACACAACCACGAAATCCTTTTCGAAATCGTCATGTTCCTTATGCAATGGAAGGCAACACACATTGATACACATAAGTCATATTGAAACACAACCAGGTTCCCTGAAGGTTCGCTGAATGAACCCATCACAGAACCACCGACTGGATTACACAAAGTATTATATCAGAATTCGATCAACAGCCAAACGACTAATACGCAAGTTTTGCACTCTTCTTTACATCGCCAACTATTGTTCTACCGACAGCTATTGTTTTCGTATAGAATCACATACCGAATATCTCTCCACAATCTTACTTTGTGATCGAATCTTGTGCACAACGCTTAGTCTTAAAGCGAAGTCAAGCTTCCTCCACAATATATAGTATGGTGTAACATCCACTTTCAGCAAGCACTACATTTTCAGCGCATCATGTCATGTAATCAACAAAAGTACAACCATGTTACCAACAAAATAAATTAAATACAACAAACAACAGATAGCGGAATTTGGAACTGGCAGATCCACAATTTTTCATACCAAATAAGATAGACTTACTTCCTGGAGCAAATGTATTTTTTTAAAATAATAAATAAAGAAAACCGAACAATTGAGGAGTTACCGACGTTACAATCGTCAAATCTAGGCTGGTTAATTGCGAAACATGGAACACTCCACCATCGAGCGTTTCTAACAAATACGCCATCAGGCGTTTATAACCAGTAGCACTACTATACTTAACTAAAAGTCGTTAATAACGCTTCAAGTAAAACAAGCCCACAAATGTTACTGAAAAACGTGTTACGAATAGGTCCAACTATCCAGACAGATTTAACCACGATCCCTGTAAAATTACGTCGGATTACAATTGATTTAGACGTGAACGTGGAAAAAATGTATCAACAAATTCACGTGAATCCTGATGATACAAACTATCAATTGACGTGGGGTGAAAATCCAATGGAACAGAAAAAGGAAACTAAACGCGGCAAGCATTATCGGAAAACAAAAAATGTTGATAAAATATTGATAACTCACAGGTTGTGACACAACTCACTGTGACATTTGTCAAACGACGCACAGTGGTCAAAAAATGACTTTTGTTGACAAAAATCTACCTCCACTTCAATTTTTAAGGGATCTGAATAATTTTTTTTAAAGCACACTGGAAAGGGTAGGTTACAACAAGTCACTGCAACTTTTCCGTTAACCTGTAACCAAATCTCAAAAAAGGCAAAGGATTACTGTATATGGAAATTATTAATAATAGAAACGTGTTCTTATATTTCAAAGATCTATTCGACATATTTAAACATTTGATCATATATCGAAAAGTTCTTAAGAAAGATAACCTTGATCTTGTTTCTGAGGCTTAACCCCCAAAAATTTATTTTTATTGCTTTAAGGCATAACTCAGACCTGCAAGTTCTTTCGTTTTGATAGTGGTAAGTAATTTTCGATGCACTGTTGTGTGCTGAAATATCCTAACCTAAATGTGCAACAATTCCCAAATGAATTTCAAAAATTACAGAATTAAATTCACAAATTAGCGGGCGGAAATGAATTTAGGTGAGTCTCTTTTACTCAAGTAATATTTGTATTTCGAACAGATCTTTAAAATAATGAACAAAAATCTATATTTTAATTTACATTTCTATCACTAATAATTTCAATGCAGTAATCCTAATACTTTGCCTTTTTTGAGGTTACATTAACGGAAAAGTTGCAATGACTTGTTGTAATCTACTCTTTCCAGAGTGGTTTAAAAAAAACTATTCAGATCAAAATATTGTTGTTTGCCCATTGTGGCGACGGTTCAACACGTTAACTAAACCGCATCCAATCATATAAATATATATATATATATATATATATATATATATATATATATATATATATATATATATATATATATATATATATATATATATATATATATATTTATATATATATATATATATATATATATATATATATATATATATATATATATACAAGAAACTGTAAAATAATTGAATGCTTAGTTCGGGATATTCACAGCATTGTCCATAGTCAAAAACACAAAAGGTACTGTACAGTTTTTATTCTTTACCGATTCAAAAAATCTAAAAAAATACAGTGCTCATACATTTTATATCAAGACGTGGAATTCCCGAAGATATTTGGTGTGGCAATACGTCAAAACTTATTATTGCCGAAGGAAGCATTAATGACTGAAAATACAAATTCATATTCAGTCAAAAAACCCACTAATATCTAATTTTTCGTTGCAGGAAAGCATAATATGATCACTCAAGCATTAGAGAATCATTAGCTACGACTCCAGAGCATTCTCGTACATTCACATTCTCGTATTTTACCCAGTTTTGATCGCGTGTAAGGACTTGCTTCAAAAATGCGTCAATTTCGTTGCGTTTCAGTAGCGTTTCGTCAATCAAAACCAGCCTCAAGCAGTGGTTTAAAATTGCTTTGTGATCGATATTTAATTCCTTAGCGTTGTCACGGCTGAGAGCGAGGAGCATCTTTCACATCGAAATTTCCAGAACAGAAGCGAGCAAACCATCTACATGCTATTTCATTCCATAAAGCATCTTAACCGTGAACAATACATATTTTTTACCGAGCTCGGGCAGCGCTTTTGCCTTTTTTCATAGTAAAATTGAAAAATATAGGAAATTTTTTCAAAAATTTCACTCATTTTCACACTAACATAAATTTTCACACGATTGATGAAATACAAAACTATCTTAAAATTGTGGACTTAAATGTCATCTTTCAAACGTCACTATGACGCAATCTGATTAGTGTTGCCCAATATATGACAGCAAACACCATCTAGTGACAAAAAACACTCAATAATTTTTCCCCAACCTAATATTTCAACTCATTTACAAAATCGTCTAGTAATTTATGTTTGCTATAATATTCACAATTTAAAGGGATGTAGCCCATCTTATTTTACATTGGCCAGTTCACCTGGTCCACTGGCTTCATTTCTTACCATGTAACGTACCTCACTGTTTTCATGTTCCTGACATAATGCCTATTTCAAAGCAAGCTTATTACTTTCGTCGTTGACGTATTACAAGGTGGATCAACAATAGTCCGTAGAACATTGTCTTTAGTGATGGGCTAAAACGATCTTTTTTGTTAAAAAGCATACGAGAAAATAAACAAAACAGAACAAAAATAGTCGATTTAGCGCACCACTGGTTTGTTTTTTTGAAGATCTGAATTGTTTTGACGTTCGTCTAGTACAGCCCTAGGGCTAGATAGATACCGTACAATTTATTGTAGATAGCCAATTCATCTTTCTGAATATAATATTAAGTTCTTCCTTTTTCTTTTTCACTTGTTCTTTCCACTTTAACTTCGCGTCAAGAGTGACACTTAAATATTTGGCTGTATTGGCATACGGAACCTATTTTGAATTAATTTCTATTCTAATTCAACATTATCGCCAATTGGACGATTTTTGAACACCAAATCCATGACTTCCTTGACTTGAGGTTTTTCGGTAAACGTCGAAGGATGACAAGGAAGGCCTTTTCCAACGTTTTCATATCTCGTTAACTACTAAAGATATTGATACGAAATTTGACACAGATGTCTGCTAGGAACCAACTTTTTGATCAAAGTAGTATTCTTTTAATCCTTTAGTCAGCTTTCGAAAAATTTTAAAAAAATTATGCGAGTTATCCAGGTGTCCTTTTCTGAAAAATAATACACAATTATGAATTATTAAAGGCTTCTAATGGAATCTAATTTGAAGTTGCTTCGACATAGTCGAAGAATGGGGGCGTTCGTAAAAACAATGCGTAACGTGGAAACAAAAGTATAATTTTTAATGGGACAATTTAAATGAGTATACAAGAAAAATGTTGTGGCAACAAACATTAGCATCAAAAATAATAATCGAGACAAACCATCAAATTTAATCGATACAAATTATTTAATATTTGATCTGCAAGGTTGGCGAAACAATTTTAAAAATAAATCACCATTTTCCAGAATATTTTAAAACTAATTTCAATTTTTAATTTGTTATTTTTTTCGCTCAAAATGTTTATTTCGATGCCCAAAGTAATTTTTTTGTGTTCTCATCCAATAGTTTCAACACATTATAAATGTTCCAGAAAAGTATTTTTTATGATGCTGAGAACTTTTTGTTTGTTGCGCGTTAAATTGTGCTCTTTTATTAATTTTGGTATATCAAATATTAATTGTTTGTGTACCGGTTTATTGACAGACATCGTCTGAATCATTTCAATTGGTAGATGTCTATCGCGGTTAAGCTCTCTTGTTAGGGGGTCTCAAGCTCTTGAAAAATCTATCTATTAAGAATTGCTTTCTATAGTCCACCAACTATTTGCTATTTTATCCAAATTTCTTCTCTCTATCGGAATAAAAGCGCGAGCACAACTAATTGCATGCCATTAATTATGCATCATTATCTTTTCATTAAGAACGATATGTGAATATCTTTCAATAAAACAGTAATTAATTATTATCGTGCTATTTACTGCTTACTATTTAATCACTAAAGTGACAGTAAGCTTTTATTTTATTTTATTTTTTATTTAATTCAACTTTCAACAACTTGTATGATAAATTGAAATTAATTACTTAGCAAGAAATAACATGGACTTGAAACAAATAACTATAAAGTATAATCTTTTATTTTTCATGATGCAATTGAGTATTATTATCGTTTCCTGGTTTCGGACGTGAACCATAATTAAAATGAATTTCGTTTTATTGATCTAATATTTTATATATTTTGTACAAGACTTAAATTATCACCTCGCATAAATTGTCTTAAATATTCTTTAAGTTGTTTTTAATTGAAAGTCATGTCGATTTAGAGTAATAGAAGATAATCAGATCTATTGTGTTCAATAATTGAATACAATTAAACGCATTTGTCATAGTTTAACATTTAAAACGTTTTCATACTTAATTGTGAACTCATTTATTAAAGATAACTTTAGGCACGGATAACAAACTGACAAAGCTAAACTGATACAATAGAAGAACATAAGATCTAAAATATTTGGAATAAATAATAAAAGCAAAATTCAAATAAAAAAAAACGTGCAGATTTTTTGTAACCGATACGCTTTACATACATACGCGTATTAAGGAATTAATGAGATTTGTATTCAACAATAATCATCAATTATTTTAAATATGTGTGTGTAGCTATAGCTATATCTAGTCTTACTAAATTCTTCTTAACATCAATTAAGATTAGTCTTATATTTATGAGTGTTATGATTATACCGCAACAACAAAATAATTCTTATCGTCTACATGGCGTTTCAGAAAAAGATTTTTTTTTTTTTTGCTGTTTTATATTTGAAGTCATCTGATAAATAAATATTAATTTAAAGATTTATTTTTTTATTCCATTACGAATTATTTCTTAATGGTATTTTAATTATTGACCACAAACTGTAGTTTATTTATGCCATATAAGGATAATGACAGACCAAAATGTACTTATACAGATAATTCCACTTGGAAGGAGTTCAGCGAACTAGAAATGTTTGCGTCTTTCTATAAAATTAGTAAAGAGAATTTTGAGAACCTTTCAAAATTAAACATTTCCGATATTTTTACTATACCTATGTTCGTTAAATTATTGAAATTTTATTATAAAATTGTCGTTATACACTGATAATAAATTTCTACTTAGTTTTAACGCAAAACGTTAAATGTTATGTTATATTGAACTTTTCTTAAAAATATCATACTGGAAACGGTATAAAACGCTAGAAAAGTTATGTAACCCTGCTGAGATTGTTTTATTTAAACAAAAAATTAACTTTCAGCTAGTCTGACAATGCATCGGAAGTGGCCGTTTATCTCAACATTTTAAGAAGTAGGTGAAAAGGTTATAAGGACCAAAATATTCTATAAATTGCCAATAAATTTTGGTATTTTAACTGTTTTTAAATTTCAAATATTGTTCTCTTCGGAGAATAAAAGCTTAAAATTGAATGGAGATTCAAAGTTTGGCCGGATTGAGGATTGAGCATACGTTTTACTTCTAATTCCATTATGAAAGCTTCGTTTTTTAGAGTATGGCTTTATATAAGCAAGGTGATTTTTGCCATAGTCCAAAAAACGAAGCTTTTATAAGGGAATTAGATTTGAGGAAAAAACTAAGCTTTTCATAGTATATGGGAAATCACTTTTTTTCCAAAAACAAATTTTTAAATGAAAACGTTATAAATTCTTAATTATGATTTCTGAAATACTTTCATAAATGTTTGAATTTCAACATATATAAATGTCATTGATTTATTTAAACCAAAATAAAAACAAAAATGTCATAACAACAGCATTCTGGTCAAATTGAAATAAAAGCTTACTATAATTTGTTTGGTCATTAGGTCAATATACATTACATAGATGGCAGTGATGGCTGTAAAAATTTGATAAAATCGTACCAAAAATTACCACCTGGGGAAATTTCAAGTTCAAAAATTGTATGAAAAAACAAAACAAATTCACAAAATATAGGAACGTGTAATAATTTTGTGATTAAATAATTGACGAATGGAAAAGTTTAAAAAGCGCCTTAAGCGGACAAAAGTAAAATATGTGATAGGCTGTAACAAAAATTGGTTATATGAAAATAGTGTATATTTCAATTACATTTTCATTTGTGAAAATTGTAATGATTGGAAAATTGAAGTAATCCAATATGTAGTTTGAAGTGTGATTTTTGTATATCTGATTGATTTGGGACATTCTTTTCATCTTAAATATTAGAAACGTGTTCTTAAATATTGCAGAAGTTTCAAAATAAGCTAGTGTTACTAAAAACATAAATGTTTTAAAAATATTTAATTTTTGATTGTATTAATAAATCAAAGCGTGATAACTGTGGTCTAATAAAGCTCCAAAATCGTTTAGTTACCCACATAGTACACTCCGTCTCACTTGTTTAAGAACACTTATTTTTTTTTTAAACATCAGATTGTTTCTCCAATACTATGTATAATTAAACAAATTCTAATTGTTATATCGGAAGAGGGCTCTATTAAGAAAATATCCAATACAGTAATTTGCAGGTACTTTAGAGAACCGCGACTTTTTTTAAATAAAACGGAGTGCACCTTTAAAAATTGCATATGTATGTGTCTCACTTGTTTAAGAACAGCTGTAAAATCAATTAAAATTAAAAGTTTTTGTATCCTTTTTTTTGTGTTTGTAAATTTTATTTAATTTCAATTATTATTTAATCATTTTGTAATGAGTATTTCCACCCTGATTTTCAATAACTTCAGGAAGTCTATTTTGTGTTGAGTTGTAAAGTGACCCCAAATAGCGAAGAGAAATTTCGGCCCAGGCTGATTTTATGGCTTCAATTAATTCGTCGTTATTCTCAAACTGCCTTCCTCCTTCGTAGACTTTCCGTGATAGCCATCCCAAAACGTTTTCCATTATGTTTAAGTCGGGTGAATAAGGCGGCCAAGACAATAGTTCTATATTTTGCTCCGGAATCCACGCTTTGATTATCCTGGCAGTATGAATCGGAGCATTATCCTGCTGGAAAATCCAACGCTGTCCATTAAAATGTTCGGTAAATTTTGGAAAACCTCGTTCCAAAACGGTTTTATAGGTATTTGCCGTCATTTTTGCTGTCTGAAGATATAAATCAATTATTCCAAAAAAAGACACTGATCCCCACACCATTACACCACCCCCTTTACTGTGCTTTTTGCTAAAAATAATTTCCTTTTTTCTTAGGTCATGAAAATAATAATTGTATCCATCTGGCCCGTCCAAATTAAATTTTTTTTTCATCGGAATAGACAACCTTATGCCACTCTCTGTCCCATCTAATGTGTTGCCTTGCAAAGCAAAGATGCTGGTTCCTGTGTGCTTCATTTAACGGCGGTTTTTTCTTAATCTTTTGAAAAGTTAAATGTGGGGAACGCTGTATTATACGATGGACGGTGGCTCTGCGTGCCGTAACGCCGGTTTTAGCCCTTATTTTGCTAATCGACAGGGTAGAATTTGAAGCTTCTCTAAGAATGGCCCGTCGATCTTGGATTGTTGTAGCCATGCTCACACGTCCTTTACTATTTTTTCCATAGCTTTGGATGTTACATAGATAATTATGCACAACGGTTGAACTTCTTCCAATTTTAGCAGCAATTTCCCGGATACTACTTCTATATTCAAGAACTTTCCTTTAGGCATAGTTGCGCACACTCAAGGTTTAATCACAAACTGACACCCTACACTCTTCTATTTTTATTTTTTAGCCTTAGAAACGAGATATTTCAGTTGTTCTTTAACAAGTGAGACAAATAAATCATCAATTTTTAAAGGTGCACTCCGTTTTATTTAAAAAAAAAGTAGCGGTTCTCTAAATTACCTGAAAATTACTGTATGGGATATTTTCTTAACAGAGCCCTTTTCCGATATAACAATTAGAATTTGTTTAATTATACATAGTATTAGAGAAACAATCTCATGTTTAAAAAAAAAATAAGTGTTCTTAAACAAGTGAAACGGAGGTATATATTTATAGTGAGCTTAACAATAAATTTCTGCAATTTTTAAGCACAATTTTCTGATATTTAAAATGATAAGAATATTAAAAATGAATCAGATTTACAAAAATCACACTTCAAACTACATGTTGGATTAATTCAATTACAGAATCATTACTATTTTCATAAATAAAAATGTAATTTAAATACACCCTATTTCCATATAACTTCATGTAGCAAATTTTTGTTACAGCCTCACATATTTCACTATTGTCCGCTAGAGCACGCCGTTCCATTCGTCAAATGTTTTTCGTATTTTTCTGTAAGCATTTTAGACATCTTACTTACACTAGTAAAACTAAAGATAAGTATTATTTTCGTCAGATCCAACTTTGATATTGTGTGGGTGACACCTAAGGTGTAATAGAACAAGTTAAATTAATAGCTCAATGTTTTACTGTACTAAAATGAAATTTTCCGTAATAAAACTGTTCTAAATGTTTCTACACTATTCTTACTGGAAAAGTCATGAATTTTCTAGAAGTTTGGTTTGTGTATATAAAAAGGTGAACGAAATCGAATTGAAAAAAGATTAAAAAGGAATTAAAAAGTGTTGTAGTAGTAGTAAAATGGTGCGAAAATTATAAAAAGTGATTTTTGGAAATTTTTGTTAATAAATTGTTTTGTAATAATTTTTGTGCTAAATAAATAAATTCGTTCGTAATAAATTAAATTGATTTTGTTTTATTCACAAACCAGTGATTCGAACCCTGATTGACAAGGCAAAAACGTAACAATATATTTTTCAAAATGAAAGTTCGAAAAATATATTTTAGAAATAATTTAATTTTAATCTTTCTGCAATTAATATTTATTTAATACTAATATAGCCTTCTTGTATATTGTTGTTAAAGATATGTAGAAAACTTTTAATAGTTGTTCATTTTTCATTGAAAAGCTTGAAGCTAAAAAACACCATTTTTACTATGGGTTCCTATGAAAATCAGTAAAAACTTATACCACTAAAAAAGCTTCCAAAAAATAAGTCATGCTGATTATGGCTCTATACTATAGAACGCTCTGCCAATACTCGTATACTTGCTTAAGTACTTGCTTAAGTTAACCGTAGTTTTACTAGTGTACCTCAGATATTTATATGTTTTTGTTTACAGAAAAATTCGCAAAAATCACAAAACTTTTTTACGTTTTGTAATATTTTGTGAACTTTTCAAGTTTGTTTGTCAATTTTTGCCTTGAAATTTTTGAAGGTGAAAATTTTTGGATTGATTTTAGCAAACTTGTGCTGCAATCTCTGTGATAATTATTAATTTAATGACCATAGGATTTGTAGTAAGCTTTTATTTCCATTTGACCAGAATGGTATTATGCTTGCCAAGTTTACACATGGTTTTAATAAATCTATTATTACGTCAGTTATATTAAAATTGAAACATTTGTTATAATTAGCTATTTGTTTTTGGTGAAAAGTTTGGTTTTTGCCCGATTCTAAATCGTCTTATATAAAAGCTCGGTTTTTTGCATTATCGGTTTGAAAATCAAGACATTGATTTCAAAATTTTTTATGAGTGCTAAAAACAAATCACCCAGCTAAATCTATAAAATAAATATTTCTAGTAAGGTAGTGTCTATTATAATTCCGTGGTATACTAATTGGAAAATTCCTTTTTCAGAGAAAATGTGAAATCCATATATTAATTCGGTACAATATTTTGAAAAAAGTGCTAATCGGGATTTTAGTTTAAAAAATTCCAATAGATGGGTCTATACCAATTTTGGTTGTATGAAATGTCATTTTTTAACTGTAATCCAACCAAGTTTGCCTTTTTGGCTCATAACCATACTTGGAATAAGAAAAATAAAAAAAATAAGAATTTGAGCTTTTCTTATTTCACTTTGACATTTCGACTATAGATAACTTAAAATTTTTTAAGTTCAAAGCGAAATATTTTTGTTTGATTTTTTAGTTATTTTAGGAAAAGTTATACTAAACTCATTTATATCGTAAAAAACTATTAATTTACAGAAACACTATACAAAATTTTTGTTTTAAAAAAATTGTATATCTCAATTTAATTTTTTGAGGTTATGATGTTTCAATTTTTGTTTTGGCTCTTAAATGTAGGTACAATATAATTGTTCAATTATTTATTGTCTAATTTAATGCTCAAATATTCCCTTCTGATTTATTTATTAATAATTAATCAAAATAATATAATTTTTACCAAATCAGTTGCTTACTTTCCACAGTAAAAAGTTGTGCAACCTTTTTCAAGTTTTATAAGCTGAAAAAGTATATTAAATTCATTTATATCGTAAAAATTAATTAATTTACATTAACTGTTTCTCATTAGTGATACAGAAATACTCTGCAATGTTTTTTGTTTTAAAAAAATGTAATATCTCAATTAAATTTTTTTTAGGTTATGTTTCAGTTTTTGTTTGATGTTTTAACTGTATATACATTATAAATACTCAATTATTATAGTCTACTAATTTAATGTTCAAATACTCTCGTTTTAATTAATTTACTAATAATTAATCAAAATGTTATAATTCTTCACTAAAATAGTTTTTTATTTCCCGCGTTAAAAATTTGTGGAACCTTTTTTAAGTTTTTTAAGTTTAAACGAAAAATTTCGCTCGTTTTAAGTTTTTTAAGTGACAGCTGAAATTCCCATTTCCCTCCAAAAAAAATTTAAGTTTCTTATTTTAATTATGGTCGAATATCCACAAATCCCCTTCCTCACTCTCTTCCGTTACTTTTTCTATTTTTCTTATTCTAACTATGGTTCTCGCTAAATGCATCGATTTTCTAAATTTTTTACACTGTCTGCCGTGGGCACTTGGCGAAACACACTTAATACACATTTTTTTTTTTAAAAAACACTTGTTTTAATATTTCGCAAATTCTACAAGTTTAAAAAATCACTCGATCGATTTCGGCTTGTTAGGCCATCATCAGGAGTATCTACTAAACTGTAAAAATAAAAAAGCAAAAAGTGAAATAAAAGGATAAAAATAAAAAATGTGGGAGTTGGTAAACAGCAAAAATGGTGAGAGCAATAAAAATTAAAAATTAAAAAAGGGGGTGAGTTATACTATTACTACGTTTCCATGACAGAGTTAACCCGATTTAAGAGTTTCGTTGAGTTAATAACATGGCCGCGCTAATCCATATCGTTTCCATGCAAATATAAATTCTAGTGTAAATTGACATTTCACAACAATTTAAAGTCATATTTAGAAATTTTATTTGTATGGTGGAAATTTTTAAATTTAACATTTATTGTGATTTTTATGATTTATAAAGTATTACGGAGAGAAAAGAATACTCGCAATGCCATTTTGAATTGGTATAATTGTTTTTTTCGCTTTTGACAGATAGAATCCCTTCAAACCCTACTACTTTCGTTGAGTTAAGTTGGATTAAGAAACTTAACGAAGATCCTAAACTCGACATGTTTCCATGATGAGATAATCCACGTTAATCCCGGTTAACTCCATTATAGAAACGTAGTAACAAATACATATGATTATGATTAGTCAACGGCCGAATAACAAAATTCCAGATGTTGATTTTTCCTTAATTTTATTTTATTTTAACCCGACGTATTAGTCATTTTATGGGATGGTATGAGTATGGGAATAAAACAGTGCGGTGTCGGTAATTGGTGAGAAACGGATTTCTCTCTGTTCGTTGAGAATATTTTGGTTAAGAAATATAGCTTTTCGAATTTCTAAGTTGTCTAAACGTCTGCTTTTTGGTTGTACATGTAATATTTCTAAATTGTTTAAACTGGCTGTGTGATTTTCTAACGTTAAATGATTATAAAGGGATGATTCATGGCTACCAGATAAATGTTCTTTAACTCTAACTTCAAAACTACGCCCAGTCTGTCCGATATAAGAGGAACTGCAATCATTGCAATTGACCTAATAAACGCCAGACTTGGAAAGGCGATCAGTTCTGGGTTTGTTGTTAAAAACCATTTTCTTAATTGTATTATTGTTATAAAAAGCAAAGCTAATATCTGTGTATTCTGTCACGATGTTACTAATCCGTTGGCTAGTTTTTCCTATATACTCTAAGTGGCGCCAATTTTTCGGCATTGGGCTTCAGATGATGTGGATAAATGTTAGCTAAAGCTTTATGTTTCAGTTTTCTGTTTAATAACTTTAATATAGTCTTAGCTACATAACCGTTATTCGCTGCTATTTCTAAAATTATATTAAGCTCTTGGATGGGAATGTTTATGGAAAGGAATGTTTATTAATCTATCTAAAAGTGAGTGGAAAGCTGACATTTTATATTATGGGGATGGTTTGAAGAGTTAGGTATAATGGCGTCTGTGTACGTGGGTTTTCGATAAATTTTGAACTCTAATGAAGAATTAATTCTGGCTATTGTTATATCTAGAAAGTTAATAGATTTGTTTTCTTCTTTTTCTACCGTAAAATTAATGGTGGGGCATTGATAATTTAACCAAGTGAGAAATGAGGTTAATAGCCTATCAGTTCCATTCCATAAACATAGTATGTCATCAACATATCTGTACCAAAAGATCACAAGACGGAAATAAGGATTATTGCTTGATACAATCGTTTGTTCGAAGAAATTCATGAAAATTTCTGCTAACAAAGGTGACAGAGGGGAGCCTATCGGTAGACCATCAGTGAATCTGAAATACTTATTATCAAGGCAAAAATAATTTTGTTTAATACAAGTTTCAAATATCAGCTTCAGTTCAATGCGTAAGCCCCCATCTACAACATCCCTATCTAAATAAGTATAAACTATTTGAGACAAGATGTTAATTGGAATAGAAGTGAAAAGACTAGCAACGTCAAACGAAACTAGTTTTTAGTTTAGTGGAATATCAACATCCTGAATTTTGCTAATCAATTCTACAGAGTTCTTAACCGAGAAAGCCGAAACGAAATTAGTATGACTGTTGAAAAAGTTTATGAAACCCCCACACAGCTTGTAGGCAGGTGCATTGCAATACGCTACTATTGGTCTAATCGGAATGCCTTCTTTATGGATTATAGATAAACCATAAGGAATAGTGGCAGATGGATTCATAACCGTGTGCCTCCAACCAGTGCCATCAAAGACCTTTGGGCAGTGGTTGATACACTTACTGACCAAAGTCTTAAATGACCTAGTTGGATCTCTATTAAGCTGTAATGCTTTGCTTTCTGTAATGAAATCAGAAATTTGGTTGTAGTAATCGACTCTTGTGAGAATAGTGATCGTATTGCCTTTATCCGCTTTACACGCTATCAGGTCATGATCACGTAACTTTTTCTTAATCGCACCAATCACTTTAAGGTTATTATTAGAAGAAACGGAAGATTGAGAGAAGATAAAGGAGGAAGCGTTACCAAAGCCTTTATAAGACAGTTTCAGCCATTGCTCAGCATTTGAACCTCTACGCCACTGAAGGTGACGGAGGACAAGTTCTCAAAACGTGAATGGAATTGGAAACCAGACCTACCACTATTACCTCTATGGTTACATCGATAAGCCATATCTCGCAACACATCCAGTTTAGCTTTTTGCTTCACATATTGAATATGTGAAATTTCTGCTACCTCGGCACGAAACTTATTATCCAACCAGACAAACTCAACAGAATGCAATCGAGCCGCTAACTCAGTGTGAACAACTTTAAGATGGAGACATATTTTCTAAATAATGTTAATTTAGTTATAAACTTGTATGTATTTCATTTTGAAACATTTCCATAAATCCCATACAACGTACTTGGCAGGGTTAAAAACCAATAATTTGTATTTATGTTTGTGATACGACATGGCAATTTTTAAATCGTAAAGATATTTTAATTGTTTTGTTGTTAAATGTTTTATTACTTTTTATAAGGTTATGTTTTCCTACTGGCACAAAAATTTGCATTCCATTGACCATCTACTGACAAACAAGTACTTGGCAGTAGCAAATTGTTTCCAATGGAACAAAGTGATTAACTATTAGCGATTGTAAAAGTAGGAAAAACGCCTTTCGCACCAAACATTTATATAGAACTTGATACAGAAATTAAATAAATGTGACAAAAATCGAACTAACGTCTAGAATATGAAAGAGTTGACCTGTTTACTTACGAAAAGCAACTTAAATTACAAGAAAAAAACCGAAAACAATGTAAAAACACACAATCAACACGAAAAAATCTGTATTCGCTTAAGTTGAAAAATGTTCCGCTACGTGGGATCCGTGAAGCTCATAAGACAAATAAAGTACCAGTGATATACAATTTGTCATGGTTCTATTAAATGAACTCTACGGGACTCTTATCCCATTCGTAAAACAAACTCGTGTGGTGACACACCTCCATTTTTCAAACTGTAATCGATTAAGAACATCCTTGTATTCAACAACTAAAACGTTAAACTATAGAAAACAAATATTCATAAATTAGTATCCCATTGATTGAACCACAATGAAGACCGCAACAATTTTAAATAAATGTCCAAAGTTTTGAGAAGTTTTATAAAAAAATCAAACTTTATAGATGCATATTCTAATCGATTTTTCTTCTAATAAAAGTAATTTGATATTCCTTGTCGAGAGAAAACGGAAAATGTTTATTAAGACTTCTAACTATTTTGAAAAAAAAAAACAAAAAATTAAATGCATTCTACTTAAAACCCACAGTCACGTATTTATGTTATAAATTTGAATTACTCATATTTCCTTATTTATAAAATAAAATAATTACAAACTTTGAATTTAAATAAGAAAATTAGAAAAAAAAATTTTAGTTTTTGTCTTTTTTGCTCTATATTTTTGCATTGTGCATCTAAAATCCACATGTAAATCTGTAATCCTTCATAATGCTGCCAGTAAAGTTAAATTGTACAACACTCGTATTATAAAAATTGGAACATAACCGTAATAATTCTAATGCTTTAAATCAAAAATATAAATTGTCTGACTGCAGGAAGGAATTTTAAAAATATGTAGTGACAGCAAATCGATGCTATTCAATAAAATGTATGATGGTTTAGTGTTTGCAAGCTTTCGAATTAATAAATCATAGTAAGAAATCGAAGTTTGATACATAGTACGTGTATATACATATGTGTATGTACATTATAGATTTATTTTGTAGTGTTAATAATTTTTTGCGTTTTATGAATTTAAAAAAGAACTTACGTTTTTATTGATGGAACTGGCCACTCTAATTTCTCAATGCGAACTATAATGAATTAGTCATCGACTACGTTTATTATATTTTAGAATGACCATATCAAAGAGGCTTGACAATCATGACTTGACAAGTTAACGGTTGGTTCACCAAAATCAAGCAAATAGCTCTGTTTCATATTTAATAGGGTAATAGGGTATCAGCTAAGTTATAATATAAACATTTCGTTATAAAAATAAAATACATACAAACAAGTTCATAAATAAATTAACATTATTTTGAAAATTGACGTATTTTAAAAATCAAATATGCATAAAAGGCACGCCTAGGTTAGATTAGGGTTAAAACGATTTTATTAGGGAAATCTTACACCGCTCAACCTCCAAAATCTCAAATGATTAAAATTCCAATAGATTTGACAACAACAATTATTTATTCAAGATTTCTGACAACAACAAAATTTCATCCTATGGTTTCTTTAAAAATTTGACGAAAAATTGAAACCGAATTAATCAGTGTTTATCGAGTGTTACTTAAGATAATCTTAATCAATGCTTGGTTTTTTAAGCATTTTCCAAAGTTAAAAGTTTATAAATTTATGTACATTGATTTAATGCTGAAATGATTTTATTGTTAATAGCAAATAAGAAAGAGACAAAAATGGAGCTCAACCTCCAAAATCTCAAGTATTTCTAATTTTAATAGATTTGACAACAACAACATCTCTTGCAGGATTTTGAACGCAAGAAAATTTCATACTGGTTCAATAACGTTAGTATTTTGACATTAAGTGGTTATTTAAAAAATGCTACAATCTGAAATCGAGTTTGGTTGGTTTTGTTTGGTTCTAGTTTTCTCGAAACTTAAAAACTCATAAAGTTTATACACTTTTCCAACTCTAAAACTAATATGATTTCACTCCATCAACGATTTGTCGACATGCCCTGAAGGAGACATTTCGCTAATTAACATATCTTTTAACCGTTGTCGCCAGGTCATCAAAGAAAATAAAAACAGCATTCAAGGTCATGCAATTCCCTATCACAAATATATTTTTGTGCTACTCTCATTTATTATGCGGCGTTTTATTGGAATAACTTCCGAACCATTGAAGTTAGAAAGTTAAAATAACCTTAACCTGCCACAAATACTGATGGAAAAAATTATTTAACTCAATATGTTGCCAATAGTTGGCAGACGTTAATGCACCCAGTGTTTGGGGCGGAAATTTCAATTTACTTAACGAGTAATTAAAAATATAGTTTCATTCTATGTCCAAATCCAATAAGAAATTACATCATAAACCAATATCGAATGCTTCTTTGTACTTACACCATAGATAACCTTACAGTGAAAGAATTTGCTTTAGAAATTAACTGTTCAAAAACTAAATACCTTACCCGTTTTTGTTATTAATTTGCAATTGGGTACAAACTATTTTTCTACATAGCCGCCGCCATTATTGGGAAACTTATCGTTACAGGCCACAAGTTTTTGTAATCCCCTCTATAGAATTCGCGCGAGTTTGATCAGATCGTTGTCATCATCATCGGAAATCTAACCAGCGAAGGATGTGCAGAGGGTGGTTCATTTTTACCCATCCAAATGGTGAAATGTGTTTGTCGAACTTATGCTCTAAAATCAAGATCATAATCCACGAAAGTTGGTCATCTGATGCGGATTGAATGCTTCGTCAACCTTACAGACAAAGATCAAAGGAATTGTATCGCTCGTATCACTTCTATACTGATAGATGTACCACACAAACTTTTCAAGTGGTGACAAAGTTCTAGAAACGGGGATACCATCATATTCCCAAAAATAAATATCCCAAAAAATCCAAAATAACGTGACCCATTAAACTGGAAGACCCTACTAAATTTTTGTTAACTGCAATATGAAAAGAAAAGGAAGCTACATAATTTCGTGTCATTCTTGCGCAGAAAGGACCAATGCTAAGCGGCTTTGGGAAGTTTTTTATTTTAGTATGTGAAATACAAACATAAATATTGTATTAAATGTAAATATTGTAAGTGAGTTATTATTACAATCACAAATTTTTTTAAAAATGTTCCAATTTCTATGAATATTAGAATTTGAAAAAATCGTCAAAGCGGGGCTTTGGGGCGGCAGCCCCCATCCTCTAAGGTATAAAACGAATTAAAATAATATTTCCAAAATTTGTTTTATTTAAAAAACTGGATTTTTTGGGATTTTTGTTATTTGGGATTATTTTATTTTGGATAACGATACCAAACCGATACGTTTATACCACAAATGTTTCGTTCTACCACAAATGTTTCGGGTTGGTATCGTTATCCAAAATAAAATAATCCCAAAAAAACAAAAATCCCCAAAAATCCAGTTTTTTAAATAAAACAAATTTTTATTAAATTATGTTATATAACATGTATTATGTTATACAACATGTATTCAGTCGAATTTAAGAATTTGTTAAAAGATAATTTTTACATCGATATTTCGAGTTAAATGCTTATCATCAGGATCCTAAAGAAATTAACAAATGGAACAAAACATTGTTGACTAAATGTTGACTAAGGACACTTACACAAATAAATTAACAAATTAAAATAACTTACATTACAATAAATTATAAAATTCTTAATCATAATTGTGTAAAATGGATTATGATTGAATAAATTATAAATTAAGCAGTTGGTACAGGCACATTTAAAGATTATTTATGTGACCTAAGTCGTTGTCACTAATGATTCTTCTAGCTATAACGTATTATTCTTTAAATTTAGCGCGTAATTGTAATGTATTGTTCGATATTAACTTAACCAAACCAAAAACACGGATAGAGAGATGCAATAGTATGAGTATATATCTACATACTAAATGCATGCTTATTGTACATACAAAAATACATACATATATACATACGATCATAGTTGATGGTATAATGGTACGATGTCATTAAAGTATGACGGTAATGGAATGATGGAATGATTGTATTATGGTACCCCTTTGGAGGTATGTCAATCAAATGTCAATGACAAAACGCGACCGGGTAACACAGGAGACAACGCTTAAGTTGGGAATTTATTTGTATTAAGGGTTGAGTTGGACGTTGAGTTTACGGTTAAGTTGATATTGAGTTGTGAGTTGAGTTCATGTACGCATGTAATTTTTCGGATCGTGTTAATTTGAGGATTGAGCTGGGCGTTAAGTTAAGGGTTGCGTTGAGGGTTGAGTTATCGAGTAGCGTGTTGAGTTGAAGTTCAGATTAGAATAAGTTGAGTTCGTATACGCATATAGTTTTCAAACCGTGCTAATTTTCGGTTTGAGTTGTAGGTTGAGTTTGGCTAAAGTTGGGGGTTGATTTGGGGTTGAGTTAAAGGTTGAATTGGGGTTGAGTTATGGTTGAGTCCAGGGTTGGGTTGAATTCAAGTCGACTTAGGGTTGAATAGGGTTTGAGTTGAAGTTGAATTGGATTGGTGTGAAGGGTTCGGTTAGAAATTAATTTGGAGTCGAATTTAGGGTTTCGTGGTAGATTAGATTGGTTTGATTTGAGATGAGTTTAGACACGCGTGTAGCTTTCCAATCGAGTTGATTTTGGGGTTGGGTTGGCCATTCTGCGTGAAGTTGAGTAGAGGGTTGAGATTTGGTTCAAGCCAAGTTGAGTTAAAGTTGAGTTAGAATTTAGTTAGCTTGCGTTTGGGTTAAGTGATTTGTTAGGTTTAGGTTAAGGGTTGATTTGAAAGTTGATTTGGTGAATGAGTTGAGGGTTATGTTGTGGTTAATTGGCTGATTGCGTTGCGATTGAGTTGAAGGATGAGTTGTAAATTGAGTTGGAGGTTGAGCTGAAGATTGAGTTAAGAGTTTCAGTTAGGAATTGACTTGTCAATTGAATAAATTTTCAGGACCGAAGTTCTAATCACCTCATGAGGTTTCAGCTCCTTTTATTTTAATAGTGTGACAACCACTTAGATAACATAAATAATCTTTAAATATGAATATAGCAAGTGCTTAATTTATAATTTATTTTTATTGTAAGTGATCAAAATGTGGTGTTAATCATAATCCATTTTACACAATTATGATTAAGAATTTTATAATTTATTGTAATGTAAAAATGTTTTTGCGCAAGTGTCCTTCGTCAACAATTTTAGTTTTTTGTTCCATTTTTGAACTTCTAGACCACAGTGCTGTGGATTTTTTTAAATTAATCAAACAGTACATAATTGTAAAAAATAAAACTTTATTAATATCACAATTCACATTTGGAGAAAAAAAATTATTAGCTTAAAATTAAATAAAACTATTTACACGAATGTAAGTCTTTCATTGTATGTATATGTGACATATTAGTGTATATGGCGGTGTCTTTAAAATGTGGATCTTTAAAACATTTGTAAAAATATTGTATCGGCGTTTGAATTTCCATTTTAGGTGCACATGTATGTTGCATTGGTAAAATCCTCCTTGGTAAATATGCTTCAGTCCAGACTGGAATGCACTGTTTAGCTGATGTTTAGTTGTGTCCGCCGCGTCACTACATTCGTCAGAATCAGATGAGGATTGCTCATGATTTCGGTGTAGTGGTAGCTCATAATCTTCGTCTTCAGAATCATCCGAATTATGAACCCACCCCCCTCCCCCCTAACTATGAACCCAACTTACACAATTGTGTAAGTCACTTTTTTGTTTAATTTTTATATTATTTCGAAATATTTATTGGTGATTTTTAGTTATTAAATTGAAAATTTAATATTTAAATAACACTATTGTCGCTTCTTATTATAAAATACTTATTTAGGGATAATAAAACTAAATACTTACTTTTTCCTCGATTGTCTTGCGATGACAGCTGCATTTCTTGACGCATAGTGATCCGGATCAGATCAAAATTTACATGTGAAGCAGCAACAACATTTGATCCAACATTCGTTTTGGATCACAAATGGTGATCTACAAATAGTTGAACAATATTTTGTAGTTGAACAATATTTTGTAAAGACAAAGAATATAATGAATATAGTACGAGTATGAAGAGGCATTCAAAACGAAACGAGACAAAAAAATTGAATTTTGGTCTTTGTTTGTTTTACGCATTTTTGTGTCGTTTCATGAGACATGATCTGATCCGGATCAGATCAAACGTCAAGAAATGCGGCTGACATTGTTCATTTTTTGACGTAACAATAACTTTCCCGCTAATTTTATTTTATATTTGTCAATTTAAATAATTAGTTCGAATGTTCAAGTTTAGATGGCATTACCATTAAGAAAGATGAAATAATTATAAATGGAACTAATATCACGCTTCATTTGGTTAGTATTTTACTTACACAATTGTGCTACATGGAATTTAACGCCGATTAAAATTTAAAATTCATTGGTTCTATCAGACAGTCAAATTTTACCCACATAATTGTGTGAATTGGTTCTTGCTGAAAACAATAATTTTTTTTTTTTGTGGATTTTTAGGAAAACTTATTTTTACCCACATAATTCTTACAATCGGTTTGCAACAATTAAAAAAATAAGTCTTAGGTCGGTGCTGAAAGGGCTATCATAATTTAATAATATTCAAAATAATCAGAAAATCATTAATATATATATATATATATATATAATATATATATATATATATATATATATATATATATATATATATATATATATATATATATATATATATATATATATATATATATATATATATATATATATATATATATAATATATATATATCTATATAAATATATATATAAATATATATATATATATATATATATATATATATATATATATATATATATATATATATATATATATATATATATATATATATATATATATATATATATATATATATATATATATATATATATATATATATATATATATATTTATATATATATATAAGTATATAGAAGTATATGTATGTAATATATGTGTATGTATATGTATTTTGCTCATCCCTAAACCCCCGCTTTGACGATTTTTTGAAATTCTAACATTCGTAGAAATTGGAACATTTTTGGAAAATTGTGCTTAATAATTATTCACGTGCTAAAATAGAGAACGCCCCAAAGCCGCTTAGCATTGGACTATTTGCACAAAGATGACTGGAAATCAAAAATATTTACATTAATCGATTGATTGATCAAAACGTACGACCAAGCCTAAGAAGCCTAAGCTAGACTCCCGGTTGGGATTTTTTGGGATTTTTATTTTCGGGGACAAGATGGATGGTATATCAAATTTTTCAAGTTGTATTGTGTTTGGCTTAATTCGTTGGGTTAGTATAGTATCGACGAATATATTGGTGCGAATTGCGGATTTGTTATATGTACTTCGTATCACATCTTACCACATACCACAAATGTTTCAAATGATGACAAAGGTCTAAAACGGGTTGGCTACCTTATCTAGAAAAAAATAATACAAAAATTGAAAATCCCGAAAAAAAATCTAGAAAAACAAACATCCAGAAACAAAAAAATTCCGAAAAACAAAAATGCAGAAAACTAAAATCCAGAAACACAATTATCAAAGGTGCGGCCCAAGTTAAAATTAAAAGTCATAAAATGGCCTTAAAATTTGAGTTTTTCCGTTAAGTTCTTAATATTTATGGTAATAAAAATCGCTTCAACGTTTTAGACACAGATCAAAGGAATTATATCGCTCATATCGCTTCTACGGGTTGTTGTACCACAAATGTTTCAAATTATTTTGTGGTTGGCTTAATTCGTTGGGTTAGTATAGTATCGACGAATCTATTGGAGCGAATTGTGGATTTAATTCTTCGTTAATGCTTCGTCAACCTTGCAGACACAGATCAAAGGAATTGTATCGCTCATATCGCTTCTTCTGATACATGTACCACAAATGTTTCAAGTGACGACAAAAGTCTAAAAATGCTTATAAAATTGATTTTTCATTTATTTTGAACAAAATATTTTTCCTGGATTTTTTTCTGGATTACTTCTTTAGTAATTTCTCGAATTTTTTTCGGAATTTTTTTTTTCTGGATTTTTAATTTTCAATTATTCTGGATCTTAAAATTTCTGGATTTTTTTTTTCAGGCAAATGTAATGATCCCATCTAAAACTGCTTGTAAAATTTAATTTTTTTCTTTTATTTTAAGGGTAGGCTACCTTATAAAGAAAAATGAATCCAGAAAACAAAAATCAAGAAACACAATTATCAAAGTGCGGTCCAAGCGAAAATTGATATTTTTAAAATGTTATCTTTGTCTGCAAAGTATAGAAGCAATTAACCAATTTAACACAAATCCGTAATTCGCTCATTAACATATATCAACATTAACAACTAACCCAATTAATTAAGCCAACCACACCACAACTTGAAATATTGGTAGTAGAACTATCAGTAGAAACGATACGAGCAATACAATTCCTTTGAGCTGTGCTGGAAAGGTTGACGAAGCAATTCCCATTCTGCCAAATATTAAGAACTCTTATGAAGAAACTCAAATTTTATAGAAATTTTATAGATGTTAATTTTAACTTGGGCCACACTTTGATAATTGTGTTTCTGGATTTTAGTTTTGTGGACTTTTTTACGGGACTTTCAGTTTCTGTATTTTTTTCCTAGATAAAGCAGCCCCCCATTTTAAACAAAATATATCTTCTGGATTTCTTTTCTGGTAATTTCTAGATTTCTTCTTTTCGGGATTTTTTCTGGATTTTGACTTTCAGAGTTTTCAAATTTCCAGATTTGTTTTTTCAGGCAAATTTAGTGATAACAAGGGCTAAACCCAATCTAGCAAAAATATTTTTGGTTTAAAATCAACGAAAAAAAAATTAGTTTTAGGGATGGTTATGAAATCTCGACGGTCGTTTTATCGAAATCAAAAACTCGAAATCAAATTCTCGAATTTTAAAATACCGAATTTCAAAATATCGAAATTTTGAAATTACCCCGAATAATAATCCACAAAATTAAAATTGTTCGATTATAGAATCCGCGAAGTGAATAGAATTCGTGTCGAAAACTGTATATAAAGAAATGGGAAACAATCGTTATAAATCGCGAAACAATTGTTGCGTTTGTGCTGGGAGTCATAAAATATAAATTGCAAGGAAATCAATAGTATTTTTCCAGGCTACTTTGATTCACAAAAATCATTTCCTATTTTGTTATACGCAGTAGTTGTCGATCCGCATTCGATCCTGCGCGGATTCTAAAATCGACATGAATATAAAATTTGAAATTCCGGAATACGGCCTATTGGTTTACTAAAAAAAACAATGCCTTGAATCAGTAAATAAATTTTCAAAAAATGGCAGGCTCTTAGTATTTTAAAAATTCCGAAAATATTTAGTAATAGTTGCCCGGCTAACACTGGTTAGGTTAGTTTGTTTGTAATAAAAAATTAACAAAGCAAGCCTTTTCAGGAGGTAGAAAATCACATTTATCCACTTTTGATATATAATAGCCCGATAACTATTCTGATTTCAAATAAAGAAAATGTAAAATAACCCATTGTTATTGTATAACCCACGCTGCTAGGGGCAACGTGAGTTATATTTGGTATAACAAAATGTTGAGTAGTCATTGGAAAATTATTCATAGTCAAATTGAATGGAAAACTATATTCCAAAAATTGTTAAATTGAGATATTATCCACTCGGCTATCGCCTCGTGGGACAAACTTATCTCTCATGGATAATATCTCGTTTTGCTCACTAGTACCATAAATAACTATTAAAACCAATCACAAAAGGTTTCATGGATTTATTAACAGGAGAATTGTATATTGGGACTAGGAGTTTGTTTGATGATATTCTTATGCACTATCTCTTGCAACGTGTATCTTAGCTAAAAATTCGATTAGCTATGGTTCTCGAATTGACCCAATGCTGTAGTAACTTTGTGTAAATTTTCCAACTACCTTAACTAAAACTATAATTTCTAATCTACTTTGAATAATGCAATAAAATTTGTTAAGCATTACCTACAACTTATCTAAAATATAAATGTATAGTTCAAAAATATGTAAATCTCATAAATTCTAGATTACTCTTATTTGCAAGTACATTTTTTTATGGTTTAATTAATAAATATTTTTTATTATTCCACTCTCTAATCGCAAAATTAAATTAACGTTACTTTTAGGTGAACTGATTTTTGCTATTAATTTATTTTATTATTTTCCGTCTATGCACCAATTAATTTCAAAGCAAACTTTATGTATCGTTAATTTATCTGTTTTTACTTTTCTTTATCTTATCTTTGAAAAATAGATTTCCATTTGTCTGTCAGTAGATTTTTCATCTGTGTATGTGCATCTTACAAAATTAATGTTGCTGTGCGTTTCTCTGCTGTTCTTGCAGAGATGGAGAGACCATTTGAATAATTACAAAATGTGATCAATTGATTGAAAAATGAATTAGCTATTGGAAAATAAAAATTGCATATTTAATAGTTTTTCACATTTTTTGTTGATTACATATTTTTTGAAAAGGTAAATAATGTTGAATGAGATTTTTATTTTAGTTTTTAATATTATACGTGCGTGTAATATTATTTTAATAGTTTTTTCGTTCTGATCAAACGAACTATGTGTATATTTACACTACTAACGTGAATATACGTTCAAATACTCGTATACTAAAAATAAGCTTTAATGTATATTTGTAAAAATTAACTAAATAATCGTAAAAAAAATATTCAAAGTCTGTTTTATGACTTGCAGAAATTGTAATGCTGAATCTATTTCTCGAGGTTGAAATTGTTTTTATTTATCTTGGCTTGACTTCGAACAGATAGATTTAAAACGTTTTTCTTCAAAACGTGGTACACCTTTTGACCCAATTATTCGATAAATTAACTCTGCTTTAAATCAGAAAAGTAACATTGAATTTTGAATTAAATCTTTAGTACGGAAAAATGTGTAACGAATGACAAACGACGCGACGAGAAAAGTTCAAATTTTGTTACTTTCAAAACAAAATATTCATAAATTAACTCAATAAATTAAATTGTACAATCAATTAATTATGTTAGACAAAACAAAATAAAATTTTAATCTTATACAAAAATCTCATGGGGACACAAATTAATTATAGGTGCTTTATTTACATAATATAGTGTACAAAAAAAATTGAATATAAGAATAAGTAAGACAATTTACTTAAGCATAAGTGAAAGATCTAAATGAAAAATGCATAAATCACTATCAAATCATGACAATTTTTTAAATGGTGATGACTCGGGTATTGCAACCAGTGAAGATAATAATGAAATTAAAATTCTTCCAAGTCCAATTAAAGTCAAAGAACCATTTCGGTAAGTTTTGTGTTCCCTAAGTGTTGGCAATGTACGAGTAAAATTTTACATAATTTTTTTTTTGTATATTTTCTTTAGCTATTCAGCATCTAGTTCACATACCTCAACAACAATAACATTGCATTATTATCCAGAGGGTGGATGGGGATGGATTGTCGTTATTGTTAGCGTCATAATAAATTGTTTGACGCAAGGATTTCATTTATCGGGTGGGATATTTATGGAAGTGGTTAAAGATTATTTTAAAGAGGAAACCATTATCGATACAGGTAAGATGAGTTTTTTGTGTAGTTTATACAACATAAACGACTACATTTTCATTTTTTTTTTTCATATTCTCGTTAAATAAAATATAAAATTCATAAATTACTGCACGTGGGATATCGAAAATATTATATACGAAAATATTGTTGAAGGCTACATTATATTATCAACTTGGGAAGAAAGAGATTTTGCATTAACGAGAGTTCTTTAACCTTTCGTCAGCGCATTGAATCAGCCTGTTCACACCATGTATACAGTACATCGCAACAGTTCAACAGTCGCGTTAACTGTTATTATTTTTATCTATGTATAATTACATTTTATTATAAGCATACCAGAACTATTTTAACACCACATAAAATTTTTGTTGGAACGATGCAACACAAATATTACCCTATCCATCAAAGTTTATTGGCAAAGAGGTATGAAATGAGGAATTGTTGCGATGCGCTTTAGACATGGAGTAAACAGGCTAATTTTGTACCATTGTTTGTTAACTGGGGGGCCAAAAAATATCCCAAATTAATTTCCAGGAAATTAACTGGAAAATTCATCGATAAAATAAAACTTAGCAGTTTTATGAGAGAGCGATTAGTTTTTTATTCAACTTTTTGCATTTTTAAGCTCTCGAACAAGAGAGCCTCGGTACACGGACAAAGGGTTAAAGCCAACAGAATACTGTTAGTTTGCTTAAAATGAACTGATGCTCATTCGATCACATTCCAAAATGTATTCCTAAACTTCTCATATGGCTTGAGTGAAAATAAATTTAGTATGTAAGGATCTTTAGATGGAAGAAGATACTGTTTGTGTCCAACCTTGATCATATCAGAAGATTATATTTATGGTTTGTTAAATCAATTTGAGATAAACCAATTTAACATTTGAGCCAATCCTATCCATAGTCTCTTCTAAATTGGCCACAATTGTAATTTTTCCTTCATGCGGAGATCTTCTCCAAAATTTTCCGATAAGTTTACCGTCGTAGCTTTTGCAAAGTACCCATTTGTACCATAACAATTGGTCAAACCACTGGATGGTTAAAAATGTTTACAATATTCGGTCTTAAATTGTTTTTTTGTGATTTGTGTGTGACCTTTCTTTAAGGAGGATTCGAAAATATTCTACTAATATAAAATAAGGTCTGTGCCGAGTTTTCCATGGTGGTTTTAAGCTATAGTTTATGGGAATCGGTTGCTAAGTTTCAGAGTATTATACAATTTGCAGAGCTAAGTATAGTATTTATTTTTTTGTTTTTTAGTTACTTTATTGCTCTTTTGAAGGAAGAGGTACATTAAAAAATTAAGCAACTTTGCAAAATATGTACTCAATATTGTTGTTAGTACCTGGTAAAACGGCTTTTGGCTGCTTTCATCGAATTGCGAGTATTTTGGTGCAGAATTAATCTTTGGATATTCGAATAAGTCCACTTTTTCATATGAAGAGACGGTAACGACAAGTCGTCCAATTTTGCTAGATAACTTCAATGATTGATATATGTATCGTTCGATATTGCCCGGTGTAAAATGATTTGAAGTGTGTAAAAGACGTTTTCATTGGGTGATAATCATATAGCAGTTAATAAAAATCCGTTTCATATTCCAAAACATTTCAGGGTCCCGAATTATCGCCTACAAAGCAATATTAGACGACATATCGTTACCGTCTCATTCATATGAAAAAAAAACTATTTCAAGCTGCATAACCGGCGTTGTTGACTGAATTTTTCAATACATCCATGCTATTTATGTGCAGCACGGGCGGATCTTGCTTTCACTGTAAACTGCGGTAAACATAAGATGCTGTATTGGCCTTTTATATTTTTTAAAGATACCCTAAATCGATCAAAACTGATTGATTGTTAATCACCGAAAATTAAAAACAATGCTTAAAATTATTTATCGCTCTAAAGGTTTTTTTGCCCATCTAAGCTGTCCTTCCTTTGGCGGTTAGTTATCGCAAGATACAGTATGGTATCAGTTGTTCTAGTGGGTGTTTCAATGCAATTTAATAGTCCAAAAGATGACATTAAGTGTATTTACGTACTCATAAACATAATTAACGGTCCTTAAAATATCGATATAAAGATCTCCTAACACAAAAAGATGTACAGCGAATACCATATAATATCGTTTTTAAGTGATATAAGAATTTATCAAAAGAAGCACTTTGTTCTCTATATGTATGCAAATAAAAGACAATATATCCTTACTACAATTGAGGTTAAGCTGAACTATGTCGGCACTCATAACGTATTTTAAGAAACATCCAATTTAAACTTTATCACGAAAAAGGACTGTTCCACCACCTGCAATCTTATAAGTCTTCTCTCAGCAATAAAACTGTCAAAACTGTAAAAATAGGCTTTGATTTTCACTTCAGCCGGCCGTATTTATTTTCTTCGTGTTTCAAAATATGTACAATGCCAAAATGCTAAAATCATGGTTATGGGGGAACCAGCGAGTCAGTAACAACTTTAAGTAAGAACGCGATATACAGAAAGTGCATGTTACTGACCAGCGAATCTTTAAGAACTTTTCGTTCAGTTTAGCCGTCACATAAGAGAGCGAAAATTAACGCGCAAACTGAAGAATATGTCAGAATACATCAAAATTTTCAAAGCATACTTTTCTTAAAAATAATAAATTTTGCTATTCACATTAGAATTTTAATACTGTATTTGTCAGTTTTTACGGATTCAGTGGCCAATATGTCAAATATTCTGTAAGGAAATAATTTCGTCAAATTCTTTAAGGATTCTTACTGATTCACTGGTTAGCCCTTTAGCCGTGGGATTTCGAAGGAACCAGAAAGGACTCATTCAAAGAATGATAAAGTCGCAAGAAAAAGTTGCCAAGAGAGCAAAGGCGCCATATTACAAGATGGATTTAAATGACAGTGTTAGTATCCTGGAATATTGATTATTACCTAGTATTAGTGTCATGTTGATTAAACCCTGTGCTATTGCACAACCTACTGTGAATGAGCATTCTTGATCAAATTAAGTTTTGTATAGGCCCACGGTGAAAATAGTTTAGGGAAAATTAGAACATTGGTCTCAATGTAAAATGTATGGTACAATTAAATAAATGTAATAATTCGTCATCAAAAACAATACATGGTCCCTTGTTAATTTTTTTGTTTGATTTTAAAGTTTCGCAAGGCTAACTAGACCAAAATCAAAAATTATTTATGAACGTCTATCTCTTTTAAAGACATTACAAAGTGTAAAGATTTCCCTTTCCTATTTAAAATTGTACTGATTTTTATTGATCAAAACAAAGAGTGGGTACAAACATTTTTGTATTTTTGTTTTGTTTCATTAATTCCATACAAAAATGTTTTTCTATATTTTCTAAATCTTAATCTAAATATTTGTTCACAAACTTAGGACTAAAGCGCAATAGAAGATATTGTTCTGTTTATATATATTCTGTGGTAATACTTAGTATTGCCTCCTCTTACGTCTACAATGGTTCGCATGCGGTTCCCCATTGACCTTATTAAGGTTTTGACAAAGACTTGGAGGATTGCACCCCACCTCTCATCCAACGCAATCTTGAGGTCACTGATGTTAGATGGCCACGGATTTCTGGCTTGGACCATCAATTTTAGTTCATCCCATAAATACTCAATAGGATTCATGTCTGGACTGAGGGCTGGCCAACTCATCGTCTCGAGTCCAACCTCATCCATGAACTGCTGAGTGATTCGAGCTGTGTGACACCGGGCATTTTCTATATATCATACATGATACAAGAGAATGTCCTCTATATATCGTTCAGCGGTCAGACCTCCTCTACGGGGATAAAAGCGGCTAAAATAAGATCTGTTTTTCCATAAAGCGATATGCCAGCCCACACCATGCACGAACCACCACCGTACGAGACTGTTTCAACAAAACAGCACTGCGAAAATCGCTCTCCTGGACGCCGGTAGACCCGGTCTCTTCTATCATTACCATGAAGGTATCTTCTGCACTCGTCGGCGAATAGAACGGATCTCCATTGCTCGATGCTCCGATTGGTGTGTTCGAACTTGTCTTAGCTCCTTCTGCACATCGGTGCCCGTGGGATGGCGATTTCGCAGTGAAATTAGGACGTTAAATCGATCGTCCCTCTCGGATGTACACCGATACCGGCTCGTTGATTCCTTCCTTCTTGCAATAAACCAACAACTTGTGCGGCTTTTTCTGGAGTACCATCCATGATTTTGAGGAAACAATGAATGAAACTAGTAGAGATTCGGTCAGGTCAACGTCTGATAAGTGACTGATGGCAAATATCGGTCAACGTGGTATTATACAGTAGAGTGCAGCACGCCAAATATTTTCACCGAAACATCGCATTTTGCTACGATTTGCTTTAATTTATTGTCTGTCTTCTTAATAAAGACATTTTGGTTATTTGGTTAGTAATACTTGGTAATACTAAGTAAAATAACGCCTCAAATAACACAAAGTAGAATAACAAACCGAGAGAAAAGTAAAAAACTCCGACACCACATTTGAAAGGACAAGATTGAACATCCCCATAAATGTAAATCTATATGGATACATATTTAGCTTTCCAAACAATATAGTCGTTGTTGAGTGTGTATAAATTCCCATTCCCCCAGAAAAGAAATGAAAACGAAACTAACTGGTAAAACCGGTTTATCCCCGTAGTATTTTCGAAATCATAAAAGTACCAGGTTGAGTTGCGGAATGTTAAATAACTTAGAGCTTTCCAGTATTATTCGATAATTTCCATATTTCTTGAAGGAATTAAAATTGTTCCGGAGGTTATTCGAAACTTTGTCGAGTTTATCCTATAGTGTGTTTTAATTTATAAATCTTAGGAGTATTGGACTAAAAAATTAGTCCAGCTAACTTACCGGCCATATTTCAGAAATCCCGACCATAGTATTTTACTTTTACGCCTAGGTGACTAATTCCAGCTCTATAAACGCAAACGGATTTGTGGCAGATTAGCTAGTCTTGTGTCACTAATCTCGCTTAGCTTAACTTTTGAGCTTAACTTAATTAACTTTTGAGTTCCACATCCAAGTTGTATTGTAGCTGGTGATTCTGATATTTGCGTGTTATCTTGTGGCGTTATTTTACTTTGTATTAAATTAATAAATAACGCCCCTCGATAGTACACAAGAAAAACAATCGAACAAAAATAAAAACGTCCAACCGACGTAAAATAGACTTATTAATTTTGAGCAAATCATTAGTAACTAACTTCAACTCAATAGCATGGTATTAATATTATGGTATCTTCCTAGGTCATAAACACAGCTTTAGAGTGACAGAAACCATTTTTTGTTTTTAATTTTTTTTTTTGAAAAATTTCACATTCGTACACAATTTTTATACAAATATTTTTCCAGTGCGGAATAAAATTTGTGGAATTAAACAAAAACAGAACATTTATAATCTAATTAATTTTCCAAAATCTTCATTATTTTCGAAACAATATGGCGGAAGGCAAAATTAAGTACCTCAGTAATTATTGAAATAAAGCTCTATTTTTGATTGTTTTTCTGTTTTAATTAATACATTTTATGTATAATTGATAATCAAATTCAATGCAATTAAAAATTTTAACATTACGCAATACGTACAATATGTAATTACAAATAATTTTTAAAAAAAAACAACTCAAACCTTAAATGCGTTTCCTCAACATTTTGATTTTTGCAGATATCCGGTTTTTGTTTAATTCCACAGAAATACTTCGCTTCATATTTTTTTCACTAAATTTTGTCAGAATACTTTAATAATGTCAATATACTATAATAATTTTTTCAGGACTGTAAAACTTGTTATATTTATACGGCCAGTAAATAGTATTTCCACGTTCCAAAAATTTGTTTCCAACCGTTGAGATTTAGAGCTGCACGCAATAGAAAAAATTAACATGCGATAAAAAAAGAAAACTATAAAACACAAATGTCTGGCATGCTTTGATTTTTTGGCGGTATAAAATCGACGATGTAATATTTTTGACGAATCGGACGATGATAACACTTTATTTTTCAAAATTACGACTTTTCTGGTTAAAATGAAAACTTTTCGAACGTAAATTTTAATTTTTAAATAAAAGTTTTAAAAAATAAAAATAAAGCGCTATAAAAATTTCACAAATCGCCATTTTTATTGTGTTTATTGTTGTTTGTTTCCATAAAATATACTCGGGTCGAGTATATTTTATGGAAACAAACAACAGGCGTAATAGTAAATTGGCGGTCAAAGATATAGGCAGATTTATAGATAATGCAGTTTTATTTGATACGTGAGATAACGGAAATACGGTATTATTTCTAAGGCTTGATTTCCATGAGAAAATCTTACTGACTTGTATATTTTACTGAAAAAGACAGAGGAGTTAAGACAATCAAAAACTCCATTAGAGTGACAAAGATAGTAATTTTTTAATAGCAAAATTGTATGGTTATATTTTGACAGGTTTTTGTTAACATAACCAATAAATTTGGTTCAATTAAAATATAGCTAAGTAGGTATTTAATATAAATAATAATTTACTTAATATATATGTATGGTCACAAAACTTTCTGTACATATATTAAATTTATTTGGAGTGTTTTTATCAAAACGTCACTTTATACCATAAAAATATCGAGGTGGGGTTAACTTCATTTTTTTTATAGTATTTGCTTCAGTGTGCCAGAAAAATTTTCTATCCTTACACAATCTTTATGTAGATGTATTGTAAAATACTGAAAAAATATACTTCGCCTCATATTTTTCTTCAGTAAATTATGGTTATACACCAGTAAATTATGGTTACTAACTACAGTAAAAAAACAATTTTTTTCAGAACTGAAAAAAAAAATTTCCCTCTCACACCTCAAGTAAATCTATATTTTTATCTCGCTTTATTTTTACTGATAAAAATACTTTCGTAATGGAAATCAGGCTTTAAGATGTCAGCTTTAACAATTTTTAATTTTTGGTACATTTTATATAATTCATGTCTATTTGTCAATTTTATCCGTGTTGGTTGGTTTTGTTTATATTTTTGTTACGATACAAAAACGTTTAAAAATAACAACTACTGCCATCTTTAGAAATAACCCATCTATCGCCGTTTTTGACAGCCATGTCCCTTATGTTATTCCGTACCTTCACTGATGGCTTTTTGACAAATTTTATCCCCAATTACTTCACTTTAATAAAATATCCGGATTTTTTTTGGTGACATGAGTGAACAACTTTTGTACTTGACATAAAATTTTAGTATTTTAAACGTCAACATCACATTTTCTTTTTAATCACCCTTACTGCGGTTGTCGCGTCGATTAACAATCGACACGACTTTACCTTGTCGTGTCGTTTTTAATTTGTCATTGCCTAATATTTGTCAAAATGATAAATATTGTGGTTTACGTTTTTTTTTGTACCTGAAATGTTTAAAAATTTTAAATCTTTAATGCTTCAGAATTGTGAAAGGGCGAAGAAAAAACTGCCGTGCACACGAGAAAAATTTTATTATAAATTTTAAATATAAATTAACTTGTAATACTTTGGATGTAGAAAAATTATTAAATTTATTTTAATTTTAATTTTTCAATTTGCAGAAATTTTGGATTTTTTTACACCGATAAAAGAAATAATTTTCCGTTATCAAAAAAATATCCCAATATTCTTTATCGTTTTTAAAAACGCTAAACAATCTAATTTTTCGACAATTTTGTCAAAAATAGGTCAAATACTGTCACAAATCATTATGATCAAATACTGTCGAAAAGTGTCAACAATTGTCGAAAAGTGTCAAAAACTGCCGGAAAATGTTAAGAGCTGTGCGTGCGATATTACGAAAAAAAAAGGAAACAAAATGTTCTTATTGTTTCGTCAACAAGTTTTTGAAATATACCGGTAAATTTTGAAACAGTTCAAACTATTGAAACAGTTCTGAATGTAAATGAAGCTAAAATTTTTACATTTTTCAATTTTTTTAGCTGTCAAAATGTCCTATCGAAAACACAGGTTTTGAAAGGCTGTCAAGAACTCTTGTCAAAAAGTGTCGAAAACTGTGTCATAAATACTAGTTTTCGATACTACCCATCTCTGGTGAACACTAGGATTATAATTTATTTGCTTTTGCATGAAAAATATTTTTACAAAATCACTGGTTATTTTATCTTCATCACTTATTTCCACTTTCTTTTTACAAATTTTACATGTGACCAGAAGCTTACAGTATATTCATGGCTTAATTATTTTATTCTTTATTTATTTTGCTGTATTTGTATAATCGTAGTCGTATTGTGAAATGTTTAAAATGTTTGCAGTTTAGAATGATATCAAACCAAATATCTACGTACCTGTAAATTTTTACATTTTAATTTCTATAAACCCCACACAAACATGATCTTATAAGGATTCTCTCTTAAATTTAACTGCTTGTTGCGCCGCTAGAATAATCGTTCACCCTTTGCCGTTTACAACAAACTATTCTGAAAATTTATTAACGATATTAAACTGCCTGGTTTGACCACGCGGATTTCAGTATACCTACATTTTGACAAGAATTATTCATTGATGGACTAAACTAATTTAGTTACTGGTTAAAACATTATTTTCAATTTTAAAAAAAAATAGAAAATTTTTTATTAGACGAGGATGATATTCGAACCCACGCGTGCATAGCATATTGGATTAGCAGTCCAACCAACTACTAATTTTATTTTCTTACATTTTACTATAAATTATACTCCACTCAAGTAAAATTTTCGTTTCCCATTTTAAATTAATTTATGACTATTATAAGTTATAACACCTCGTAGGTATTTAATACGTTTGAGATATGCAAAGTAATTTATAATCAAACTTTAATTTGTTCTACAACTAAACAATAAATCAAACTTTAATGAGATTATTAAAACGATAAGAGAACCTAATAATGCTTATTATTGTGCAAAAAATGCAACAAAACAAAATTAGCCCACAACAGATTTTTTTTTTTTTTTTTTTTTCAATTTTCTTGTTCGCATAAATTATATCAACTCCCTTTTTAATTACTTATCAGCATTTTCAACTTAATAAATTGTTGTGTTGTGTCTTGCATTTTAAAAGTACGAAATATAAAATTTAATTAGTTTTGCATATCATTATAAATTACATTAAATACTATTATGAAAAATATTGAATTTGTAATTTTATCGCGCAACACAAAAAATAATAAAATCTAATTTTTATTTTTTTTATTTTGTTATTTTTCATGCAGGATGGCTGATTTCAACTTCAATAGGATGTTCATTAATTGTATCACCAATAACTGTAGCGCTGTGTGTTAAAAAATCGACAAGACTGACGACAGTAGTGGGAGGATTGGTGACTGCATTGGGATGCTTATTTACATCGTTTGCCACTCAATTTCATCAGTTATTTTTTAGTTATGGTAAATATTTTGGTATATAGAACAATTTGCGTACATATACGAGTATGTATAGAGATAACCTAATTTTTATTACAGGACTACTATTTGGTATTGGTGTTTGCATGATACGTGACTCGTCACTCCTAATGATTGGACAATATTTTAAAAAGCGTCGAAAATTTGTTGAAATTTTTATTACATCAAGCCCTGGTCTGGGGTTATCGGTTATGGCGGTTTTCATCAAATATTCTGTAAGAATGTATAAATTTCGTTTGGGTTTGCATCTCGTGTCCGCGATACTATTCACCATATTTTTTCTGGGTATGTTTTTTCGTTCTGCATCGTTGTATCATCCCCAACGGCGGGCCATATTACATTTGAAGTATCAGAAGAAAAAAATTAAAGAGAAAAACCGACGAAAGGAGAGATTGAGATGTATGGATTATAAAATATTGGAAAATAAAACATTTCAAATTATTTCGATATCGAACTGTTTCAGGTAGGTGCTTGTTTAATAATATTCATATTGTTACGTTTTTGCCTTGTCAATTAAGGTTCGTATCACTGGATTGTGAATAAAACAAAATCAATTCAATTTATACCCAACGAATTTATTTATATCACACAAATATTATAACAACACCTCACTGTTCACTTATAATTTTTATTTCGCACTACAACATTCGACCTTGTTCGCCTTTTTATATACACAAACCAAACTTCTCGAAAGTTCATGACTTTTCCAGTACTAATAGTGTAGAAACATTTAGAACTGTTTTATCATGGAAAATTCCATTTAGTACAGTAAAACATTCAGCTATTCATTTAACTTATTCTATTACACACTAGGTGTCACCGTCACACTACCCCTCACCTAAGCCTATTCGTCCCGAACAGGACCCAAATCACCTCTTCTGTACAGGGCCAAACCTGTCTAAAAGCACCACCTTCGATTTACCTCCTTGTCCTTTCCTAGTCCTGTAGGGTGCCGTCCATATAGGTTGCAGTTTCGTCGATAAATCCCCTACTCTTGTTGCGAGTTGTGAAGCCTCACCAATTGCCTTTCGTGTAATCCTTGGCTATTTGCCCGTATGGCATATCGAGTTTTCATCCAGTCGCCCGACACTCCCACTCCACTTCGCACAACTCGGTCCTTCTTATCCAATGTCTGCTTAACCTGGTGTTCTTTGGTTTCCTCAACAATTGTGTCAGATTTCGATGGCAGCTCCTCGCAATGGCTGATTGTTACTCGCCTTACTGTCGCATCCATACCGTTAAATTTAATTTTCAGCTCGATGTTATCGCTACTCAATATTCCTCGTCCAAAATCCAACATGAAGCCATTCACCCTCATGAAGTCCGTTCCCAAAATGACTCCGTCCACGATATCTGCGACCAGAACTTCGTGTGGGAAAAGAGTTTCGCCGATCCTTATGCTCACGCTCTTTTTCCCTTTAATCATTGCACTCTCTCCATTTGCCATTCTTAATTTTAACCCATCAGCCAGCTGCACAGCTCCTGCGATCAAGTCTTTCCGGACAATTGTGTGAGTTGCTCCGGTATCCATCGTAATGATACACTTCCTTCCATCAATATTGTCCTTAATTGTTACGCTACTTCCATCTCGTGCTTCACTCGTAACAGGGATGCATGTTATGGGGCAACCAGACGACGAAGCCAGCTTCGGTTCCTTCAAACTGATTTCTAACCTTTCCACTTTACCGACTGTTGCCATCCGTCCATCCGATTCCTGCTCTCCTCTTAGTGCTCTTACCACAGAAGTTGGTGATCCGTGCCGTTTTTCTCTTGCTTCCAAACAATCTCGCGAGATGTGGCCAATCCTGTTAAATATCCACTATCTTAGCTCGCTGTCTCTAAACCTTTCTCCCGACCGTTCGGCGTTTGCCCAACTTGTCACATTCCCAACACCTAAGCCTGCCTCTTCCGACTGTCGATACCATTCGCTCCATGCTGCCTAAATAATGACGGTCTGGTGAAGTTCTGCATAGTCTCGATCGTTAAAGCAAACACAACGGTTTCCGCGAACGTTGCTTTAGATGACAACATCACCGCCCTGCGTGTTTCTGGATCTCGAATGCCGTCAATGAATGCGTCAATTTTTAGCCTTTCCATATAATCAGCCGACGTACTGGTATGTGCTAGATATACTAACCGCTCGATTGCTGATGAAAATTCCTGAAGCGATTCTCCTCCCTTTTGGTAGCCGGCTTTAAGTTTCATGCGATAGATTTCCCGCTTGTGGTCACTGCCGTACTTCCGATCTAGCGCCTTCATAATTTCGAGATAACTGTTGCGATCTTTTTCCGGAATTGTTTGTAAGGCCTCCACTGCTTCACCTTTAAGGGCCACTATAAGAGCTGCAACAAGATTGTCATCATTCCAACGGTTTTGATTGGCTGCCGTTTCAAATTGAAATTTGAAAATGCATAAAGATGTTGTACCGTCGAAGTTTAGTGGTTTTAACTTAACTGATTGATCGGTCTGTACCACTTGCGTTGTTGTTCCACTTGCCTTGACATCAGTTAGATCTTTCTCGAGACGTTGAAATTTTTCCACAACTTGTTGAACCTTCATATCTAATTTTCCTTCAACCTGTTGAATCTCCGTTTGCAATTTCTCTTCAACAAGTTGAACCTTCGTTTCTAATTTTTCGTCAACCTTTTGAATCTCCATTTGCAGCTTCTCCACTTCGCCGTGTATGTTAGTAGATAATTCGAGAAGTTTATCGTCGATTCTCTTATGATCATCTGTAATTTGGTCTTTAATTTCTTGGTTAGACTGATTTTATTGTGCCAACTATCGCTCGTTTTGTTGTTTCATTTCTTGGTTTGACTGATCAATTTTCTTCATTTGCCGTTCTATTTCTTGATTTGACTGCTCTCGTTGTTGCGCCATTTGATTTTTAATTTCTAATAGCTGTCGTTCGTTTTGTTGTTTCATTAGACTCATCTGTCCCATTATCTGGTTCATAGCAGCTATTAACTGCGACAAATCGAAACTTCCAGATGGTAGTTGTGTTGTTTCGACTGACGGCTGTTTATCTCCTATCTTCTCTACACTTGCCGCATCCGTTACTTCCACGCCAAAATCATGTTGATCTGCGTCTAACCATTCTTTCTACATGGCACCACGTAGTCGCGCTTGTAAAGCTGCTTTGCTACCACCAGTAGCCAAACCCCGTTTCTCAAGTTCCCTCTTTAATTCTGGAACTTTTAGTTCGTTGAGAATCATGTCCTTTGTCTTATTATTCACAATCCCACCGCTGTCACCAATTGTTACGTTTTTGCCTTGTCAATTAAGGTTCGTATCACTGGATTGTGAATAAAACAAAATCAATTCAATTTATCACCAACTAATTTATTTATGTCACACAAAAATTATAACAACACAGTTTACTAACGATAATTCACAAAATCACTTTAAATAATTTTCACACAATTTTACTGTTCACTTATAATTTTTATTTCGCACTGCAACACTTTTTAAATCACTTTATAATTCCTTTTAATCTTTACACTATCACTTACCAAATATTACTGATCCAATTCGATCTTGTTCGCCTTTTTATATACACAAACCTAACTTCTCGAAAGTTCATGACTTTTCCAGTACTAATAGTGTAGAAACATTTAGAACTGTTTTATCAAGTAAAATTCCATTTAGTACAGTAAATATTGAGCTATTAATTTAACTTATTCTATCACACCCTAGGTGTCACCATCACATAAAGTTTAAAATGAGTTTCTAAATTGTCTAAACAATGAGTATACCAAATTGTAGGATTATACCTCAAAAGAATCTGTCGATCAATTAAAACCACCTTACAAAAACAAAACGAAAAAACAAAGTAATAGGAACTGCAAGAAGTAATAAGAATTACTCGTATTAGCAGCGTAAATATTTCCTAATATCATCTTGTTAAAACAGCGAAACCGTTAGCTTATCTTCACAGAATTTGATGAAACATTCAGCTGGATACACCGTTCTTTATGAAATTATAACCAGCACACAGAAAAAAACAACTTTAGCCATGTTTTTTTTTCGCTCTCCATAGCTGCTATCGAGAGCCGTCATTTTTCTACGCCTAAATTTAAATTTGTCGCGCTATTTATTGGTAAACTATAGAGTCATTTGAACATTGTCCCTGACAAAAAATTGAATGGCTGGTAATATTTCTGATGTAAGATCGGTTGTTAGTATTAATTTTTATGGTAAAAAGAATTTATTTCGTCTTAGGACTAAGAATCATTTTGTTTACCAGTGTCTCATTATTCTAAGATCATCCGACAACTGATCTATGCCTTCATTAGATAAAACGACGTTATATGAGGCCGCCGTGTCATCGGCATAAGCCGTGGGCCGTCCGTGTATATTCTAATAAAATAATTAAGTTATATACATCAATTAGAAAGAATAGAGGCCCAATTATTGAGCCTTGGGGTACTCCAGCTTACAGCAGGGTTACATTGCTTATGGTACAGCCAATCTGCCCTATTTGCTCACGCACAGCGCAGTATTAAGATAGACCAATCCAATAGAATACCTCTGATTCCGAAATTAAATAACATTTTTACTAAAATTGTATGATCTAATGTATCAAACGCCTTTTACTTTCTTTTACGTAAGTAATTTGGTTTGGTCGGCATATTGCTCTATTGTGTGCGTGGTAAGTATTTTGTGATACGGAATGGTGCTGGTGTATAAAATAAATAAAAGCAATCGAATGTCATCTAAATTAATACAGTGCATTTTTAAAATGTTTGCTCAACCAGATACATGTTATGAAAATGCATTAAAACGTGTTGTAATTATGGCGCAACAAGCTTTACAAAGTTAAGTAGATATGTAAATAATTTATCGTCAACTACGGCAAAATTAGATGATGCACGAGTACTTTTAAAACATACCGAACCACTATTTCAAGAATTCATCGAAATGGAAAAAAAGATCTTTGCACTCGACCAGGAGGATCAGTTACAATATGATAATATCTCTGTCAATATGATGAAATCTCTGTGAAATTTTTGCGGGATATTTCATTAATAGAAAAGAAGGTGTCAGGAAAAATTAAATTTTTAGTGATAATAGTTTTCATTAATAAAACAAGTTAATTTCACAAAATCCACGATTAGTTGCTTTTTAGTAGCCACTTTAGGAAAAGTTTTTACGATGTCACAAGAGAATGTCATTAGAATGAGAACATGATACAGAGATACAGTCAGTCAAGTAAGAGCGTGGTCGTCATTACCGACAGGTAATGAAAGATTTCGCTCTAATTCCTTTGCGAGCCGATAGAGGGAAGCTTTGTCCTTGATGCATTGTCAACAAAGGTTCAGTTGTCGTTGATCTTTTGAAAGAGAATCACGTTAAGCACCATGAGTGCTAAATACGCGTCGCGCTACGAGGCTGTGTTCCTTTGCACCCACCCGAAAGGTCCGAAAATGTCGCAATCAGCGGCTGCTAAATATATGAGAAAGTCGAAGGCATTTGTACATAAGTGGGTACAGCGATATAAAGTGGCTAAAAATGTCGATGATTTACCAGAACGTGGCTCGATAGGAAAAGTGAACAAAAAAGATGAAAAAAGAATAGTGAATCTGTTTTCGCGGAATCCTGGTTTAACACTGCGGCAAGGACAAGCAAAATTAAAGGCAAAAGGTTTAGATATATCCTACGAAACTATCCGAACCCATCTTCGTA
Organism: Tipula vernalis; assembly: GCA_958295665.1. Classification (NCBI taxonomy): domain Eukaryota; kingdom Metazoa; phylum Arthropoda; class Insecta; order Diptera; family Tipulidae; genus Tipula; species Tipula vernalis. The sequence continues at coordinate 366,619,593 of OY282558.1, read as the reverse complement.
CTCATGACCTGAAATGGCGCAACACAATGAAGAAGCCTCTGTTGACTGGAAAACATGTGAAAAAGCGACTCGCTTGGGCGCATGAGAATATCGATAGAGATTTTGAAAATGTCATTTTTACTGATGAATGTTCTGTATGGGCACGTTGTGTCCTCACGCGAGCCTGATCAACTTCCACCAATAGGCTTGTTCAGCGGACCGTAAAACACGGAATAAAGGTGCATCTTTGGGGCTGCTTCTCAAAGCAGGGATTCGGCACTTTGTACCTCTTTACCGACAACCTAAATGCCGAAAAAATGATTAAAATCTACAAAAAGGCTTTACTGCCATCTGCCAAACGTTGGTTCATCAGCAAAAATGAAGATTGGATTCTGCAAGAGGACAACGATCCTAAACACCTCAGCAAGCTCTGTACTGAGTGGAAGACTCAACCTGGCATCGTTACATTGGATTGGCCGTCGCAGTCGCCTGATGCAAACCCTATTGAAAATGTGTGGGCATATATTAAACAGAAACTTCGTGGAAGACGCACACACACTTTGAAGCAGCTATCTTGCGATCTGGAGATCGTTGCCACTAGAATACGCCGTCAAATTAGTAGAAAGCATGCCTCGGAGATGTCAGGCAATTATCGACGCCGATGGTGACTGGACACAATATTAACCGAATTGCATCATCGTTTGTAATGTGTACAATATATTTATAAATATGAAAGTTTCACCAAATAAATTTTTTTATAAATTAACCCGACCACGCTCTTACTTGACTGACTGTAGATACATATGTGTGGAATTTTAAACTTTCCACATTTTCCAGCGTTTCCACATTTTCCACATTTTTTATTGGCGAGAACGTTGTACGGTCCTATATAGTCCTTTAATCTCCTAATTTCTAAACTTCTTTCGTTTAAAATAAGAAGTTAGCTGACAGTGACCATTTCTTTTCTACTGAGTTTTTAACGTTCGTTATTAAACAAAATGGGTCATGCAGGAAGCCAAAAGCCATGTTGATTCTAAAGTTCCGAGCAAACTTTTTTTGTGCTAAGCACCTCCCCACTACTGACAGCTACGAGTTTTGGTTATAAAATGCTAAAATTTCAGTGGGTCGGCCCCTTAATCTTGCATTACAAAATCTTGCATTACAAAATCTTGCATTTCAAAATCTTGCATTACAAAATCTTGCATTACAAAATCTTGCATTACAAAATCTTGCATTACAAAATCTTGCATTACAAAATCTTGCATTACAAAATCTTGCATTACAAAATCTTGCATTACAAAATCTTGCATTACAAAATCTTGCATTACAAAATCTTGCATTACAAAATCTTGCATTACAAAATCTTGCATTACAAAATCTTGCATTACAAAATCTTGCATAACAATTTCCCGTACATTTATAGAATCGCGCGCGCGATTCTATAAATGTACGGGAAATTGTTATGCAAGATAACAAATTGCTGAAAAATTGGACGGTGATTGTATATTGAAATTAATTAATGATACGCCAGTTCTGAGGATTTTTCAATCCAAATTCGGATGCTAAAAAGTTTGGCTTTCGTTCCACCAAACGAAATACCAGGATATTATCAATATTTATATGAACAATTTGATGAGAACAGCGGAGCGAAATTAATTGGACGGTGGTTCCACAAAAATTATATTGGGGGCCTCAATCATACACCAAGAAATATGCCACAATTCTGGTCTATTGCCAATGCAGATATAGGATCAGAAAATTTCCCACGGACTGAAAACAGTGTCGAAGCTTGGCACCGACGCCTTAAAGTTGTGGTTGGACAACGGCATGCTGGAGTATACCGAATCATTGAAAATTTATCAAAGGAACTAATTGTGGCAAAAGCTCAAATTGATAAGGTGAAATCCGGAGAACGCCTTTCAAAGAAAAAAAAGGCAATAATCAAAAATAGAAAAATAAAACGTATCATTAAAAAAAGGGAAAGACTCAGTAAAACTGATTTTTTAAAAAGAATCGGGCATATTATTATCCTCTTTTAATTGCTGTACAATTTATTTTATTTTATTTCTTTTTAATTATATTATACAATTATAACTTTTCTTCTGTTTTTTTTTTGTGAATAAAATTGCTATAATTTAATATAAACTCAAAACTGACTTATTTAAATTTTCAATTGACATTTATGAATACACAATATTATGTTAGATACTAAAGACAGGTACAGATACTAAAACTGCAAAATTTTGAAATGCAAGATTTTGTACTTGCAAGATTTTATAACTGCAAGATTTTGGTTTGGCAAGATTTTGATTTGCATGATTTTTAAAAAATGCAAGATTTTGTACTTGCAAGATTTTGTAATGCAAGATTTCGGGGTGCTCCCATTTCAGTTTCATTATAATTTGGCATTTTAATTATTGTCAGGAATTAAACTGCTCAGACCCTTACTTTTTTCATAACGAAAGACTAGCACCAAAAACCTCTCTTCATATTACCAAGTTCATTCGCTTAGATGATTCAAGGTTAGTTCAAATTCAATGGATTTTATCCTCCAGGTTTAAAAAGTTGGGTTCACTTCTTGGCAGTTGTATTTCTCAGAGGAGGTTCAATCACGTTCACGTGGCAATATTATTTATTCATTCATATTCGTAAGTATACAATATTTTCTGATAATAGATGTCTGTTATGTCTAATAATTTAGGAAACGAAATATCTTGGTATTAAACTGTACTTTGTTTACAAGTGGTCAGCATATCTTGCATAAATATTGCATTACGTTTTCACAGCTTTGAAATTAAATAGTCAAACCGGAAGGTCTAGGCGACCAATTGGTTTCTCCATTTCATGAGATAACACGACTAGAAAATTTCTTTGTCCAGTACGGTGCTAAGTAATGTGCAGATGTCTCCAATAGTGATTTTACACTTTTGCTACCGTAACATCAGCCAATTTAAAAATTATTCCTCTATTGATATAGTTTGCAATCTGCTGTCACTATTTTTTTATTGTTATTTGCAGTCGCAGAATTTTCTATTTATTTTGAACTTTTCAAATAAATTCCAATTCGCTCACTCAATAAAGTTGTTGTTGCACATTGTACTTGCATTCAAATTTCCTTTGGTCTGTCTTTTTAATCATTGTGACAATTTGTCCTCCTCTGCGCTAATTTAATTAATCTCCCTTTAGTTCCTTACCCAACATCTTAAACTAATATGACTACAGATTTGTGTATGTTATTTGAGATAAGTAATACAAACCAAAAATTTAAACTATTACTTTAATAATTGGGTCTTATCAATTGTACAGCATCTGAAATGCAACCAAATTAACAAATCACAAGTTGAATATTTTAAGAAGCAATTCATTTATCTGATATCATTCCAAAATTAAATAAATTGTTAATAACATTCAAATACTGCATAATATTATCTATTTTTTTAAACTTACAGCTCTTTAGGATTATACAATCCCATCTTCTTCATCTCGCACAAAAGCAAACTCGAAGGAATTGATGAAAATGAACGTATACTGCTCCATATCTATTTGGGGATTGCATGGATTGTTGGCTGCATAACTTTTAGCATAATAATTATAAAACGAGATTTAAAATTAAAGCAATACTTTTGTCAAATATCACTGTTGATGTGCGTATTATGTATCATAATGTTGTATTTTATAAATGGAAATTTTCTATTTTACGTCATATTTGTATGGATTTTCGGTAAGACATTCTCAAACCATCATAAACAACTTGAATAACAATTATAAGGTTTATTTGTTTTTGCCTAGGTTTCTTCATCGGTGGATATAATTATTCGATAAAATTGTTAATTTATGAAAAAATTAAATCAAAAAATTTTGCTAAAGCCTGTAGTTTTATACAATTTTTTCAAAGTTTTACAATATTCTTAGGCATACCACTAGTCGGTCTACTAACAATTATTAATTCATACTGGATTGGTTATATGATCGCATCGATTAGTATATTAATCGGATGTCTATTATTATATTTATTAAGCTCTAGAAAATTATTAAAATCGCGATCAAATTGCTATAGTTCATCTTCGTCGTGCAATTGCCAGCATGTGCATAGATCATTAGAAACAATAGATAAAGTTAAGAAAGATAATGTTGAAGTTCATTTAAAAAAGCTTGCATTTACTAATACAACAAATGATTTGTGTACCAATCCGGAAGGTGACCCAGTCGTTATAGCGATTAAAGCAGAGCTAACTTGTATTTCGGAAGAAGGGATTGCTGATATGGATCTATCGGGAATTAAACTGAGTGATGAAATTGAGTGTGACATTGATTCGGATGAATTAGGGCGACGTGAAATATAATGGATTTCGTGCCAAATATACAGAGTCTGATTACTAATGCACATTTATTTATAAAAATAAAATTTAAATAAAAATAAGAAAATCTGTGATTTATTAAGTCTAAGCGTTTGTTTCCTAATCAGTAAAATCAGTTGAATTTATATAAGTTTTGTACCTGATGTATTGATATTCATAAATAAAATATTTATAAAATTTTTTTTTTTTTTGTTTGTGGCTTCAGAGAATTGATTTTTCATGCTTACAGGGGACCATGTTAAATTAAAGGTAGGATCAAAACTTTAAGAAACAGTTGATTGTTCTCAAATGGAAAAATTGAGGTAATAGGCATGATTCTGCCTTCGAAAATGTTATGCTATACACCCCTGATCACCAGCTTAAGGCCAAGCATTTTTTGACTTACATATTTACCCGCTAGTTAAAATAAATCGGGTAACAATTCTTTTTTTAATCAAGTACACTTAGGTCGCGATTTTGTTTTTATAAAAAACATTGTTTTTGCATAGTTCATTATTAAGGCCAGTTGAAATAATACATAAACCCCAATATTACAAATATAAAAATGGCAAAAGGAATACAGTTAACGCCTGAAATTGTTTGTTAACGAAATTGGTCTTACCAGTCGTTCAATAGCACAAAAACTTGGGCGTAGTAAAACTGCAATAAACAACCTACGGCTCCCAAAATCGAGGATGCACGTATTCTGCCAGAACTATCAAAGAAGACGACTCATATTAAAGAGCGCATCAAATCAGCGGAATTAAAGCGAGCATTTCAATTGCTGGAAGCGTTCTCCTAAATAACTATAACTTTGACGTGTTGGTAGCCAATATTAATGCATATAAGGATAAACCATTATTTATATTTTTGAGTGAAATCTGGGTAATCGGTATTACCTTCATACATATAATCTGGACGATTATACATTGTTTGATGCTTGTAATGAGACTTAAAGATCTGGTGGGGTGTGTGTTTATATTGATTTTAATTTGAGTTGTTCATTATATGCATTTAATTTAGCTTCGGCTAATATTGTTAGGGTTGCTTGAAGTTTGGCTAATGATTTGTATGTAATTTTATATATTTATAGGTTACATGATACTCCAGTAAATGGATTTCTGCAAGAAATTTCTAGTTTTTTTGGCAATATTAAGTCTAGAAATCTGTTGATTGTTGGTGACATTAATATTGACATCCTTAATTTTCCGTCCCATTGCGATGATTATATGATGTTTATGTCTTCTTTTGGACTTGAGTCTTTGGTTAACATATTTACAAGAGTGACAACATCAACATCTACGTGTATCGATTACTTCTATGCTCGTCTCAGATCAAATGACCATTCATGTTTTTCACCTTCGGCGGTCGACGTCAAGATTTCGGATCATATTAATGTAGATTATTAATGTCTTACCATCCCATAACATGCAAATCGGTCATAAAAAGAAACTCAATTTTACACTTTTAAATGAAATTCTTGAGCATATAGATTGGAATATTACCTTAGCCTTTAATGATAAAGACGGCTCTTGATCAATTTCTAAACAATATTTATTTCTAACAATAAACAATATTTTCTACAACCATGGGTTTCATATTCACTTGTCAAAAAAATAAAAAAGAATTGGTGATATTTTGAGTGATCCTAGATCCGTGAGTGTGGGGTTCCCCAAGGATCACGGTTTGGACCTTTCCTGTTCCTGACTTATGCTAATTATATTTTTAAACGTGGGTTAAATGGCAGCAGTACTGGTTTTGCTGATGATTTAGCTTTAGCTTTAACTGCTGGATCTTCCACTGACATTATTTCCATGATAAATTCCGATGTGGAAGTTCTGCATAAATGGTTTGACAAACATTGAATAATTCTGAGTGATAAAACCAAGTTTATGTTGTTTAGAATTTCTGGAGTTATAACTGAACCTAATGACAACCAAGTTACATATCATAGTGCTTCTAAATGTACTCCCACTAAATGTACCCCCCCCCCTCCATGTGCTCCCATTTAGCTATCGTGGAGATCATTTGGATACTAAGCTTAATCGGAAAACTCATATCACTAATTTAAAATAGTATGTACATCTAGAACTTTTTACCTTCTTCGCGATGTACGTATGTACTGTCTCTGTGTTGAAAATGACTTATCATGAATTGATAATGGCTAAAATGGAATACGGTTTATCCTGCTGGGGTGGTTGTTATCCAACTGTTTTAAAACCATTGTATGTACAACAGAAAATAACTTTGGAAACCATATTCGGCTTTGACTTTTGAATCAATTGGGCCTGTTTGTTTTTAGTTTTTCCAAGCATTTAATTACCTATATTTTTTATTTTCTATGTTTTTTTAAAATTTATTCATTGGTCTTGATGCATGAACCAGGGGAACTTGTGATGCCCGTTGAAACATTTGGAAAAAGAAAGTGCCAGCAAGAAGAAATGCAATATTGCAGAAAAAATTGAACCGGTCTGTATCGTGTTATTTGGTTATATTACAATGGAATTATATTGTGAATAAGCTGAAAAAGTAAATATGCTCGAAAAGGAGTTCCTCAAAACTCTAAAAGAAGATGTGCTGTCCAATAGAAGAAGATTAGACCGAAATAAAGCAAATGTATGTACCACTGGCTGGAGTTTGAGTGGATGGGTGAAGCTGAAGCTGCAGTGAAACTGAAGCGGCAGTGAAACTAAAGCTGAAGTTGCGTGAATGGTGAAGCTGCAGATTTATTAACATGTTAAACCACTTCATCTTACACAATCCGTTATGAATGAGCTCCTGCTCAAAATAGGTTGTGTAAGTATGAAGTGGTCTCTAAGGAAAATTTATATAGACAGACAAATAAATAAATATTGAGGAAGAAAAAATCTGATTCATTTTGCCCTTTATTCACGTCTACTGATATCCTATCATTGCAACATTTGTATGTTTATAAAGTCTTAAAAATATTTTTTAAGCTTAATGAAACCATCAAGTTTTGTACAATATTCCCAGATTCAATAATGATCATTTCCGCCGCTATATTCTTATTACGTCATCCCACCATCTTCATTAGTTTACCAGATCGAATTAGAAGGCTATCTCCATTCTATAAGCTGTTTTTATCCAGTGAAAGGTTGGCTCTTTGGAACGCCTTACATCTTAAATTTGCTTCGTGTTATCGCATAATGAGTGTTATTGATTAAGTTATTCATATTTTATGTATTGTATATTGTCACTAGAAGAACACAAAACTGTCGAATTTAGACATAGAATTCTTCAATTTTTATTCTAATTTTTGTATTTTATTAATTTTTATTAGCTGGTAATTATAATGTAGTAAAACAAAGTAGTAAATTACAACGTAATAAAATTAGAAACTAGAAAAGACCCATTACTATCAAAAGTAGTAGATGCTGCCAAATAACCCAAGTTTAGATTATTGTCCAGTGGTGATTTTACTCCATATAAGCGTATCGAATCAGATTTGTCAGTTGAACAGGAAATCTTGATGCGAGGCTAAAAATGTTATGATTCCACGGCCTCGAAAAAGGCTATTCTTGAAGAGTTGTACGGATCGCATTTCGGAATTGTAAAGGCTAAGCCACTGTTGTGATTGTTTGTTTGGTGGCCTAATGAACTGTCATACATGCATTGGTACACAACCTAATCCACAAAAAGCGATTTTAATTAGAGCAACTTCGTTTCTAGTAGTAGTGGATGCATTCACCAAATGGGTGGACATTTTTAAAATGAGTTCAACAACGTGTGAAATGACGAAAGTTAAGTTCAGCGAATTGTTTGGTAGATTTGGTATACCCGACAAAGTAGTAACCGATAATGGTAGTCAATTTTGTGCTAACGAAATGGATTAGTACTTTGGACAATTAGTATACAACATGTTAAGATAGCTTCAGGGCAGCCTGCTGGCAATGGCAAAGCTCAGAACAAGGTGAAAAATTTTAAATCGTTTATAATACATACAACAATTTGATATTGATTTGGCTGTCCAAAGATTTTTATTCGAATATCGCACAACAAAGCATTGTACCACTCAAGAAACTCCTGCAAAGGTAATGTTCGGTAGAGAATTGAAAACAAAGTTGAGTTTGCTGAAACCTCCGGATCTGAAAACACTTGTTCAATCGGGCCAAATTAAACAAATTAAAAACTATAAAGAAAATAGAGAAAAAATATGTACAGAGAATGATAGTATAGTGATGAAAGATGACTCTGATCCAAATAATAGTAAATGGATAGGCGCAAAAATTTTAAAGGTGCTGGGTCTTCGTAACTATTTAGTAATACTTCGTAACAGTAGAACACTAAAAATACATATAAACCAGATTCGTGACAACGCAGTTGAAATAGGGGGTGACGATTATGTGTCAGAAAAACCAAATTTTGAACAGTACCCAGGATCAGACGATAATCAGAAAGTACCACAAAACTTTAAAACCCCAATTATAATAAGAAAACGCGATTTAAATTTAAATACGACTGTAGACGAAGGTAATGAAATAACAAATGATAGTACAGTACTTGGTGAATGTATTTCAAATAATATTGTTAAGATGAAGCATTAATTAGCCAATATGAAAATATTAATAATGACAATGAATCTGAAAATAAAATAAATTAAAAGATTTTCTTAAACGTAAAGCAATGTTATGCGTAGAAACGTAAGAAAAGCTAGCGTCCTGGCAGATATCTTGAATGAAGCTTTCTAATAAAAAAATATTGAGATGTATGTACATATATGAATTAGTAAGGTTATATGTAGATTATTTATATTTATAAAATAAAAAAAATGTATATCTTTGTAATTGTAAACTTAGTGTGAGGGTGCAATGTATGTGTGAGGGTGTACTGTACGTAAATATAAACTAACCAGCCGATTTTGTAAAATCTTGTGTTGACAGGGTAAATTATGCTGCACTGGTTCTATTAGACTTCTCTAAAGCGTTTAATTCTGTCAATTTCACCACATTGAATAGGAAACTGGAATCACAATTGGGTCTATAAACCTTATTATGTCATACTTGACCGGTCTCTCACAATACATGTTAATTATAATTCCTTTAACGGCATTATATTAACGACATTTCGAATTTGCCATTGCATGGACATTATCAGATGTTTGCAGATGATGTTCACATTTTCAGTGCAATAACAAATTTAATTGATGGTGGTTTGGAATTAACCAACGAAAATACAACCACGATAAATTATTGAACCCTTTCAAATAGCGTGTTGCTCAACTCTGCCAAATCACAAGCCATTGCCTTTGCGAAGGATGTCTTGTGATGATAAATCACTTGAGTTGGGATAAATATATTGATCTTATTTGTCAGAGAACATACAGTATTCTGCGGTTATTAAGAAGCAAAAAATTGGGCACTCCATGTGATACTAGAATATTTAAATACCACAAGACTAGAATTATTTACTAGAAATATCTGTGAAATTGCAGTTTCAAAACTAAATTCTTCCTGAATGACCAAAGTGACCAGATTATTCAATGACTACCTGAGATTATTATTATTATTATTATTATTATTATTATTATTATTATTGGAAAGCCATGGGGGTGATCAGCCACCTCGCACTGCGACCTAAAAGATCTATTGTGCTGGAGCCTGCTTAATTATCCGTCCAGTCAATATTCAGGTTCTACAGGTTTACTACAGCATGTAGTTCCGCTAGAAAGATGGTAGCATTGGGGCCCAAGGACTTCGAGAGGGCTGTTCCACTCCCGTATATTCCTACTCCTGCCCCGTATTCCGTTTAATTTTACTCTTTCGAGTTGCTGGGAATTGCAAATCGCCTGTAGGTCACCCAGCTTTACTACAGGAAGGCTAAATACAACTGGAGGGGTGCCTGGTATCCAGAGTCCGCATATTTTGGACTGATTAATATCAACCATTCATCCATCGACATATGCTGTTCCACCTTAGATTAGGGTTTTTTGTCAAGGTTTTCTCCTATAGCGCCGTACTTTAGCCTAAGCCAAATGGCCAAAAATGTGCCAAATGGCCTTAGTTATCAGTGGTTGCCACGAAGAGGCAGCACGTACACTTGCGAATTGTGAACAGGTTACCCCTTGCACAATTGTACCCAACACGCTGCCTAATGACACGACCAGAACAACTCACGTGATGCGCACCCTACTAGAAGGTTGCGGAGCTGGTAGATTAATCTACTCAACTTTGCCCCCCCCCCTCCAATAGACGCCAAACCACCTACCTGAGATATATTTACGACTTGCGACGTTTGACCATATTTCTCACTTCTTTGGACTGCCACTTCAAAATTCTTTAGATTATCGAATCACACTATTTATTTTTAAAGCCTTTTATTGGCCCTATTTATTTGCCAAGTTCACTGATTGATATACATTAAAAATACGTTTATGTTTTCTTTATCTGATAGAACCAATATTTTAATTCTAATTTGACAGGGGCAGATGATTTGTTCGGAGTTTGAGTTGACTTGGTGCATCTTCAAATTGCCCAGTATAAATTTCCCAAAATGATAAATTTCTACATAAATCTTTAAATTGTGATTTTATTTTACATCTGCAGGGTATTACTTATAATTTTTATATTTTTACTATTGTACTATAGTTTTATGATTATTTTTGTATATTTTGTGCTTTAAAGTTGGCAAAAGCGGGCAGTGTTAGATCAAAATTTTATAAATTGACACAAACATGTACATGTAAATGAATTAAACCTGTTAGGCTTGTTTAAATCGATCTTGAGGCGAAAGCTCGAAAGTAAATAGATAAATAAAACATAAATAAATACTTTACCATTCGCTTTATTTCGGTTCAATATTCTTATATTGGACACGCTGTTTTTTGATCAAATCGAGAAGCACAACTTCAGCAAATCTTGAAGCAGCAATTGTATTTTTATAGATCTATTCGTGTTTAGAGCGCCACGAGAGGCGCTACAATTGACACTAAAAAAGGGTGATCAGCAACAATTAAAAAAATGTTTATGAGTTATTAAGAATTATTTTGTCCTAGAATAAATAAATGTGATTTCAATTTAATTGGGTAATTATTTAGATAAAAGAGGAACTCCTTTTCGAGCATATTTACTTTTTCAGCTTATGTACAATAGAATTCCACTGTAATATAACCAAATAACACGATACACACCGGTCCAATTTTTTCTGCAATATTGCATTTCGTATCGTGATCCCATATCTAAAGAACAATTAACGAATTTCCTGCTGCTTGCTGGCAATTTGTTTTTTCCCAATGTTTCAATGGGCATCACAGGTTCCCCTTATTCACGTATCAAGACCAAAGCGTAAATTTTAAAAATAACATAAAATAAAAAATGTAGGTAATTAAATTTTTGGAAAAACTAACAAAAAACACAGGCCTAATTGATTGAAAAGTCAAAGCCTATTTTGTATCTTGAATATCTTTCTATGGACCGAAAATTATGTATTTACTGCTCACCTTTTTCTATAGTTTTAATATCGTCCAAAAGATGTCAACCACTTTGCGTTAAAAGGCGAATAAACAGGTAGGATTTTTCAGATTTTCTTATATTTAAACAAAATTTTGACTAAATTTTTTGTCACACGTTGAAATTTTTAAATATGTTAGATAACTACTATTTAGATAGATAATAAAATTTTTTTGTAGTTTTTGTCATAAAAACTACTTTTCATTTGAAGTATCGCATGATTCATTTTCGAATATAAAAATGTGAACAATAAATCAGTTGAAGAAAAAAAATATCTTAAATTCCTCGTCTCTGCCAACAAAACAAAACTCCTATTCACCCTATCTATGAATTTTTTCTATTTTCTGAAAAAATTCGTGAGTTAATTTAAATAAATCACCATTGGTCAACATTTACCTTTCATCTGGCTACGGCTTAAGAAATAACATGTAACAATTTTTTTTTTGCCTGTATTGGCACGTGTCTGAACGGAAGCAAACTGATAACATAAAATTATCAACAGACCTTATGCAGCTGATATTTTGATAGCAAATTAAAGTTTACTAGAAATGAATCAACAAAACAAAGAATAGAAATTATGTATTTCCTGTTTCTCAGGGGAAAAAATAAATAGAAATTTTAAAATAAACAAACTTAAATTTTAAATATTAAACTGATTTTTAAACTGACTTTTAGCTAAATTCACTACAAGAAAATTGTACTAAACTGAAATGTAGTACTTTTTCTTATTTTCTTACTACACAAAAATTCGAGATTAAACGAGAGTGTCATAAATTGTCAATACGAAATAAAATTCACCCAAGCAACATAAGCAGACCGAAAAATCTGTATTTGTTATCAAGTTTAATTAAATTAAATTAAAGTTAATTGCAGTAAATTAAATAATTGTTCGCATAATACGACCCATGTGACATTTACGAAATAAATCCGCAAGTGAAATTGTATAATGTAAATAAATAAATATTCCAACAAAAAAAAAAAAAAAATTGGAAAAGATTCGTGAATGTGATAATTCTAAAAATAAAAACCAAAATAGTCGATAGAGGAAAAAAAATGTTCACGGGAGGAGATAGCAGCAGTACGCAGCAACAACAAATCAAACCAACAAAAAATTATCAAACCACAACAACACAGCAATGGTCGCTAAACCCATCAGCATATCAAAATGTAGCAAATGATCAAGTGGACTGGGCCGCATTAGCCCAGCAATGGATACAAATGAAAGAAACTTATCCACCTGATTTACTTTCAAATGCACCTCCACCTCCGTCATTTTTTTCGAAAGATATACGCGACTATGAAGAAAAGGGGGAAGCGCCAATGGAAGTTGAGAAGGATGATGAACATCAAGCAGCGACGATTACTCCTAGCGCGAGTAGCAATAGTAGTACTACCGGTGGTAGTAATTTATTACTGAATGGTACGGCAACCGCTTGGAGTGCACCGGCAAATAGTTCAACACCGTGGAATTCAAATTTCACAGGGTCATCAACAGCAGCACAATGGCGTAATAATACATTTTTTAATGATTTAAAATTGTTTATAGCTTCTAGTAAAAACTGAGAAATAATTCTTTAATGAAACTTATATTAAGAAACGACCAGTTGTGAATAATAAATTCAGGCCACTTCCAATATATACAGTTAATTAACCATAGTAAAAAAGCCAGAGTTAGTAGCATCTTCTTTATTTTTGTTATTTACTCCCACTATAAAATTGATGTTGGCTTTATTAACTGTATTTTAAAGTATTCTGGATTTTTATTCCTCCTAAATTTTGGCTTTATTTTATAATTTTTGTTTTTCCGCTTTTTTCGGTTTTTAATTGCAGGATGGAGTGGTTGGCCAGATTCAGCAGCCACATCTGCAACAAATCAAAACGATGCGTCCCGTATCGCATTACTTCCGACCCCAACCGTTTATTCCATTGTACCAACTGCTGCTACAACCACCCTAAGGTCTGATCAATGGGCATCATCGTCCAAATCAAGATATTCTGGTTCTCACCATCATCACCATCATAGCAGGCATAAAGAGGATTCTTATAAAAGTGACAACGATGATCACGATGATGATGATCTTATGCAAACGCTTGATGCGGCTAAACGAAAAACACTTCCAGCATGGATACGTGAGGGTTTAGAAAAAATGGAACGCGAGAAATTGAAACAAGAAGAAAAGGAACGTGAACAAAGGGAAAGGGAGGCAATTTTACTCGAAAGGCGTAAGGCTGAGGAGGAAGCGCTCAAAGAATTGGAAAAAGAATCGCTTATTCCGAAAAAGAGTAAATTTGTAAGTATTTATTAGCACGACCAGATAATTCTATATGTTGCTAATAAAACTCAATAAAATTTGTTTTAAAAGAATTTAGTTCAATTTGCAAGAACGTGTTTACAATAAATTGAATAATTATATGCTTACTTAACACTAATTCACAAATATTTTATCGACTTGAAATTAAAATTTAATTTAATGTTTCCTAGGACTCGGACTCAGAAGATGAATACGAAACCGCACCAGCATCATCATCATCCGCTATTAAATCATACACACGAACGAAACCTGCAATAATTGAACCACCAGCCGCCGCAGCATCAGCACCAATGGGTAAGATAAAATATAACGACTATAATCAAAGAAGCAAAAGTCCTGAAATAAATTATAAAACTCGGGATGAATTAATCCAGGAATTGGTAAATAATTTTTTAATATTTATAAAACTCTTCTTTAATTAATAATAATCATAAATTTTTAATTAATTTTTCATAAAAAAAAAATTGTTTAAAAAAAAATGTGATGTGAGAATAGATGTTAGCGGTCCGTAAAAATTTAACGGAAATTCTTTTAGAAGTGACGAATGAAGAAATTTTAGCGATTGCGCTAGAAACTTGTACTAAAGTGAAAAAGAAAGGTAGAGGTTTTTAAATTTTTTTTTTAAAATACATTTACAATATTATATTGAATAACAATAAATTGAACAAATTTCTTGTATATTGGCGTGTTTTTGTTCAATTCAAAGCGGTCATTTGATTTTTTTTTAATTTTTATTTATTACATAATCATTTATTTTATATACTGATAAATTTTCAAAATGATATATCTACTCATTTTGGTTAACTGATAAATTTATATATAAAGCGCCTACAGCACAAGCTATGAGAAAGACCACCTTAACATCTTCTCTATCAGGTGGACTCGGTAAGTTAAACATTTTCTATATTTTCCTTATATTTTTTATTTTATTTTTTATTAGATTTATTATTAAACATTTTTATAATAAAATTCATTTGCTGGCAAATTGTCTTCTTTATATAGCCCCTGAATCCAAAATTTTTTCTAACCCTTTGTTCCTCAGTTTGTTATAAATTAACTAAATATTTCTTAAAAACATTTAATAAATTTCTCCCTTACATCATATTATAAATTTTATTGTCGGTTCTCCATATTCCGTTGAAATTCCCATTCGAAAATCGTTCAGACAAATACGATTTATTTGGAATTAATTTTAATCAAACAAAATGTTCTATACTTAGGTCTTGGAATCTATGATGACAGCAGTGATAGTGATTCGGACAGTGATGATGAAAAAGACGTTGAGAATGACAAAAATGATTCGGATATTGAACTTCAGGTAAATAACGCTGATTACCTAAGTAGTCTGATAAACTTAACAATCCAATAATGTTTGTCACAGGAAATTATTAAATGTCGCAAGCAATCCTTTGAAAAAATATCCCGTGAAATTGAAGCCCAAATAGCCGAACAAGAAGAGCGTGAGGAGAGACGGCGAGAACGTGAATCCCTCAAAAAACCGATGGAAGAAGAAAAACTCAATCGTGTGATGGGAGATGGTTTGAGCACCGGCATTCCGCCAGCTGATAATTTCAATGATGGTAAACGAAATTTTTTTTATGATAAAAAAGATGGTGAGCCACAACTACATGATAAAAATTTACTGAAATATGGTAAGTTATCAATTTAGTTTATTCACAAAAAACCGATTTTTTTCGATTCAAAAAAAAGTATGATCAAAAAAAAATTATGGATATGATTTTCACGAAATTACTAAAAAAAACTAAGAACACAACATTTTTTTTCCATTCTCATTCACAAATGATTTCCACCAAATTGGAATGCAATTTGCATTTTTTTATGATTTTTTTTTTTTTTAAATACTATACTATATCCTTTAGTACCACAACATCCCTAGTGTCCTATCTTTTATTTATGAAATTTATATAGAAAATCATATATTAAGTAAATTTGATAAATAGGTCGCAGCAGACGCGAGAAGAAACCCTCTCGATTCAGTGATCCTAGAGATATTGTAAAAAATGTTCAAACTCATATTCAAATATTAACTTCACAACAAAAGCTAGATAGTCAAAAAGATGAAATCGATGGCCCAAAAACATTGAACATTGATAAAGGCTATCGGCAGTCAAACGATTCGAATAGTTCATCGTCAGAAGAGAGTTCATCGCATCACAAAGATCTCCTTAAGAAATTAGCAGTAGGTCATCATACAGTAAATAATCCGGTAAAATACAATGAGCATTCAGATGAAAGTGTTTCATCAACCGATGAAATAAAATCACATCGATCATCGTCACGTCGTTCTGATCGTTCGGAAGAATCACGATCATCGTATCGAAGGGAACGATCGTCAAGATCAAGATCACGTGATTATTACAAATCATCATCAAGAGACTATCGAGGACATCAGTATCATCGGCGGCGTCGTGATTCACGTGATCGTGATTACGATCGTAAACGGCGATCTCGATCTCGATCACATTCTTACGATTCAAAAAGCAAATATAAAAATCGTGATGAACGATCAAAATCAAAAGATCAGACGAGCAGCAAGAGTAGAGACACAAAATCATCGTCACGATATAAATACTAAATATCGAAATGGTTAAGTAGTTTTGGCCGCTAAGTTCGATGCGTATGTTCGACAATATGATAGAGGTGGTATTTTTTTATTACTAATTTTTTTTTTATTATAATTGTATATCGAAAGTGATTAGTTGTATTTAGAAAACAAAAAATATGTATTTGGATATATCCCCCCAAAAAAACAAATACTACTTGAAGACATTTAAATTCAATTTCTAAATCAAATCCCTCTCGCTCTTTTTTTATAAATTTGTTTATATCCCCAGTAAAAATTAATCGCCATAATCACGCCCATCCTTGTCTTATATGACCATCGTTTGTATTTCTCCAAGCTCATATGTTAAGCAAATCCAGTTCTTTGAGTTCAAAGTGTTTTTTGTGCGAAAAGATGCAAATGTCTTCCGAATTTTAAGAATTGAATTAATTTTGTGCTATAAATAAAACTTTATTCAAAAAAATAAAAACGAAAACATTTTTTGTGAAAATTTAAAAAGCAATGAACTCATCAGACAATTAGAGATACATTAATTATATAAAAAAAAAAATTAAATACATTTTTAATCTGTGATTTAATTTAATTTTTTTCTAGTTTTTTTTTAGATGACTAAAATTTTATTTAAATTTCAGCATATTTATAAGGCTCTAAATACAATGAAATTAATTATGATAATCGGTCATAGTCATAAAATTATAATAAAAACATTGCATATTCTAAACTAAATTCAAATAATAATTATTAATTAACTATGTAATATGTATTGCATAAACAAAAGAGAGAAAAACACAAAAAATATTTTTAATTGTTATTATATTAAAAAAAACACAATAATTTTAAGAAATAAATATCGAAAGTCAATAAATATTAAAAGATATTAATTTTATTATTAAATATTTTTAAAAGGAGTACAATTAAAATAAATAATTTTATTATTATTTATATATTTTTTTATTTGTTTTCTTCTTTTCTTACTTTAATTACTTAATTTTGTTCTTTCTTTAAAAAAAAAAAAATATATAAGGTAAATAAATTATAGGGTGATATTAAAAAAAATAATAATAATACATTTTTATTGACATTTTTTAGAATATTTGGGACTTCTCCTCTGGTTTACAGTTTATCTAATTAGTAAATTTTACATTTAAAGGTGAGTTAAAAATCGTACTTATTCTTTGTACAGTTAATACAATTTTGTCTAATGACAACATGTATTCTCTAAACGCTTAAATACGTGTACGTCTGTAAAGAGTCATAAAATGAGACACAGTAATACAGTGTTGAGTAATGAAAATGAATATATTTTTGCGGAATTTTTTACAAGAAAATGGCTTGGATGATCGATTTGAAATTTCACATTTTAATTAAAGAGTACAGATTTTTTTTTTTTTTTTTTTTTTTTATGACCTTTTTATGGACACTATAGCGGTCGGAAGATGGCATCCTCGAAAAAGGTCACTAGGCGGTTGACAGCATAACTCCAGTTCCGATTGTCTGAAATAAAAATTTCAAAAATATTATAAAAATATAGGTGAAAAGGCTATGGCCGCAATAAAAAACTACGATGCGACGATAACGAGATATTTCCTGAACAGAATCTATTTTGAATTATGTCGTTCGGACAAAAACTGTCTGTGCTGTGCTGTCAACTAGATCAAAAAACCTAATTTTGAGAAAAACGCGTTTAATACCAAAAGCAAATACAGCGAGCGCTCTCGAGGCATCGGCGTATAGCGGTCATTTCGAATTTTTCTGTTGCGAATTGAGTTTTGGAGACCAAGGTACACATTCTTAGGGTCAAAAACTATCCATTAAAGCAAAAAAAAAATGTTTTTTTGTGTTTCAACACTGTGTAACTGCCTTAAGAGTAGCGATTTTTCTGTTCATACTAGATGTGCAAAACAGTAAATTTTATTGTTTGATTTTAACAAACAGAAGGCATGTGTAAATATTGCAAATAAAATGGTCAACTTGCAAAGCACCCCACATCAAAATGCACGAGGAGAAAACTGTACAGAGAAAACACTACAATGCACAACAATTAGTGCTGAAACCCTGATCCAACTCGCTAGAAAAAAACGAAAGCGACAAGGTAAGCAACAATAAACTCTCCATTACTTAAATGCAAATTAAATAGAGTAGCATTAAGGAAGAAGAAAATCTACGGCATTACCTTAGTGAACGATCGACGACCGAAAATACATATTACTCCTTATGAAAACCACCTAAAGCATAACTAACCATTTAAAGAGGTCTCTCAAACATGAAAAATACCTCAAATTACCAAGATTCTTAAAGAGCCGTAAGTCTACTCTCAATAATTTGGAAAGATGTGGTTACAAAACTTTAAACCAATTATAGATAGCCGAAAGACACATTGTACATTTAAGTTTAGAGACCACCATGGAGCTGTAGAAAAAGTACAATTCTGTTGATACAGTTAAACTCGCCTTAGAACTTAGAAGTTTGACCTGGAAAATAAAATTCTCCAAAATGCCAGTTAGTAATATATTACTTAGAGTGGTATGAAAATATCAATCTCACAGTTTAAAATTATAGGTAGGCCTTAGTTAAATCTATCGTGGTAAATTTGTCCCCTCATTGATGAAAATAACTGATCAATAGTTGGCAATGGATGCTCATCCACAAATAAGTGAGGGTTCACTGTGATTTTATAATCTCCTCAAATACAAATTTTATTATTCGCTTTAGGAACTGGCACTATCGATAGTATCGATGTAGCCCATATAGACTGTAATCCACCTTTACTAAAACACCATTGTCTATTGAATCAGACAATTATTTTATCACTCGACCTTTCATCGAGGGCGGAACCGAGCGAGCTTTGCAAAATTTTGGAATCGTGTCAGGCTTAAGTGCCAGTTCATCGATATGTCGCTTATTTCATTCTCCGTCAACATCAATGAAGCAACGTAGTTTTCTAATTCTCTAAATTATTTTCCCGAATTTCCATTTGTACTGTTTGTTTTGGTAATATGGTGTAGGTTTCTGCTTCCTAATGCTAAATTCCTGTATAAATATTTTAATTGCTCAGATGTACATATCTGAGATGATTTCTACTGAAATTTTCCACGTAAATGTATTAACTTTTCTGTACTGCATAAGTAATCTATGCTTTGTCACTTTACTGATGTATTTGGAATTCCAAATCTACCAAAAATTCTTAGTTCTGAAATTTTTCACAAAAACTCTATCGTTCACTTTGATTTGTTTTATATTCTCCTTATTTTTCTCTATTTGTTCCTTTCGTTTTAATAACTCCCATCTGACTAATCCATCTCTATAAAACATCATTTGATACGGAGTTTTATTTGTTGTCGAATGTTTCCTATTTCGATTTAAATATAAAAACTGATGAATTAAATCGTTTATTCCGACTACCTAATCTATTCACCGGATTTAATAACATTTTAGAAAATGAAGACTTAAAGACACCACGTACGGAATTTTTGGCTTGCCCATTGGAAGGAGGATGTTAAGGTGGTGAACTGATATAAGAAATTCCATTACTCTTGCAAAACTTCTCGAATTCTTGAGACAAAAAGGACGGTCCGTTATCTGTGACGATTATTTTTGGTACTCCACAAACTTAATAAATATACTTTTTAATTCAATAAGTTCATTATTTGTTGCCATATCATTCATTGTTGCTACCTCTATCCAATTTGAGAAAGAGTCAACCAGTCTTATGAGATAATATTTATTCCGTATTGGACCATAGAAGCCTAAATGAATAATCTCAAACACGTACTGCTGAGATTGCATTTCCTGTATCAATCTTGAATTGAACTTCATGACTTTTGATGTTTAAAATTGTCATGAACCAACTCGACCTGGAAATGTTTCTCAATATCCAGAGAAAATATCGATAGATTGTTCAAATCCCTATTTATTTGCTGACTTGATTGGATATCCTCACCTTTGCCTGATTCATCAAGTATTTCCATCAAATGATTTCGTTCTGAAACTTGTGTATGGTTTTGTCCAGGTTGTTTGTTTCTTACATACTTTTGCCAAAAGACCATTTCGTTGACATTATTGCATCGGTATTTTCGGTATTCACATCTGCATGACCTACCGTACGATGTGGTTACCACTATACCATGGAAATACTTCCTTCGAATTAACAATCTCTCTTAATATTTTCTGAAGTTCAGAATTTAATTTGTCATCTAACAGCTCCTAATTAACCATCAAACATTTTTGTAAGAAGAGGTGCTACATTAACAGTCCTATAAAGATCCAACGCTTGAGGAAGATCTCATTTTGTTCGAACTGATACCCAGACAGTCGCCATGTAAAGTACAAAGGGGAAAAATGGTAGTTATAGTATATACAACACATTTATATCTTCCAAGGTAGTATTTTTGATAAATTTTTAAAATAAATAAAGCATTAAAACTTCGATTTAAAAACAAAAAATATCTACTAGACAACGCGGTAATTATTTATGTATCCAGGGCCACAGAATTTATCTCTCTGGAATGAGCGTGAGGATACCGCAAGACAAAATAACTATTGCGGTGGCCCCCACAATCGTTCCAGAGTGATAAGTTCTATCACTCTAGATATACTATATA